>JASJET010000135.1:1335000-2010000 GCA_034092305.1 Diaprepes abbreviatus
TAACAAAAATTTAAAACGTTACAGATAATTTAACTAAATGAATAAATAAACACTAAAATCGTATGTCCCTCCTCGCGCTCTAATAACTTCTGCTATGCGACGTGATAAGCCCTCTATATAATTGTCCTTTGCACTTTGCCGTATCAGCTTAATGTCTGTTGATATTACTTTTAAATCTTTCTTTTTCTATATTTTAATTTTATTTTTTAATATTTATTTCATATTGTGGGTGGGGGGGGGGGAGAGGGGGAAATTTTCCTCCTATCAATGAAACAAAAGACAACACCATCTTCTTTAATTTCAACGCATTTGCTCCACCTTTCCAGCAATGACTTAAATTTGAAGAAAATCAAATTTTTGTAAAAATAATGAACCGACTTCAAAATAAACGTAAAAAAGCGAAAAATAAGGATACAAATTTTTATATGAAATTAAAATTTGTAAAATCGGCGCTACATTAATATCTGACAAAATGTGATTGACATAAAAAGAATGAGAAATATTTTATTTTTAATTGCTTTCTTAACGTGGCTTCTATGTACTTCAGGTTAGTATTTACTTGTTTCATTTAGTAATAATTTAGAGCCAACTGAAATTTTAATTTCTTCTTCTTCTTTCAGAACTGGTATTTTACCGCATGAGTAGACCAGTGCTTGTTTATTGTCAATACGTCCTCTTCCTCGCTTTGGTGATCTACTTTATGGTATTTTTTCTATTAGGTTGTTAAGCTTTGCATTTTTAACGAGTTTTGTGTCTTCCATTTTTTTATGTGATTATTTCAAAATTGTCTTTGCCTTACGCACTTTCCTGTGTCATATATTTTGCAATATTGTCTAACGTTTTCGTTCTGTATTCTGTCGTAAAGTGCTTTGTCTTGTGCCTTGATGACTGTTCTCATCATTAGTAGGATTTTGTCTGTGCCTGGTCTTGTTTCTGCTGCATATGCTATGACGGGCCTTACTGCAGTTTTATATATTTTAATTTTGTTCTCTATTATAGTATTTGTTCTTCCATCAATTTGTCCTAGACATCTTGAGATTTGAGCTGCTTTCATTGTTTGTCCTCTTACTTCGTTCTATAGATTTCCATGACTCGTTATTTCTACTAACAGATATTTGAAATTTGATCATTTAGCATTCGATTCCTAATTTACATCTTATCAATTCGATAAACGTTATTAAGCATTTAGTTTTCTCGGTGTTGATGAGCATGTTTAGCTCCTCTTCAGAATCTGTAATAAGTACCGCGTCGTCCGCATACCACATATCATGAAAGAAGATATTTCCCATTTTGTATTCGGTCATTCGGGGTAGATTTTTTATTATTCTATCCATTATTAAAGATGAAGGGGCTCAGTAAATCTCCTTGTCTAGTTTCAGTGTCTACTTGCATATCTTTCGTTGTCATATAGCCTACTATAATTTTTTTATACATTCGGTGTCAATATCACAGATTAGATTGATAAGACTAATTCAGCTCTATTGTTTCCAATATTTTCAGAATGTCTTTCAATTGCACTCTGTCAAACGCTTTGGTCATATCGACGAAGCACATATAAATAAATTTAGTGAATTCTAGGCATTTTTCGGATAATTATTTTATCATGAATATTGCATCAATAGTGGATTTATTTTTTTCAAAACCACTGTTGTTCTTCACGTATTTGTATGGTTTTGCTAATTTTTTATAGGATGGTTTTTGTGAATGCTTTAAGAATGATCTTGCTTGTCATTTCCTGAACTTGGCTGATACACCTTTGTGTGTCAAAACGAAAATAAAACAAGTGCTAGCACTTTATTTGTTTTTACCCTAAAAACTTATAGTTATTCCGGTATTTAAATCTGAATTTTAACATTTAAGTCGATGATTTTTGACATTTAATTAGGCAAATTTATTCTCTTAACTTTGTTGCATGTTAATTTCGCATAAAGTCAGAATATCGGCGGTATCTTTCATAAAGAACACAAATACAAAGTCATAAAAATACTCGTAAAATATCTAATATTATCAACCTTCAGAAAAAATCTACATGACAATGTAAAAAATACCCTGGTAAATATAAAGGTATTTTTTACAAAGTGTGGGATTTTTTGAAAGAAAAAAAAACAAAAAAAAATGAGTGGTAAAAATATTTACTTTATTTTTTTTTGTAATTCCAAAAATAAACGTTTTCATTTTGGGGGATCTTTCTGAAAGAGAAAACCTTTTAAATATTCGTAAATAAAGTTGTTTTTGGTTCACAATTAACTACTCATGTCAAGTATATATTTATTAGTTGCAATATTATGTATTTCAGAAATACATAAAGGGATATCAAACTAGTACTTCCTAATTGTAATATGTACAATGTTTTTTTTTCTGTTTCGTACCATAATTAACATGTGTGTTTAGTATCTAATAATTATCTCACCTTCTTTAAACTGCATCCACGAAAATTATATGTAAACTTGGAAGTATCCTGTAGGAACATAACATAAGAAATTAATTTTTTTTCCTGTGAATAAACAAGAACATAGAAAGTTTTTTTTTATTCTGGGGCAGACATCAATAGCAACCACAATCCAGTAATAATGAACTTCATATTCCAACGATTTAAAAATATCAAGAAAACGAATGAAATGTGTCAAGTGAGTGTTACAAAATTAAAATCGTTTGAGATAAAATTCAGAGTTGAACAGAGCTTTGAAGAAATAGTAAGTGAAACACCAATGGATTTTGAAATGACTAACGCGGAATCCACTTGGAACGGAATTAAAAGGGAAATAACCAACATACAAGAGAACACGCTAAAAGCAGAAAATAATAATTCAAAACAACAATGGTTACTTTGAAAATCTTAAGGATAATGTACGACAGAAGAGAATACAAGAGAAACGGTACAAAATATAAATAATTGTATAAAATAATACAAAGGAAATGCAAGGAGGTAGAGGAATAATGGATAACGAAAAAATGTGAAGAAACTGAATAACTGCAGGAGAAACATGACACATTTACACAGAAATGAATAAAGGAAATGATAGGCATTGAAAAAAATCAATGATGTATTTAAAAAAACTCAAACAATGAAAAATAACAGGTATCGAGGTGAGACTGATAACATGAATGAAAAATTAGTTCAATCATGACAAAGCAAAATTCGCGCCAAATTTAAATGATATCGAAAAATAAGGCCCAGAAATAATAAAAAGTGAAATTGTTTACGTCATAAATCTACAAACAAATAGTAAGGCTATTGGATGGACCTGATAGAACACATGATGAAGTAATAAAAATCATTGTTGAATATGATGGCATTGCTCTCAACAACTTATTGTCACTTTTCAATGCCATATACAAAGCAGGTAAGATACCATCCAATTGGTTGAAGTCAACTTTCATAACTCTACCCAAGAAAGTTAATTCTTCGCCCTGTGACGATGACCTGATGTCGTATGTATTTGCATAGAGTGGAGGATCTGTAGACTGCGACCTGGTAGATCTATTGTGCCCCTCTACTGCTGCCCAGTCGTAAGAGTTACTTTATTCGCTAGAGCAGGTCCTCCAGTCTTATTTCCCTCAGGAATCTTAGAATGTTGGATGGCTTCAAGGTAGGTAGCATCCCTTCTTCGATTTGTTGTGCTCCCAGCTGCACTCTGAAAGGATATGAATAGAGGTTTCGTCCTTCTCCTCACAGAATTTGCACTCTTCTTTTACTACCAGAGTTTCTGGAGGTATCTCTTTAGGTGGCAATGCCCCATCAGGACTCCTGTCAGAACTTTGAGTTGGTTTTTCCTTAAGCTTATGCATTCTTTGGATTTCTTCTGGTCGTAGCTCCCAAGAAGTATTTTCGCTTGCCTCAATTCTTGCAGCTTAGTCTAATAATTGGATCTCCTGCTTTCTTCTTCTATCTTTAAATCTTTCAGCATTATGCTGCTACTGATTGCACAGAAGAGCTCTGACCCCAGAAATGGTATCTTAGCCCCTTTTCTCGCAAGTCTGTCTACTATTTCATTCCCCTCTATCCCAATCTTACTCAAATCATTTAGTTCCTCTAGGCATTCTCAGAGTCTGATGTTCCACGTACTAAAAATATTTCTTGAGTCATTCACACCATAATATATAAAAAATGTGACTTTCATGTGGATGATATTCAGTTTGATTTTAGAAATGGCGTGGGTGTAAGGGAAACCGTTTTGTCTTTAAACGTCCTCACCCAACGACGTAGAGATATGAACGTCGAATGTTTTATAGATTTTCATAAAGCCTTTAACAATGTTAAATATCAAAAAATAATAGAAATTCTATAATCCAGCGATATTGATAAAAGGTATTTTCGCATAATTAGCGAACTATATTGAATCAAACAGCGGCAATTAACAATAATTGTGAATTTTAGGTTTTTTAAAGATGAACCAAAAAACTTTCAAACATCCATATACCAATAATGTTAAATTGAATATAATATTATTAAAGAAGCAAAATGTTGAAAAAAAAATAAAAATTGTATTTTTTTACCTTTATCTCAAATCTATACTGGAGCTAAAAATAACCAAGTAAACAAGGTATATATATGGGCATAAATAAAACAAATATCCTCCAAAAATGTTCTCACTTGATGTGCGCGTACAAAATACAGAACAAGAACAAAACAAAATTTTTACTTTAACAGGACAACGCTTTTCCATTTGAACAAACATCCTTCCGAATATAATTTTAATTTGAACCTAATGAAAATTGACCTTTAATTTTTTCAGCTGTTTTTGCCGTGGTCTTCTTTTTTTGAGACCCATTAAACGCGTTATAAAAGAAATAATCTTAAAAATAAAAAATTATTACATACATTATGGCCTCTAGTGTTCAAACTCGCTTTTCCCCCATGTCTGACATCATAACTTTTTAGTAAGTGGACTGTTAATAAAATTGTTCAAAACAGTTTCTTCCACTATAGTAAGTCTTCAAATACGTTATAAAGTTGTTTAAAGTGGCTAAAAAAACGTTTGGAACAACGAGAAGAAGAATAAGTCACTTGTATATAAATTTAGTTTTCTTTTAAATTACTTTTGTAACATATATTTTCTGTTATTTTTATAGATAATTATTTGGAATAATGGAAACACTGAATTTTTCGCTGATTTTTTTGAAAACTCCCTATTTTAGGGTCATAGAACTCGATTCTTTTTTTAGTTTTTTTGACGGTAATACATAGTTTTATCAAAAAAATTTTTTTTTCACTTTCACATCTTATTTTCTTATTTAATCGTTTAAATTTTATCACCGTCACTAAAATAAAATTGCACATTTTCAAATATAGTCATTTCGGAAGAAATTTTGTATAACATTTTATTAAAATATAACAAAAAATAATAAAAATCAAGCGGAAGGGAAACTGAGTGAACTTTGAACAAGGTGCGGTAAGTTTGTGCACTGTTGCCAAGTGTTTAACGACCCTAAAATTTCGATTTTACTAACAGTAATTCAATTCACCCTACTCTTTTTTTTCTTAAAACTGAATATTTAAAAATGAACGTGAAATTACAGAGTGATACATTAAGTTGAAATTAGTGAAAGTGTTCTAAAATTTAATCGGCTTAAGTCAAATTTCCCAGACACAGAGACATTTACCATGTATTTTTTAAGTACATAAAGCAAATCTATCCTCTCTTAAACAATAAGTATTTCAGATTTATACAGTATGTATTTATATACGTAGAAGTGGCATGTAGAAAGCAAGACAAAAACCAAGAAAGCTGGTTTTTATTAATCTTTTTTTTTTTAATGTAATTATTGTTATTATACTTTCTATAAGCTATTTATACATACATACGTACATGCACAGATCCAAGGTGGGGGGCGGAGGCGGCGATCCCCCCCTTCCCCCAAGAGCTTAGAATTCAGGAAAATACACTCGATTGTGCCTCTTACACTAGGAATGTGTATGCTGTTGACTTTCACCCCCCCGTCGATAACTTGTTTTTTCTTGCGATCACCCTCCCTTAGAGCTTTGAATTTAAGAAAATAGAACCGATTCTAGCTCTTATGCTAGGAATGTGTATGCTGCTGGCTTCCATCTTGTTTTTTCTTGCGATTGCCACCCCAAGATCTTTGAGTTTAGGATAATAGACCGGAGTCTGGCTCTTATACTAGGAATGTGTATGCTGCTGGTGTCTCTCCCTCCGTCGGCAACGTGCTTTCGCTTGCATAGTGTATTTTTATGATATCACCGCCCCCTCCCCCCCAAAGAGTGAGGCTGGATCCGCCCCTGCATACGTATATACTGTAGAAACCTGAACTGACCTGGCTCATACTTATTATTGTTTTACTGAGACTTAGATTTCCCTTAAGTACTTAAAAAATAGGATATTTCCCTCCAAAATAAATATTTAACTAAATAGCCAGGAAAAAGACGATCTTTCAGAACAATTTCAACCTTTTATTACGTCATCATATGATGACTTTGATAACAATCAAGAAATGTTATGTCGGTACCTCTCTGATAACATTATGATCAGTTGATGTTACATTTTGTGCCACGTTAGAACGAATACAATTAATTACAATTTAACCACTAAATTTTCTATCCAAATGAAATTTAAAAACCACGTCTACGTGACAATACCACATTTCGCAACAAATGTTTCTAATTTTGGACATTCAAAATGGAATAAGAGCAATCGACAAGCTGACAATTTTTCTTAGTTCTTATTGAAAATTCGCATTTTCCCGCAGTTTAAGTATTATGTTTGTGTATGGAAAACGCAACTTATATGTAGGCTAGTATTTTTTTTTTGGAAAACTACCCCCAAAATAAGTTTGAATTCATGTTCTACGACCATAAATAGGAGATATGAAAAAAATTGGGGAATAATTCGATGTTTCCAGGATTATTTGTCAAACTGTGAAAAATATCTCTATGTATACATTAAGTTGTCTAGAACCAATCATAGAATATATTACTGATTATCTTGAAATAGACCATATATTTTCAACCTTTCAAATATTATTTTATTTCTGAAGTTATAGAAATTTACCTCTCAGTTTTCGAAAGAACCGTACCATATTTTGTAATAGCCTTCTAAAGTTCTCGTCAACTTAAGCAAAAATTCCAAAACTCTTCAACTCAAGCTAGTTTTTGAGATTTTCATGTAAGGAGAATAACAAAAGATTTCCAAGTTTACTAATTTGAGGTGCTGTTTTAAGAGCACGGTTTTGAAAAAAATAAAAAATGTTATTTAAAATTTGTTGTATTTTATTATCTAATTGCCGGTTTTTCTGGTTTATTTCTAAAGTTCACATGTTTGATTCGAAAACTACATACAAGCTTTTTATTTCTCATTGTGTTATATTTATAAATCATAAGTTTATTCCCTTTTGTACAATACAAAAATGAAAAACTGAAACTAAATAAATAAATCTACATAATTAAAAAGTCTCAGTTTTAGTTTGAACCTAATGAAAATTAATTTCGTCATTTTGTTAAGCTTAAATAGTATAATAAATATAATCTGAGTTATAATTATATAAAATAAATTAAAACGTGTAAAAACTAAATTTCTGTGCATATTGTGACAAAGAATTAAATCTTCTACAAGTGATAACAAAATTTAAATTGGTTCTCAAAATACTTCCTTGTGTAAGATGTCTAAAAAGCAAAGAACAAGCACATAGAAGACATGGAATTTTTTACCTTCTACGCGACAAGATATTTCCATTCGAACAGACATCGTTTCAAATACAATTTTAATTCGAACCTAATGGAAATTGACCTCTCAGTTTCGAGCGAACTCCACCACGCTACTCTATACCCTCTTCAAGTCGCCGACGGCAGTTAAGTGAACTTTTAAAAACTCCCGAACGCAAACTTACCTGGAAAATAGAGTCGTATATAGTCGTGTTGTCTAAATAGGTGCGTGCGAATGTTGGGTGTTTTCTGTGGTTTATGATAGTTTTCTGCATAAATTAAGGATATACAGGTTGTATCTTAAATAATGACTTTTAAAGCGGGTAGACTACACGAAACATTCATAAGCGGTAAAATATTGGGTCGTCAAGAAAGTATTTTTAGTTGTCACACATTGAGAGCGCTGCAATTGACTTGAAGGATTTCTATCAGTGTTGTTGTAGAACGGACATGTCTGCAGTATCTTACCGGCATGTTCCGATATGAGTTTGATTGAATAAAATATTAGTTCCGAGTTAAAGAAACATATCCAAAATGGCGGAATCCACAAAGCCATCCAAAATAAAGCGATGTCAATGGTGTTGATGTTTGTTTAGCGAAATATCTGAAACACAAAATCCAAAGAGATTTGTGTTTAGTCTGATAGTAGCTATGGCGCAAGCCTAAATTAATTAAATTTTAAGCTAATTTAACAAAATGGCGGCTGTGTATTTTGTCGATTTAAATAAGTAGAAAAAATTAAAAATTTTGATATATTATAGTTTAGTGCCATACCTATACATCTGAAAAATGTGTGGTAAAAACGATCGGTTGAATAATTTCGGAGAAAAGATCAACACCGTATGAAAAAAATTGTTTTTGAGAAAAAAGCGGTTAAATTTTTTTTGCTTATATTTAATAGCTCCATACAAAATGCATTCAGTTTCTTCAAAGACTTCATCTTGTTCCAGTCTGGCATCTGCGTGATCTGGCATCTTGAGCAGTAATGTAGCTAAGTCGGTCAGCTGAGCGTACGCTGTTAGCATCGCGTTCAGTTGCGTATTGGAAGGCTTTCAAGCCAATTTAAACATTCATAACTTCAAATATTTTTAAAATTGGTGCAAATCCTTTATTGAATATACAAGCTGCTATTTTAATTGTAAAATCTATGATTTTACCACCAAAAAAATATGCATAGGCCCTGTCGTCCACACACTTGTTGAAGCTCTTTTTAACAACTCATCTTTCGTCAAATCTTCGTATATGGGCTTAAAAACATGTTGAGCTTCTTGAGCGAGAGCAGGTGGATGTTTATAATCTTTTTTTGAATTAGTTGCTTCGCGTCTTTTGTACTCGCACTACGAGTCGGCACCTGCTGGACAATGCAAATGCTGAGGCTTCGAGTCGGTCGAACATTGGTGGTAAAACGTGGCCCAGATTGCATTGCGTATATTTTCGACTGAATTTTTACGCCGAATAACTGATAAGCCATAATAAGTGGACAACTCTTTCATCAATTTCTTAGTTAAAAGTACGGTTCTCGGAAGAATATCATTTTTTTCGGCAATTTTTTTGTAACCCACATTCATTTATTACCTCCTTTGAGCCCTGCCGCCGAAGATTCTCGATAATAATAGAAATGGGCAAAATTCAAAGGAGTCCTGCTGTAACTTCGCAGAATACTCGTCACGGGCGCATCCCGCGCTCGGCTCGCCGAATTTATACGCACCTTTATGCCCGCAAAATGCAAAATATTTAATTGAATAAAGTTAATTCTTTATATAAAAAAAATGAGTTTTATTTCACATTACAAACCCGAAATGACTTTCTTCTTTAAATTTAAACAGTGGAAGCAATTGAACGAAAGGTTCCGATATGGATATGTAGAACGATTAATTTTTAAAACGGGTATTTCTCACGCGGTAAAATATTGGCCTATTCTTCCCTATTTGTGAAAATAAAATACAGTTATTCTGCGTAGCGAGTCTTGAAAATGGTTTTGTCTGTACAAAAAGGATCTACCTGTATAGTCCTGGGGATAATCCCATAGAGGTCGAAACGTCAACAAATACAGGAAAATATCTTCTAAGTTGTTTTATTGATTTGGTCCCACCAAACCCTAGATTTATAGGATAAAGTTCTGTTCGGTAAATAAAATATGAGTGATGTCGGTTTGTTAACTTTTTTTCTATTCTTATCTTGTATAGTTTTTGACGTCGCTTCCCGAAATATGTTGATAGATGATGATCCAAACCATCTACGTAAGTCCTTCAGCCACTAATTCTGGCATCTTTCAACGGATCATTTTCCTGGAAACTTTCGTTCAGTTGTCCTCTTATAACGTGTCCCAAATACATTAAAATCTCACTGCTAACAAAAGTATCAACAACTTCATAGTCGTCAGAAACATCCAGCCTGAAGAACAATTCAGTTTCACAGCAGAACACAGCTACGTCCACTAGACAACTGCGTGGGCCATCGATATTATCAAAGACTTTAACTAGAGGCTCAGCAACGGAGTGATGTCTTTCGACATCTCTAAGGCGCTTGATAAAGTGTGGCATAATGGACCCACTGTCAAGTTAATAGGGTTGGGTATTTCCAATTATCCTGTGAGATTAGTTCTAGATTTTCTTTTGAACAGAAGCTTCACACTATTCATTGACGAATACGAGTCTCAATTCACAGGTCTAAGGGTTGGAATGTCTCAGAGTTCCCCTTTATCTCCAGTTCTTTTCAGTCTCTATACAAACGACATCCCCAGGGACAATTTAACAAAATTCTGGTTTTCACTGATGATACTTCGATAACTGCTTTATTCTCGAGGTTTCGCCTAGTCGATCTCAGGACTCATTAGTGAATTAGAGAGATGGATGGCAATTATATTTACTAAGTCACGGTTTCAGAGCCCTGAAAATCGGATATTCATCTCTAATATCCGAATTTTGTGGGAAACAGAGATGAAATATTTAGGACTCATTTTTGATACATGTATGAATGGGTCAAGTAATAAAAGTTAATTGCTCAAAAAATACTAAAACCTTACTTTGTGTGCTTTATCTTCTTTTGAATAGGAATAATAAATTGAACACCAAATCGAAATTTCTCATATATGGTATCCTCTTACGTTCTGTCATTTCGTACTATGTTCAACATGGATGACCAGGTTAAGATTAGAAAGAATTGGGAGTTTTCAGAACAAAATGCTCAGGCTCATAGTCAGTGCAGCACGTGCGCAACATAATCATTCACCTAAACTTGGGTTGCGAAGAGTTTCAATCTTTCTACGAGAAACTACCACTATATCTTTATAAATGCGTTTGAAATGACCGCCTTCTTTTTTTAAGTCAGTTAAAAAACAAACACCATTTTGGATATTTTTGTTCTGCCAATTACAAATATATTTGCTAAATTGAGAAGCTTTATTTTTTTTAGTTTTAGGGATTTTTATGGTTTTACTTGAGTATGCCGTAATACCCAACCTTCCCCTACAATTAATATAAAAATTAGATTTTTTCCCCTGCTCCCCCTAAAAAAGTAAAAGGGGGGTGAGAATTTAGAAATCATAATCGAAAGTTCTGCATATTTAACAAAGGTTATGTTATAAAAACAAGAATTAGTAGTATTATTAATTCATTTTATAATTCTCTAGAAGCTTAACATATTTTAATTGATCCTAAAATATGGATTTACTTTTGATACATCAAAAAGGTCATCATTTAATAAATAAAATAGGAACTTTTAATTTTAATCGCTTTACTTGCAACCAAAGATTTTTTAAAATAAAAATACCAAGATTAAGTATCTTAAAAGCGTTAATAAAAAGGGTTGCCGAGACAAGAATGGGGTCTCCCTTAATCGAAATTAAATTGTGACAAACGACCGGTTTAAAATAGATTTTCTAAACACAAGGTACTTTATATTTTGCTTAATGAGGTATAAGAAATCTTGAAGTATTACATTCAAAATGACTCTGTCAAAACAGTTGAGATCAGGGCTGTCAATTTGCCAGTAATTCCTGGCATTTGCCAGGAATAATTAGCTGTGCCAGTAATTATGCCAGGAATACTATCATACCAGGGATTTGCCAGGAATATATGTCTTGTACTCAGAAATTGATAAAATATTAAGGCGAAATGTACATACAATTGATGGCAAGTGTATGAAAATCCATAAGATGCCCCATCTTTAAAATTAAATCTCTCTACTATATAGGTATATTATTTTGAGTAATTATCACTTTCAGTTCTATCACTTGAAGTAATCATGATCACTACGACCCAATGACAAGTAAATGCATATTCAAAAGAACATGAAGTTATCAGTTTCACTTTTTTCACTTTGATCTGTGATAATTTACTCAAAAGAATACAGCCTATCTCTTTTTGCTTTTCACATGTAGTTATTTTTTTCTTTATTTTATGGTTTTGCAGTCTAAAATTTAAAGGATGGGCAATTTTATTATCATCTATCGTTTTCTAATATTCAGTTTAATTGAGCAATATCAGCTTTTTCTTATCACACGCATTTTGCCAGGAATTGCCAGGAATAAATATAAAACTTGCAAGTATTTTTCTGTGGAACATTTGACAGCACTGGTTGAGATTTTATCAGTTATACTCCGGATCTCACTTCTGTTTTTAATGAATAGACTATATTCCAGCATCGGTTATTACCAATCACGCAACCAAGACTGCGCTGTTACTGTCGTGTGGGTTGCCTCGATCTAGGTTTGATATGCCTTGTTGCGTGCCAGTTGATGTCTCAAATATGATGGATGTAGATATTTTAAAACGTGGAATAGAAAATGATAGCTTTTTAGAGGTATTAAAAATTATTTTTTAGTGATATTGGTGGTTGGTAGGGAGAAAAATATACGTTATTAAATGATAGTGGATTGACAAATAGAGTTGCATATATTCTCCTTCGAGCAGTTAAAGGAAAAATATACATAGAGTTCATTTCCTACAAATAGAACTTTGGTACCTCCACCTCGTCAGTGGAGCTGTAACGCACTAAGAGCAACATTAATAAGAAACAACTATCTAAGTTCCTTCTTATGATTATTACTCTTGGTTCGTTACAGCTCCTCTAATGATACATAGGAGAAAGAGGATGCCAGAATTGTATTTGCAGGAAATAAACCATTTATATATTTTCCATGAAGCCTGAAGGAGAAAAACGGTAACTTATTAGATAAAATAGTTCCTTTAAGCACGGTTACTAATGCCTATTTCATTAATTGATGCTTTCAAAAATTTTTTTGTCGAAAGAGTTGACCGATCATTATTTTTTTTGTTTGTTTCATAATAAACCAGCAATCTGCCAGGTTTTAACAGATTTCCAAAAGAGGGAAGTTCTACACTGGATTGCTATGAATGTTTTTTATGTATGTACGCCAATTGCTCCGAAACGGTAGCACGAATGTGAATGAAATCTTTTGCATTATGTTCAGGAAGTTGCTGCGGTGATCCCATATTATTTTGGCCTAAATTTGTTAACTAATATCCAAGATGGCGCTGATAATATGGCGAAAAAAAAAATTAATTTTGATGAATTTAGCCTAAAATCGAAATGGGGTAGTTCTCGGGGCCGTACCCAACAAAAAAGTCAATATTTTAGGGAGGTTTTTGAGGATGTAAGTTAAAATTATTTTAAAAATTTGATATGGCGGACTAAAAATTTTACAACTCTCGATTTTGTCTAAAATTGGAATATGGAGCTTTTGAACGTGTAGATTACGATTTTAAAATAATTTTTAAAAAGTTCAATACGACGGATTTAATATGGTGAACTAAAAATTTAACATCCCTCGATTTTATCCAAAATTGATACGTGTGCACTGTTAAAAATAACCTTAAATTTAATGCAGATTTAATGTACATTGTACAATAAATTTAATGATTTTGTACGTTAAATCGTGAATAATTTACTGCAAATTCATTGAAATATCAGTTCGTTGTGCATTAAATTTGATTAAACGATCTCTTAAATTTCCATAAAGGAACTGAAAAGATATTTCAATTTCTGTACATTAAAATTAATTTACATGTACCTTAACATTAATGGAATTTACATTAATATTCATGGAACATTGCATCAGATTCCAGGAGATGGCGCAACTTGTACTAAACTTTTTATGTAGTATGATATAAGTTGCTTAAAGGACTCAATTTTCTTATGATGAGGTGTATATGTCTGCCGGTACTGACGGAAACTAATGAGTTCGAAACCGGTGTACAGAAAACTTCCACTTTTTCCTGCTAGCAGAATTTTTTGACCTCATATTAATGTTGGTGCATTAACTATGTGATAACATATCTGAAATTCAATGAACACTTGCTGTATGTTTAATGTACATAGTCACCTTAAAAAGTAATGATCAAACTTTAAATTTAATGTATGGATTACATTAAATTTAATGGAATACTTGAATTTAGATTAATGTAAAAATTATTAAATTTAATTCATTATATTAATTGAATTTAAGAAACGATTCATAAAATTTGCTTCCAGTACTCCCTTAAATTTAATGCACTTCCTTTTTACGGTGTAGGTTTTTAAGGGAGGTTCTCAATTTCACCGCCATGTTTTTTTATGTATGTACATCGATTACTTCGGAACAGCTGCACCGATATGTTCCAGAAGTTGCTGCGGTGGTACCATATCATTTTGGACGAAATTGATGCACTAAAATCCAAGATGGCGATGATAATATGGCGGACAAAAAAAGTAGTTTTGTCCGATTTTTTCCAAAATTGAGGGAGTTGTTAGAGTTGAACATAACGAATCTGAAATTATTTAAAAAAAAAATTAGAATGGCGGATTCAATATGGAGGAACAAAAAAAATAATTTGTTTTGAATTTTCTCCAAAATTGGTATGAGGTAGCTTTCAGGGTTGCAGATAACAAATCTGAAATTATTTTTTAAAAATTCAGTGTCCAATATGGCGGACAAAATCAATTAATTTTATCTGATTTTCTCTAAAATTGGTATAAGAGAATTTTTAGGATAGCACATAACGAATCTGAAATTATTTTTAAGAAATTCGAGATGACGGATCCAATATGGCGAACAAAAAAATAATATTGTTCGATTTTCTTCAAATCCGTATGGGTGGGAGCACATAACAAATCTAACATTATTTTTAAGAAATTCAATATGGCGGATCCAATATGGCGGAGAATAACTTAATTTTGTACTATTTTTGCAAAATTGGTGTGGCGCAGTTACTGCGGTCGCATATAACGAATCCTGAAATTATTTTAAAAAATCGAAATACCACAAATCCGATATTGTGCAAAATTTGTTGCCGAAGGGGTTTCTGAGAATGCAAATAGTGAATTTAAATTTGCCTTAAAAAATTCAAGAGGGCAGATGCAATAGGACGGTCTAAAAATTTTATATTTCCGGATTATGTTCAAGATTGGTACTGAAGGGTTTTCAGTGGTCTAGATTAAGATTAGATTAAGAGTTTAAAATTATTTTTTTGAAAACCAATATAGCGATGGGTCGAAAATTTGAAGCGTTCCATGATCCCCAATTAGGGAGTATACAAAAAATGAGCGAAAAATTTGGTTGAGTTAGAAGGGCTAAAATATTTTTGAATCACAATAAGTCAAATTATTCATGTGTAGCGGTTCTGGCAAGATTTCTCTATCTTTTTCAAAAAATCAATATACAATGTACGACATTGCGAACACCCAATGACCCCTAAGGCAAAGCATCGGAAAAAAACACATTATAGCTACAAATAAAATAATTGCTATAATAAAAATAAAAAAAAATATTGTTTGTTATATAAAACGACTTTTACACGGTATATTTAACTAAGAAGCTTTATTATATATTTTTAGCAATATCTATTATTAACACGCTTACTTGTTATAACAAGTGTTATTTAAAAGAGATTTTCTTTGTTCAAGTATATGTTTGATATAATTTGCGTCATTGATAACCATCTAATAAAAACCTAGACGATATAATTTACCGAAAATTATTCCACTAAACATGTTTAAAATTGCTGTTAACCGCATTTTTTGCAATTCCAATTAAAAGTTAATAACAATATTTTGTGTTTAACAAAATGCCGACAATTCATAAATTTCGTATAATAATCATGAGATTGTAAAAAAAAATAAAAATATAGATAGATGATTTTGCCGATTAGTATACATAATTCAGTTTATTTGGCGGTAATGTCATTGCCATCATATTTATTGCTATTTGTGTGTGTTCTAAGTTCTAAGAGATATGAGTCAAATTTAAATTTAAATATATTAGTTTTTACAGGGTGATTGTAATTTTCTTTAATCTAGTTTTATATCCAGATTACATTATTTGTTGGTAACTATGGTTAATAAGTACACGAATTGATTCTTTTTAAGCAATTATCCATTTTCAACACCCATAGCCCGCATACTCGAAAGTGTGATGTGAATGGTGATGTCAACTATCACTTCATACTTTTGACAGTAAAAGCCGTATTCTTGAAAAAGCAATGTTGCCAGATACGAACGTGCTAAAACCCGTGGACAAAATAATCCTCGACAATGACACAAAATACGTCATTCGTCGCAAAGTCCATGGTCCCTTTTTCAAAAATGAAATACCAACGTTAAAAGAAAATTAAGATAGAAATTAATAACTACACATCTTGACCTAAAATATCATTAAGAGTTTTGAAACAAACTTAAAATAAATGAATTATAAATATCTTAAACGGAATACTTACTAATTGAAAAGATTGAAATTGTTTTACGGCAGCGAAAATATTTGGCAAAAATGTGGGGAAAAAGAGATAAAATTGTATTACACTGGTGAAATATGGCTTAATGAAGGGCACGCGGTTGGTGAGGTATGACATTCCCGGAAAGCTCAAAAAAACAGCGAGCATTTTTAATTCTGAAGAAAACACCGATCTTACATATTTATTTTCAATGGTCCTAGTTTATGTATGTAATATATTTCAACTCTTTTTGCACAAATTTTAGTGAATAAATTTAGAAAAACGTGTATTTTCAACGAAAAACCAAAAACACATTCCGGAAAAGACATCGACCATCAGACTCGCGAAAACGACTAATATTCGTTTGACACTTTTTCAGATGTAAAATACTTTCGTGGTATAAACTATAAAATTTTTTTATCTCAGTCAACAACATAGTTTAATTTTTATAATGTTTTATAGACTCTCATGAAAAAATTAATCTTAACCAACCAAAATTTTTGGTTAGTTTAGGTATAGCTTGAATTTGGATAATTTGTAAAACTGAAACTAATTTAAACTAACCTAAACTGACCTAGACTTGTACTTTCAAAATATAAAGTATAAATTTTATCCGTTACAGTTAGCAACATAGTTTAATTTTTGTTATGCATCCAAAAGAGTAAAATTATTCTTAACCACCCAAAATTTTTGGTCAATTTTGGTTAGTACAGGTTTAGCTTAGTTTTGGCTAGTTTGAGAAACTGAAACTAACTTGAACTAACCTAGATTTATGAATATGTCATTGTCCAGCAGAGACCACGTATTGGCGGGACAATCTGTGAAAGAAAAGAATATATATGAATTTCACAAAAATCGTATTCGCAATCTGGTAACATCGTTAATTTTTCGGGTTTTATAAACGAGTCACACCACTATTTAATGGCAGAAGCCGTTTTGTTTTATTTGTTTTGATTTATTTTTTAATCATTTCCTTCATTTTTCCAATAAAAATGGGCAAATTTATGAATTTTTATATAATATAGTGTGGAAATTTTAACGATTTAGTACAAAAGATTGAACCTAAAGTGAAAAGTGTTTTTCACTGTTTTCCACAAAACTGAGAAAAAATTATGGAAAAAGGAGATCAGAATCGTGTTCTACGATCTCGAAATATGGGGAAGTACCGACTTTTTTCAAATAAACGTCGTTTTTTTCCCTTAATGCAGATTTTTACCCAGAGAATTATGTTTAAATTTATTTTATGTCAGTATTTATTTTATAATCATTTAGTAATGAACTCTAAATTGCAATTTTCCAATATAATAACATAATAAAAGCTTGCTCAAGTCCAGTCCTGTGCTCTAACCTACTGCGCAAGTACAGTATAGTCCCTTTAAGGGGAATACAACGAATTTATTTTAGGGATTTCTCATTCCTTTTACCCCCTCCAACTTCCTTGACTTAACTCAATCGAATTAGTATGGGCGTAAATAAAGAATGAAGTGTCACAGAAAAACAAAACATTCAAATTATTAGATGACAAAATATTATTGGACGAAGCCATTACTAACGTGATGGCCAGTGATTGGAAAAAATGTGTTGATCCTGTTAAAAAGAATAACAAAGAATGTGGCGCTTGGACATTCACATTGAGGCAGTGGTTGAAGGTCATCACCCCTGATTCCGATAGTTCCTCAGATTCAGATATGTCTCTTGACAGCTATTCTGCCGATGAAACAATGTGAGCTAAATGACTTACATTACCTATGTCACACTCTTGAGGATGACACTGTACGCACCCTGGTTGGTTCCAATCGAATAAATCAGAAGGCAAATGTGCCGGACGGGACTCAAAGAAGGAAAAGCAACAAACCGTCGATTAAAATGCATAAAATACCTTAAGGACACCTAACGTGCATATAAAATATCTTACCTTTCAGTGTAAGCAAAGTGTTGGAAGAGTACGAAGCAATGGGTGCAATTGGCACCTGGAGCAGCTACACTGAGGTTTGATAAGGCTTAATTCTTTGGAAACCTGAGGCCTCACT
Organism: Diaprepes abbreviatus; assembly: GCA_034092305.1. NCBI lineage: Eukaryota > Metazoa > Arthropoda > Insecta > Coleoptera > Curculionidae > Diaprepes > Diaprepes abbreviatus. Next base: position 1,353,399 of record JASJET010000135.1, read on the forward strand.
GAATAATTTTGGAATACCAGCAGCCATGGCCAACGACAGACCAAGGAAAATCGTTAGGACTTTCAGTCCGGGGGTTTCAGTCGATAAGAATCCGACACTGTCATTCACACTTTGTGAAGGTTTCCCCTGCAGGAAAAAAAATTGTAAGGGTTTGATAAAAATGTGAGGAAATAAATTTAACTTAAAAAAATATTTTGATATTCGCACTATATTTAATCATTTATTATTCTCTGAAATGTACACGCCACTGGAATTGATTCGCCTGACGTCGCATAACCCGGGACACTCTATATACGAGCGATGAGTCGCTGACAGAAATTATGGACTTTAGGTGTAATTTCTTATGGTTTTGGTTGACTTGCAGTACCTGTCTCCCCCGTCTTATGAACTCGTTGTGGTCGTCATAGTTCGTTCATCGTTTCTTTGAACCTGTTTGATGTCTCAGTATTTATAGGTTGATAATAAGTTGCTCTTTGTAACCAATTCCGCCTCTGGTAAATGCTTTATGCTGAATTGCAATAATGTTGTTTTTCTCTCAGTGTGCATGGATACTTTGTGTCAAGCAAAATGTGATCACCTTGTACAGCTGTGCAAAGGCAGGTAGTTGGCCGATATTTGTATTATGCCGATCTTTTGACAAGACATACGAGATTCCTTCTGTATCATTATTTATCAGAACATTAAGGTTTTCCAGTTATGAAGTCCTTAGACGATGGTCTCTGATGAAGGGGTTGAATTGCGTCTGCAAATGCAATTCTTCTTGTTTATTATCTTCAGTTGGAAACACTTAATCATATGACTTCAAGCCAAATGGCTTCGCACTCCCTCCAGGGAATAATGATTCATAACAGGTATACGAAGATACCAAATGTATGAAGCTCTGTGTTGTCGGGTCCTAGGTGACGTGATCTGCTGTATTTCTTACGAACTTTCGGACGGTTCGCGCGGTTGCAAGGAGAACTGCTTTTTGCATCGGTCTATACAGATGCTCACTAAGGTCCAGTCCCTTGATGTTCGGAGGAGGTTCTTTGGTATCACTCCAGTTGTTGATAAAATTATGAGAATCGTTTGGACGGTGTTCATTGCCCATTGTCTTGCAACTCCAGATCCCTGTATTTAGCGATCTTCTCGTTGTATTTTGGCCTTAGGTTGTTGTTGTTAGGTATAGCAATGTCGACTAGTATAGTTCGCCTAGAAATTTTATCTGTTAGTATAATGTCTGGTCTATTATGAGTAACTGTCTGATCCGTCAAAACCGTTCGATCCCATTATAACTTGAACTGATTGTTCTCAAGAATAGGCTCCAGATTGTATTTGTAATAATGCACTTTTCCTACCTGTAATAGGTTTAACTTTTCTGTTAACTCTTGGTGGAGTATCTTAGCGGCTGAGTCGTGTCTTTCCTTATACTAGGTTTTGGCAAACGCTTGGCATCCTCCAGTTATGTGCTGGACTGTCTCTGATGTTCGACAGCCATATCTGCATTGGTCATTTTCTATTGAGAGATCTTTAATGATAAACTTCCGATAGTTCTTCGTCGGAATAATCTGATCCTGGATAGCTAACAAGAAGCCTTTCGTTTCCGGAAACATCTGTCCTGAAATCAACCAGTTGTTCGAAGCTGAGTTGTCGACATTGTCCTGATTAACCTTATTTGGATGCCGTCCATGAAGTGGCCTTCTATAGCCAGGTTTGTAACTTCTCTTGGTCTGTTTGGTGGTAAGAAGTAATATCTTGTTCCCTCAACTGTAGCGGCGTTGAATCGTCTGCCTCGCATATTGCTCGATGTAGTGTGGAAGAGTCCGCTAACCTGTAGAAATATGGATGTAAGTTTATTATTTTTTGGTCAAGCTGCTTAAAAATATCCACCAATCCTCTTCCTCCTTGGTGTCTTGGAAGCATTGTACGTTCAATAGCACTCCGAGGGTGATGTTTTTGTGCTTTTGTTAGGAGTGTTCTTATTTTTCTTTGCAGGTTTTGGATGTCCATCCTGCTCCATTTTACAATTCCAAAAGAGTAGCTTAGCGCAGAGCACGCATACGTGTTGAGCGCCTTAAACAAATTTCTATTATTTAAGTTAGTTCGTAATACCCGCCTTACTCTCCTGACAAATTCGGTTGCCAACTCGGTTTTCATAGTGAGATGGTCAATTGTTTTAGCCTGTTTTATACCTAGTTATTTGTATGTTTGGTCTGCTTCCATTGCAGCTATAGTTTCACCGTTCTGCATTTCAAAAGCTTCAGGTTGTATCTTCCCTTTAACGATGTTCAAAATACGGCACTTGTCAAGTCCAAATTGCATTCCGATATCCCCGGAGAACTCCTTTACAATTTTAAGCATTTGTTCCAGCTGGTTTCTGGTAGCAGTCGTCAGTTTAAGATCATCCATGTTTACTATCCCTTCGTTGTTATTTCTAATACTAAAGCCGTATCTGGTGGAGTTTAAACGGCGTGATAGTGGGTTCATTGCAAGGCAGAACCACAATGAGTTAAGCGAATCGCCCTGAAATATTCCCCTTCGTATCGGAATGGTGTTAGTTTCGATGGTGTAGCTGGATGGCACTTGCAATTGGATCCTAGTTCTCCAGGTTGACATGATGCGTTCTAAAAAGGAAACAAAATGCTTATCGAGCCTATACATTCTCAATATAGTTTTGAGCCACTCATGCGGCACTTAGTCGAAGGCCTTCTTATAATCCACGTTGGCGGCAAAGAGGCTTCTTCGGTTGGTGTTTATTATTATTATTATATGATTTACAAGCCAAACGGCTTCGCACTCCCTCCAGGGATTATTCACTCATACCAGGCATACAAAGACGCCAAAAGTATGAAGCTCTGTGGGAACCCTTTCCATGTTATCGGGTCCTAGGTGACGTTGTCTGCTGCATTTCCCATGAATTTTCGGACGGATCGCGCGGTTGCTAGGAGAATTGCTTTCTGCATCGGTTTATAAAGATGCTCACTAAGGCCCAGTCCCTTGATGTTCTGCAGGAGGTTCTTCGGTATCACTCCAGTTGTTGACAGTATTATGGGAATCGTTTGGACGCTGTTCATTGCCCATTGTCTTCGGATTTGGACCTCCAGATCTCTGTATTTGGCGATCTTCTCGTTATATTTTGGCCTTAGGTTGTTGTTGTTAGGCACCGCAATGTCGATTAGTGTAGTTCGCCTAGAAATTTTATCTATTAGTATAATGTCTGGTCTATTATGAGCTACTGTTTGATCCGTCAGAACCGTTCGGTCCCAATATAACTTGAACTGGTTGTTTTCAAGAATAGGCTCCGGATTGTACTTGTAATAAGGCACTTTTCCTACCTGTAATAGGTTGAACTTTTCTGCTAACTCTTGATGGAGTATCTTAGCGGCTGAGTCGTGTCTTTCCTTATACTCGGTTGCGGCAAACGCTTGGCATCCTCCAGTTATATGCTGAATTGTCTCCGATGTTCGACAGCCATATCTGCACTGGTCATTCTCTATTGAGGGATCTCTAATGATGAACTTCCTATAGTTCTTCGTCGGAATAACCTGGTCTTGAATAGCTAACAAGAAGCCCTCCGTTTCCGGAAACATCTGTCCTGAAATCAACCAGTAGTTCGACGCTGAGTTGTCGACATTGTCCTGATTGACCTCATTTGGATGCCGTCCATGAAGGGGCTTCTGAAGCCAGGTTTGTAACTTCTCTTGGTCTGTTTGGTGGTGAGAAGTAATATCTTGTTCTCTCAACTGTAGCGGCGTTGAAACGTCTGCCTCGCATATTGCTCGATGTAGTGTGGAAGAGTCCGCTAACCTGTGGAAATATGAACGTAAGTTTATTATTTGTTGGTCGAGCTGCTTACCAATATCCACCAATCCCCTTCCTCCTTGATGTCTTGGAAGCATTGTACGTTCAGTAGCACTCCGAGGGTGATGTTTTTGTGCTTTTGTTAGTAGTGTCCTTATTTTTCTTTGCAGGTTTTGGATGTCCGTCCTGCTCCACTTTACAATTCCAAAAGAGTAGCTCAGCGCAGAGCAAGCATACGTGTTGAGCGCCTTAAACAAATTTCTGCTATTTAATTTAGTTCGTAATACCCGCCTTACCCTCCTGACAAATTCGGCTGTCAATTCGGCCTTCATAGTGCCATGGTCAATTCTTTTAGCCTGTTTCATACCTAGATATTTGTATGTTTGGTCTGCTTCCATTGCAGCTATAGTTTCACCGTTCTGCATTTCAAAAGCCCCCGGTTGCATCTTCCCTTTAACGATGTTCAAAATACGGCACTTGTCAAGTCCAAATTGCATTCCGATATCCCCGGAGAACTCCTCTACAATTTTAAGCATTTGTTCCAGCTGGTTTCTGGTAGCAGCCATCAGTTTAAGATCATCCATGTATAGAAGATGATTCACTTTGACTACCTCTTCGTTGTTATTTCTAACACTAAAGCCGTATCTGGTTGAGTTCAAACGGCGTGATAGTGGGTTCATAGCAAGGCAAAACCACAATGGGCTAAGTGAATCGCCCTGAAATATTCCCTTTCGTATCGGAATAGTGTTAGTTTCGATGGTGTCGCTGGATGGCACTTGCAATTGTATCCTAGCTCTCCAGGTTGACATGATGCGTTCTAAAAAGGAAACAAAATTATTATCGACCCTATACATTCTCAATGTGGTTTTAAGCCACTCATGTGGCACTGAATCGAAGGCCTTCTTATAATCCACGTAGGCAGCAAAGAGGTTTCTTCGGTTCGCACAGGCTTGGTTACATATGACAGAGTCAACAATCAATTGCTCCTTGCATCCCATAGCTCCCCTCGTGCATCCCTTCTGTTGAGTTGCAATGATGTTATTTTGCTCACAATGTGCATAAATGCGTTGGGTCAAACAGGAGGTGATCACCTTATACAGTGTGGGTAGGCAGGTGATCGGCCTATACTTAGCTGGGTCATGTGTGTTATGTTGGTCCTTTGGTAGGAGGTACGTAATACCTTCGGTCAAGAACAATGGCATTTTTGCTGGGTTAAGGAAAACATCATTAATAAGATTAGCCAGCTGATGGTGAACACACCAGAACTTTTTGAGCCAGTAGTTCTGGATCCCGTCGAGACCTGGAGCTTTCCAGTTATGGGATTCCTTGATTATTCTTGAAATTTCCTCGGTGGTAAATGGCTCAAACTGCATCTGGATGTAATCTTGGCAGATTTGATGTTCTTCATTGATCCAGTCAGCCGCGATGTTACAATCGGCTGGTGTGGAAAGTTGGTTTCCCCAGAACTCTTCTACCTGCTCTCTATTGGGATATCTATTATCTGCTATATTAGGTGGAGAGTTTAACTTACGGTAGAAAGTCTTTTCTGATCGTTGGAAGAGCGCATTTTCTCGTTTCCGGTTATTGCTGGTCTTGTACCTCTTTAGCCGTCCTGCAATAACAGAGAGCTTCTGTTTCAGCGTATCAAGGCATTGCTGAGCAGTAACATTCGCTGGATCTTGTTGCGAATGATATCGGACACGATTCATGATTTCTTCAACTCGCCTTTGCAGTCGAGTAGTTCTTGTGCCCCTGATGTACTCCGTCAGCTGTCCTATATCTATTCGAAGATTTTCAATTTTCTTATTTAGACGTCTTTCCCATGGAGGTGTGTTGGGTTCTGTTCTTGCTGGTCGGCGCTCTGTTGTAACTTTAATTTCTAGAGCTCTAGCTATAGCAGTCGCGGCACAGTAGATGGTCATATGTAAGGACTCCAGAGTGTAGGCATCTGAAAAATAAGCCGGTAAAATCCGACTATTCATGATGTCTAACATGGCACCCAGTTTTTTGGATGAATTAATTTTTGGCAGTGCCGGTCTTCTTAACGGATTGCTTCCATCATATTCCAACACCGCAGCACTCATTTCCGTTGACAGTTTTTGATAAAAGAGTTCAGTGTTGTCCTGTTGAGTTTGGTCATTCAGCTGTTCCTGTTGTTCTTGGACCTCCGGTTCCGGTTGTGGCTCAGGTTCAGCAATCGTATTGTTGTCATTGTCAGTGCCTCTGATCTCATGTTCAATTTCCTCTTTGATGCTATTAAGCCGAGCTTCAGGAATTAGGCTGTTTCGGAGAATAACTCTATACTGGTCAGCTATTCTCTGCTGGGACACTTGCATGTGTGGGTACTCTCTGCAAAATTCGGCATGTAGTTGTTGTCTGTAGCCGATCATCTCTCGTCCTAGTTGAGTCACCCTATAAAAAATGCGCATTATTGTCTCGTTCATGGACACAGTCCATTTCATGCGCTGTCTTGGTCGTCCCGCTTGAGTAAGAGTTGGTTGGGGTTCCCGCACAGCATCTTCGGCGGGTAGAGCTCTTGGAGTTATCTCGCCCTCGTGTTGATGTAGTTGTTGTGGTTGTTGCCTATCCACAGCGATATCAACTCTCATGCCGTTGTTTGGTTGTTCTTGAGTCTCTGGGTCTCGCTGTGGCGCAGGTTCTGCGGTTTGTTCATTGTTATCGATGCTTCTTATCTCTCGTTCTATTTCCGCTTTGATGATGTTAAGTTGCGCTTCTGAAATAAGTTTATTTCGGAGAATAGCTCTGTATTGGTCTGCTATTCTCTGTTGTGACACTTGTAGGTGTGGATATTCCCTACAAAATTCGGCATGAAGCTGTTGTCTATAGCCAATTGTTTCTCGTCCTAGTTCAGTCACCCTATAAAAAATGCGCATTACTGTTTCGTTCATGGATGTTGTCCATTTCATGCGCTGTCTCGGAAGTCCCGCCTGAGTGAGCGCTGGCTGAGGTTCCTGCGCAGCACCTTCGGAGGGTGGAGCTCTCGTTGTTTGGCTCTCATGTTGTTGTTGGGCTGTAGCTTCTTGTGCGACAGGAGTTCGCCTCCTCAACACCCTGCCACTTGAAGTTTGCGATGTCGAAATGTTGCTCCCCCCAGAATCCGTGGAGCAGACCGCTTCTGCGGTGTGGGATTGTGGACCATGGGTCCTACCCACCTGGGGTACATTATGTTTTGCAGTCGACATTTCATTATTCAAAATTTAAAATTTATTATTATTATTATTATTATTATTAATTTTCCTTGATATAGGTTGAGATATATAACACAAATTATAACAATGTGATGAGCAAGACTAAAGTGGCCAACTAGACATAATAAAAACCATAAGGTGATTAAAACATAAAAAAAACTAGTAAAATAATGTTCCTTCATCGTCTTACAGGATATTTTTATTATAACCTCAAGAACTTGTGTAGGCAACTTAAAATCTGTCATATTAAAAAAATATATCATTCCTGACAGCTAATTTTCTGGGAGAAACAAACTAATATTATGTTCCATAAGTACAAAAATTGATATTCGTATATAAAAATAAAAAAAAATTATTAAGGTACCACCCAGTTATTCATAATCTATTATCACCTTCACCATGTATAAAATCATACGTAACAAGACCACAGAATCACGGTCATGAGAACGGCCTTGAGCTTGACTCGTAGAGTCTATTACTCCGGATTTCGTTGCGAAAGAATGTTGCGTACCGGAAATACAATTCTTCTTCGATTTTTTGGTTCCGGAAATGCCGAATCCATTTTTTTACCCAAGATTTAATTTCGGCCTACCTTGTTTTTTACTGTCAGGTGGCCAACAGAAAAAATGGCAAATTGTCGGCACGAGGAGCACGTTAAATTCGATTTTGATGGGTTTTATCGGTGGTTTCCGAGAATGGCATGTGTTGTGTCTGCGATTGTCGGTTGGTTTTAGTAAAGGAAACCAAAAAAAAACTGCAGAACAACATCAAATAATTATGTATTTATCCAGATTCGTTTTCAGTTTGTGATTTTTTTTTGCATTAGCGACACGAAATATTCTTAACAAGGTATAATTGCGAAAGTGCCGAATAGATTTTCATTTGTAAGATACACTTTGGAGTTAGAAACTACTATTTATTAGTCAAAAAATTAGGCTTGGAGAAATAAAATGATCTTGATAAAAAGTGGGTTTTTGTATCTAGTAGCTATTAGAATGATGTCGATGACACACTAAAAAATTACCTTTTCAAAGTACACTCACAAGATGAAATAAAATGATTTGCGCATTTCGATCAGATGTCGATTCTCCATTAAAAAATGGTAATTCCCAGCTAAAGTGAGAATTCAGAGGTTAAAAATTTATTAACGGAAATGATTTGTTTTCGATTAAACAGCAAATGACGATATGTAAATCATTTAAGTTATAATATTTGATCGCTACAGCTAGTGCTGCCATCACAAATATAACGAAACTAGAAGTTCTGAACAAAAAACCCCGAACATTGAGTCGGTAACCCCGGACACACTAGAAATATTAAAATAAAGGCCTACAAACTAAAGTAAAACACGGATGTTTGTAATTACAAGTTTTCCAAATCGAACTATATTTCTTTCTATTATAGATAACTTATAAAAAAATTTAAAATATTTGTTTTTAATTAAATTTTAGTCATCTTAAATGAATAACATTCAATAAATAAATGAACGGTAGGTGAAAAAATACCTTTTTAAAATTTATAGATCTTGATCAGTGTGCATTTATACGAACTCCCAACATTTTTTAATATATAGGGTGAGTCTCCGGGAACTTTATGGATCGATTTTGGAAAAACTATAATTACGAAAAATCTGAAAATTTGACAGTATACTAATGTACATGGGGGACAACCGGTTAAAATATTTTCAAGATGGCGGCACTTTCGGTTACACCCTATATATTATTGCATTTTTGATTTCTACCTAAAATTCTAGACATATTTCATGTAAAAAATGATGTTTGCAGATCAAAACTTAACTATAAATTTTTTCCTGTAAAAAAATCTTTATTATTTAATTTGGGTTAGTTTTCTTGTAGATGAAGATTGACTTTAGTAGTCTTTTATGATATTTTGAAAATTATTAGTACAGAGTGGTCAAAAAGAAGAATAAAAATTATATTTAAAAAATCGTTAAAAGTCAATTTTTTCAAATAGAAAGCACCTATTTTTATAATTTTATCATATTAAGCATTAAAAATAAGGGTAACTTTGTATAAAATTGTCTATTCCAAAAATTTGTAGTTTTCAAAATATTGGCAATTCAACATTTTTCTATTGTAAAAATGCTATACGACTTTTAAGTTTTGTTATTAGTTGGCGTGGCGAAAATAAAACAAACCCTACAGAATTATTACTATTTCTTGTCATTTGACATTTATTAATAATAATCATGCCGGGGCGATTAAATTACACACATGAAGATTATTTAAACTTATTTATTATGGAAAATGTGATAGAGTTACTTCAAGAACATGCGATACATTCGCGATTCGATATCCGCAGAAACCAACACCACCCACTGTTAAAAGGATTATAGAAAACTTCACGACTCTTGGATCAATAAAAGTAAAAAGAAATAGAAATAAACCAGTTGTTAATAATAAAAATATTGAAACTACAATTTTATGATATTTCGCAGCATATCCGACAATATCTACAAGGCAAGTTGTATTAGAGTTTGGATTATCTCAAACATCAATTTTAAGGAGTTTATCGAAACGCAGTTTTTAGGATATTTCTCCGCAAATCCGACAATATCTACAAAGCAAGTTGTATTAGAGTTTGGATTATCTCAAATATCAGTTTTAAGGAGTTTATGGAAACATAGTTTTTATCTCTATGTATATTCCATAGTACAACACTTAAAAGGCACTGATTTTCCACGATCAGTAGAATTCTATCAATTTATTTTACTTCGATCACAAGAAAATGCTGTGTTTTTTGGATAATATTATTTGGTCGGACGAAGACAAATTCACAAAAAATGGATAGTTTAATTGATGCAATTCCCACTATTGGAGCGACTCCAACGTACATCCATTTAGAGAATTAAATTTTCAAGAGTCTTGGCAGTCTAAGGTGTATTGTGCTATAAGAAATGACGGCGTCGCCGCCCTAGAATTCTACCAAGATAATCTGAATGGTAAGTAAGCTATTTTTAAAGACTTGTAGATACAAAATACGTTCTTTAACTTATAAGTGAGCGTTACCTCGACATTTTGAGAAATTTGGAAGTGAACTATTTAAATAATTTGCCACTGTCTGATCACAGAAATCTATTTTCTGGACATGATGTAGCGCCTCCACATATTAGTCATTTAGTTAAGAATCATCTGCAAAAGTTGTTTTATGATCAATGGATAGCCAAGAATAGGACACATCTTTGGCCACCTCGCTCCCCCGACCTAACAGTACTTGATTTTTTTATTTGGGGGACAATCAAAAATAGAGTATACAACACCGCATTAACCACTATGGAAGATTGCATACACGCGTCAGAATAGCATTTGAGGAACTTAATTCTCCGTCAATAAAAAGAGCCACCCATAAAGAGTTCCTGCTTAAGTGTGAAAAATATTTGGAAGTTCATGGGCGTCAATTTGAACATTTACTGAAATAAATTTTGTAACTTTATTTTATTAACAACTTTTATTTCTATTTCTTTTAGCTTTTATAGATCCAAAGTTCTTGAAGTTTTTTATAATCTTTTTAACAGTTGGTTGTGTTGGTTTCTGTTTCTTCGGATATCGGATCGAAAATGTATCGCATATTCTTGAAATAACTCTATCACATTCTCCACAAAAAATAAGTTTAAATAATCTTTATGTGTGAAATTTAATCGCCCCGGTTGTTATTAATGAATGTCAAATGACAAGAAATAGCTTAAAAGCCGTATAGTATTTTTACAATAGAATTGTCAATATTTTAAAAACTATAAATTTTTGGAATAGACAACCTTGTACAAAGTTACCCTTATTTTTAACGCTTAATATGAGAAAATTATAAAAATGGGTGCTTGCTATTTGAAAAAATTGACTTTTGACAATTTATTTATCTTTTTTGATCATTTTGTACTAATAATTTTCAAAATTTCATAAAATGACTATTAAAGTTGATCTTCGTTTACAAGAAAACCTACCCAAAATAAAGACTTCCTTATAGGAAAAATTTATAGTTAAGTTTTCGTCCGCAAACGTCATTTTTGACATGAAAATTTAAAAACTGTAAGACTTAAGTATAAAATATTATACATAAAATATGTCTAGAATTTTACATAGAAATCAAAAATATAATAATATATAGGGTGTTCTACTTAAAATAAGCAAGTTTTCATCTACTTCCTGTATAGCTGTATTGTCATGAGTTAAGTGACCGATTAATATTTTTCTTTGGTTCATTTAGGACTACTAGTAAATTATACAAGTTAGTTCAAAACATGGAGCCGATAAGGTAAATCGCTGGGCATCCCTTTAGGGCTCCTTATTTCCGTTAAGGGACACTTTAGGAATTTTTTTTCTATGACAAAATAGTCCCCTGTATACTCCCGAGAAACTAGGAGGTACGTACCTATATTATGTAATTATTAATTTAGTCATTAAAACCCGAAAATACTGTAAACTAATAAAAAAGAAGAAAAATGCAACAAGATAAAAGCAATATATTTGAATTTTTGGTAAAAAGTGTAGCGCGCCATTTATAACAAGTCGTTGACATTTAAACTTTTATATTGTTTGCGGACTGCGACGTCATCACAAATACGGCCCAACACAACGAATTTTCCCAAGAATTAACATATCGTCACAACTAGGGTCCATTGATTGAACGGTAAATCACGTGACATAATTTTCTTTTGCATTTGGTAAAGTGATGATAAATAGTGCGAGTTCTTTTATTTCTAGATACCCACAAAGATAATATATTATCCTTGTCTAATCATATTATTTAAACTATTATAACCCTGGGTTTATTTTTTTTATTTTATATATTAAATCATACAGAATAACTAGATAAAAGCTATGCTATGATCAAATTTGATTTGTTAAATAGTGACCCTAATCATTTGTACAGGGTGAGTCAACGATTGGATGAAGTAGGTTTGTGCCTTTTCGGTGAAATTAACAAAGAAACTATATTTATTGTTTGATACAGTTTATTTTTACGCAGATTTTAAAAATATTTAGGACTCTACAGGATGAGCCAAAAAACTAGGACAGCATAAAGTTGTATTTTTTTAAATAGAACACCCTATATACGAATCGTATTTTCGATTTAGCTTATAATTCTAAATCTTTTTTATTAAGGGTTTACTATAACAAAACTTTATAGTTTCTGAGATAATTAAGTTTAAAGAAAAAAAGTCACATTTTCAAGCATCAATTCAATCCTAAATAACGTTTTCAATTTTGTGACAAATATATTCAAATTTGGAATTTAGCAAGGCCAAGGACAAGTTAACATAATTTTTACCTAATATTTGCAATAAAAGCTACAGGGTGTTGAACACATCGGCTCAAATTTGAACAAGTTTAAATGAATAAATATCTTTTTTTTTAAATGGTACACCCTGTATATTTTCATGTTATTTAATAGAGTAATAAAAACCATAAAAGTTTTGTTCAATATATCCTATACCTATTTATAATAGTTTTTGAGATATTTCAGTTTTTCTTATTTTCCATACTTTTTTACAGAAAAACAATTTACAAAATGAAGTATCTTGATCGGCGCCAGCCTAATACCCATACTTTTCAAAACTTAATGCAAAGATTTGATTCTTCTGGTACTGTTGATTATCCAAAACGTAAAGTGGTCAACATCCCTATCGAGACCTTGAAGCAGTTGGGGTAGTTCTTCTTGTAGAAAGTTGAGGTAACTATGGCTATTTAGTGGTTCATTAAAAAAGTGGGGTCCAATAATTCGATTATGATGAATACCACACCAAACATTTAATGACCAGTGGTTTTGATGTTGCACCTCTCTAATCCAAAATGGGTTTTCTGTGGCATAATAATGCATGTTGCGTCTATTTACGGCCCCGTTACTTCTAAAAGTAGCTTCATCACTAAACATTACCTTGCATAATAAATTTGGATTTAATTGAATCTCCGCATTTATTGTACGACAAAAGTTTACACGACTTTCAAAATCCTGTCCATGCAATTCTTGGTGTAATTCCATGTGATATGGATGATACCTATATTTCTTGGTAGTACGATTAGCGGTGGATTGTGATGTTTCACATAATGCTGCTAACTGACGGCTACCAATATAAGGATTTTCCTGAACATTTAACAATACTTGTAGTTCTTTTTCTTCATTAGTTACTGGTTTGTTGACCACTTTACGTTTTGGATAATCAACAGTACCAGAAGAATCAAATCTTTGCATTAAGTTTTGAAAAGTATGGGTATTAAGCTGGCGTCGATCAGGATACTTCATTTTGTAAACTCTTTGGGCAAGAAGGCAATTTTTTTGAGCCTCTCCTATTGTATAAATCATATCTATTAACTCATTCTTTGGAAAATTCATTTTACAATATAAGATGAATGCAAAAAAAAAACAAACTACACTACATAAAAACCAAAAGAAGCGATTGCGGTTATAAATTTGACACACAGAAAAATGTTCTTTTACATTGTTTTTGCCATGGCTACTATGATAATGAAGACTATTTCTGTAAAAAAGTATGGAAAATAAGAAAAACTGAAATATCTCAAAAACTATTATAAATAGGTATAGGATATATTGAACAAAACTTTTAGGGTTTTTATTACTCTATTAAATAACATGAAAATATACAGGGTGTACCATTTAAAAAAAAAATATTTATTCATTTAAACTTGTTCAAATTTGAGCCGATGTGTTCAACACCCTGTAGATTTTATTGCAAATATTAGGTAAAAATTATGTTAACTTATCCTTGGCCTTGCTAAATTCCAAATTTGAATATATTTGTTACAAAATTGAAAACGTTATTTAGGATTGAATTGATGCTTGAAAATGTGACTTTTTTTCTTTAAACTTAATTATCTCAGAAACTATAAAGTTTTGTTATAGTAAACTCTTAATAAAAAAGATTTAAAATTATAAGCTAAATCGAAAATACGATTCGTATATAGAGTGTTCTATTTAACAAAAAAATACAACTTTATGCTGTCCTAGTTTTTTGGCTCACCCTGTAGAGTCCTAAATATTTTTAAAATCTGCGTAAAAATAAGCTGTATCAAACAATAAATATAGTTTCTTTGTAAATTTCACCGAAAAGGCTTCATCCAATCGTTGACTCACCCGGTACACTTTAAACTTCCTGTAAAATTTTGATTATTTTTTCTATTGCTTCTTCTATACCTAAATGTAACTGTTTTCGATTTATCGACAGTTTGACATTTCATAAAATGTCGAAAATTCCTTCCATTGGTTAATTGAAAGTAACCTAAGTGAGTTATAAATTCATTTTGAGCATTTCTGACTATATACAGGGTGTTTTCAGGTGCGAAAAATTTTAAAGAGTTTTTCTTGTGTTTTAAGCATAAAAGTTCATTTAAACGCATGCCTAATAATACTTAGTTTTTAAGATATAGGGTGTTAAATGTTATTATGTTTAGTTTCTTTAAATTTATATCATTTGTTTTGAAGTTAATTAAGTTAAATTTGAAACACATAATACTTTTTACAGTTCTCATAAAAAGATTGTTATATAAAATACTATACAGAGTGGTGCTTTTTTCCGGGTCTGTCAAATTTTACCTCCTCGATATTTTTTTTCGGGTGCCAGTGATTCGGTTTGATTCTCAGTTAGTTTTCGCATCTTATTATCAATCCGCATGTTGCGAACAGTATAATAGGCATATTGTTCAAAACTTCAAGGATCTCGGTGTTAAGGAAGCGTGCGTATTCTTCAGAATTTAAATTACCTTTAAAAAAATATGGACCAACAACTTGATCTTTTAAAACACCGCACCACTCATTTGTTTTAAAGGAATACTAGTCTCTGCATTTTATTATAAAATTTGGATTTTCTTGAGCCCACCATCTATAATTTTGAGAGCAAACAACGTTGTTTGAAATGAAAGTGGTCTCGTCGGTCCATAAAACGTGAAAGAAAAAGAACACATCTTCTTTTTTCCCCTGGTACCAAAAAGAGAATCCTAAACGTATGTCAAAATCTAGTTCCTTAAGAATATTTATAAATTTCGGTTTATAAGGTTTAAATTTATTTTTATGCAAAATCTTCCTTACACTCTCTCTTTGAACGTCACTTCTGCAAGAAACATGTCTAAACTAATTTGACCATGTTCCACCACATCTAGGACAGGGGCAGTTCCAGCCTCTGTCTTTGGGGGGGGGGGCGGTGATATCACAAAAAAACAGTAAGGCAAGCGAAGGCAAGTTGCCAACGGGGGGGGGGGGGGGCGCCAGCAGCATTCCCATTTCTAGTGTAAAAGGCAGGGTCGGGTCTATTTTTCTGAATTTGAAGCTCCTGGAAAGGGGAAGAGGGCGACCACAAGAAAAAAACAAGTTGTCGACAAGGGGGGGGGGGGGAGGATGCGAGCAGCATACACATTCCTATTATAAAAGGTAGAATCGGTTCTATTTTCCTGAACTCAAAGCTCTTGAGAAGGGGAGAGACGATCGCAAGCATACACATTTCTACACTCTATTCAAGAACTAGAGAGAGAAATAAAACTGTTACCGAAACCTCTTATGTACCTGCTCCAGTGTCGCAGGTAACTGATGACTGCCGTAAATCTAATTATATTTAATTATATTTAGATATTATAAGCTTTTATAAATTTACTGCAACAATAAAATTTTTGATAGTTCATTTTAATTTCTGTCAGTTAGCAAAGTACACCATACAATGTGTCCTTAGTGATTTATCTTGTTTGTGCTTGTTTTCATATATTATTTGAGATTATTAGGATACCTAAAAAAAATGTTTTCCCTATCTATATTTATTCCAAAATCGATAAACTTGGGCATTTTTTCCTCAGCGAAAAACTTATTACGATGAATGTTTATGATGCCTTAAGATATCAATATCTAGATAATAATGTTAAAAGCTTTGTTGAGATGTGATCCAACATGACAGGAGTTGGAGAATCTACTATGTACCGAATACTGAAGGAGAAAAAAACGACTGGAATTGTTAGTACTCTCAACCTACATTCGATCACAGGCAGACGAAAAACCTCGTTGGAAAAAGAGATGTAAACTGCAATAAAAGGAGTTGTACATACATTTTATTATGAGTAGATCCCAACAGTCGACAAAGTTCTAACTAAAATCAATGAAGATCGGGACTTACCTCAAATTAAAAGAACTGAGTTCTGGAAATTGCTCAGAGAATGTAATATTTGCTGCAGATAGGAAATCTGTTCTTATAGATCGTCCGGAAAATGTCCGTTGGAGAAGGAAATATCTCTCTCAAGTAAAAGGCAGAGTTGCTAGAAATAACACAGCTTACAAAATTAGTAATTTAAACGACCTTTTGAAAGATTTTTTGAATTTAGGTTACTGCCGAAAATTGGGAAAAATCCATATAATAAAAGAATAAAATAGAATGTGGAAACTCTATCTCATGATCGGTGAGATAAAGGAACCAACTATAATTAATTTGAGTGAAGATAGCTTCACTGACTTTGATTATGTAATGTTTACCAACGTAAACACAATTTATCATTTAAATTTTCTATAATATATAAAAATTAATTACATTTGAATCCCTTTTCAGTGTTTAATGCGCCTGAACGGATTCTATGCAAAAATTAAAAATAATAAAAATACAGTTGTAATTTGTATTAAATATGTCAAAATTATCTATATTTTCTAATGTATGTGAATTATTAAGAATCCCCTCCCCCCCCCCCTTGGATTCGCACCTAGGCACACATTTAATTGGACTTCTTCACTTTGTTTTATAGAATTGTGAGGTTATTTAAATGAACTTTCCACCGATCCAGTTGATTTAAATTTCGCCATAATCCTACTCACAGTAGATTGTTGCATATTTTTGCCTAGATGCCTTTCATTAAAAATGTTGGTTGCTACACGATGCCTTGTGTTTTTACCACATAACCACATATTAACACAATTTTCTTGTAAAGTTGACATTTTTTTATTTAATACGCAGTTTTAATGGACACCTCAAGAAACTCGGACTGATGGAAAGAGAAGAGTGCAGTTTCTGTGAGGAGGAGGACGAAACCTCTTTTCATATCCTTGCAGAGTGCAGTACTCTAGAAAACCGTACGTTGCGGTTCTTAGGAGCAAACCAAATCGAAAGAGGGGAGCTACCCACTTTGAAACCGTCCAAGATCCTGAGATTTCTGAGAGAAATAGAACTGCAGGACCTGCTCTAGCCGATAAGGTAACTTGTACGACTGGGCAGCAGTAGGGGGCATAATGGCTCTACCAGGTCGAAGTGTACAGACTGTTGTAAAGGAGACCGCACCCGTGTCGAAGCGATCGGTTCGTCACAATCTAATTTTAGACCCTAAAAGAGGTGTTTCGTCCTAGCTACCGACGGTGTACTCATCAGTGGGTCCATTGGAGCTTTCCCCAGACAACTTTGGTACATTTTCTACATCTGCATACTCATATTTAAACCTTTCTGCGTCGGAACCTATAAACCAGATTCTGAGTGTGCCGTCATCTGCGACAAGACCACCAACTCTACGCACATACATATGTTCTATTCAATCGATGTACATCTATTGTTTCGTTTTTATGAATTAAATATTATTAATAATCGCATAATATAACTTTTATAAGCATTTTATATGGCTCTAAAATAATTCAACGTACCATTTTCTTGGGATATTTTATGATTGTTTATTCATTTGAGAGACATTGAGACGACGTATTTTTCTATCTGTTTGTGGCTCTGAGACTTCTAAGCTTTCACCACGTGCCTCTCATGTTCCTGCACCGCGCTCTATGACATCAATAAACATACTCACTATAAAATAATATTTATTATTACTTTAACTCTCTATTTTTAACGAATTTATTTTTATATTTTTACTTTTCAAAATGACTGAATGTAAGATAATTTTTTTTATTTTAAGTGGCCGTCTTAACAACTCTTTTTGGCAACTTATTTGTAACTTTTTTCCTTAAACGAATGCGAACAAAATAAGGTTAATCGTCCATTAATTTCTGCGGAGAGCTTAACGTAAGTAGGGACCCCGTGAGCGACCCAAGTAACAGGTTGGGTCCAGAAGGGATGGGTCGGGATCTTTACCCTTCTTAGCATTTTGATGGATCCCAGTGGCGATCCAAGGAAAAATAAAAATAGAACTCTATACTGGAGTCGAAGATGTTTAACAACGCGATAAATTAGTGCATCGAAACATTAAAGGCTAGAACACTAAATAATTAGGATGCATTTTTTAAGGTTATAATAAAAATCGATCATAATAAAAAAGAAAATTTATTGAAAATCATGCTTTTTATCACTACCATTATTAATATTGTATTATAATTATACCATTTAAAAACCGACTGGTAGGACAAGCATTACGTTAGGGTACAATAACATATGTTGTTTTTAATTTTTCTTATATTAACTTATTCTTTTATCTACACTGTTAAAAGTAACCTTAAATTTAATGTCCATTCTACATTAAATTTAATGATTTCATTCAAATATCAGTTCACTGTACATTAAATTTGATTAAATGGTATCTTAAATTTCAATAAAGTAACTGAAAAGATATTTTAACTCTAGTACATTAGAATTAATTCACATATACCCTAATATTAAAGGAATTTTCATTATTATTCAATATACTTTACATGATATTCCGGGAGATGGCGCAACTTGTATTGAACTTTTAGTTTAGTATGATATAAGTTAGCTTAAAGGACTCAATTTTCTTATGTGTGAGGTGTACTGACGGAAACCAATGAGTTCGGAACCGGTCTAGATGGCGGATACTACCTATGGAAAAAATGTCCACCTTGTCCTGGTAGTTTCAGAATTTCTTGAACTCATATTAATGTTGGTGCATTAAATATGTGATAACATCTCAAATTCAATGAACACTGGCTGCATATTTAATATACATAGTCACCTTAAAAAGTAATGATCCAACTTTAAATTTACTTGACTGAAATTTGGTTGTTGTACTGGTATTTTTAGGACGTTTCGATTAGGTTGTATCTCTAATCGTTATCAAGCATGAACTGCTTGTTTTGTCTTAAGACTACGAGCTTATATAGGGACTGTGTCAATTGAAGCTCAAAATTTTGCTTCACTGTACGCACCTCAATGATTTGATGTTACAAAGTAGTGGTTGCCAAAGATTAGGTACCTCAACACTCGGTTTACTGAAGATCCCATTATTGTTTTCAATGTAAATTGCTACCCCCACTACCCTTATACTTTCACATGTTCGGCCGTTTTCACTCATATTTGCTAGCATTTTGCAGAACGATACAGAGCATCAAGTTTTTTTTTAAATATCCTGACCTGAAAGTGCGAAAAAGGGATTTTGGCTTATGTTTGAGGTTATATATATCACGACATTTTGCAATAATTTATTTAAACAAATTGTTAGAACAAATTTATTTTGCAAAAGTAATGATCGAATTGGATTGAGCGATGCTTTGATAGCTTTAAGATATCCATGGTTTGCCACAATTGTGGCTTAAAAGCTTATCGGTGACGAAAAGTGAAGGTTTTCAAAACTTGAAAAAATCCTGGAATTTGAAATTTTCAGTATTGAATATCTTGAAGAAAAAGAAATATATTTGAGTAAACTCGATGCATTTGGAAGAGTAAGACTTATAAGTTAAGATGCTATATATAGTTTTTGAAAAAAGAAATGTTGCTATGACACATAACCTCAAATATAGGCCAAAATTGTTTTTTTGTGAATTTTTTGATTAGGATATTTAAAAAAAACCTGACGTGATAGAGTAATTCGAATTCAGTGACCCAAAACCTACAAGAAATGACATATTTCACGTAGTGCTGAGATATAGTTTCAAAATCTTTTAACAAAAGTAAAAACGGACCATCCATGACGCATCCTAGCGTCCTGAAAGATACGTACTATAAATTTCAAACAACAATTGTGCAAAAACCAATAAATTGACAGCGCCTCTTTTCGTACACATAAAGTACATATAAATTATTATTATTATTGTGCGAAGATCCAACGCTACGACTTGAAAAATGACGTAAAAATTAATTTTTGAAAAAAAGGTGAATTTTACAATTTTTCCTGTTTTTCTCCTTTACTAATGATCATCAATTTTTTTTTCTTCATAGGTCCGCCCTAAAGCCGGTGCACTGTGGCCAATATAGGGCTATTGTGCTCTTCATTAGTTTTGATTTTATAACCAAGAAACGATGAATAACGGATTTTTTTTTTGGTTTTAATAGTTTATAACAAATTAATGGATTATGGTACAGAGTGAAAAACATAAATTATCACTGTGGATTGTTTTTAATGTGATGGCACAGTCGGTATAGTATTTATGTCACAGAATCTCTTATTTTTCTCTGTGTTGATTGACCTGTTACTGGAAAGGTTACTGAGACATCATACACTGTTGGAAATTTATAGAGAGGATGGGGGAGCACATTGTAAACAACTTTGAAGGCTTATATTGCAAGAAAGAGGCGATTAAATAAAAAAAAAATGTTAAATGAAATATTACATCGCATTTTTGGAAATCAATTCAGCGATGGGATAATAACAGAATATAAATTCAAGGAGCGGGACAGTATTTTGGTTTACAATGTTCTACGATTTTTTGTGTAATTTTATCTCTTATTAGCCGTGTTTAATTCTTAGTTGCTGCAAATAAAAATAATCATTTCAAATAGATTTATTTCCATATATTTTTTATAGAAATTTCGAAAATTTAAGGGAAAATATGAAACAGATAAAGCTGAATAATTTTTAAGTAAAATTCTAATAATTAGAGCGACTCTTACGAAAATAGGATTGTAAGGAGATATATAAGTAAGATTTCGCTGTATTTTAATAAACTAAATTAAATTAATTAAGCTAGTTATAACGAGAGCTGCTGCAAATCAAAATTCTCATTCACTATTTATAAATTTAACTAAGGCCTACGATAACATCCTTATAATTATGGGACACGATGACAAACACAAATATAAACGACAAACTTATTAGATTGACTAATATGTGGTTATCGGACTTGCATTGTCTTTATTTTTGTTTGTTTTTACGATGTTTCGATTAGGTTGTATCTCTAATCACTATCCAGTATAAACTGATATTTTCAATGTAACTCTGACAACCACATTTTAGTCAATCTTCAACATTGTCTACATCATTCAAACTGTACAAAATCTACATACAGGTTTAATCTTAAAAATCAAAATGGGTAACAAGTTATCGAAATTCATTAAAATCACCAAAGGTTTAAGACAGGGATGTTGCATCTCGCTCACGTTATTCGGGATATATGTCAAGAAATCTTTATCAAAATGGAAGCAAAAATGTCATAGAATAGATATATATATATATATATATATATATATATATATATATATATATATATATATATATTTTATATTATAAAATAAAAATAATTTAGTTTTTGAAAGTTAATATAATGTGTGTTTCGTAAAAAGATCTGAATTAAAGACGGAACGATGTCTACAGACGTAATAAGAACATATCGGAAAAGTAAATATTTCTGTAAAGACAATTTATAACGGTCGATAACAGTAAAATCTACCTCTTGGTGGCTTGACAGTTTTTTATTTTGCGACATTATAAAAACTAAAAGTATATTAAAAATCTCACAAAATCTTTATTTCTTGTAAACGAACATTATAATAGGGTGAAAACTTTTATTCGTGCGGAATGCCTTTTCTAACTAACACAGTTTGTAAGTTGCAACTATCGGTAGCAAAACTAACAAAAGCCGTACTGTTATTTATAAACATATCAACAAAGAAAAAAATTTTCCTGGGGTGCTTCTCCGAAATTCAGTAATACCTTCATATAGTAGGTGATTTGAAAAGTTTCTAGACTACATACAACATTTGTTGATGATTGAAAATACTTCATTATAATTTCCCAATACATTTTGTACACCCTTCTCCAATTCACTGATCCCACCCTTGAACTGATTTTTCGGAAGATCTTCAAAATACCCCACTACAGCTGCAATTCATTCAATGAAAAAAGTTCTTTTGTGTGGGAACAGATGGAAGTCATAAGGAGCCAAATCTGGTGAACAGGAGAATTTTCAAGCAATCCGAACTGTAATTTAGTGATTTTTCTTCATCGTTAAAACGCTTTTTTGAGCAAGTACATTGCCCTGATGAAAGATAATTTTTTCTTTTATAAATCATGTCTTTTCCCTCAAATTTTTACATCCAGCTGATCCAGAAGGTTGCAGTAATATTCTCCTGTTATTGTCTTACCGGTTTGTAGGCAGTCAATTAACAATATTCCTTATGCATCCCAAAAATCTGATACCATAACGGTCTTTGACTATTTTTACCACGAAGCAGAATAACCTAATGCAGTCTACAATACAGTTTATTGTCGCTGTTCAGGATAAAACCTTTTTATATAAATATTTTATCGCCTAATGGATTTGTGTTTTTTTTTTATTTTTTAGAAAGAAGTAAAACACGTCTATCTTAAAGAGATGTAGAAAAAAAACTATTTGACAGATCGGCTTGATAATTCACATTGATGGAAACCTTCTGCAACAGCATATGTTTTATGATATCAGTGGCAGTCTAGAAACTTTTCAAAACATCTAGAATAGCGATGCAGTATTTCAACAATATCTGTATCCTGTGATATAAAAATTCAGGTGTAGTACAAAAAATACAAAGTGTATTGTTGAAAATAGTAAAGTAAGTCATAAACTAGTTTTCTTCATATAAGCGGATCAAAAATGCGGACTCCGATTTTCTTTCAGAAAATTTGCTGGCATTTATTTTCATTCTATTCCTCCTGATATTTTCAATGCACTTTTAACTAAAAAGGGCCATAATTACACCATTTCGTCAAGAATAATAATAAAGGTGAAAGGAATGTTAAAGTAAAAACCTCGAAAGGGGTTGTTAAGAGAGTGCTAGATATGACACGAACTTTCTGTTCCTAATGATGACAGTAAGAGGGGAATGTGATGGGTGGGATGAAATGGGAAGATACTAACCACAAAAAATTTTGGATTTTGATACTTAAATAATACATGGAAATTAAATGTGTAGTAACAATACCGAACATAAAAACCAAAGAGCCATGAAAAGATAGAAAATATATAGTTTTTTATCCATCAGGAATATATGAATCACTTCGGAAATAATACATTTTTAGTAGATATTGCAGAAATTTCCAAATATTTGGGTCGTAAGCTTTATACTTAATATTGCTTCCGTTGCTTTTTAGTTTGAAGGGTGAAGGACTAAAACAAGGAATGTGAAGTAGTATATATGTGTTGGACTTCCATTGTCTTTATTTTTTGTTAAATATTAGCCGAAACGTAGTGATATTCAACAAAAAATAAAGAAAATGGAAGTTTAACAGATATTTACTATTTCGCGGGAAACACCTTCAAAAACAAAACACGGTATGTCTAGTTTTCTAAAAAATGGAGTTATACCTTCAATGTGTAATATTGTTGTGCATTTTCTTGTGGTGGTAACCACACATGTATAAAACCAGAGATGTCCACAATATATTAAAATAAAGTATTACTATACAGACATAACACCGCAATCGCAACCGGAATAATAGTGGGAATGTCCACCTCAACAAACATGTAAAAATAGGCAAGAGTTTAATAATTGTATTATTTTTTACTAGTCATCACTGTCACTGTTCATGTTTTGGAGTAGCTGACAGTCACCTGTTTTGTTTCCTTTAAAAACATGAGTTCCGAAAGTGTTGTAAGTGATTTCAAACACAAGAAAAGGCAAAAAACTGACAGATTGCCGGATGTCGTGAAAAAGCTGAAGTTGTCTTCACATGAACAAGGAGAACCATGCATTAACTTTAATTAAATGAGTGAGCATGATGAATAGAACAGTTATCTGTGTGGTTTGATCTCTATTATACACATTCAAAGGCGCATATCTTGTAAACCCGAAGCTGAAGCTCTATATCACGATAGTTTTTATGCATACAAGGTAAGGGTTAAAAAAAATCATATTGTGAAGGAAATACCTGTGTATAGTAAGGCCTTCTTAAGCATTCCCGGAATCTCCGAAGGTAAACATGCTAAATTAATTAAAAAATTACCTGATGATACTTAAGCTAAAGTTATAGATCACATAAACTCGTTTAAAGGAAGGTTGTCACATTATAGTATTAAAGATACCAAAAAGTTATACCTACCGAAGAGTCTGAACATTTAATATAAGTTTTGGTTTTTCACTTGCAGCGCACGTGATAAGTTTACAGCAGAAATGAATAGACTCAGAAAGGAAAAAAAACTTAGAAAATGAAATAAGGAAATTAGAAGTAGAAAACGAAATGCATGAGAGGAAAGCTCGAAGATTTTATGACAAAAAAAGGAAGGCAAAGAATAAAGCAAGAACTACCAAAGATCTTGTAACAATTGCATTAGATTTCCAGAAAAATATATATCTCCCAAATGACGTCTATTATCTGCGATAGCTTGTTATGTATTCATTTAACATACATTTATTTTCATCTGGCATGTCCCTCTTTTATACTTACCCTGAACATTTTATCAACAAAGGATTAAATGCAGTTGCTACGTTCCTTTTTGATTTCGTCGTTAATAATCTAAATGCACAGGTGAAACACTTTTTTTGTGATTCTGTGGGTGGTTAAAACAAAAACTGTGCAATGTTTAGATTCCTGTGTTATGTTGTTCATACTATTAAATGGGCAGAATTTATAAAAATTATATTCCTTATCAGGAGACATTCGTACTTAGAATGCAATAAAAATGTTGGACATGTAAACTTAAAAACAAGAATTGTATGAATTACTTCGCAACTCAAGAAAAATTCCCACTCCTTTTATTGTCACTGACGTGAAACAACAATATATGCAATCATTATTCAATGACGAAAACTGAGGTGAACTTGTAGAAAAATAAATAATAACAAGGCTTTCTATCATAAAAGGAGAAGTAACAAATTCAATAAGAAGTCTTAAAAAAGAAAAAGCTATAGGACCAGATGGAGTTTATGGTGACTTTCTGAAACTAATCCAAGAAGACTATTTAGATATCTTAACCGACCTTTTTAATCATGTTTATGACACAGGAAATATTCTTAATGACTGGCTAGTTTCGTCCTTTATTTCTATCCCCAAAAAACCCACAGACAAAAAATGTGAGGATTATAGACCCATCAGTCTTATGGGTCATGTTTTAAAAGTATTTCTTAAAATAATACATGGATGAATAGACTCGAAACTTGAACAAGACATTAGCGATAAGCTTCAGGAACGACTTAGGCAGAAGAAATGCGCTATTTATTTTAAATGTTTTAATTCAACGAAGTCGTGACGTAAATTGCGGTGTATTTACCTGCTTTATTGATTTTGAAAAAGCTTTTGACCGAGTAAATCATCAAAAACTAATAGAAACACTACAAGAGCATCAATTGGATGATAAAGATTTACAAATTATTTCCAACCTTTATTGGAAAGAAGAATTATTTGTTCAAGGGGAGGAAAAGGAATCACAAGAATTCCAAATTCGTCAGGGTGTTCTGCAGGATTGTGTGTTATCTTTATTACTTTTTAATTGAGACGTGCACAAATTGTTTACAAGAGAAAAACAAATTAAGCACGTTCACCTCGGATCCGTCCAACGAACTGAATATCTTTGGGCATTATGGTAACACGTTTAGCGTGAATGGCATAAAGATTGGTATCTTCGAATAAACTAACCAAATATGCTTCACTTGCTTTTTGTAGGGCCATTGCCGCTGAGCTTTGGAATCGAGGATCAGTTTTAAAATCTTGAGCTATTTCACGAACTAATCGTTGAAAAGGCAGTTTTCTGATTAAAAGTTCGGTACTTTTCTGGTAACGACGAATTTCTCGAAGAGCGACAGACAGTTCCTGGCCTGTAACGATGGTTTTTTTTACTCCTCCAGTAGCTGGTACACTTTTACGAGCAGCTTTGGTAGCCAATTATTTCCTTGGTGCTTTACCACCGGTGGACTTACGAGCTGTTTGCTTTATACGAGCCATTTTTTTTATGATACTATACACAACTTAACAATATGAACAGAACGACGTATACTGAACGAATGAATTTAGAAAAACTATTTCGGGAAGCTTTTGAAGAGGTAAATGACGGTATATCTCTAAATGGGGTTTTAATCTGTAATCTGAGATATGCAGATGATACTGTCCTTCTTGTAGACACAGCTGAGGGACTTCAAAGACTGATAGAAAGGGTAGATGAGATCTGTGAAAAATACAACATGCGATTGAATATAAGCAAAACAAAGCTTATGATAATAAGCAAAAACTTACTCCAAAATGCACAATTTCTCATCAGAGGTTCTCTAATTGAAACAGTATCATCCATCAAATATCTGGGCGCACAACTATATGATAAGTGGGAGCAAATAAGAAAAATAAAAATACGTATCGAGAAAGCCAGAGCCTACTTCACTCGCATGAAAACACTATTATGTAATATGAAACTTAATCTACAACTAAGAACTCGCTTACTGAAATGCTACATATTCTCTATACTGATGTACAGTGTAGAATGTTGGTCATTGACGGAGGCTGAATGTAGACGACTTAAGGCCTTTGAAATGTGGTGTTACCGATGTATGATGAGAATATCTTGGACACATCACGTAACCAACGAAACTGTTCTGCAGAGCATGCGAAAAGAGACAGACATCATGAGAACCATTAAAGAAAGGAAGTTAGCATATTTTGCACATATAATGCGTAACCACAAATACGAACTCCTACAATTGGTTATGCAAGGCAAGATGGATAGTAAAAGAGGCCTCGGAAGACGACAAATTTCGTGGCTGCATTATTTGCGACAATGGACTGGAAAGAATTCTGCTAAATTATTTAGAGCCACTGTCAATCAAGTAATATGGGCCAGAATGATCGCCAAAGGCCACTGAGGATAGGGCACAGAAAGAAGAAGAAGAAGAAGAAGAATGAAGTCAAACCCACTATGGTTACAGATGGACAACATTTTAAAAAATTAAATTTGTGACAACATGCGATTTAATTTCCATGGTAACTAAATCTAGTTTAAGATTTAACCCCTTTTAATGAATCTATTTACAAAAGTTAAATTTCTCTTTTATTGATTTTCAAACTCAGTGTAACACTTTCAACACTAATGCTAAAAGCAGGTGACATTTTTGACATTGCCAACGATCAAGGTCACCACTTTAATATCGTTTGTATATGAATCCGTCTTACTAACTCTAATAAAAGTGCATTTTCTGCACGCCACTGCACAAATCCGGAATGCACTTTCCATTTCCGGTCTCGGATCCCGACTTTCCCTTTCTTAAGAGCGGTTGCTTTTCCCGGGTGGGCCCGCCATTGATATGGATAAAAGTGGAAGGAATCCCTGTTGGGGTAGGTCACGGACAGGAAAACTTTATGAACTTTATTTTCTGATGATGGCGCGTAATAGGTCACACTTTCGGTTTCTTTTGTGGGAAAGAGAAGCAAAAAATAAACATTACGCGCTTGGAAAGATATCTCGAAAAAGTTTTTAATTTGGAGTTTTTTGTCATTTTGTTTTGTAATCAGATGAAGGATTTGACATAAATAAAACAAAGATAGATACGATTCATTTCAACTTATTTTATTATTTTTTGTGATATGTTTTTCTAAGTACATTTTTGACTTTCGCAGGTATAAAATACATTAATAGACCAGGGCTTATCTGTACAATATCTGGGTTTCGTGGATGTGAAATGGAACATGGATATTTTTGCATGAAAGTCTTCAGAATAACGTGAATAATGATAAATTTGATATGCGTACTTTCAAAAAGTTGGGCAACATTGTTTTTATTAATAAAAATATAAAATTAATGAAAAAAAAAGTTTTTTTTTCAATTTTCACTCGTGTAACTTTGAAGTTATTCATTTTAGAGGAAAGTTGAAGAGGAAAAAAAGTTTCGTAACTTTGCCATAAGATGGGGTTAGTCAGAAATCTCAAAATATATTTCTCTTATAGCAAAATAGCAATAATTAAAAAAAGGTAAAAAAATAACAATAATAATAATAATAATAACCGGGGGGAGGAAGGGGGGGGAGGAAAGGGGGAGGAGGAAGAAGATTGGTCGATATTGGTAAGCAGCTCGATCAACAAATAATAAACTTACGTTCTTATTTCCATAGGTTAGCGGACTCTTCCACACTACATCGAGCAACATGCGAGGCAGACGATTCAACGCCGCTACAGCTGAGGGAACGGGATATTGCTTCTCACCACCGAACAGACCAAGAGAAGTTACAAGTTTGGCTGCAGAAGCCACTTCATGGACGGCATCCAAATGAGGTCAACCAGGACAATGTCGACAACTTAGCGTCGAACTACTGGTTGATTTCAGGACAGATGTTTTCGGAAACGGAGGGCTTCTTGTTAGCTATCCAAGACCAGGTTATTCCGACGAAGAACTATCGGAAATTCATTATCAAAGATCCCTCAATAGAGAGTGACCAGTGTAGATATGGCTGTCGAACATCAGAGACGATCTAGCACGTAACTGGAGGATGCCAAGCGTTTGCCGCAACCGAGTATAAGGAAAGACACGATTCAGCCGCTAAGATACTACACCAAGAGTTAGCAGATAAGTTAAAACAATTGCAAGTAGGAAAGGTGCCTTACTACAAATATAATCCAAAGCCTATTCTTGAAAACAACGAGTTCAAGTTATACTGGGATCGAACGGTCCTAACAGATCAAACAGTTGCTCATAACAGGCCAGACATTATACTAACAGATAAAATTTCCAGGCGAACTACACTAATCGACATCGCTGTGCCGAACAACAACAACCTAAGGTCAAAGTACAACGAGAAGATCGCCAAATACAGAGATCTGGAGGTGCAAATCCGCAGACAGTGGGCAATGAACAGCGTCCACACGATTCCTATAATACTGTCAACAACTGGAGTGATACCAAAGAGCCTCCTGCAGAACATCAAGGGACTGGGCCTTAGTGAACATCTGTATAAACCGATTCAGAAAGCGGTTCTCCTTGCAACCGCGCGAACCGTCCGAAAGTTTGTAGAAAGTGCAGAAGACCACGCCACCTAGGACCCGATAACATGGAAAGGGTCCCCACAGAGCTTCATACTTTTGGTGTCTTTGCATACCTGGTATGAGTGAATAATCCCTGGAGGGAGTGCGAAGCCGTTTGTCTTGTAAGTCTATAATAATAACAATAATATGTTACGCTGATGACGCCGTCATAGTCTCGGAAAATGAAAACGATCTCCAAAGACTTCTATTTGCATTCCACACCATAAGCAAGCAATTCAACATGAAAATATCCATCGATAAAACTAAGTCAATTATAATAAGCAAAGTGCCCTTAAGATGCAAACTATTAGTGGATGACAAACCAATAGAACAACTCATGACCTTTAATTACTTAGGAGTTGAGATATCCGCAAACCAAGACAGAACAAGAGAAGTAAGAAACCAAGTAAACAAGGCAAATAGAATCTCAGGAAGCCTGGCGGATATAATATGGCACAACACATACATGAGCAAGGACGCAAAAACAAAAATCTACAAGACCTGTATTCGACCGATAATGACGTACGCAATAGAGACGAGAGCTGACAACACAAAAACAAAATCAATTCTAAGAACTGCCGAAATGAAAGTATTAAGAAGAATATCGGGATACACATTAAGAGATCACATACGCAATTCAACAGTACGCGAGGAACATGGAATGCAGGATATAGTAAGATGGGGACGGAAGCGCAGAAGAGCCTGGAATGAGCACGTAGGAAGAATGGCGCAAAATAGGATAGCGAGAATCGCCCGAGATGGAACACCGGAAACCAAAAAACCAATAGGTAGACCATCTAAAAGATGGAGAGAGTCCTGGATTTCAACATCAAATGAGATGAATGATTGAGTCTGAGTCCAGAATATCACGTTAACGTATTTAAATTTCTTTTTGATGTATAGCAGGGAACTTAAGTTTTCCAACGCTTTTTTCAGAATCAAAACCGGATGATTTGGACGCCCTCGGGAATTGTTTAAAGACATTGTTGATATTTTTGCTTATAAACAAGTAGATTATCTTGGCGGATTTTCATTGAATTTTTTTTGCAATACATGGTTGAAAAGTACTTGGAAAGACACTTCTTTTCGTGAAAAAAAATTCAAATCCGTCAGTTGGTTTCCGTGATACAAACTGTCAAAGTTGACAGCCTGTAACGGTGAATCTATAAACAATACCGACCTGATTCTTGAACCAACAACTTTGTCTTGCCGTGCTCTTTTTTGATATAAATATTTAAATGTTTATGTTATCGGAAACTTCAATAAAAAATGAAAAAAATATCTCCCACGCGCGTGAAAAATGAAAAAAAGAGGGGTGGGGAGCTCTCAATTTAAAATTGAATTCGAAGATTCAAAATACATATCTGAAAAAAATTTTCATTTTCTCGGCTTCTAATGGAGCAATTTTGATCATTTTTTTTTAACCCATGTGCCGCGAATGGAACTCAAATATCATAATGCCATGTGCCCATCATGCATTCATTTTGTTATAAACAAATGACGTTCTTTGTGTATCATACTTACAGCATACTGCACCCTATAGACTTTCCAAGCGAATCTTTGTTTATTAATATAATTAAGCATACTATAGCGATATATATATATATATATATATATATATATATATATATATATATATATATATATATATATATATATATATATATATATATATATATTTACTTTAATTATCAAAATTGTTTAAATAATCATTGTTCAAACAAATTGAAAAAAATTTTGGTTCTAAATTATTTTATTGAGATCGGTTTTGAATTTACAGGGCGATTTTGGAATTTTACAATTTTCTAAAATGTCCTATATTTTATTTATCAAAGCAACTACGATAAAACTAATAAAACATTCTTAAAGTACTTTTTTCCTGTAAAATCCAGTGGCGTAGTCAGATTTTTAATTTTAGTTTTAATTACGGAGATACCAAGCTTGAATTTTTTAAAGCGAACACCCTGTATTTTTCTAAATCATTTTTGTGCATTTTGCATTTCCTTTAAGAATATATTATATTGTCGATATAAACTGACAACAAATAGGCTAAAAACAGTTTTTATTAAATGTGCAAACTTTTTAAAATAGGAAACGTCTATTAACGGAGCTATGATGATATAAAATCATTTAGCTGATTTCTTGATTTCAGTTTCTTAATCTATAGTATACAGGGTGATTCTCCTGGAATTTTATCGATCGATTGTGGGAAAACCATAATTAGGAAGAATCTGAAAATTTGACAAAGTACTGAGGTGCATAGGGGACAGCCGACCAAAATATTTTCAAGATGGTGGCATTTCCGATTATACCGGAAATAGATGTCAACTTGCTTATTTTAAAGGGAACACTCTATATATTATTGCATTTTTGATTTTTACGTAAAATTCTAGACCTATTTTATGTATAATATTCTATACCTAAGTCTCACCGTTTTGGACATTTTTTAGGTTTTTTAGTCAAACATGACGATTGCGGACCCAAAATTAACTATAAATTTTTCCTATAAGAAAGGCTTTATTATTTAATTTGAATTAGTTTTCTTGTAGAAGAAGATCGACTTTAGTAGTCGTTTTATGATATTTTGAAAATTATTAGTACAGAGTGGTCAAAAAAGAAAAATAAAAAAATATTTAAAAAATCGTCGAAAGTCATTTTTTTCAAATAGAAACCACCTATTTTTATAATTTTAACATATGCATTAAAAATAAAGGTAACTTTGTATAAAGTTGTCTATTCCAAAAATCTGTAGTTTTCAAAATATTGACAATTCAACATTTTTCTATTGTAAAAATGCTATACGGCTTTGAAGTTTTGTTATTAGTTGGCCATGACGGCGAGGTGTGGCGAAAATAAGACAATCTAACCCTACAGAATTGTCATTGTTTCTTGCCATTTGACATTCATTAATATTACTCATACCGGGGCGATTAAATTACATGCACAAAGATTATTGAAACTTATTTATTATTTATGGAGAATGTGAATTATTTCAAGAACATGCGATACATTCGCGATCCCATGTCCGAAGAAACAGAAACCAACACTATCAACTGTTAAAAAAATCGATCTTCGTCTACAACATGACCAACCCAAATTGAATAATCAAGACTTCCTTATAGAAAAAATTTATAGTTAAGTTTTGGGACGTAAATGTAATTTTTGACATAAAAATTTAAATATGTCCAAAACGATGAGACTTAAGTATAGAACATTATACATAAAATATGTCTATAATTTTATGTAAAAATCAAAAATGTAATAATATATAGGGTGTTCTATTTAAAATAATCAAGTTGACATCAACTTTTGGTGTAACGGGAAGTGCCGCCATCTAGCAAATATTTTAGCCGGTTGTCCTCTATGCACGTTAGTATACTGTAAAATTTTCAGATTCTTCCTAATTATAGTTTTCCCACAATCGATCGATAAATTTTCCGGAGAATTATCCTATATAAAATTATATTTTTATTGTTTAATAAGATGTACCATTTAGGTTTCGCAATGTCCATCTTCGGTTTTTGGTTTTCAAAATGGTTTATTTCTTATGCATAAGTTGTCTTAAGTTACATAATTTGCTAGTTCTTTTCCTATGTTGTTTCTTTTTCCTAATCTATGATATTTTCGTATCGAATTTTTTTTGTTTTTTATACCTTGCATCAGGCGCGGATCCAAGGGGGGAGGGGCGGTGGGGGCGATCGCCCCTCCCCCAAGAGCTTTGAGTTTAGGAAAATGGACCCGATTTTTCCTGTTATACTATAGTTTATTCAAGAACTAGAGAGAGTAATAAATCATTTTTTAACTTTTTTCTCTTCGCAAACTGCCTGTGTTCTTTAGTCCAGTGTTTTTAGCAAAATTTGTTAGACACATATATTTTTCATAGAAATGGGTTAGAAATTTTATAATCAAAAATACCGGTCTATAATAATAGACTAAAACGTAGGATTATTCTCTCAAAAAATTCTAAGTTATAATTTAAATACTAACAAAATATCCATTGTCAAAAATACGAAAAGTTAAACATATATAAAAAAATAAATTCGTCCATATAATAAAAAAATATTTTTGGGGTTATCGGTCATTGTATTATTAATTAAAAACATTTTTGGGGTATTTGACGTTTCAGTTTATTTAGTTCTTAAACCATCTGCAGAATTAAAATTAAACACTAAAAAGGGATTCAAATGTAATTACTTTTTTTATGTTGTAATTAAAATTAGACCTACTTATTTTTATTTCTATTGTACTGATATCTTAATTTAATTTACTTTTATATATGGAAATACGATAGCTCCAAAAAAATAAGATAAACATGTTAATTCTACACGCTTAAGAAAAAGACACAAACACAATAATAAAATAATAAAAAACTTACGGCTAATTAGAATTAAATATATATAAAATTAAAGAGTGGGACACACTAATATATAAAAAAATGAAAAAAAACATATAAACAACATTAAACAATAAAATACAACAAAAACAAAAATTTAGATAATAAATTGTGTTTACACTAGTAAACATTACGTATCTAATTCCTAATCAAATACAGTGAAACTATCTTCGCTAAAATTAATTATAATTGGTTCCTCTATCTCACCGATTATGAGATCGAGTTCTCACATTTTGTTTTATTCTTTTATTATATGGGTTTTTCCCAATTTTCCGCAGTAACTTTATTCAAAAAAATCTTTCAAAAGTTTAGTTAAATTACTAATTTTATTAATTGTGTTATTTCTAGCAACTCTACCTTTTACTTGAGAGAGATATTTACGGCTCCAACGGACAGTATCCGGACGATTTATAAAAACAGATTTTCTATCTGGTTTTTCCCAGCAAAAATTAAGTTGTCTGAGCAATTTCCAGAGATCAGTTCTTTTAATTTCAGGTAAATCGCGATCTTCAGTGATTTTAGTTAGAATTTTGTAGATGGTTGGAATCTGCTTCTCATAATAAAATGTATATACAACTCCTTTAATTGCAGTTTGCATCTCTTTTTCCAACGAGGTTTTTCGTTTGCCTGTGATCGAATGTGGCTTGGGAGTACTAACAATTCCAGTCGTTTTTTCTCCTTCAGTATTCGGTATATAGTAGATTTTTCAACTCCTGTCATGTTGGAACATATC
Organism: Diaprepes abbreviatus; assembly: GCA_034092305.1. Classification (NCBI taxonomy): domain Eukaryota; kingdom Metazoa; phylum Arthropoda; class Insecta; order Coleoptera; family Curculionidae; genus Diaprepes; species Diaprepes abbreviatus. The sequence goes on from JASJET010000135.1 coordinate 1,387,581, forward strand.
TCAACAGAGCTTTTAACATTATTATCTGAATATTGATATCTTAAGGCATCATAAACATTCATCGTAATAAGTTTTTCATTGAGGAAAAAATTCCCTGGTTTAACGATTTTGGAATAAATATAGAGGTGAAAGCCATATCTTTTGGGTATCTCACTAATCTCAAATAATATATAAAAACAAGCGCAAACAAGATAAATCACTAAGAAAAAACTGTAAGTTGTACTTTGCTCACTGACAGAAATTAAATTAAACTATCAGAAATTCTATGTTGCAGTAAATTAATAAAATATATTTAAATATAATGAAATATAATTAGATTTACGGCAGTTCTCAGTTACCTGCGGCACTGGAGCAAGTATGTTAGAGGTTTCGGTAACAGTTTTATTACTCTCTCTAGTTCTTGAATAGAGTATAGGAGTCTGTATGCTTGCGATCGCCCCCCCCCCTCCCAAAAGCTTTGAGTTCAGGAAAATAGAACCCATTCTGTCTTTTATATTAGGAATGAGTATGCTGCTTGTCATAGTATACTTTTGTGATATCACCGCCCCCCCCCCCCCCCAAAGAGAGAGGCTGGATCCGCCTCTGCCTTGCATTACTTTCTGTCATTGCTTTGTAGTTTATTAGGATAATGAATGAATATGTTATTTCTTTTGAATGAATCTTTAAAAGTCGTTTTTGTCGTTCTTAATATATTATAGCCAATTTTTATTACAACAAAATTATAGGTTTGGAAAATAATAAATTATGATATAAATTACCACCGGCTTTTTTCTAAAAAAATATTTACGTAATTAACAAAAACAAAAACTGACTTATTTAATAATTCAGTCTAGACGATTCGAGTCACTTTAAATCAGACTTTCAAGGTAGATCTATCAACAACACACACAGTTATAATTTTAGACACCAAACCACACTTTTTTCCAGTCGATTTTTTAGAATTTAACACCATGTAATTCCTGGAGGTATCATATTTCTATTTTAATTATTATTATTAATTTTGACCTTTCGTATGGGAAACTTTGTTAACCTCTGAATTATTTATTTACTGCTGTTGCATGAGATTCCTGCAAAAATATCTGTCTGTTCATCTGAATCGAATGCATATTTTTACATTGGAATTTTTTTCGACTGCAGCCTTGATAAGTTTTTCTTTGTTTATCGGATGTTCTATTCATACCAGCGTAGCCGTTTATATTTCGGGAGTAACAAACAAAAACAAATATTTATCATTGAAAATTGTTTTATTGTTTTCCAAAATATGCTCCACGATGATCAATAAGTTATTGTATTGAATGAACCAATACGAAAAAGATTTTTGCTACTCTGAAAATGGTATCTCCAAAACATGTTTACGGGATAAAAATAATCCCCAAATTAGGGCTGTATGGCGGATGACTCATTAATTTAACGTAATGAGTGCTTAAAAATCACTTGTTTAAGTTGATGTACGAGAGCTCGTATTGTCATGGTCGAGAATGATATGTTGCATCCGGTTAGTTTTTCTCAATTGACCGACGACTTCCAGTAAACAAATAATTGTGTATGATTCAGATTTGACAGTCCTATGATTTTCTAAATAGTCTAGGAGCCCAGTGGGTTTTAGTAGAAAGTTTTTTATATTTATTTTGACTCCTAATTACGAATATCGCTTCATTGGCTACTAAAACGAGCCGATATTCTCGACTAAAAAGCACAGTTGCAGCATGGCCAGCTTTTCCGAAAAAACAGGTGAACATTTGTTTCGAAGTGCTTCGTGCAACTGGTGTTTACTTTCGGGCTCATTCTCGTCACGTGTTACGTTCTTATAAATATTTTTAAAGCACTGCGATTGTATTTTTTGAACATTTTTGTGTTCTGGGATTCATTAGGCCATGGCATCCGGTACAATCCATTATATCAGAGTAGTGCCCTATATATTAGTTTTAAAAAGAAATTACAGCATACCAGACACGAATAACGATATCTCGACAGATCACTCAATAACGCAAGAATAACATACACCAACAATGCTGTATAAAACCGCCACGGTAAAATACAAATAGAAATATATCAAAACAATAGACACCTTAACTTACATATATACATGAAGCATACTATCTAAAGGAGCTACCCAAATGATATATTTATTTTCTATTCTAGCGCCCCCTGCCAAAAGTAGGTAATTGGTCCGAAACTTACGACCTCAGTATTTGAATAAGCATAAGGGAAGATTTTCCGCTCATACCTAACTCCAAAACGCTAAAAATCGTGATTTCAGTAGCATAAAACAAATGAAAGGATTCTTGTATACTCTAATAAGAGGTTTTTGTGGTAGCTGAGTTCAAATTCGATGTTCATTTTTAGAAATTTAAGATGGTGGATCCAAAATTGAGGCTATTTACGTAAAAACTAACATCACAAAGAGATAGTCAATATCTCTCTGGACCTAGAGGTTTAGTTCTGTAAACTAGAAGCTAGAACCTAACCTAAAAACAAAGATCGTTCTCCCACAGTCATAATACGAAGTCAGCGACACTATATACTCGACAAAAGATTTTCTGGGCTAGCTGAATTCCAATACGGTGTTTGTTTTCATAAATTTTAGATGGTAGCTCTAAAATGACAGATATGCAAGTGAAAATTGTAGAAAAATAAACAGAAGGAGTAACTATGTTTTTTGAGCCCACTTTACTTAAGTTATATGTTCCTCAACAATAGTTTTGCAGTGATACGTCTTAGATAAATTGCTACATTCATTTTTAAACTCAAGTCTCCTTTTCCATCAAAATAAGTTGATTATATCTTTAAATAAGTCCCCTTCTATACATTCTCTACTTTTAACCTCACTCGAGATATTTTACTTTTATCAATAATTAGGCATTCACCAGGAATCGCAAGACCAAAATGAACTTAAGTATCATGCAAAACTGCAGATACAAAAGCTACTGCGGCTCTGTTTGAGACTCTATGTCTATGCTATCGAAAATTTAAGTAATTTAATTCTTGTTTAAAAACTGTTTATGAGATGATTATCAGCTTGTCGTTCGTTATCATTTTATCGTGAAGTACCGGCTCAACTTTTATTGAATTATTCTCCTTTGGTTGATCATTTTGATGGATGTTTATATTATAAAAATTTCGTTTAAGCGTTTTTTTCTTGGCACAATTTTTTCAAAATCTGTTATCATTCGATTTAATATAGATGGAATTTGATGGAATATATTATTTCTGCAATTAAATAAAAGCTCTTGTAAATTTTCAGGAACTTTGGTATAAGAAGAATGAAAATACATTTGTGTGTTGTTAAATCTAAAAAAAACTTTATATTTTTTTTGCTTCTAATATTGTCATTAACCTTTTTCTCTTCTGGGTTAGATTTATACCTTGTTTTAGGTCTTGACATATGCTTGTAATTCTTATCAATGTATTAATTCTTATTTCACTAGGGATAGGAATATCTACTCTTTTCTAAATAGACATTACAACTTTTACAACTTAAGTTATTATAATCGAAATTGATGGATCAACATTCGTTTCAGTCCTTTTCTTTTAATTTCAAAAATCAGTTTGTTGCAAAACACCTTTAATCATTGGCAATCTATCTACAATCAATTTAATATCAATCTCTAAGAACGGGGATGTTACATGAGTCGTTGATGCCATGCTTAAAAAATATTCACGACTGGATTTTTTCAAATTCTTGAACTGATGAAATTTAATATTTAAAAACTTACTTTGAACAAAGGTCCGGTCTTCTGAAAAAAAATCAAAATTTATAAACATCGATTATACTCATATATCTAAAACAATTAAAATACTCATAAATGTTTAAGAGTTTTGGTACCCCTGGTGTTTATTATTGGAAAATTTTCACCTGCATATCCGCCATTTTAGAGCTGCCAAAATGACTTTTATTTTTTTTTTGGTTAGGTTCTAGCAATTATCTTGACTTTTATTGACATTTTAATGTTTTTTTGTGACTAACATTTAATAGTTTTTACGTACACAGCCTCAATTTTGGATCCGTCATCTTGAATTTCTGAAAATAGGCATCGGATTTGAATTCAGCGACCCCAAAAACCTCTTAGTAGAGTATATAGCATCCTTGTCTTTGATTTATGGCACTGAAATCACGATTTTTAGCGTTTTGGGGTTAGGTACCTATGCCTATTCAAACAAGGCGGTTGTAAGTTTCATGCCATTTACCAACTTTTTAAAAGGGGTGCGCGTATCAAGCGCTTCCTGGAAATTTTCGACCCACTCTAATATATATATATATATATATATATATATATATATATATATATATATATATATATATATATATATATATATATATATATATATAGTATTTCAGAACACATTCTTGAGGTAAAAATTGCTTATGTGAAGTGGTTTTTGAAGTTATTTTTATTGATCCTTATGTTAGTTTTGGACATTTCTCAAATTTACTATGTCAACATTATAGATATTTTATAATGCCTTTTTGCACCTGGTGTATATATGAAGAAAGAACTATAAAGTGAAAAGTAAACTAAAGTAAAGTAAATTGAATATTATAAACCAAAATCAAAACACAAAAAAATACAATGATATCTTACCAAAAACATCAGTGTGAAACAGGGCCAAACTCTGCTTTTCCTGTTTTTTTTTGTTATTAAAACATTGGGATCTAAATGTTTTGTTTTTCCAAAATAGAGTAAGACATGGCAATATTTTCTTCAAGAAAATCTACCTACAATGTTAAAATTTTTTAACATACAAAACCCATAATAAATTATGAACAAGAAACAACATAATTTTAAATGATATATTGTTATTTCAATAATAACAACGTATTAATTTGATTCACAGATCAGAGCTAATAATAACATTCTTTTGTCTATTGCATGCTCCTATGCATAACCAATTTTCTTGCCAATAAAGTTATGTAAAGTCAAAACCAACACTTCAAATTGCTTATACTGACCTACCTTGAAGATTTTGCCGCGGTTCGCGAAAAAGAACAAAGCTAAATTAGATGTTTTGTTATGTTATGTTTTTTTATTTTACGGCGAAACGGAACTTTGAAATGTAGTCAGGAAACCCATATTAGGTTTGTTAATAAATGTTTTTTGGAAGAGGTAATTTAAATAGTTTATTGTTTAGAAAAATATGTGGAAGGCTAAATATGGGTTAATAGGGGCATGGGAATAAATCTAGATCTAGGTTAGTGTCTGGTAACCTTGAACGAGATGCATAAGCTGATTTCTATTTTGGGTGTTATTTATGTTATAGAGTCATTTTGTCAAAAATTTTCTAAAGTTTTATAAGATAAAAGGACTGTAAAAAATGCTAAATTATTAGAATCTAGCCCAATTTACCTTAGTCCAAAAGTTGATAGTTTCCAAAATACAGGATGACAATAGTTATAGCTTTTTTGTAAATATTTATCTTAATTATAGCTTGATTTGTGCTAGATTAGGTATTGCGAAGTTTTGGAAATTCTCATTTAAATTATTTCTTACATATAATGTTTTGTCTAGTAGCCAGTGGAAAATCATCCAATAAATTTGGTAAGTTTACTAGGCGTTTTAGTTAATTCAAACCATTTGAGCGAGGTGGTAAGATGACAGGACCAATAATAAATCTGTCGTTAATTTTAAATTCATATTGACAATGAATAACCTTTATTTTTTTAAAAGCCAGCAAGTTCAAAAAGCGCAACAAGTATCATTTGATTATTTGACCCCATATTTTCAACACAACCCCTCGAAAATTACATTCTGTTTTTATTTGGCGGGTTTCTACTTTTGATGTTATTTGTGACCACGATAAAAGTCTAAAATAATATTAAACTGGGTTTAAAAATTTATTTAAGGACTACGTTTTTCATAGTTATATTGCTGTCTTGCCTTAATAATATTGAATGCTTTGCAAATATTCAAAAGATTTTCTATTAGATGAAAAAAATGGTCACTGAGTAAAGAAGCAGGTTTAGAAATATGATGTAATTATGCCAGAGGGGACATAGTTATGCTAAAGGGGATTGAAAAATCAAAACCATTCCACATAATTTAAAATATCTAAGTGAATTTAAAGAGAAGTTTTTCAAATTTATCTTCATTCTGACAAATTATTTTTCGTTTTTGTAAATTTAGTTTTTCAATAGCTCCTTTGGATTCCGGAAAAAAAGAACAGAAATTAGTTACAGAATTTTCTTTAATTTTTGTGGCAAATAAGATATAAGATAGCGCTTCCAAATGTAGGAGCTGTAACGCACCGGGAGCAAAATGCATAGAAATCGACTGCATTTTTATGATCCCCGTTTCGCAAAATGTCGGCAGTTATTTATTTTTAGTTTCATATTTTCAGATTTTCATATGATACTTTCCTACCGCCCCGGGGTATAATTAGATGTCCGTGTCTAGTATTGATGACAACAATCCGACATCAAGTTCTACGGGTAACAAATATCCTGAAGCTACACTCTTTGTCATTTAGCTCACATGCAACAGAGGGCATCACAGATAAATTCCTGTGATGTAAACATCTGTATCTTAACTCATTATTCTGTCTTATGTGAGTTTAAACAAGCGGTTTGCGATTTATCAAACATTTTGCAATCGTAAGCATTTAATTTATTTAAAAAATTTTATTTGTTAGTTCTTTCTTCTTCTTCTTCTTTATTTAATTTGGGCATAAAATGCCTGCTTTTTCTTCGTCCCCTCCGTTAATTCGGCATTAAATTGTCACTCCATCTTTTTTGAGGTCGCCCTACAGTTCTGCGAATTAAGGGTGATTTGTCACGTGCTTACCTAACTATTCTCGAGTCGTCCATGTGACAGATGTGGTTGTTCCATTCCATCTTTCTCTTCAATATCCAGTCGTTTACATTATCCACTTCTCACAGTTCTCTGATGTTCTCGCTTCGTTCTCTGTTCTTTAGCGTTTTTCAGCTGTCCTCCGTAATACCTTCATTCCATTTTTCTATCATCTGCCGAGTTTTTGTTGTGTCAGGACGTGTTTCCGCAGTATATGTCATTATTCACCTAATTGTGGTTTTATAGATTTTAGCCTTCATTTCTATTCTCATATGTTTATTTTGCCAATTGGTGTTATTTAGACATGCTGCTATCCTAGCCACTTTATTAGTTCGTTCTCGAACCTCTACTTCGACATCTACATAGCCGGATATTTCTATTCCCAGATACTCAAATTCCATTTCCTTTTGAATATTTTTCCGTCGACCACAAGCTCACATCTTATTGGTAACTTTGAGATGGTCATGGATTTTGTCTTAAAAGCAGATATGATCATGTTAAGAGATTTTGATGTTTGATTAAATGCTTGTAGTAATCTTTGTAGGTCGTCTTCATTTTCTGCCACCAGTACAGCGTCATCAGCGTAACATAGGTTCTTGATCTCGCAGTCAACCATTTTGTATCCTCTCAATTGCGTACTCTCATTGTTATTTAATCCATGATAACATTAAATAGAAGCGGCCTTAAGGAGTTTCCTTGTCTAATTCCTCTACCAATTGGAATCGAATCTGTAAGTTCTTCGTTGACCATGGCTTGAACTTGTCAGATATATATATATATATATATATATATATATATATATATATATATATATATATATATATATATATATATTGGATATTTTTAGATAGGTTGTGTAGGATTTGCTTGTCATAGAGAAGATGTAATATATCTCTAAGTTGGACGCGGTCGAAGGTTGTTTCCAAGTCTATAAAATACATTTTTTTATTTGTTAGTTTAGTTTACAGAATAAAAAGGTGTTTATTTGTATGTTAGCTGGCTTAGTTGTTGTCTTAGGTCTATTTTGAAAATCTTGTGTTAATATGTTTATCATGCCGGGAATAATGGCATGTGGCGTCTTTCCCTATGAAAAGAATAGATGTCGCTCTGGAAGTTGGTGTAGATGCCGCATATTATTACAGGAAGAATTTTTATTAAATATTATTTTATGAAACTTTAAAAAGTTCTTTCTGAAGTATTGTTTTTTAGGCATGTTTTCGATAAAGCGAATGAAAAAAGATTAATTACACATATCCAACGATTGTCAGCAGCTAGGTTTGCTCCAGGTAGAACTATTGTTAGAATACTTGCTTACCAATTTGGTGAACAGATGAACATATAACACAAATTTTCTAAAGTAAAAAAAAGGAAGGTTTTGACTGGCTACAATAATTTTTGGAAATAAATCCAGAATTATCAGTTAGATCAGTAGAAGCAGCATTATCTAGGGCTCGTGGTATGAACAGGCAAGATGTCAATAAGTTCTTTAATTTGTTGAAAAAAGAAATTACTGGGCATCACTTACTAGAAAAATCATCTCAAGTATTTAGTATGGAAGAGACAAGAGTTCGGCTGTTAAATAAACCTGGTAAAGTAATCACAAACAAAGGAACTAAAGATGCGCACCTTCTAATATCAAAGAAAGAGGAGAAAATTTTATCATTAACAGAAAACCAGAATTTTGCCTGGAGGATCTAAGGTTTATATGAATAAAAATTTCCGAGTTAAGCATATTTTAATCAAGAAGCATATCTGCGGATGAAGAATCATAACGGCAGAAATTTCAGAAAATATCAAGCTGTTACAAAAGTTATTAGTAAAGCATGGATAAGAGTGGCCTCTGAGGGTAATGCTGCTAACTTATTTAAAGCTACAGGGATATTTCCTTTCGATCTGAATGCAATTTCAAATCACTTTTTTTCTATTCTTCCGAGCATTAAAAAACGTCTATATCTGAACTTATGTTTCCAAAATCATCCCTTACATGTTAAGTAAATCAGAATGGAAGCCAAATTTCCCAGATTATATCTATGGACAACAATAGAGGCAATATTACACCAAACAAATATTTGAATAAATTTTCTCTAATTCCTGTTATACGAATTTCCTGTAGCAAAAAATTGAAACAAGGTGCAACAGTTCCGAATTCTGCAAAAAACATTACAGACACAAAAGAAAAAGAAAAACGAAAAAGGAAAGAGGTAAATAAAAACCAGAATTATAAAATAAAGATTAAGTCGTCTAAATTAAATAAAAAACCTAAAACTCCAACCTGGAAAATATCAGAGGAAAACATCTAGAGTCATATCGACGATGAATTTTTAATCAGAAAGAGTAAAACCACCGGTAGCGATGACTGTTTTTTTTGTGTCGAATGTTTTAAGCAATATTCAAAATCAAAGTTTTGCTACAGGATATAAAATGTCAACAATTGCTTTATGTGACATATATAAATACGGCGACATTTGCAACATCTGTTTCCTAAAAAAAATGCAAAAAAATATACAAAAATTAAGTTTGGAGATGTGAGGCATGCCCTCTTTTGTGCAGCATGTCTCCCTTTTCAATGTATCATCTCTTCTTAGGGTAACGGTAAGATGCCTCTTTGCCTGTGTTTTTGTTTCCTTTTTTGATTTTTCTGTATAAGAAATTAGAAGTTTATTTTTGCATATTTTAAGAGGAAACTGTTTATGGTATTGCTACTTGAAGCAAATATTGAAATTAATAAAACATTTTTACAAAAATGACGCAATTTTTTTAAAATGTTCGGCAACTCTCCCACACTTACCCTCACCATTTTGTTCAATATGATGATGTTATCAAGATCAATTTAAAATATATTTCGAATGACGCAATACATTGTATTCCAGAATCAAATTTTTTCTTACAATACGCAACAAATTTTAGTTTATTTGTTGTATTTTGTATGAAAAGTGTATTTTTTTGTTAATTTTGTGACGCTGAACACAACAATGACAAGACAATTTAAAACTTAGTTGCAATTTGCAAGAACAAGTTTTTTAATAACAATACAATATATACCAGGTGGATTCCAGTGGTTACATTATTAATAAATAGGGTGACATGATATCACGTATCTCTAAAACTTGAACTAGTATTAAAAAGATTTTGGTTTTAGTACACCAAAAATGGTAAGATTTAGTCGATTTTATTTTAGATACATTTTAGCTGTTGTCTAATGTTATTTAACTGTCGGAATTTATTAAGACAAATATTAAGAATTAGAAGTAAGGGGTGTTTTTTTTAGAGGTTTGATTTTTAAAATGACAATATTATTTCTAGTAACTGCAAATTTGACAGTTGACAGTTTACTTGTAGTCAGTACGTTTTGCTATTTTATCACGAATAAACTTACGCCAGAACAATGCTTGCAAATTGTGTAAATTTATTTTGAGATTCATGCTTCGTTAGAATTCTCGTGTTCTACGTCCATTTTACGGTTGACATAATCGTCTATCCGAGCAAGTTATTCAGCAAACCAAGGATCCTTTTCATACTATGTACACTCTGGTTCATAATACGCATCCACAAAGACCGTACCGTGAGCACAGAAGAAGTTTTTGGTGCTGTGGAACGTAGTGTTGAGGAAAACCCGAATGAGTCGATTCGCCATCGTGCACAACAATTGGAGCTAAGCTCATTTACTTTGTGGAAGATTTTGCTGAAAGATCTTGGATTAAAAGCTTACAAGATCCAGCTTCTGCAAGAGTTGAAACTACGTGACCATCATGCACGCCGTACATTCGGTAAATCGCCGAAAACAATATTCAGCATGATCCTCTATTTAAAAAAAAGATGAGTCTTATTTTTGGTTGAATGGCTACATTAACAAACAGAATTGCCGAATTTGGAGGGAACAAAATCCAGAAGCATTTATTGAGACGCCCTTATATCTATCATAAGTCAGGCCCATATTCCTTGAAAGATGATGCCGGCCAAAATGTTACCGTCAATGGAGAGCGCTATAGAGCCATGATTGCTGACTTCTTCGTTCCTCAGTTGAATGGTATTGATGGGACAGAGTTTTAGTTTCAACAAAATGGCGCAACATGCCACACAGTACGAGATATTTATTATAGCCATGAGCGCATAATTTCGTGCAATGGACCTGTGAACTGGCATTCAGAATCGTGTGAGCTCACACCTATGGATTACTTTCTTTGGGGATATGCAAAAGCTACTAGTCTACGCCTTTAAACTACAAACGTTAGACCACTTGGAAGTCAACACTCGTCGCGTAATTATTGATATACAGCCCCAGTTGCTCGATAGATTGATCGAAAATTGAGCTTCATTCGAGCCAACCGTGGAGCTCATATGCCAGAAGTCATATTAAATCACTTATGGCATACAATTATATTTAAAATAAAGCCAAACCGTTAATATTATTTATACATTACCCTCTATTTTGTGCCACCATTTAAACAAAATATTCTGACATTACATAAGTTTACATATTTAATAAAAATTACCTAAATAATGTCTTATAATTTTTTCAATAAAACGAAAATACTTGCATTATTTTTAAGCCCTGAAAAGTACAATTCTGAAAACGACTGTTATTAATTTTATAAATAGCAGATTGCATTATATTATTAATAAATCTTTTATTAGGGTAATATCTGTAAAAATAAAAACTTAATGGTGCAGTAAAATAAAAGAAATGTTCCTCTTTTATTTTATAACCTGTAAGGTATTAAATGGGCTTAATGGCTCACAACAAGAGAATAGCTGAATGGCACAAAATTTGCAGGTAATGAAATTAAAAAATAAAAGTATACTTGGAGTCATTTTATTACCTATTCAGTTATAAAAATGATCTTTTTATCTAAACGAAGATTCTGAATATATAAAAAATATAATTAGTTTTCTGGTTCTTAAATGCAACAAAAATGTTCTCTGTTTTACAGGAAAGTATGGTAGTCAAGACAAGAACTATAATCTAGAATTAATCGCAATATATATATATATATATATATATATATATATATATATATATATATATATATATATATATATATATATTCTTGATTCTTGAACCATAGATTATATCATTTTTCCTTTGTTTTATCTTTTCTTGGGTTTAGGTTCTATATTTAATAAAAACACAAAACAATTGACGTTTCGCTCTTTATTCAAGGCATTTTCAAAATTTTTTCCTCCTAAAAATATTTTTATATAATTAAAATACACCACATAAAAAACATATCTACAATTTCAAAAAACAAACAAGACACTTAAAAACAGTATTTAAATTTTTAAAATTTTTTAAAAATATTTAATTTTACCGGTACACACCTTGACATTTTGCTGCTCTGTTACTAAATAAAATTCAAATTTTACATTATATGCATAAAAAACAAATAAGGTATATGTTTAGTTTTATGTTTAAGAGGATATTCAATTTTTGATTCTTATTTGACAGGATCGAATACTTAATATTTTTGTTTAAATTAGGCTTGTGTAAATGTGGCTCAAATTTCCCATATCTGTTCTGTCGTTAACAGTGTTTTTATCTTTTTTAATTTCAATCATTTCCTTTATCTGTAATTTTTGATAATTCATATCTTTGTTTTTTATAATGGTACTGTTATAATCAAAAGTATGTTTTTCGTCCTGTGTGTGTTTGTTTAACGCTGTTGAGGAGAAAAATCGAGCGTCTAGCAAAAAAAAGCTTGTAAAAATAAAAATTCGCAACCGATTGGATCGTTTTTGCCTCAAATTGTAGCTGATGATGGCTCCTAAAAAGCTGATGTGGTAGGTTGACAAAATCCAACATGGCGGTTCCAATAAGGCGATCAAAAATTCAATATGGTTGTCGAATTTAAAAAATCAAGTTCAAGTTGGCGGATTCAATTTGGAGGACGTATTTTTAAAAATCAACTGATTTGCACCAAATTTGGTATACGGGGGTTTTTGGGGTCGCCGATTACAAAATTTCCAAAATTCTCAAGTTAAGTATGGCGGACTTAGATGACTGATCCAATATGATGACGAAATTTTGGAAAATCAACTGATTGACACCAAATTTTATGTAAGCACTTTTTTGCGGTCGCTGATTTTAACAGACAGGTCGAGGCTCCTTCATGGCTCAAAATGTAATTAGTTCTTGTTTAACAGTATTGAAATTTTAGCAAATCACTGAAGTATAAGTGCAGTAATGATTATTTTTATTAGGAGTGTTTTTTAATAATAATAATAATAGTGTATTAACGGATAAAATAAATATAATCCATTTCAAAAATAAAAAATACAAACACTATTTAAAAACAGTCAGAATTAAAAAACTTACAAATCGAAACATGCATTAAAGTGCTTCAAAAGACAAGTATCAACAATTGACAATTTCCATTTCAAAAATAAAAAATACAAACACTATTTAAAACAGTCAGAAATAAAAAAAAAACTTACAAATCTAAACAGGCATCAAAGTGCTTCAAAAGACAAGTCTTGACAATTGACAATATTAACTAGTTTTTCAAGAATTGTAAAAGTTTCAATTTAAAGACATTAATTGGCAAATGAAAAATATCAATCTCGGTAGGAACTGAATTCATTTCCCTACACATTCGAGAAATAGGACTGTTAATGCCATAATTCGTTCGGTGATATATCACATCAACAAATTGTGCATTCTAAAAGCTCTTTGAGGAACCGATAATCCAATATTATTGAGTAGTTCAGGAGAATCAATACAAGAGTTAACAATCTTATAAAGTAGAACTAGGTCAAGATATATGCGTCTCACACACAATGGTAACAACCTCAAAGCATCGGCAGTATCATCATATACAGACCGCTCCTGCTGCATTCCCTTTTTAAAGGCAATGAAACTTAAAAACTTTCTTTGTACTCTTTCTACTTTTTCTCTGTATATAAAATAATGAGGTGACCAAACTTGGGACGCATATTCTAAGATTAATCGAACTACAGAGCAGTATATCACTTTAAAACAGTCTACACTATTAAAATCTCTAAGCATTCTCTTCACAAACCCGAGCAACTTCAAACCCCTGTTCACAATATTATCAATATGTGTGTCGAAGCAAAGGGCCCGATCAAATGTAACACCCAAATCCTTCACATATTCAACGCGATTAATCATGTTATTATCAAGAAAGTAATCAAAAGTTATCCAATCCCTTTTACGATAAAAACTTATAATGGAACATTTATTAACATTGAGGTGCATAAAATTTAACTTACACCATTCAGAGAATCGAGCTAGATCCTGCTGAATGCCCTTGCAATCGTTGCTACTCCTAACAACCCGAAATGTCTTTAAATCATCTGCATAAAGAAGACATCTACTGAAAGTTATGATGTCCTCAACATCGTTAATAAAGCAGTTAAAAAAGAGCGGAGCGAGGTGAGCACCCTGAGGAACACCAGAGGTAACACATATATCAGATGATTCACAGTTGTTAATTTTTACTCGCTGTACTCTACCAGACAGGTAACTATTTATCCATTGTAGAAATGATCCATGGATGCCCAAGCCTTCCAGCTTGTAAATAAGAAGTTGATGGTTAACCTTCTCGAAAACCTTGGAGAAGTCAGTGTAAATAGCATCCACTTGACACCTCCCCTCCAAAGTCTCCATCAAGTACTGCTCATAGACCAGCAGATTAGTAGTAGTCGATCGACCTGCCATAAAGCCATGCTGTGAAGTTGCTAACACATGCCTAAAAAGAGGACACATCTTTTGGTAAACAATACCCTCAAAAATCTTACTAAACAGTGAAAATTTCGAAATTCCACGATAATTTTCGACGTTAGCTCTGTCTCCATTCTTATGGATTGGCGTAATGTAAGTAGTTTTCCAAACTATGTAATTAATATTGTATAAAACTAGCATCTTTTGCATTAGAGAACCTCTTAATTTTAAGTTTATTTCTTGTACAGGGAAAAAATGCATGACTGCTTTGAATTTTAAGCATAACAGGTGAATTAGGAAATAGTCGAATAACTTTTTGTAAAATTTTTCAATGATCTTCTTTTTGATAGTGAAAAAACTGTATGTTTTGGATTTTTGACTTTGCCCAATTGAAGAATGAAACTAAATTAATAGCATCATTTGGATGTGCTTGTAAGTTGTAACGACTCGCTGCATATTTCAGACATGTTTCAGCCCTATCACATGAACATTTGCTGTGCGCAGTAGTATTGCAGCGCCATTCAGCATCTATATCAAACTCGCACTTATGATGCATCAAAAAGTTTAATTGATTCCTATTCTTGAAATTTTGTTTAGCGCCGTCGGAGATGTAATAAATTTTCTTTACTTCTGGAGATAATTTTTTTATAAATATTATGACCTTGCATCAAATAAACTGCTGCTGTATCATGTTTGGTACAGCGATAGTAAAATACTACAGGAAATGCTGTACACTGATTATTATTGTAGTGGAATGCCTGTACTGTATCTTGTATGATATAAGCAAAATTTTCTGAAAAATCACTGAATATCAACACTTCATCTTCACGTAAATTTTCTTTTTAATTGGATAAAAATCAAGATTGAGTCTTTGCAATGAAATTATGGCGGATAAGCAAATTACAAAATCGTGTGTGGAAAGACATTGTTGTACGAGAGTGCATCAAAATTTGTGATACGGGGGTTTTTGGGGTCGCTGATTACGAATCTGAAGCCAGATTTTTAAAATTCAAGATGGTGGACCCAATATGGCGGAAATTCAATACCCTAATCTTAATTACTTTTATGAAGAGGAATGACAAGTGCAGGACAATTATTCCTCGATCTGGACTAAGAATTATTAACCTTGTTAGAGGCTCACTAATATGGTATTTTATGGCTTTATTCAATCTGGCTTTAAGATCATCACTATTAGAATTTTTTTCACCAAAAACTCACAGTCTTTAATATGTCATATACTGTCGCGTCATTTAGAGTTAACTGTAGACCCGGAATTATGCCAGTCCTGGATGTATTACCATATTTACTTTTGAGTTTTTTTGCGGAAACCGTACTAAAATAATTTGTAAATATATTTGCTACATGAGATGACCCAGAAACAATCATAATCTCAGAAATAAGTCTCATGACAAAAGGTAATAGAATCAATAAAATCTGTTCATGCAGAACTCATATCATATAAACATTCGGACTGGTACAATAATTCTGAATTACCTGTCATAGTTGAAATCTCTGGTCATTATTGTAGGACATGGTACGCACTATAATCTTGGTTGCGATTCCATTAAATTTGACTGCAAATGAAAATTAAATTTATACCCAGAATAATATAACAATCTCGCAATTAAGAAGATACTCAGAAAATATGAGATACCAGTTAATCCATTTATCGAAATAAGTTTTTCGTTAAGGAAAAAATGCCCTGGTTTAACGATTTTGAAATAAATATAGATGTGGAAACCATATCTTTAGGATATCTCACTAATCTCAAATAATATATAAAAATAAGCACAAACAAGATAAATCACTAAGAACACACTGTGAGGTGTACTTTGTTCACTGACAGAACTAACCAGAACTACCAGAAATTTTATTGTTGCAGTAAATTTATAAAATCCTATAATATTTAAATATAATTAGATTTACGGCAGTCCTCAGTTTCCTGCGGCACTGGAGTAAGTACGTTGGAGGTTTCCGTAACAATTTTATTACTCTCTCTAGTTCTTGAATAGAGTATAGGAATGTGTATGCTTGCGGTCGCCCCTTCCTTTCCAAGAGCTTTGAGTTCAGGAAAATAGAACCGATTCTGCCTTTTACACTAGAAATGGAAATATTGCTAGTGTCTCACCCTCCCCCTTCCCCCCCCCCCCCGTCGACACCTTGCTTTCGCTTTCTATACTGTACTTTTGTGATATCACCGCCCCCCCCCCAAAGAGAGAGGCTGGATCCGCCCCTGCTTTAATATAATAATCAGTACAACTTAAAAAATTATTTAAAATTGCATTTGAACAAAATTTTGTCTGTTTTTTCTTGTTCAGGAGTCTAGTAGCTTATATATTTTATACCTGGAAAAATAATGTTTTTTTTAGAAATATTTAAAGTCTAATTGTAATTATCTTTTGTTAGGAGTATTTGCCTTTGTTTTAAAACACCCATATCTTTTCACAATTATTAACAAATAATCCAAATTAGGCAGAAAAAATGCCTCCATAATCATTTTGACCAATTTATATCGTATGACAATTAAAAACAATTCCATTTCTACTCTAAACGCGTAAAAAAGGGTTCAACATAATTACTTTTTATTCATTCGATTTAAAAAAAGGTCGATTGCTAACAAAACAGAGTCAAATAATCAGCAAACCTGTTGCCAAAAACGAAAAAATAAACCAGATACAATTTTTTGCGAGGATCGCGGTTGGGATCTCTGACGCCTACTGTGACTGACTGAGGCTCGGTTAGTGTGTGTATTTGTGTGGTTTTTACCCTTTTCGAAGGGGAAATGCAACCCTTTGAATAGGGTGATTTGGAAATTAATTCCAGATTATTAACAGGTGATGATTTTTTTTATTGACGTGTCAAATAAAAAAAGATAAATTATATTTTTTGCGGTTTGATTTTAGTGGAGATTGATAAGTATACTAGCGGTATTCCATATTTTAAATCGAGCACTTGTTGCTTT
Organism: Diaprepes abbreviatus; assembly: GCA_034092305.1. Classification (NCBI taxonomy): domain Eukaryota; kingdom Metazoa; phylum Arthropoda; class Insecta; order Coleoptera; family Curculionidae; genus Diaprepes; species Diaprepes abbreviatus. The sequence goes on from JASJET010000135.1 coordinate 1,405,006, forward strand.
TCGATAATAATAATGATTCTAGGTGCTAGAATGACATTAATGCATGTTGCGATCGCAATTTCAATAACAATAGTCCTTTTTATTCACAAAAAATATTTTAAGAATTTCTGTTTCTTGATAATAGATTGGGTTAGCAGGAAAGTATTTTTGGTTGTCACAAGAGGACGTTGTACACAGACGCGGATCCAAGGGGGACGGTGGGGGCGATTGCCTCCCCCCTCCCCCAAGAGCTTTGAGTTCAGGAAAATAGACTCGATTTTGCCTCTTATATTTACTATAGTTTATCCAAGAACTAGAGAGAGTAATAAATCATTTTTTACCATTTTTTTTCTTCGCAAAATACCTGTGTTCTTTAGTCCGGTGTCTTTGGCAAAAGCTGTTCGACACATATATTTTTATAGGAATGGGTTAGAAATTTTAGAATCAAAAATACCGGTCTGTAATAATGGACTATTTGGGTTGGATAACAATAGATATTTGGATGAGTGAAGTGTTAAAAAGGATTTTAATCCTTGTAATAGGCGTCGGAAGGAGGATTATTTTATCACTAAATATTTATGGCATAGAATATTAGAAAAAAAATAGATAATTTTGACATATTTAACACAAATCACAACTGTATTTTTATTATTTTTAAGTTTGGCATAGAAACCGTTTTAGGCACATTTAAACTAAAACGTAGCCTTTTTCTCCTAAAAAATTATTAATATTATTATATTAAAAAGTTATAATTTTAATACTTACAAAATACCCATTGTCAAAAATACAAGAAGTTAAACATATATAAAAAAATAAATTCGTCCATATAATATTAAAATTTTTTTGGGAGCTATCGATCATTTTATTATTAATTAAAACATTTTTAGGACATTTGACGTTTCACTTTATTTATTTCTTAAACGATCTGCAGAATTATAATTAAACACTGAAAAGGGAATCAAATGTAATTAATTTTTATATGTCACAGAAAATTTAAAAAATAAATTGTGTTTACGCTGGTAAACAATACATATCTAATTCGTAATCCAAGTCAGTGAAGCTATCTTCGCTCAAATTAATTATAATTGGTTCGTCTAACTCACCGATCATGAGATCGTATTTCCACATTTTCTTTTATTCTTTTATTATATGGATTTTTCCAATATTCTGCAGTAACTTTATTCTAAAAATCTTTCAAAAGTTCAATTAAATTACCAATTTTGTAAGTTGTGTTATCTCTAGCAACTCTACCTCTTACTTGAGAGAGATATTTCCTTCTTCAACGACATTTACCGGACGATCTATAAGAACAGATTTCCTATCTGGGTTTTCCCAGCAAAAATTAAGTTCTCTGAGCAATTTCCAGATAGTTCCCGATCTTAGTTGATTTTAGTTAGAATTTTGTAGACGGTTGAGATCTGCTCTCTTCTTCCAACGAGGTTTCTCGTCTGCCTATGATCGAATGTTGCTTGGGAGTACTAACAATTCCAATGGTTTTTGTCTCCTTCAGTATTCGGTACATAGTAGATTTTCCAATTCCGGTCATGTTGAAACACATCTAAACAGAGCTTTTAACATTATTATATAGATACTGATATCTTCAGGCATCATAAAAATTCATCGTAATTTTTCGTTGAGGCTGGTTTAACGATTTTGGAATAAATATAGATGTGGAAGCCATATCTTTTGGGTAACTCACTAATCTCAAATAATATATAAAAACAAGCACAAACAAGATAAATCACTAAAGACACACTGTAAGGTGTACTTTGCTCACTGACAGAGATTAAACTGAATTATCAGAAATTTTATTGTTGCAGTAAATTTATAAAAGCTTATAATATTTAAATATACTTAAATATATTTAGATTTACGGCAGTTCTCAGTTATCTGCGGCACTGGAACAGGTAAGTTGGAGGTTTTGGTAACAGTTTTATTACTCTCTCTAGTTCTTGAATAGAGTATAGGAATGTGTATGTTTGCAATCGCCCCTCCCCTTCCCAAGAGCTTTGAGTTCAGGAAAATAGAACCGATTCGGCCTTTTATATTAGGAATGTGTATGCTGCTGGCACCCCCCCTGTTGACAACTCGTTTTTATGCGATAGCCCCTCCCCCCAAGAGCTTTGAGTTCAAGCAAATAGACCCGATTCTACCTCTTATACTAGGAATATGTAAGCTGTCGTATCCTTCCCACCTGTCGGGAAGTTGTTTTTTCTTGTGATCGCCCCCCCTCCTGTCCAAGACCTTCAAATTCCGAAAAATAGACCCGACACTGCCTTTTACACCATAAATGGGAATGTTGCTGGTATCTCTCCTCCCCATTGACAACTCGCTTTTGCTTGCCATACTGCACTTTTCTAATATCACCGCCCCCCTCGCCCCGAAAGAGAGAGGCTAGATCCGCCCCTGGTTGTACAGGGATGTTGACTGTATTTAAATAAAAATATAATTTTGCTTCGAAACTGTAGTTTCCATAATAGAAATCCTAAAAAATGCAATACAGTTGATCCAGTGAGAGAATACCAATTCGTCATCAATCTACGAACATATCAAAGACAGTTTTGAGACCTGGGTGGCTATTCTGGCTCATAATAGAAAGTGATCATTCTATTCTGGCTCATAATAGAAAACGATCATCTCGATAGAAAATAGGCGTGGTTCTCACGAAAAAGTAAGAAACCGTATTCTGGTAATTTTAAGCGATTGTCAGATCTATCAAATGTTGAGAGAACTTGTTCTACTGATCCGAACCAAGAAAACGGCGAGATTTTGAGAGAACGATACTGTCGTTATTATGCGATATTTTTAGGTTGTAAAAGTTCAAGAAAATCATGATTGTTTCGAAAATATTGTAATTTTTATCAATTATTTTTGTTCACAAATATACATATATAAAATGGATATTGAGGAAGGAATTTTGAACCATGGTGGATCAGAGTATCTCAGATTAGCGGGAAAACAAATGGCAAATTATAATCTTCGATATCTACAACGAATGCGTCCATTTGGAGATTTATTTGATTCGGAATTCATAAGGCTGTTTAGGCAAGTATCTATTATACAAATATTTGTGAAACTTGGCGGATTCTACTTTATTTAATTTATTTTACAGGCTTGGTAAAGATCTGCGAAGATAACCCAGTGTCTAAAATCCCCAGTCCTTGAAAGGAGGTAACATTATCTTTGCCAGAAGTAGTGGTAACATCAATAAATCAATAATGATTTTATTAATAAGTTGTATTATACATATTTGTAATATATTACCTGCTTTAGTTAAAGTAAAAAAAGGGTTGTTAAGCCAATATTAACTTTTCTTTTTACATTTACCCATATTAATTTAATTTTATTAAAATATTAATATGTGTAGGTTCTTAGATTTTTTGCAACTGGCAGCTACCAGGAAATTACTGGGTTGAATATACTTTCTGGAGTCGGTTGGAATACTGCAGAAGAAAAATCCAGATGCTTTAAATAGAGAAGATGCTATTTCATAGTGGATCTAAGTGCTATAAAATTTAAACGAACTTGGTAATTTTGTGTTAAACACTAAATAATAAACAGTTAGAAGTAATGGGTATTTTGCAAATTTAAAATTGATATTTAATTTGTTTAAAAAAAAGAATTAAAAAAGGTGTTAAATAGGTAATATGTAAGATAATTTTGAAATATAACTAAATTTTTATAATATACAAAACATAATTTCCCTGGTATTATAGGGTGCATTAACTGCACTCATGTTGCAATTACAAGATCATTAATACCCGGAATTGGTGATGAGACTTTATATATCATGAATGTAAATGCTAAATTTCCTGGTAGTATCCATGATTCCTATATTTAGAAAAATCTAACATTTCCAGTTTAATGGATTACCGTTGGAAGATATAATGGTGTGTTAAGGAATAGATTCAGATGTTTTCGAAAAGATAAGGTGTTCATTGCCATTCAACGTGGCCTCAAAAATAATAATTCTTAAATATGAGAAATGCTCATCAAGAACAAGAGATAAATCCAGATCTACAAGAAGCAAGACAGATCCAATAACACATCAATAATTAATTTAGGGAAAATTAATAATTTTACTATTAGTTGAACATTATGTACACATATCAATTATGCAAAAGGTATTTTATTGATGAAATAAATTTTTACACATTTCATTTTGTTTTTTTACTTTGTATATTCATTCCCTGATATTTATAGGGAGGACAAAAAATAACATTTTTACAGAAATAAACTTTTATTTCCCAACCCAATTCAAAATAAACTAAATTTGTATTTTAAGAAATAAAAATGTTAATTTTATATGGTATGATATCCTTTACATAATTTCAGGTGATACTAATTTCACGCATAACCGCTATTTTTCCAGTAAAATATTTCGCTCTGTGTTTATACATGTTTATTTTTTCTCTATAAAGTTCCCTTTCCAATTCTTTTCTCTCATTAAGGATATTAAATAGGTTAAAAATGTTAATTATTATATTCATTTCAAATAGAAATGTTTGCTTGTTAAGTAGAGTTAAGTCCATTTTCTATATTCTTTTTTAGGTATAAATGCACAATTTATATAGTTACACATTGATAACATAGCTTAGCTGATTTTGTTTCCCATCTCCTATCATATCGTACGAGCCTACGGTAATACACTATCGAGAGAATAAATGTGGGATGGGATTGTCCCTATCCTCTAATTTTGTATTAAAATTACCAGAATACGGTTTCTTACTTTTTCGTGAGAACCACGCCTATTTTCTATCGAGATGATCGTTTTTTCGAGAACGAGAATTGCTACTGTGTTCATCTAAATTTGTATAGAAATGTGTTATATGACATGATTATTATTGCTCGAACCCATTAAGTAGGTGTAATTCTTTATTTTATGTTAAGCCTTAAATAGTCAAATAAAAATTAAAAAAATGTCATTTCGTTGTTAGATTTGTGCTCACCAAAAACATATAATATCATTTTTGCGGCTAAAATTTTTCCTCCCTGTCTTGCTTTTACCATTCGGTACATATGTAATCGACAATCTCCATATTAGGGGTGATTTCAATCTATGCATTTCTTAACATATGCACAAGTTCCAATTTCACACGCTTTTTATCTAGAAAGTCTAAGCGGCAAATCTCCCCTAAAACCAACTATATGTATAAAAAAGTGACGGTTTTCCACAAAAATGGTTCTATTTACCATAATTTAGTCAAAGTGTATCATTGACACAATAACATAACGATTTATTATTTAAGTACAGTTTTTATAGATGTTCTCGTAAAAAACTCTGCAGTTATGTGGATATGCTCTTTTAAAAACTAAATTTCGCTACCCTAATATTCATTCATAATATTAAAAAAGGGAACTTTAATTTTATTTTTCCTATAGTGATATATTTATGGTCATTTAGACAGTGGTGTAAGTATAAAAATATTTATTCAAATTCAAGAGTTTAAGAATAGATTTTTTGTTTTATTATCGAAGAAAACAGCACAAAATATATCATAGAAAAACGTGTTGCCTGGATGCACTAATGACAATTTTTTTAAGAAACATCGTTTTCCTAAATAAGACCCAGAAATAATTAAATAGTGAATACATAATACAAAAAAGGAGAACTATTATTATTAGAATCTCCTACAGTTTATAATTGCTACAGCATATATGGAAGGAACAAAAAGAGGTTCAAAATGAATTGCTATTTCAATATCCTATTTCGATGGTAGCTACGAAAAAAATCACTCAGAATTGCGACGTGCAAAATTCCTTCTTCTCAGTGCCACAGTAAGATTCTTCGCTCATTGTCTGGGAGAGATTATTTTCATGGCACCTATTTAGGGAGGATTTTTTTGCGACAATTTTTAAGAGGAATTTTTTATACTGACGCTTACTGTGTCGGCGTAAGGGTCAATTTTCCAATTACGTCAACAGTACCATAAAAGTATTAATATATATTAATAGTTTTATGTTATATTGTTTTGTAAAACAGAATTAGAGTTTATGGCATTAGTCAAAATGAAGATGAAAGTATGTCATACTTACATTTAACATCATTTGCCATCAGAAGGGACTACTGCAGTATTTGTTGTGCATTCAGCATTATTGATAATTTTATTAGAAGTCCAGATTCTCTTTATTTTTCTTTTTCTTTATTCCCATGCATTAAATACGTAGTGAGTCCCTTCTGCACATTTTCTGTTGAAGAACATAGAACAGTCTTAAAAATAGAATATATGGAATAAATATCGCAATATTTAGGACTTTTTTAGTTACATACAGCATAAGAATAAACTCAAAAATAATGTAAAACGGATAATATTAAAGTAGTTTTTAGATCTAAGACCATTTGTATATTTGAAACTCTCTGAATAAAAGAGATGATGCACTTAATCTTCCTTCCAAATGGAAAACTCTCATCAAGCTGAACCATGTATATAAATCTGGAATATAGTTGGACTAGGTCAATAAAACAACTTATAAGATCAATTTGCTGTATTTGTTGAGGTTTCAACCTCTATGAGATTATCTTCAGGAGAGATAGAAGTCGAAACGTCGACAAATACAGTAAATTTGTCTTATAAGTTGTTTACTGACCTGTTTCAACTAAATTCCAGATTTATAATTAGTTGAGGTCACTAGCATTTGGAATAAAATATATAATATGATATATATATATATATATATATATATATATATATATATATATATATATATATATATAATAAATAAATAAAGTTCTTGCCCGTGTAGTATAAAAACAGAAAAAATAAAATCTTTGGCATAGCGGACGTGAAATGTGTCAATCTGTAGTATTCTCATGTTAAAAAGTGCGGAGCATTCCAAAGTATGGAAAGACTCCGGGTCCGACAGATAGCGACAGCGCTGTTTCGTCCTAATATGGGACTCGTCAGGCCACCGCAGTCGGTACAAACCATCATCTCGCCTCTGTATCCCATAAAACTGAATTTATGATTAAAAACAGCAAATAGGACGACAAAGGCGACATCTCAATGGTTCACTCGATAACACAAGAACCACATAGACTGACAAAACTTGTAAAAACCGCCATGTGGTGGCACGACGGTGAATAAAAATAGAAATCTGTAAAATCGAATACACAAAACGCGCTGCCCAAAGGATAGGGGTAGCATTATTCGGTACAAAGCAACTAGGCTTGCTGCGGACATTTCACGTCCGCTATGCCAAAGATTTTATTTTTTCTGTTTTTATATTACACGGACAAGAACTTTATTTATTTATTTTCTACTTATTTGGCTTTAAAACACACTAAACGGTGCTCTCATAGGAGGATCGTTTGGTGCGACACGTGGCTTTCGTTGCCAATCTAGCAGCAAGCCTAGTTACTTTATATCGAATAATGCGACCCCTATCCTTTGGGCAGCGCGTTTTGTGTATTCGATTTTACAGATTTCTATTTTTATTCACCGTCGCGCCACCACATGGCGGTTTTTACAAGTTTTGTCAGTCTGTGTGGTTCTTGTGTTATCGAGTGAACCATCGAGATGTCGCCTTTGTCGTCCTATTTGCTGTTTTTAATCATAAATTCAGTTTTATGCGATACAGAGACGAGATGATGGTTTGTACCGACAGCGGTGGCTTGACGAGTCCCATATTAGAACGAAACAGCGCTGTCGCCATCTGTCGGACCCGGAGTCTTTTCATACTTTGGAATGCTCCGCACTTTTTAACATGAGAATAATACAGATTGACACATTTCACGTCCGCTATGCCAAAGATTTTATTTTTTCTGTTTTTATATTATATATATATATATATATATATATATATATATATATATATATATATATATATATATATATTATATATACAATCCAGTTCACCCGATATTAAATAAAATAACGAAATATTTAACCTAAACAGTGACCTTTTTCTGATCACGTGACGACTTCAAAGGTTCGTTCAGGAAGAATTGTTTTGTTCACGTAGTAATTAGAACTATTCTTTTAACATAAGTGAGACATTTTATATGAAAATTGTAAACTTATTTGCATGTTTAGAAAAAATATTTTAATATTATTCCTTCATTTTATTCAAATACCTTACTGTGGGTATTTCAATTGAATTATATGCACGAGCTTGAATTTCACACGTTCAATAAAAATTTTAAACGGTAAACTTCCCCTAAAAAAGCAAACCAAGAGTAAAAAACCAGGTCTTCCATAAGAACTGTTCGAACTTCATATTATTTACCCTAATTTAGTAATAGCATATCACAGATAGAATAATGTGAGGATTTATAAGTTAAGTGTAGGTTTCTTTTCAACCGCATTTTTTTCTATGTAAAAAAGGTACAAAAGGTATACGTTTTGACTTCTCTTTTAAAGACCACGTTTCGCTGCCCTAATATTCATTTACATAATGGAAAAAACGTCAGATCAAGGGAACCTTAATTCTATTTTCCCTATATTGGCATTTTTATGGTCATTTTGAGGTCGAATTTAATCTGGAATAGGGAATGAGCCCCTGCCATCTGGCTATTTCGCTCTTATTTTTTGACGGGAGAGAAATTTATTTATTTTTAAATCGCGCGAAATATGCGATATCTACGTTTAGTGTGAACGTTTATTAATACGGGGTTTTATAACGGATTTTACGCTTTTTTCAGCTTCTTTTCAATTTAATTCTCATTTTTATATTGCTTTTTAGGCTTTTGCAGCCATTAGAAATCATAAAGTTACATGACTTACTAAATTAATAAAGTAGATTGGTTAATGGTGTTAATTTCTATTCTATGAAAAATAGACACTGCTTTCATCTATTAGCTCTTTTGTAGAGGCTATAATAAATAGTTAAGGTTTAATAATACATTTGTTGCAAATTGCAAAACGACAATTCCTGAAGTTACTCTTACCAAAAGATCAAATTAGAGGTATTTGTAGCTTACAATTGATAAAATGGTAACTCCGAGAAGGCTTAGCCTCCACAGATAGACTCTTGCTTTAGATTATCCAAATAAACCTCGAGATGCGTGTTCTCAACTATGAAGTTTAATTTGAAAAAAATACCGTACCTGCAGCAGAAGAAAAGTTAAGTAAAAGTTACCTTATTTGTCAGAGAAAATTGCAATTTCGTTCTCATTATACAGGGTGTTTCTCAGGGAACTTTATCAATCGAGTGGGAAACTATAATTAGAAAGAATCTTAAAATTTCACAGTATACTAATATGTATGGGGGACAGCCGGCTCAAATATTTTCAAGATGGCGGCACTTCCAGTTATACCGGAAATAGATGTCAGTTTCCTTATTTTAAATGGAATACCCTATATATTATTGCATTTTTGATTTCTACGTAAAATTCTAGACATATTTTATGTATAATGTTCTATACTTAAGTGTCACCGTTTTGGACATATTTGAATTTTTATGCCAAAAATGACGTTTACAGACCAAAACCTAAATTTTTCTATAAGTAAGTCTTTATTATTTAATTTGGGTCAGTTTTCTTGTAGACGAAGATCAACTTTAGTAGTCTTTCTATGATATTTTGAAAATTATTAGTACAGAGTAGTCCAAAAAGAAGAATAAAAATTATATTTAAAAAATCGCCAAAAATCAATTTTTTCAAATAGAAAGCACCTATTTTTATAATTTTATCATATTAAGCATTAAAAATAAGGGTAACTTTGTATAAGGTTGTCTATTTCCAAAATTTGTAGTTTTCAAAATATTGGCAATTCAACATTTTTCTATTGTAAAAATGCTATACGGCTTTTAAGTTTTATTATTAGTTAGCCATGACAATAATAGAACCCTACAGAATTGTCACTATTTCTTGCCAATTGACATTCATTAATTATAATCATGCCGAAGCGATTAAATTACACACACGAAAACTATTTAAACTTATTTATTATTTATGGAGTTATTTCAAGAAGATGCGATAAATTCGCGATCCGATTTCCGAAGGAACAGAAACCAACACTACCAACTATTAAAAAGATTATAAAAAATTCAAGAACTTTGGATCTATAAAAGCTGAAAGAAATAGAAATAAACCAGTTGTTAATAAAATTAAGCTACAAAAATTATTTGAGTAAATGTTCAAATTGACGCCATTGAACTTCCAAACATTTTTCGCACCTAAGCAGGAACTCTTCATGAGTGGCATTTTTTATTGACTGAAGATTATGTTCTTCAAATGCTAATCTGATGAGCTGCATGCAATCTTCTGTAGTTGTTAATGCGGCCTTTATTTTTGATTGTCCCTTAAATAAAAAAATCAAGTACTGTTAGGTCGGGGGAGCGAGGTGGCCAAAGATGTGGCCCATTCTTGATTATCCATTGATCATAAAATAGGTTTTGCAGACGATCAGCCAGAGGCAAGTTATCTAAATAGTTCACTTCCAAATTTCTCAAGATGTCGAAGTAGCGCTCACGTATAAGTAAAACGTATTTGGTATCTAGAAGTCTTCAAAAATGGCTATTTACAATTCAGATTATCTTGGTAGAATTCTAAGGCGACGACACCGTCATTTCTTATAGCACAATACACGTTAAACTGCCAAGACTCTTGAAAATTTAATTATCTAAATGGACGTCGTTTGAATTGCACCAATAGTGTGAATTGCGTCGATTAAACAATTAATTTTTGTGAATTTGGCTTCGTCCGACCAAATAATATTATCCAAAAAACCAGCATTTACATGTGAAAGAAGTAAAATAAATTGACAGAACTCTACTATTCGTGGAAAATCAGTGCCTTTTAAATGTTGTACTGTGAAATATACATAGGGATGAATAATTGCGTTTCCATAAAATCTTTAAAATTGATGTTTGAGATAATCCAGACTTTAGTGCTAATTGCGTTGTAGATGTTGTCGGATATGCGGCGAAATATCCTAAAATTGTAATTTCAACAATTTTCACTATTAACAACTGGTTTATTTTTATTTCATTTTGCTTTTATGGATCCAAAGTTCTTGAAGTTTTCTATAATCCTTTTTTAACAGTTGGTCGTGCTGGTTTCTCTTTCTGCGGATATCGGATCATGAATGTATAGTATGTTCTTGAAATAACTCTATCACATTCTCCATAAAAAATAAATAAGTTTAAATAATCTTCGTGCGTGTAATTTACTCGCCCGGTATGATTATTATTAATGAATGTCAAATAGCAAGAAATAGTGACAATTTTGTAGGATTCGATTTTTTATTTTCGCCACGCTTCGCCGTCATGGCCAACTAATAACAAAACTTAAAAGCCGTATAGCATTTTTACAATAAAAAAATGTTTAATTGCCAATATTTTGAAAACTACAAATTTTTGGAATAGACAATCTCATACAAAGTTATCCTTATTTTCAATGCTTAATATAATAGAATTATAAAAAAATAGTTGCTTTCTATTTGAAAAAATTGACTTTTGACGAATTTTTAAATATAAATTTTTATTCTTTTTTTTTTGACGACTATCTACTGATAATTTTCAAAATATCATAAAAATATTACCAAAGTCAATCTTCGTCTAGAAAAGAGCTAACCCAAATTAAATAATAAAGACTTTTTTATAAGAAAAATTTCCACACACGTCATTTTTGACATAAAAATTTAAATATGTCCGAAACGGTGAGACTTAAGTATAGAATATTATTCATGGAATATTTCTAGAATTTTAAATAGAAATCAAAAATGCAATAATATATAGGGTGTTATATTTAAAATAAGCAAGTTGACATGTACTTCCGGTATAACCGGAAGTGCCGCCATCTTGAAAATATTTTAGCCGGCTGTTCCCCATACACGTTAGTTAGTTTTCTTATTACTTATATTATTTTTCAATTTTTAGTTTTCGGTTACAAGATGATTTCGTTTAATAAAAAGAAAATATAGAATTTATTTGAAAAAATTGTTGAAATGAGCTTAAAATAATCGTTCGAGGTCAGTTTCAGGCCATAGTGTTACATTTACATCGGGTTTATATATGGGTACCAAATTTCAGCTTGACTGGATAATCGGAAGTGAAGTTGACCTTGAAATAATCTTAAAATATATGTTCAAGGTCAATTTCAAGGTCATAGTATTAGATTTTCGTCTGGTTTATATATGTGTAGCAAACTTCAACTTGATCTAATAATTAGAAGTGGGTAAAAATTCGATTACAAGATTTAATTGCCAATCGGCAGCCCATAGACCATAAGCAGCTTCTTCTTCAAGTGCCATATCAGGTCCCCCTGACGTTGGCAATTACATTGGCAAGTCTTTCACGGTCCTGCGCCAGCTGTAACAGTTCCCCCGCGCTACCTATACCTGTCCATTCACGAATATTCCTCAACCAGGAAGCCTGTCTCCTTCCTACCCCTCTACGTCCCTCCACTTTACCCATCATGATTAGCTGAAGAATTCTACATCGCTCCCCTCTGAATATATGTCCAAGATATGAGATTTTCCTACACTTCACAGTGTTTAATAGTAGACGAGTTGTGTCGGCCCTATTGAGTACCATTTCGTTGGTCTGCCTAGCTGTCCAAGGTATTCTCAGCATTCGCCGGTGTAATCACATTTCGAGAGCCTCCAACCGATTAATCGTGGCAGCCTTAATTGTCCAGATCTCTGCCCCATATAGTAACACTGGACAAGACGTATGATCTTATCATTCTCTGTCGTAGTTTTAGGTTGAGGTTATCATTGCAGAAAAGTGGTTTCATTTTTTGATAAGTTGCTCTAGCAGTCTCTATTCTAAATCTTATCTCTTTATCTGGGTTTAGATTTTCGGTGATATAACATCCAAGATATTTAAAATGAGTCACCCTGTCTATACTTTTTCCCTCTATTTATATTGAAGCGTTAAGAAGAGGTTGTCTACTAAAGACCATAAATTTTGTCTTTTTGATATTTATGTTGAGTCCCATTTCTTGACCCTCAGTGTTAACACAGTTTAATAGATGTTGCATGTCTTGTAGTTTGTCGCTTAGGATATCAGTGTCGTCAGCATATCGTATTGTATTTATATATTCTCCATTGATTTGTACTCCCATTCGTTGTCCTTGAGTAGCCCGTATAAAGATTTTATCTGAATATATATTAAAAAGCAGTGGAGATAGTATGCAGCCCTGTCTGACGCCTCGTAGAATTTTACTTTCTTCTGTGAGTTTTCCATTTAGCCTTACTGTTGCTTTCTGCCGCCAATATAGATTTTTAATAATTCTTACGTCTCTGCTGTCTACCCTTACGTTACTTAAAATGTCTATGAATTTTCTGTGCTGTACTCTGTCGAAGGCCTTCTCGTAATCGACAAAACATACGAATACATCCTTATGTTGGTCCCGGCATTTTTCCAGAAGTATATTTAGAGCGAATAAAGCCTCTCTAGTACCTAGGGCGTTTCTAAATCCGAATTGGGTTTCATCTAAATCTGCTTCGCTTTTAGATCTTATCCTGCTGTGGATGATTCTGAGAAAGACCTTCAAAGTGTGGCTCATTAGACTTATTAGTCTGTACTCACTGCATCGCTTTGCTCGCTGTTTTTTTGGGATTGGGACGAATACAGACTTCAGCCAATTATCCGGTATATCTCCAGTCGCGTAAACGGTATTAAACAGTTTGACCAAGATTCCTCTATTTTCCTCATGGATTATTTGTAACAGCTCGGTTGGGACATTATCAGGCCCGGTGGCTTTCCTGGTTTCTGCAGATCTTATGGCAGATAGAACTTCACTGTTTAGAATTTCCGGTCTCATATCTATATTATCGTCTATATTGAACATCTACAGTGTGTAATAATCATGAAGGATAATTAATAGATTGATCGACTTACCTGTAAGCATGATCGATCTGAATTATTCGAGCTTTGTCCGAAACGATTATTACAACTCTCCCTTCCCATTTCATTCCCCTACGATCTAATTAACTAAACAAATACAATGAAGATGAAGTGGGTCACCAAGCGACAAGACGAATCAGAATTTTTTTGTTTATCATTAAAAATTGTGCTGGCTAGGTATACAAATGCATACTACAGTGTGTAATAATCATTTCGGACAACAGCTCGAATAATTCAGATCGATCATCCTTACAGGTAAGTCGATCAATCTATTAATTAATAGCAACATAAACAATAAAAAAAAATAATTTATTATTTACTTTTTAGTGTCTTTTCTTGAAGTTAGTTCAGTGTATTTGAAAAATATAATTTATTTATAAGATCCATAATCATTATTACATATTTTGTAAATATTATAATTAAGCGAGGCATCTCATGAATTAAAATAAATTTAAACAAATACTATAGGAATGTTTGCGTAGGTGTCATTAATAATAAAATCTATTCATAAATCTTAACAAAACTCATTAAAACTTCTAAGTATCTCCTGATGATGTTCTTGTTCCCCAAACGAATCTCTCCAAAAGAGCGCCATATAATTAGATTTTGCGGCATTTCTGCGAAACTTTGTATCACTGACCGCTTAACCTTCTGGTCGCCCGCCCGCCGACTTATGTCGGCCTAAGATTTATTTTTTATCCTGTTTTTTCCTTACTTTGTTTTATCCTTTTTCATTTTTTGCGAGGTGTGCGACGATTTAAAACATATTAGCGGCTCGTTTTATAAATCGTATGTTATGACACCGAACACAAAGCGTTTTCTTATTTAGGTTTCGCTTTTAGTTGCTTGTTTTCTTTTCAGTTTAGCGAAATGAAGACATGTAACTTATTTATTTATGCATTTTTATTCTTTTTCTTTTTTATATTACCAATGTAATTGTACAGGGTGAGTCAACGATTGGATGAAGTAAGTTTGTGCCTTTTCGGTGAAATTAACAAAGAAAATATATTTATTGTTTGATACAGTTTATTTTTACGCAGATTTTAAAAATATTTAGGACTCTACAGGGTGAGCCAAAAAACTAGGGCAGCATAAAGTTGTATTTTTTTAAATAGAACACCCTATATACGAATCGTATTTTCGATTTAGCTTATAATTTTAAATCTTTTTTATTAAGGGTTTACTATATGAAAATTTTATAGTTTCTGAGATAATTAAGTTTAAAGAAAAAAAGTCACATTTTCAAGCATCAATTCAATCCTAAATAACGTTTTCAATTTTGTGACAAATATATTCAAATTTGGAATTTAGCAAGGCCAAGGACAAGTTAACATAATTTTTACCTAATATTTGCAATAAAAGCTACAGGGTGTTGAACACATCGGCTCAAATTTGAACAAGTTTAAATGAATAAATATATTTTTTTTAAATGGTACACCCTGTATATTTTCATGTTATTTAATAGAGTAATAAAAACCCTAAAAGTTTTGTTCAATATATCCTATATCTATTTATAATAGTTTTTGAGATATTTCAGTTTTTCTTATTTTCCATACTTTTTTACAGAAATAGTCTTCATTATCATAGTAGCCATGGCAAAAACAATGTAAAAGAACATTTTTCTGTGTGTCAAATTTATAACCGCAATCGCTTCTTTTGGTTTTTATGTAGTGTAGTTTGTTTTTTTTTTTGCATTCATCTTATATTGTAAAATGAATTTTCCAAAGAATGAGTTAATAGATATGATTTATACAATAGGAGAGGCTCAAAAAAATTGCCTTCTTGCTCAAAGAATTTACAAAATGAAGTATCCTGATCGACGCCAGCCTAATACCCATACTTTTCAAAACTTAATGGAAAGATTTGATTCTTCTGGTACTGTTGATTATTCAAAACGTAAAGTGGTCAACAAACCAGTAACTAATGAAGAAAAAGAACTACAAGTATTGTTAAATGTTCAGGAAAATCCTTATATTGGTAGCCGTCAGTTAGCAGCATTATGTGAAACATCACAATCCACCGCTAATCGTACTACCAAGAAATATAGGTATCATCCTTATCACATGGAATTACACCAAGAATTGCATGGACAGGATTTTGAAAGTCATGTTAACTTTTGTCGTACAATAAATGCGGAGATTCAATTAAATCCAAATTTATTATGCAAGGTAATGTTTAGTGATGAAGCTACTTTTAGAAGTAACGGTGCTGTAAATAGACGCAACATGCATTATTATGCCACAGAAAACCCATTTTGGATTAGAGAGGTGCAACATCAAAACCACTGGTCATTAAATTATTGATGTGGTATTCATCATAATCGAATTATTGGACTCCACTTTTTTAATGAACCACTAAATGGCCATAGTTACCTGAACTTTCTACAAGAAGAACTACCCCAACTGCTCCAAGGTCTCGATAGGGATGAGCTCGACAGTATGTGGTTCCAGCACGATGGTGCGCCTCCGCATTACCATCGTGAAGTTCGTGCGTTTTTGGACCAACGATATCCGCAAAAATGGATTGGACGTGGGGGTTTCATTGAGTGGCCACCAAGGTCTTACGACATCACCCCATTAGATTTCTTCCTATGGGGTTATATTAAAAATAAGGTGTATGTTAATCCACCAACAACAGTGGAAGATATGCGAAACAGGATTAGGGATACCTGTAGAACAATAACGCCACTAATTTTGTCCAGAGTCCGAGAAAATCTGCAAAAAAGACTAAATTTGTGAATTGCACAAGAGGGTCGTTTATTCGAACACTTATTAAAAAGAAATAATTAATCTCAGTATTTAATAGGTAATTTTTTTGTTTCAATTTAGTATAAAAGTAAATATGTATTTGCCTTGTCGTTATTGTTGTGTTAATTTTTTCACATTATGTTTAATTAAACTATTGCCGTTGTAATATAACGAATAATGTATTTCATCATATTTAACTACATTCTGTTTGTTTCTGTAGTTTCTTTTTATTATTTTACATGGCTACTATGATAATGAAGACTATTTCTGTAAAATAGTATGGAAAATAAGAAAAACTGAAATATCTCAAAAACTATTATAAATAAGTATAGGATATATTGAACAAAATTTTTAGGGTTTTTATTACTCTATTAAATAATATGAAAATATACAGGGTGTACAATTTAAAAAAAAAAAAGATATTTATTCATTTAAACTTGTTCAAATTTGAGCCGATGTGTTCAACACCCTGTAGCTTTTATTGCAAATATTAGGTAAAAATTATGTTAACTTGTCCTTGGCCTTGCTAAATTCCAAATTTGAATATATTTGTCACAAAATTGAAAACGTTAATTAGGATTGAATTGATGCTTGAAAATGTGACTTTTTTTCTTTAAACTTAATTATCTCAGAAACTATAAAGTTTTGTTATAGTAAACCCTTAATAAAAAAGATTTAAAATTATAAGCTAAATCGAAAATACGATTCGTATATAGGGTGTTCTATTTAAAAAAATACAACTTTTTGCTGTCCTAGTTTTTTGGCTCACCCTGTAGAGTCCTAAATATTTTAAAAATCTGCGTAAAAATAAACTGCATCAAACAATAAATATAGTTTCTTTGTTAATTTCACCGAAAAGGCATAAACCTACTTCATCCAATCGTTGACTCACCCTGTATTAAAATTATTATATAGACATCTTCCTCTATCCAGTGGCGTAACCACTGAATATCTTCTATGTGAATCGTTTCATCATTTTCGCTTTATCTCATTCCGGTCCAGCGGTTAACGGGTGGTTCGAAAAGTCTTGAAACTAATATATATAAGCACAATTGTTTGGCAAAATTCAACATAATTCATCAACATAGTCTCCTTCAAACGTGATACAATTATTCTAGCGCTGCTTCAACATTTCTAAGCGTTTCGTATACAGGGTTATTCACGTTATACGGCACGGAATATTGCGGCCAAAATACGTCACTTTCAAAAAGTTTCACTTTTGAGATATATGGGGTCTAACATAGTTACTTTTTAAAATTATTTTCATATTATATAGGGTGTTCCAAAAGCTTTTGAATAAAAGTTGTGTGTTTTTTTTTAAATGGAACCCCCTGTATATTATTACATTTTTGGATTCTCCGATCAAAATAAGTGCCTATTTTAAAAAGGTTTATAGTACCTAAACCTTAAGGGTTTTTAAATAATTTAAATTTTGACAAAAACTAATCTAATTTTTATGTTTCAAATACTTAAAAAGTATTCGAAATTTACAGTAAAGTGTAACAATAAATCCTATTTTATATCCCAATTATAATAGTTATAACTTGATTAATTTAAATAGAACGCTATACTTTTTAACTTACCAAAAAATTTACATTTTAAATACCTATCGAATGGTATAAGGGTATTTTATAGCTAAGTCTTCGTGTTTTCACAGAATACGCCAAATAATCGTTTTCTGCACCATTTTGTGTTCTTTAAACAGATGTTGTAATGTATCTAGTTGCATAAGGCATTTGAAAACGACATGTAATTTACAACTATAAGAATAATAATCAAGAATATCTTTACAAATGTTCAGAAATTCGGTACGCGAT
The DNA here is from genome assembly GCA_034092305.1 of Diaprepes abbreviatus. Classification (NCBI taxonomy): domain Eukaryota; kingdom Metazoa; phylum Arthropoda; class Insecta; order Coleoptera; family Curculionidae; genus Diaprepes; species Diaprepes abbreviatus. The sequence goes on from JASJET010000135.1 coordinate 1,423,343, forward strand.
TTCTAGTCGTCTAACTGGCTATAACAGCAAAAATGGTAATAACATATTGACGATAGCACAAAACAGAAGCAAAATATTTATCGTAGATGTTCAAAATGTCGACCATCCATTTCCAAACACTTACATATTCTTTTTTCGAAACCACTGTTAACTCTGAACAGCATTTACGGGGTTACAGTTTTAAAAAGCGTCTCTTAAGCGTATTTCCACATCTTGTGGTGTTATCGGGGGCGCATTGTAGACAATTCTTTTTAAGTATCCCCATAAAAAGAAATCTGGTGCAGTTAAGTCCGGAGATCTCGGGGGCCAATTTTGAAATCCGTCTCTCCCAATCCACCTGTTTCGAAAGTTGATATTTAAAAATTGCCGAACCTCGCGATGATAATGAGGTAGAGCTCCATCCTGTTGAAGCTACATAGTTATTCTAAGATTTAAAAGGAGATCTTCTAATAATACTGGAAGTTGGTGTAAAAGAAAATCGCGAAACATCAAATCATTTAAAGGTCCTTCAAAAAAGTAGGATCCAATTAAGTATGGACCCAGTATTCCTCCCCCACATTAACTGACCACCTATTCTTGTTTCTCATAACTCTTTATTCATGTGGATTTGAATCAGAATAGTAATGGAAGTTGTGTCTATTCACGAAACCATTGTTATGAAAAGGACGTTCATCACTAAACAACACATTATTAAATTTTGACTAATATCGGGATTTTCGATCACTGAACCAAGTTCAGTAAAAAGGTTTTCTTCATCCTCAGTGACAGGTTTTCTTATAACAAGTTTTTTATAACTGACACTTCCACTTTCCCGAAACTGGTTTAATAGCTTCATAAAAACGGCTGGCTTAGGATGGTTTCTTTCAGGAAACCTTTGAGCATAGACTCGAGAAGCCAACAAATAATCTTGATGACGTTCTCCAAGGATAAAAATCATATCAATACGAAAATAATTCAATTCAATAAATTATATTACACAGTTACAAAAAATAATACCGCAATTATAGCAACAAGCTTAGCAGACTAAACTGACACATTAAATGAATTATCTGACGTTTCTAAATGTCAAGTCAACTAGATTAAAACATCTATTCAAAAAACACAAAATGGTGCAGAAAATGATTATTTGTCGTATTCTGTTAAAACGCGAAGACCTAGCTAAAGAACACCTTTATTCCATTCGATAGGTATCTAAAAGATGCATTTTCTGGTTTGTTAAAAAGTATAGCGTTCTATTTAAATTAATCAAGTTATAGCCACTTACAGTTCTATTTGATTAGTTTTAATTTTCGGACACCCTGTATAATATAGCAAGTTTATTATAATAAATATGATTTATTGTTACACTTTACTGTAAATTTCGAGAACATAACTGAAATACTTTTTAACCGACTTCTAAAAGAAGGAGGTTCTCAATTCGTCGAGTATGTATGTTTTTTTATGCATGTACACAGATTATTCCGGAACGTATGGAGGAATTTTTGGGGTCGTACACAACGAATTTGAAATTATTTTTAAAAAATTCAATATGGCGGATCTAATATGGCGGACAAAAAAATTTAATTTTGTCTTATTTTCTTCAAAATTGGTGTTTGGGAGTTTTCGGAGTCGCACATAATAGATCCAAAATATTTTTAAAAAATTCAATATGGCGGACAAAAAAATCAATTTTGTCCGATTTTCCCCAAAATTGATATTAGGGAGTTTTCAGGGTCGTGCATAACTAATCTAAAATTATTTTTAAAAAATTCAATATGGTAGATCCAATATGGCGGATGAAAAAATCAATTTTGTCTGATTTTCTTCAAAATTGGTACGGGGGAGTTTTCGGGGTCGCACATAACGAATCTGAAATTTTAAAAAAATTCTATATGGCGGATCCAAGATGGCGGATTAAAGATTCTACATCTCCCGATTTTGTCTAAAATCATTTTTTGGTATTTTTGTTGGTGTTAATTATAAATTTAAAATATTTTTTGAAAAACTCAATCTGACAGATTCAATATGGTGTCCTAAAAATTTTACATTTTTCGATTTTCTCCCAAACTGATATAGGGGGTTCTTGAGGGTATAAATTATGAATTTGAAAGTATTTTTGCAGGATTCAATATGGCAAATCCAGGATGGCGGACTAGAAATTTAATATTTTTCGATTTTGTTCAAAGGTGGGCCTGAATTGTTTTTGATCAAGTAAATAGCAAATATAAGTCTAGAAATTTTAAATTTCCGGATTTCATCCAAAATTGGTACTAGGGGGTTTTGAAGGGTTTAGATTTAGATTAGATTAAGACTTAAAATAATTTTTTTGAAATTCAATATAGCGGATACAATATAGTGGGTTGAAAATTTTACCTTAATCGCATTTTTTCAGATTTGGTATTAGAGGATTTTCGGGGTCGTGTATTACGAATATAAAGTTAATTTTTTGCAACTATTAGGTTGATAAGATACAATACGAGGGACTGAAAATTTTACACATTCCGATTTTGTCTAAAATTGATATTGTGGGGTTCTTGAGGCGTATACAAATTCAATATGCGGTATAAAATAAATCGAGCTAAGAAATTTATATTTCAGGTTCTTTAAATATTGAAAATTGATATTGTGGGTTTCTTGAGGCGTATGCAAAGTCAATATGCAGTATAAAATATATCGAGCTAAGAAATTTACATCTCAGGTTCTTTAAACTTCTATATTGCAAGGTTTTGGGGTCTATATTACCAATCTAAAATTAATTTGAAATTTAAGATAGTGGATTTACTATGACAGACTAAATATTTGTTTGACACAATTTTACTGGTATTTGTAAAACTCTAAGAACCAAAGAATTTTTAGTGGATCATTTTAGAGTCTTTACAACTTTGGATAAAATGGGTACTTTTTGCCACCTTGGAGTCATTGCGGGGTACACTAATCTCGATTATTACTTAGTTCAAATAATTTATGAATATCATAATGACTAAAAATAGAAAAATAAAACTTTAATAAAAAAATTGAACCGACTTCTAAAAGTGGACTAAAAATTGAAAAATAACTATAAATTTTTATATGAAATTGAACTTTTTGAAATCGGCGCCAAATTATTTGTAAATGAAATAAATAACTGCTAATATATACAAATCAATCTGTTTATACAAATCACATTTTGTCAGGTATTGGTTTGGCGCCGACTTCAAAAAGTTCAATTTCATATAAAAATTTATAGTTATTTTTCCCTTTTTAGCCCACTTTCAGAAGTCGGTTTAATTTTTTTATAAAATAAATAAAGTACTTGAAACATGAAAATTAGGTTAGATTTCGTCTCAATTCACATTATTTAAAATCCTCTAAGGTTTAGGTACTATAAACCTTATTAAAATAGGCACTTATTTTGATCGGAGAATCCAAAAATGCAATACTATACAGGTGTTCCATTTAAAAAACACAACTCTAATACTTTCATTGCTTTTGGAACAACCTGTATAATATGAAAATAATTTTAAAAAGTAACTATATTAAACCTCCATAAATATATATATATATATATATATATATATATATATATATATATATATATATATATATATATATATACATATATATATATATATATATATATATATATATATATATATATATATATATATATATATATATATATATATGTTTATGAGGTTTTCACGGATTCCTCCGTGTGAGATGCAATAGCAGTGGATATATCCACATTATGCCGTTGTAGTGCTGAAATCTCATTCAGCAAACGTACAACTATATGCAACTCCGTGAATAGATGAAGTAAAATGCGAACAGTAATTGCAAACTTCGTTTCATCACATCCTTTCCGTGTGAGAGGTTGCACAGTTTGAATAAATTGCGATAAAACACAATCCATCCCATTCCACCACCATCGAGATGATGGCCCACCTGTATCACCATACCGAGAAGAAGTCAAAACTTACCCTCCCGCCATAGTGATACGGCAGAGGCACATGTTTCGTCTCTACTAGACTCATCAGGGTACCGACATGCACCTGGCTGTGCAAAGGACAGATCGGAAAGGAAGCATGCAAATACTGAACGCGGCTTCGCCGACCTCCCGCCGGATGGCGTATATATGTTTATGAGGTTTTCACGGATTCCTCCGTGTGAGATGCAATAGCAGTGGATATATCCACATTATGCCGTTGTAGTGCTGAAATCTCATTCAGCAAACGTACAACTATATGCAACTCCGTGAATAGATGAAGTAAAAGGCGAACAGTAATTGCAAACTTCGTTTCATCACATCCTTTCCGTGTGAGAGGTTGCACAGTTTGAATAAATTGCGATAAAACACAATCCATCCCATTCCACCACCATCGAGATGATGGCCCACCTGTATCACCATACCGAGAAGAAGTCAAAACTTACCCTCCCGCCATAGTGATACGGCAGAGGCACATGTTTCGTCTCTACTAGACTCATCAGGGTACCGACATGCAACTGGCTGTGCAAAGGACAGATCGGAAAGGAAGCATGCAAATACTGAACGCGGCTTCGCCGACCTCCCGCCGGATGGCGTATATATGTTTATGAGGTTTTCACGGATTCCTCCGTGTGAGATGCAATAGCAGTGGATATATCCACATTATGCCGTTGTAGTGCTGAAATCTCATTCAGCAAACGTACAACTATATGCAACTCCGTGAATAGATGAAGTAAAATGCGAACAGTAATTGCAAACTTCGTTTCATCACATCCTTTCCGTGTGAGAGGTTGCACAGTTTGAATAAATTGCGATAAAACACAATCCATCCCATTCCACCACCATCGAGATGATGGCCCACCTGTATCACCATACCGAGAAGAAGTCAAAACTTACCCTCCCGCCATAGTGATACGGCAGAGGCACATGTTTCGTCTCTACTAGACTCATCAGGGTACCGACATGCACCTGGCTGTGCAAAGGACAGATCGGAAAGGAAGCATGCAAATACTGAACGCGGCTTCGCCGACCTCCCGCCGGATGGCGTATATATGTTTATGAGGTTTTCACGGATTCCTCCGTGTGAGATGCAATAGCAGTGGATATATCCACATTATGCCGTTGTAGTGCTGAAATCTCATTCAGCAAACGTACAACTATATGCAACTCCGTGAATAGATGAAGTAAAATGCGAACAGTAATTGCAAACTTCGTTTCATCACATCCTTTCCGTGTGAGAGGTTGCACAGTTTGAATAAATTGCGATAAAACACAATCCATCCCATTCCACCACCGATTTTGCGATTTTATCGCAATTTATTCAAACTGTGCAACCTCTCACACGGAAAGGATGTGATGAAACGAAGTTTGCAATTACTGTTCGCATTTTACTTCATCTATTCACGGAGTTGCATATAGTTGTACGTTTGCTGAATGAGATTTCAGCACTACAACGGCATAATGTGGATATATCCACTGCTATTGCATCTCACACGGAGGAATCCGTGAAAACCTCATAAACATATATACGCCATCCGGCGGGAGGTCGGCGAAGCCGCGTTCAGTATTTGCATGCTTCCTTTCCGATCTGTCCTTTGCACAGCCAGGTGCATGTCGGTACCCTGATGAGTCTAGTAGAGACGAAACATGTGCCTCTGCCGTATCACTATGGCGGGAGGGTAAGTTTTGACTTCTTCTCGGTATGGTGATACAGGTGGGCCATCATCTCGATGGTGGTGGAATGGGATGGATTGTGTTTTATCGCAATTTATTCAAACTGTGCAACCTCTCACACGGAAAGGATGTGATGAAACGAAGTTTGCAATTACTGTTCGCATTTTACTTCATCTATTCACGGAGTTGCATATAGTTGTACGTTTGCTGAATGAGATTTCAGCACTACAACGGCATAATGTGGATATATCCACTGCTATTGCATCTCACACGGAGGAATACGTGAAAACCTCATAAACATATATACGCCATCCGGCGGGAGGTCGGCGAAGCCGCGTTCAGTATTTGCATGCTTCCTTTCCGATCTGTCCTTTGCACAGCCAGGTGCATGTCGGTACCCTGATGAGTCTAGTAGAGACGAAACATGTGCCTCTGCCGTATCACTATGGCGGGAGGGTAAGTTTTGACTTCTTCTCGGTATGGTGATACAGGTGGGCCATCATCTCGATGGTGGTGGAATGGGATGGATTGTGTTTTATCGCAATTTATTCAAACTGTGCAACCTCTCACACGGAAAGGATGTGATGAAACGAAGTTTGCAATTACTGTTCGCATTTTACTTCATCTATTCACGGAGTTGCATATAGTTGTACGTTTGCTGAATGAGATTTCAGCACTACAACGGCATAATGTGGATATATCCACTGCTATTGCATCTCACACGGAGGAATCCGTGAAAACCTCATAAACATATATACGCCATCCGGCGGGAGGTCGGCGAAGCCGCGTTCAGTATTTGCATGCTTCCTTTCCGATCTGTCCTTTGCACAGCCAGGTGCATGTCGGTACCCTGATGAGTCTAGTAGAGACGAAACATGTGCCTCTGCCGTATCACTATGGCGGGAGGGTAAGTTTTGACTTCTTCTCGGTATGGTGATACAGGTGGGCCATCATCTCGATGGTGGTGGAATGGGATGGATTGTGTTTTATCGCAATTTATTCAAACTGTGCAACCTCTCACACGGAAAGGATGTGATGAAACGAAGTTTGCAATTACTGTTCGCATTTTACTTCATCTATTCACGGAGTTGCATATAGTTGTACGTTTGCTGAATGAGATTTCAGCACTACAACGGCATAATGTGGATATATCCACTGCTATTGCATCTCACACGGAGGAATCCGTGAAAACCTCATAAACATATATACGCCATCCGGCGGGAGGTCGGCGAAGCCGCGTTCAGTATTTGCATGCTTCCTTTCCGATCTGTCCTTTGCACAGCCAGGTGCATGTCGGTACCCTGATGAGTCTAGTAGAGACGAAACATGTGCCTCTGCCGTATCACTATGGCGGGAGGGTAAGTTTTGACTTCTTCTCGGTATGGTGATACAGGTGGGCCATCATCTCGATGGTGGTGGAATGGGATGGATTGTGTTTTATCGCAATTTATTCAAACTGTGCAACCTCTCACACGGAAAGGATGTGATGAAACGAAGTTTGCAATTACTGTTCGCATTTTACTTCATATATATATATATATATATATATATATATATATATATATATATATATATATATATATACATACAACTTGGCACTAAATATGACTAAAATTAAATATTGAAAAAGTAAATCCAACCCTGCCATATTAATTTAAAGATATATTTCGAAATAAACTTTTAGTGGTACCCGCACCCGCCAATGGTACTTTCTAAATTCCACTTAAACCGAACTTTTCAAAACGGATAGTATTTACAACCCTCTTAGCTTGACCTTGATCCAAGATGTTCTTCGGGGTTGCAACTAACTGTAGATTCCGTGTTTGAACACTTGTGTGTACGGAGAGAGACGGAAACGACACACAATAGGATTAGAAAGCGATGGCAAAAGCAATTTGGAATTTTCCACGCTGTAAGAGCTTTTGTTGAAAGAGCTTAAATTTTTGGTAGTTTTGTATTTCGGAGAGTTATGGACGGATTTATTTTGTTGTTTAAATAAATAGAAAGCCGTTTTTTTGTTTGTTTTAGAGGTTGCGAAATATGTTTAACTTTCTTTTCGAACAAATAACTTGAGATTAAAATAAATTTGAATAATGGACGTATGCTTTTTCTAATCATAGACAAATATTTTTAACTATGTTTAATAGGTTATATCTTAAATTTGATGTGTAATTAAACTACCATTTGGAATTATAAAAGTTTAAAAAGGCATTATATAATTAACAATTAGTACGCCTGAAATCGTTTTAAAACAGAAATTATAATATAAATATTAATTTCTCTCTGAACCTTTTTGACAAATTTTATTATTTTGCTGAATAAGCTGTAAACTCTGATATTGGAAGTAAACATGATGTTCTGTTATTTAAATGATTTAACACTTAATTTCAGCTATGAATGTTGTTGACGGTTTAAATGCATTGAATATAATACAAGCGACGTTGTCATTACTGACTGACTCACATATCAACACACAGCCTCAACTATTAAAGATAGAATCATCCAATCTTGAAAAAAAGCTTTACAACACCATATAGGGACTCACTAAAGCTGGCTACACACGTAACTGTATACTTGACAAGCATGCTTGAACAAGTTCTCTGTAGATATTTACTTGAAACCCTATCAGCTCCACGTGGTAACAGTATACTTGAAAATTTTTACTGTGTAGTTATTTAAAGTACAATGAATGACAACGACGAGCTTGGTTGTTTTCGTTTTGATTCTAAAAAAAAAACAGAAAAAACCGTAGCATATTAAGCTGAATACAAGTAGTTGCAAAGACTAATACGAAGAGAAATCCGAAAAGCTAAAGAAGAGTGGATGAAAAACAAATGTAAAAAAATAGAAGAACTGGGAAAGAAGCATGATCATTTTAACGTCCACATAGTCAAAAAAGAAACAACGAGACGAGTAAGAACACTATATCTCATTAGGTTTACGATTGATTACGATGATCCAATCATAGACCCACAGGAAATACTCAAATAGTAGCAAAAATATACTGAAAACTCTTTTCAATTAATGGTCCAAAAATATTTCAGGAACAGTGTGAGGAAAAAACCTTACCTGAAATACTTAAATTTCAAGTTATAAAAGCAATAAAGTCATGCAAAACGGGCAGAGCACCAGGCTCCGATGAACTGTATATTGAGATCATAAAACTGTTTGATGAAGAGAGCATTGACACACTCGTAAGAATCTTCAACGTAATATACCCATCGGAAGAAATACAAAAAAAAGGTTCCACTCAACGTTCATACCGATACCGAAAAACACTAAGTGTGATCAATTCCGAATGATCAGTTTAATGAGCCATACATATCCTCAAACTCTTTCTGAAGATCATTCACAAAAGAATATACAGAAAGTGTGAGAGAGAGATAAGCTGCTGTCAGTTTGGATTTCGGGAGGGGTTTGGTACTAGAGAAGCAATTTTCAGCCTCACTATACTTCTACAAAAATGCAGAGACCAAAGAAAAGACGTATACATCTGCTTCATCGAATATAATACGACATTTGATTGCGTATATCACACATAATTAATAAAGTTCCTTGAGGACATGGGAATAGATAAAAACGATATGTGCTTTATTACCGAGCTATACAAACATCAAACTGCATCTGTAAGAATTGAAAACGACGAAACTGATGGATGTGTGCTCTCTCCCTTTCTTTTTAATCTGTACTCCGAAAATATTTTCGAACGAGAGCTGCAAGACACAAACGATGGCATCGAATAATTTGCGATATGCTGATGATACCGCAATAATTGCTTACAGTCCCGAAGCCCTACAACGCTTAATAAATAAAATCACGACAGAAGGAGATCAACTAGGGCAAAAAATTAATATAACTAAAACCAAGGTGATGGTCATAAGCAGAACACCCGTGCAGGCCAATATAACAGTGAACGGTAAACTAATACAACAGGTCGATAAATTTAATTATCTTGAGAGCTGGATACCAGCTGATCTGGAGCTAGATGTGGAGATACGTAGCCTAATAAAACAGGCTGGAACAACATTTCTCGACTTGAAAAATCTATTAGACAATTAGAGCCTCTATCTAGAGCTGTGCTAACGTTTTTTTAAGTGTCTATTCGGTATTGATGTATGGCGTGGAGACATGGATACTGAACAGCGTTTGAGATGTGGGTTTTCAGGAGATTATTGCGAATTCCATGGACTGACCGAATACCAATGTTGAGGTCCTAAGACGCATGGACAGAGAAAGAGACATGCTGCAGATTGTCAAACGCCGGAAGACAGCCTATCTTGGACACATCTTCCGTAACACCAAGTACCAGTTCCTGCAGCTGATAATGTAAGGAAAGATCGAAGGAAAACGGGGAATAGGTCGCAAGAAGCACTCGTCGCTCAAGAACATCAGAGAATGGACTGCTTTAGACGCCCACGCCTTATTCAGAGCGGTCCAAGTCCGAACACAATTTGCCCAAATTGTCGCCAAACTTCATTAATGGAGACGACACCATAAGAAGAAGATATGGTGTAAACAATGGCTGATGAAAAAGAAAATCTACTCACATATCAATCTTTTGATTGGCACAATTATCTACGAATGGATGAACAGATCTATCTAAAATTATTATTCCTTTTCATCTCTTTAATTAAAAAGAAAGATACAGCTTTAAGAGAGGCTATAAGTCTACATGAAAGATTAACAGCAACATTGCGATTTCATGCAACAGGAAGAAGCTATGAGGATCTAAATTATTCCACCATAATTTCGCCACTGGCATTAAGCTGCATGATTCCTGAAACATGTCAAGCAATCTATAATGTGCTAAAAAATGTGTATTTGAAGGTAAGCAATAGATTTTTATAAATAATATATTTTTTTTTAAATAATTTAAAAATATTAAAATTCTAAAAATAAATGTACATCGATGTATTAATTGGACAACAAAAAAATTATAATGACACAATATAATACTAGGAGTGTTGAAATATATTTTATTTATCAATAATAGAAAAGGTAACAATTAATATTCAGAGAAATTTGAAATGTAGCTAAAAAAGAGTTGAGTTATTATAACATTCTTCATAAGAACTTCTTGTTTCATTAGAATTCTCTAGAGCAGGGTGAAGTGGTGATGAAACTCTACTTGCCGTAGCTCCGGACGTTTTTATTTGAGGTGAAGATCCAAAATTTGTATTAAGATAATGGATTTCACCTAAAAATCACACATCATTTATTATTTTTTCGGCCAATAATTGTCGATTTTTATTCGCTATATCTCGCAATTTTATCAAAACATTCTTCCCAAAAATTCATAACGATCTTCTTTTGCTTTAGGTTTCTTAAAATACTCATCTATACTAAATACTGTCACAATTACTTGATACCTTATATCTAGAACGTCTCGGTAACAGTTTCTTCTTTGATGTCACATCTTGCGGTATTAGTTGAGATTCTTTACCAGATTGATCTGTATCTAGCTGAAGATGTTCTTCAGCTGATTGATCATGATCTGAACTATTTTCGTTATGATCTAGACTCTCTCCTTGAAAAAAAAGAAAATAATGCTAATTATGCTTTTTTTAGTTCTCGAAATAGATGAAGATTGGAAAATTTTAGCTAATAGTTTTCAAAAGAGCTGGAACCTTTCCTCATTGTCTTGACGCTATAAATGGCAAGCATATTGCAATAATTCCCTCAGAAGGAAGTGGTTAATATTTCTACAATTATAAGCAGAAACATAGTATGGGTTTACTTGCTATTGTAGATGCAAATCATCGCTTTATACTATTTTACTTTGACATCAGTGGAAGGGTCTTAGATTGAGATGTGCTTGAAAATTCACTGTTTTTGAAAAGTTCCTTAACCTTATAAATATTTCCAAGATGTTTCAAGGAGGAAACGCAAGAAAACTTCCATATGTTTTTGTAGCAGATGATGCTTTTTCACTAAGAATCGAGATGTTAAAACCATATAGACAGGGTGGCTTAAGCTGCATAGAGCTCGACACATTATTGAAGATTTGTTTTTTATTTTTGCAGCACGTTTTAGAATTTTTTATACAGGCATAAATTTAGAAGTGGAAAACATTGAATCCGTAGTAAAAGCCAGTTATGCTTTACATAATTTTTTAATGTCAACTGCTCCTCGAGAATGTTTTGATATTGAGAATATTCAAAATGATACCACTGCCTTGGGTTTCATATCAGAAGATTCAAATATGGAACCACTACAAAGATCTATGGGCAGGAAATGCAACTTTAAATGCGAAACAAATAAGAGAAAATTTCCTAACTTACTTTGTTAATGAAGAACAGGTACTTTGGCAACAAAATTTTGTATATTAATTTATAAAGATAATTATATTCATGTGTAATTATGTGTATATTTAGAAAAATTAAAATGATACTCTACACTTACCTTTGTTTCATTCAAATTAAATGACGAATAGCAAAGGGTATCTTGATTTTCTAAAAAATCAAACATGTTATAATATCATAAAGTTGGTGTATAAATTTGTTCAGTTTTTGACCCCCTACCACTATGATTCTTGAATTTTGTTCTTCTTCTTTATGATATTTATTCTTAAGCTGATTATTTTTTTACCACCATGTCACGATCTGCATTTGGCTCTATTTCTTTTAATTTTAAAATCAACTTTTTATATACAACTTCCCCTTTCGCTTTATTATGGTAGTTTCTTGATTTAATGCACCACAAACAAGTTTGTTCTTGATAAATTTGAATAAAGTCATCTAAAATCTCACAATATCCTTTTTTACTAGCCATATTTAGAGCCATATAGAAAATCATGTTTGAAATCCCTCTACACCAGAAATTCAGGTTTACACAAGTCTGTCATGATTATGCACACGTGGGTGTATACTTACGCAAGCCCAACTTGTACAAGTATAGAGCATAGAAATTCATGTGACTTGTACAAATATTTGCGCAAGTTTTCCCATACACACCTTTTTGTATACTTGCAAAAAATTATGTACGAGCATACTTGTCAAGTATACAGCTACGTGTGTAGCCAGCTTAAGAAATGATATGTGAATTTTTTTATTCAAAATTGCCACTCGGCAATCAATAGTCGAGGTTTGAAACTTCAAAATGCTTTGCAATATATATATATATATATATATATATATATATATATATATATATATATATATATATATATATATATATATATATATATATATATATAAGTCTGGTGAGTGTGCGTTTGTGACCATGTTAGTTGTATTTTGTCTTTATTTTAGATTGTACTTTTGAAAAAGCCCACTACGTTGGGCGAAACGTCAATCACAGAATAGTAGTATTAATTTTTGAAACCTAATCCAAAGAAGTTACCATACATATATATATATATATATATATATATATATATATATATATATATATATATATATATATATATATGTGCTATATATATATATGGTTTTTTTATAGAGGTATAGAACTTTTAAATGGAATAAAACAAAGATGAATTATTTAAATTGACATGAAATTTACTTTATTCGAAAGATAACCTTCTGGGATTATAATTTAAATATGACTTCTGGCATATGACCGCCACGGCTGGCTCGGACGTAGTCTAATCTGAAGGTCCAATTTTCGATGACTTTTTCCAACATTTGTGGTCGTATATCGGCAATCCGCAAAATCTTCCATAAAGTGAATGGACACATATCCAATTCCTGTGCACGATGGCGGATAGACTGATTCGGGTCTTCCTCTACGCTACGCTCTACAGCAGCAATGACTTCTTCTGTACGCACTGTACGACGTCTCTGTGGATGCGTATTATCATTTAGAGTGAACGTGGTGCGAAAACGTTCCGTAGTTAATCGAATTAATTGCTCTGATGGACGATTATGTTGACCGTAAAATGGACGTAGTGCGCGATACGTATTTCGAACAGAACCATGATTTTCAAAATAAATTTGCACAATTTGGAAGCGTTATTCAGGCGTCAGTTTATTCATGTTGAAATGCCAAACCAAACTAAACATAAATCACTTGACAGCTGACTAAATGGCCGCCAGTTAAAAAATTGTTGCCAACTTAAAGTTCTATACCTCTATAAAAAACACCTTTTATATATATTGCACCAACTTTAAAAACGAGCTAAAGGAAATCTACAAGAATTAATTATTATTATAACTCGGAAATTATGTTCTTGTTTTGGGACAAAACGAACTAGACACGTGCTTTTTTACCATTTTGTCTAATTTTTTGACTAGATTAAATAGCTGTTTTCCTGTAATTTTTAGCATATGTTTAGAGACCTTCCTGTATCTCTCGTAGTATAAAATATTTTATATTAATCAATTAAAGATAAGTAGAGAAGGCTCAAAATATTTAAATAGCGTGTACAAAAAAGACAACTTATCACCATCATCCTATCCAACATTTTAAATCTATTTGATATCCGACCTATTCATTAAATCGTCTTATACCAAAAGGAATTTTAAATCTAGATGCAACCCCATAATAAAGTGTCTTATAATTCCTCCACCATCAACGTGAAATATAAAACATAATTTTATAGATCAACTCAACAGGTTATCTCTCTCGCACTGGCGCTATGTACGAATGCTAAGATAATGTGTTCATAGGCGTACCAAAATTTTTGAATAGAAAAAAAAATATAAGTGCTAATTTAATTTATTTAGCTTCTAAAAAATATTTTTGTTTTAAATTATATATATACATATATATATATTTACTGGAGTAGTGAGAAGCTTAAAATGAAATTTTGGTAGTAATAAATTACCACCTTACACCATTGAGCAGTCGGAAGTGACAATATATCGATGCTCCGAGCCACAAACGATGATCGAAAGAATACGAAAAGATCTGACTGTACCAAACTATAGAATAAGGCTAAAAGAATTTACTAAACAGAGGGACAATCTCATGAAAGGAATTTAGAAGAGAGGGAAGGGACTCGCTGAATTAGATCGAGATTTAACGGACATTAAAACTCACTTCTCTGTTGAAAGACAACGATGAAACGAGAAATGTTGTGAAATACGAGAAAATGGAAAATATGTAAATATTGTCCGTAACGTCATTCAAAAGCTCAAGGAACAACTTGACGCAGAAACCACAAATAACGTAGAGCTGCAAGAACAACTCAGTACACAGGCAGAAAGCAGAACACTACACGAGGATCTGTAAGCTGAAAACAAGTAGCTTAATAATACAATTCGAGAACTCCAGGAAAAAATCCACAATTTAGGTACTCTACACGGGATCAACGGAAAACCTCAAGAATTCAAGATTACGAAATGGAATTAGAGAGGCCTGACCCTCCAACATGCAGCGAGGGAGACGGTTTCCAATGTCTAAAACCAAGACGATGTAGACGAAAAGAAATTGTCAAGCTTACACACATTCCGACAAAAACGAACACCCATCAAGAAATTCAGTACAGAATGGCGCCCAACTTAGTACACATTCATCCAATAAGCCACAGGTTCTCCCCATACTCTTGAGGAACAAGGAGAAGTACAAGGAGCTTATCGGGAAATGCAGACAGGAACAAGCAAAATTTGTGTATTCATCTACCATACCCGAAGGAATAAAAATATATCCTAGCACAACCAATGATCTTAAGAAACTCTAAAAAATAATAGACCTAGAGAGGTAACAGTACCATACTCATTTGCTGGAGAAGGAGCAATCACTCCAAATCATCCTAAGAGGAGTGCTAGAAATGATGTAAGATGAGGAAATTATAGAAGAACTTCTAAAGCTGGACACTGGCCCTAAGATGATGAAACAAGAACAGAGATCTCTTGCCCATGGCTACCATACCCGAAGGAGTAAAAATATATCTTAGCACAGCCAATGATCTTAAGAAACTCCACAAAATAATAGATACAGAGAGGTATCACCATACACATACGCCGGAGGAGGAACAATCACTCCAAATCACCCTAAGAGGAATACTAGAAACGATGGAAGATGAGGAAATTACAGAAGAACTTCTAAATCTGGACATCCACCCCAAGAAGGCCGTTAGATGATGAAATAAGAACGGAGATCTCTTGCCCATGGTACTTGTAATTGTACCTAGGAATGAAGAAAATATCTATAAAATGAGGAATATACTGCGCAACAAAATTAGAATAGAGAACTACTAAACAAAGACAAGGACCAGCAGCAAAGCATTGTATCAGTTGTAGTATGTACCATCACAGGAAAAAATGCCAGAAACCCAAGAATGAGTCATACCACTATGCCAGTTGTAGCGGAGCACATCCTGTGTCATTCAGGGGTGCCCCGAAAAGACCTAAACAAAGACAATAACCCACCAGTCGTTTTCATTTATACAAATCAAAATTTGTGCACTAACCCTTGAATTAAAGGACTTCACTGTTGTTTCATAAAAAAGGGAATATTAGCTATATAATGCCCATAATATCAGTTTATAAACTTAAAGTTTATTCTGTTTCGATTATGTCCCAGGGTTCTGATATCAGCATTTGGAATTTTGAGTAACTCTTACTATTGGCTGTTAATTAGTTATCGAATTAAGAAGTTGTCTTTTAGATCGTGAATTGTGGTAGCAAAAAATTATTTAGGCAAACCGGGGTTATAAAGATTGAAACTTGTTCTTGAAAATTCAGTTTTTACATTCTCACTTTGGCCTTTTCCCGAAAAACTTTGGAATTATAAATGATTAATACGATACGATTTGAAACTATCAAAAAAGTATGAAAAAGTTAACTTTCCATGTTTATTTTTAAATTTTAGTTATTTTTCTGAGCAAATTCATTAATATAAGTGTCTCGAAAATATAACATTTTTAAGCAAATTTTTTCTTTTATTTCTAAACTAAAATTCTATTTAAAATTCTAAAAAATGTTTACAACCAAAAAAATATTTTTTAAAATACTACAGCTATGACTTCTACAAAGTCATTATTTTCAAACGATAGAGGGTGGGTGGGGTGGCAAGGTGCAAGGGGCCAGGGGGGTGTAAGTTGTGCATCACCTTGGCGTCTTTTACGCCGAAAGATGCACAAACAATCTCCTAGAATTTTAGGATTACGAAGCAATACTATCCGTGGTGAAAAGATAGGGTCGAAGGGCCTATGGTACTTCGCCCTGTTGCCATATTTTGGTCAAAACAAATAGGAATACTCGGAATGTATACAATTAGCTTTGAATGCCATTGTTTGCAATGATAATTGGAAAATCGACATTATATGTTACCATTTCACTTTAATAAAAAATAAAATCTATTAAATAATGATCTTTCTATTTGTTATGAGGGAAATGAAAAATTTATACAAAAAGGTGAACATTTTCTCTTTCACGAATATTTTAGTTCTTAATCCCCGGTTTCATTATTTGATAAAATCTTTGAGAAGAAAGCTGTACTATCACACGTTAAAATCTCTTTATCTCTTACAACATATACGCTTGTCTTTAACACACAATAAACTAAAGTATATTGATAGTCCCACTCGCAGAACAATCAAACTAGTCAGCGCCAATCAGACCACCAAAAAGCGTTGACAAACTGTCATCTGATTGATTTGGAATGATCTGATTGACGTTAACTGGTTTGTGATTGCTCTATAAACAGGCTTAATATTTTGATTATTATTATACGTTGGCAGCCAATTATAAGCTAAAATTTCCGGTTCAAATATGGCAAATACCAATTTTGATCACAATAAAATTTTTAATTAGACATATTTGACTTTTCATTTTCAGTTTTATAGACAAAATTACGTATCTGAAAATTAAATTGAACATATTTACGTCAACGTAATGCTGGGTTAATAAAAAAACAGATTATTAAAATTCGCGCACCTATAAAAAAATTGCTGAATATACATATAAAGAAGATTTTAAATATTCTTTTAGGTCCGGATTATTCAAAAAAGGGTGTTCAAAAATAAATTGTATAAATGTAAATGTGATAAAATTTATGTGTTAATACTTGCGACAAAAATATGTCCGAGAAGATTTGGCAACCGTGGATGCATTATGTTGCGTTTCGACTTCACGGTGGTACAATTTCAGCACAGCAGCGGGCACACCTTGTGTTTTGATGATTCGGAATTTTGTATTGTATGCAACATGGGACGTTGGTACTTAAAATCCGAAAATAGAATATTATTGATTTTAAATGCAGAGAAAATGCACAAAGCATACAAATTTATTGAGGGTTTTGTATTTTAAAAATTCTTAATTACAGTAAGATTTCTTCGAGGGTCTTTAAAATGGATAAACCAAGGATGCAAACTTTGAAAAATGATGGATAGAGGAAGACATTTTTGGGAATAAGATGGTTAAAAAACTAACAATTTCTCATTTATTATTTTCTTAATGAAATATTTTATTAAAGAGATTGTCAGTACGTTTTACAAATCGAATTAAAATATATTATTTCTTTTAAAACTTAGGTGCGAAGAAACTACCAAACTTGACATTTAAAATTGGAATGCTCGTGTAAATACTTTTTACCCCCCTTGCTGGTCGCCATAACGCTCCATTATTTAAATCGCAACATTGACTTCCTTGCTGGTTCCTTATGTTGGCATGAATGTATATAAATGTCAATTATGTTACTCTAAATAGTGGGTTTAGACAATAACTATCTCTACAGTATATCTAAACAATAAATCGTTCTTCCTTGTTATAGGTGACTGGGGTTGAGAATATTCAATAAAAGAGACTGGGAAAAATAAATGTTTCTATAAAAAAACAAAGAAACACGAAACAACAATACTTATGGGAGACTTTAACGCTAAAGTTGGACAGAAGGTAACACATGACATCACCGGAAACTTTGGCTTGGGGGAGAGAAATCCAAGAGGTGAACGTCTGATCGAATTCTGTCAAGAAGCTGACTTTGTCATTGCAAATACCTGGTTTCAACTTCCAGAAAGACGTCTATACACGTGGAAATCCCCTCAAGATGGACAACAAGGCAGAATAGACGGAACCAGATGGACTATATTCTAATAAACCACCGATTTCGTAATAATATTAAGGATGTAAAAACTTACCCCAGTGCTGATATAAACTCAAACCATAATTTACTCTGCTCCAAAATACAAATTAAATTAAAGAAATTAACAAAGCCATCTAAACAAAACAGGATATGCCTCGACCCCCTCAAAAATCCTCAAACACGTGAACAATATCGCAACAAATAAATAACGAAATACACAAAATATCGAAAATACCAAACGAAAACAGAACCATTAACGAATGTTCGTCCGATATACAAAATTCGATTTTAAAAGAAGTGAAAGAGTCTCTGAAAACACCTAAAAGAAAGGCAAAAAATGAGTGGATGACACAGGAAATTCTTGACCTGATGGAGGTACGACGGAAATATAAAAATGGAGATACAGTGAAGTCAATAAACTCATAAAAAAAAATTAAGCAAGCCAAAGAACTTTGGCTCGAAAATTCCTGTAAAGAAATAGAGAACCTCCAAAAAAAACACGACAATTTCAATCGCCATAGGAAACTTAAATATACCTCCGGAATTAGAAAACCAAAAAATGCTCATTTACTCAAAGACGCCGACGGAAAAATCTGTAATCACGAACAACAGTGCAGAGAATGGGATAGATACTTCAGTGACCTTTTTGACGATGTTACTCGAGAAAACGCTGCACATACACATACTATATGCGGCAGCGAGATAGACAGGGGCTCCAGTCTATTGAAATCAGAAATCAGAAAAGCAATACAGCAAGCCAAAAATAATAAGGCACCTGGACCAGATCAAATCCCTGCTGAGCTGCTTAAACTTCTGTATGAGGAAAATATTTCCTACTTAACCACTTTCTTTAATAAAATTTACAACGAAGGAATAATACCAGATGATTGGTTAGAATCGCTGTTTATCACACTACCAAAGAAAAGTAGACCCACCAAATGCAGCGACTTTAGACTGATTAGTTTAATGAGCCACACACTTAAGACACTTCTACGAATTCTACAGAACCGAATATTCCTTCTATGCGAAAGTAGAGTGAGTGATGAGCAATTTGGATTTAGGGATGGTCTAGGAACCAGAGAGGCACTATTTTGTATGCACGTTCTCCTACAAAAAAGTTGAGAATTCCGAAAGAACATCTACGTCTGTTTCATCGACTTTGAAAAGGCATTCGACCGAGTACAACACGATACACTTTTCGAATGTCTACAAGCAGCAGGTCTAGACCACTACGATATAAGACTGCTAAAACATCTGTATTACAATCAAGTAGCCTCCATCCAAATTGAAAACAGTCGTACTCAAAGCCTACCCATCAAACGTGGAGTAAGACAGGGTTGCGTTTTGTCACCCTGTCTTTTTAATGTATACTTTGAAGAAATTTTTAGGGAGGCTTTGGATGACAGAAAGGAGGGAGTGAGACTGGGTGGAGAAGTAATCAACAATATTAGATTTGCTGATGATACGGCCATTCTTGCAGAAAGCATCGAGGATTTCCAAATATTAATAAATCTAGTCAATGAGGCGAGCTGCCGAAAAGGCCTTAAAATCGACATCTCAAAAACAAAGTGGATACCTGTTGGAAAGATTAATGTAGATAAATGTCAACTTTGGCTCGATGAAGAGAGGATAGAGCGTGTAAACCATTTCAGATACCTTGGCAGTTGGTTGAATGTGAATGGGGACTCAGATGAAGAGATAATAGCTAGGATTGAAATATCGCGTAAGGCCTTTATGACATGGAAACCAGTTCTATGCAACAGGAACCTGTCAATGCATATTCGTAAGAGGGTCCTGAGATGCTATGTATGGTTTATTCTGTTATACTGTTGCGAGACATAGACATTAAAAACCACAACGCTAAACAAACTGGAAGTTTTCGAATTGTGGTGCTATCCTCGAATCATAAAGATATCATGGGTTTCGCACACTTCCAATGAGGATGTTCTCAGAATGATGGATACAGATCGACTGCTCTTGTACATTATAAAGAGGTGGAAAACAGAATACTTCGGCCACATAATTAGAGGACCTAAATACCATCAACTTCGCCTTATAATACAAGGAAAAGTGGAAGGAAAAACATGGATAGGCCGAAAGAAGCTTTCATGGCTACGTAACCTCAGACAGTGGTGTGATTGCACGGTGGAGGAACTATTTCGCGCTGCAGCCGATAGAGAAAGATTTCAGGAAATTGTAAACGTGATGACCACCAACGTCTGAATACGGACATGGCACCTAAAGAAGAAGAAGATAAAACAATATCAATATCAATATTATATTCAGTTTTAAGTTTCCTCAAAACTACAATTTTTCTGTTCTAAGCAATTCCTTTAAAGCTGATTTTTTGAACACCGAAATGCTTTTTCTATTATTATGAGGATTCGTATATTTTATTTTTTACAATAAATCTGTCATTTAACCAAATAGTTATAATGTGAAATATTGAATACTGAATTGAGACTAATTTTATTTTCGAATATGTTTTGAAAAAGATCGTGGAAATCAATGGATATTTTTGTAAATAACATTAGTATAATCTACATCCTCTCTTTAGATGTAGAATGTATGAAGTTAATAATAAAAAGTATAAAGGCATTTTTATTGCATATTGTTTAATGTTAGGATTCAAAATGTCCATATAATGTATTGCCAAATAACAGAGTTTTATCATTTAAAAATGGCTTACTTACTTTCTAGGGTTGAATTTCAGAAATGGCAATAAAAGAGTTGCTACTTTTCACTGCTTTGACAGAAGATTTTTAAGACACAAATTTTCTTTCTACTTGAGCTAAAATCAAGAATTTTTGTTTTATTTTCTCAAAATAATAAGTTATTAATTAAATATAAATTTATTTTCAATTGATAATATATATATATATATATATATATATATATATATATATATATATATATATATATATATATATATATATATATATATAATAAAATAGAATAAAATATTTGGCGAAGCGGACGTGAAAATTTGTCAATCTACATGATTCTCGTATTAAAAAGTGCGGAGCACTCCAAAGTATGGAATAACTCCGGGTCCGACAGATGGCGACAGCGCTGTTTCGTCCTAATATGGGACTCGTCAGGTCACCGCAGTCGGTACAAACCATCATCTCGCCTTTGCATCGTATAAGCCATACTTATAATCAAAATACGGCAAATAAGACGACAAAGGCGACATCTCGATGGTCCACTCGATAATACAAGAAACATACAGATTATGTATTATCGAGTGGACCATCGAGATGTCGCCTTTGTCGTCTTATTTGCCGTATTTTGATTATAAGTATGGCTTATACGATGCAAAGGCGAGATGATGGTTTGTACCGACTGCGGTGGCCTGACGAGTCCCATATTAGGACGAAACAGCGCTGTCGCCATCTGTCGGACCCGGAGTTATTCCATACTTTGGAGTGCTCCGCACTTTTTAATACGAGAATCATGTAGATTGACAAATTTTCACGTCCGCTTCGCCAAATATTTTATTCTATTTTATTTTAAATTACACGGACAAAAACTTATCTACATATTTATATATATATATATATATATATATATATATATATATATATATATATATATATATATATATATAACAAAAGTGTCCTGTTTTATTTTAAGCCGAAACAAATATATAACAATAAAATCTTTATAATTTCTAGACATGCTTAATAATATTGAAACATTTCATACAGTATGCAGTTATTTCTATTTTAATATGACTCATTGGTTTTTAAACGTATTTAAGTTATAACAGCTCAGATTTAGATATCAATAGAATAACAATTTTATGGTAAAACAATAATATTTATGTCGGTTAATGCGCATCTAAATCAGGAGTTTTTTGTACAGCCAATGCGTTATTAGGTCCAAATTTAGTTGCTCCAAATGTTTACATCAAACATTGTTTCATAACTTTTTTCTGGCAGTTTATTTGTAGAAAGTACACCATAAACAACTATTTGCTCGTCCTCTTTTATAAAACTATTTCCAGAAAATACTGTGAACAGACTTACTCATTTGATATAAAATAATTATGATCATTACCAATTTGCGACAGCCTTTAAATCTGAAGTTTCTTTTCTTTTGGAAAATTAAAATATTGCTAACATTTAGAATTTTCACATATCATATCCATAAGATTCCCCTTGGATTCACAATTTGAATCTAGGGCTAAATTTTAAACAAATATTATGAATGTTTTAAAATGTATCAATGATAATGGAATAAATTACAACTTACCAGATGAGCCATTTCCACGTCCTATGTTGAAGAACAGCATTTTTCTGAAATACTAAAAAAGGTTTTAAAATTCACGTTCCAAAAATAAATTCCTGTTGAAATGTAAAATATTCAGTGAATATTAAGAATACGCTTTCACAAATATAATAAAAATTTAGGGAATTCGTTTTTGTCAAAGCAATATTTGAATGTATCGTACTCTTCACCATGTACAATGGGGACATTTTTAGTATAAGGGAGATATTATATATAAGCTGGCTAGTTTTATATGTTAAGTTCATGGAAGAAGCTAGCTCGTCACTTTTTTTTTTTGTTTTTGGCCTCCTTACATAAACCTACCATAGATATTTTACGAAACATTTTCAGAGAATGTCTTACAACATGCTGAAAATTACATCAAAATATCTAACTCCAATCAAAAGTTATAGAAAATCTTCTTCCAAAAAAACTAGCTTTTAGTAGGTGGGTTATGTTCGCATGAAGTAAGAATTACGGCGAATAATTCTACATACAGCAATATGAACAGCTGACAATTATTATCATAATTATATTATTTAACACAGCTTCACAGTTAGCGTTTTGTTGTTACAGGACTCATACAAAGTCTTATATTGAAGTACATTTCGCCATTGTATAACTTTCAAAATGCATAAAGCCCATGAGCTGTTTATATTGCTGTATATAGAATTATCTGTCGTAATTTTTTCTGCATAAAAATTGCGACTTTCTACTGAAAAAAAATTGATTGACTGTTGACCTTTAAATCAGAGTAGTGCCCTATTTTGGTCAATCTTAACATGGATAAAAATGGTAATCGTATCCTACGTGGTGGTATTTAAGTACTACCACAAACATATTGCAGTTTCTTGCCACTTCCCAAAACTGAGACATTTCCAGCTTTTTTAGCAGTCATTATTGTTTTTGATCAATTTAGTAAAATGTGAGGTTGGTTTTCACCCTATTAGGAGGTATGTTTCAAATCTATTGAATGGACGCTAGTCTTTGGTTTTAATTCATATAATTCGACTTTTACGATGTCAAACTGAAAAATATTGTCTATCAAACGACATTTCTACATACATCGGGGTAGTGCGAAGCTTAAAAATTAAAATTTCACTAAGAAATAAAGTAATCCTTACTACATAAAATTAGTTTAAATTAAAGGAAAAATACACAGACAGTTTATTTCTTGTGAGTACAACCCTGGTGCCTTCTCTATATGCGTTTCGAACACCTAATGGTCTCATCAGTGAAGTTATAACAAAGCAAGAGCGACATTCATAGGAAATCAAATTTTGCAGGTTTAATGCCTGGTCGAATATTGGTTCGTGCTTAGAGAATTTTTAAGCCCGAAATAAATTTAACACATTTTGAGCTATATCTGAAAGTTGGTTTGGCCACATCATCCTGTATTTTTATTTCATTTTGAAATATCTTAAAATTTTATCTATACTTGTCGATCAACAAACAGTTGAAGACCGGATGTACGGCTTTCTAACCAAACGTTTTAAGAGGGGCGTTTAATAAAAACCGCTGTATAGACCCTCGCGTCTCGCTGGTCTTTGCAAAAACGGCTAACTTTGAGGATAATTAGAAAACATTTTTCGAAAGATGAAACTTTAGGCTAAAACCTAAGCTATTTTTCATGCCGAAATATTTCAGAATAACCACGTTATCAATAAATAAAAGTAACAACAATTTGCAACTTTGCGTCACAGATTGTGATAAAAAATGACTTAACATTTCAATTACGTATCCCTAAATATATTCACGAAATTTCACGTCTCAAAATACCTTATTATGGGCAGTAAGCTTTCCCAATTGAAATATTTATCAGCTGTAAACATTTTTCCGCCATATTAGACTGTCCATAAAAAACTAAAATGTTCAGCTTCTAGCTCGCAGAGAGCGCAAAGTGCCGTTGTATGTTTGGTTGCCTGCACATCGCAAACTTTTTAGCAACGACCTTGGTAAAGAAAAATTGACTTATACAGTGTACCAAATACAAGTATTATTATTTCGTTTTATACGTTAGGGTTAATGTTTAGGTTTTTATTGATCGTCTATTAATAACGGTAAATATATTACTCTACTAGAAACCTCGACAACTTAAAAAACGAATAGGACTAATTAAACACAAACACATAACTCATCGGGGAATTCAGTTTTTTCCTCTACAGAGGTTTTAATGGCGGTAATAATAAATACCTTGTGCCACGTGTTTATGGGAAAACAGTTACCTTTCTATAATTTTTCCTCATAGATGGTAAACATATATATATATATATATATATATATATATATATATATATATATATATATATATATATATATATATATTGGTATGCCGTGCGTGTGCCGAGTCCTTCTGAGGACTGTAAGGCAACTGACGTTTCGGTGAAATCTCATTCACAATTTTCAAAGCTCGCTGTATGGCATCTGTGGGCCCACAGACATAAGGTAATTTTAATAAAAACTACAATAAAATATGTAAGGTATGCTTTATTATACTTAAATATTAATCAAACCTTAGACTAACATTTAGTCAAATATATTTAGTACAAATAAAAAAAAAAAAAGTTTTTCGTTACATTTCTTGCTTCACCAAAATGGCCACTCTTATTCTTAATTGTTCAAAAATTTTACTTATTCTTTTGATCAATTTTGTAAATTTTACTCCAATTTCTTTTTCAATAATTACAATGAATAGAAAGTCAATTTTACAGACTGTCTTTACTACTTTACATAATATTGTGTAAAATCTAGTCTACGACCCCGTAATAGATGACGAATGTCCAAATTCATTAAAAAAAAGTCTTCCTTAATCTAAATAATTACCGTATTTTTATAAAAAAAATTTACGTTCCAATATATATATATATATATATATATATATATATATATATATATATATATATATATATATATATATATAATGTATACCGGGTGTCAACGAATCCATTAGACAAGTCATAATTTCTAGAGTATTATGTGTATCAAAATGAAAATTGGTACAGGTAAATGGTGTGTGAAGGGGAGAGTTTTCGCATATTTTCCACTTTCCGGCCACTTCCGGTTTCACCGGAAATAGCCCCGGTTTTGAATTTTTAAATGGAACACCCTGTATATTTTAACATTTTTGGATTTCCGAGACAATTCTAGATCAAAATGTGACATTTTAAAAACTTTTTACGTCTACTTCATTTTTTTAGAGCCACTTTTAAAATTGCATCTAGGTGGCCATGATCGGACGCAAACTAATCTAAGGGCCTTAGGTGATGTCAAAAAAACACAATCGCAAAGTTTTAGTTACTAGTATGAAAGACAGGAATAAGACAAGTTGACAAAATTACGTTTTCATTTCTAACTATTAATTTTCAAATGGCGACCCCTTTTTGATAACTACTTTTCGAAAAAAGCATTCTTTGACGAATCTAACGGTACTAATTTATTTGCGATTGGATTAGACATAAGAACAGAAATTAAATATTATTAAGCAAAATACTGGATAATTTATTTACTTATGACAAGTGCGCCATGGACAGCCATGATGCATAATAATTTGCAACTGTTTTTATCAAGTCTTCTTTGGAAAACAAAGCACTCACTTAACTAGATAATGACAGTGACATACGCTCTAAGAACAGACGTAAAAGTTTTTTTCACTTTGAGTAAACATTATTTTAACGAAAATTTAAACTAAACTTAACGAAAATTAAGAAACTTTTACGTCTGTTCTTAGAGCGTATGTCACTGTCATTATCTACTTAAGTGAGTGCTTTGTTTTCCAAAGAAGACTTGATAAAAACAGTTGCAAATTATTATGCATCATGGCTGTCCATGGCGCACTTGTCATAAGTAAATAAATTATCCAGTATTTTGCTTAATAATATTTAATTTCTGTTCTTATGTCTAATCCAATCACAAATAAATTAGTACCGTTAAATTCGTCAAAGAATGCTTTTTTCGAAAAGTAGTTGTCAAAAAGGGGTCGCCATTTGAAAATTAATAGTTAGAAATGAAAACGTAATTTTGTCAACTTGTCTTATTCCTGTCTTTCATACTAGTAACTAAAACTTTGCGATTGTATTTTTTTGACATTACCTAAGGCCCTTAGATTAGTTTGCGTCCGATCATGGCCATCTAGATGCAATTTTAAAAGTGGCTCTAAAAAAATGAAGTAGACGTAAAAAGTTTTTAAAATGTCACATTTTGATCTAGAATTGTCTCAGAAATCCAAAAATGTTAAAATATACAGGGTGTTCCATTTAAAAATTCAAAACCGGGGCCATTTCCGGTGAAACCGGAAGTGGCCGGAAAGTGGAAAATATGCGAAAACTCTCCCCTTTACACACCATTTACTTGTACCAATTCTCATTTTGATACACATAATACTCTAGAAATTATGACTTGTCTAATAGATTCGTTGACACCCGGTATATGTGTGTGTGTGACGAAAATGATGTCTAAAAAATATGTTATATTATGTTGAAATACTTAATTGCACAGCAGATTTACAGACATATTATAATGTAGGTTTATTTTTTAAGTTATAAAGTTGTTTTGGCGCAAAACTTATTACAAAAAAGTCTGTAATAACTGTAAGACAAAGGTTTCCAATGCAACCCTAAGGGAAAATAAACAAATTATGATTAATAATAACGACCCTTATTTCTAATCATGTTACAAGACATTTTACGTGGGAAATACAAATAACGTAAAATAAAACAATCATAAAATAAAAATTATATCCTAATCTCTAACATTGTCCTTAATGCAATATAGTTGTAAATTTATTAACAATATTTTAAGTGTTTTTCAAATATATTTCACTGTTTATCGACTGTAACTCGTTAGGAAGGTTAATAAACATTTTTACATATTTAAAGTTAGTCTACGAATGGGTAGTTATTGCACCTCTTATTTTATATTGATTGAAAACTGATACTTCAGATATATTTATGTTTAAAAAAAAGAACATTTATATGCATTTTTACTAAAACTTTTAAAAAAAATTGCCAGAATGTTTCACATTCAGTTTCTTCTTAGGACAATTTTATAATGATATTCAAATGTAATATGGATTATAAAATTAGTAAATTTGATATTTTTATTTGTTAATAAATTTCATTCTATTTCACAAGTACAGCAATAGTTTTTTCCATACCATAGATAGTGACACAGCCCTAAAAAAACTTCATACAAGTGCTATAAAGAACTATCAAATCTTTATATTTTTAACCTTAATGTATCGTAAAAACACCCTACATTTTATAAAAGGAAATATATTTATTTATAGTTATTTTTAATTAAAAACATAAAATTAATCATAATTATAGCAATATATTGTGATGAGATTTCCATTTTTTTTTTCAATTTTGAAAAATTTTTACAATGTCAACTAAAATTTTTCTGGGCCCGTTACTGTTTTTTTGTGCTAATATGAAATGTTTTTATGGTTTTATAAGAACATTTATAAAACAAATTATGGAACCTGACGAGGGTCAAAAGTCAATGTTTAAAAAAATTTTTTAAAGTCTACGAGATATCTGGGACTTTATGTTTTACAAGAATTTCTGAGACTTTACTATGATTTCAAACAAAGATTTAATATTATTTCAAACTTTACTATTTTTCTGTGCTAAAGCTACTATATGGCAATATATATCTCAAAGAAGATGTGGAGTATTTTTTCCACATTTCAAAATAAGTTGTAACCGTGTTTGCAATAAACTTATTCTTTTCTTAACATGGAATAAAAGCTTACAGAAGTTACTTATATAAATGCATATGACATTATAGACCAATAAGACCTAAATGTGAAAATGTATTACAGAATCATATTAAACCTAGTTAAACATAAGATATAAATTCATTTAATACACCAACGTAAAAACTTATTTCAAAATTGTAAGAAAATGTCATATACCTTTTTTAATATCTTAAGAGATTCACAGTTTTACTAATTATTCATAAAGTAATTACTAATGTAACCTAACTTGGTGTTTTAAAATTCACTGTTCAGTAACTTAAAAAATATATATATTTACTGCGAGATATTGTTGTATTTACTTTGAGCAAAATATTACTTGTTGTCAATTGAACCAGTGTTCAATTATTTTTTTCAAGTTGTTAAATATTACAGTTGGATAATTTATGGCTTCAAAATAAATTTTCAAATTGACACAAAAAAATAATTGTTACGTTGTTTGTGCGAATATACTTTTACATTGTTTAGGTCTATAAAATGGGTTACATATAACACATATTGAATAAATTAAACATGGTAATTTCCAATTTATCTCCATCATATAGCAGATCGTTTTTTTGCCTGAAAATCACAAATGGCTTGTTATATTGTTCCTTGGATTTCAGACCTTTGCCTAGGTTATTTCGGACACGATACATTCTTTATAAAATTAAATTAGTTTTTTTCTTTCTATGTGTAGTTCAATGCTGTCATTAATGCACACAACAAAGTACCATTTTGTCTTTTTGGGTGATATTTAGTTGATCTTGAATCTAAAAATAATAAAGAGTACTTGAATATAAAATATTACAGAATGCAAATTAAAAATAAGCAGTTTTCCATTTCACTGGAATTATTTTTTAAATTCACAAAGCTCTGAATTAGCATAATAATAATTTACAGATAAGATCAATAATTTCCACTCACAGGCAGCAAACAAACAAGTTTCAAATAGGTATAGTATCTGTAATATATGGTTAAATAACTAACCTGGTAATAATAAATATGATTTCCACTAAGCCTAATCTGGTCTTGATAGTTTATGAGACAAATTGTTGGCTTTTATCGGTCTACAATATTCTCCATAGTTGTAAGATCTAGCTTTGAAGCTGAAAATAAATATTTCACTTCAACGAAAGCATCCTCAGACTCAATAACATCTAAAAAAAAATTAAGAGGAAAATTAGAAAAAAATTACTATTTTAATTTTTTTACAAACACGAACATTAAGCCTTTTTACTCTTTTGCATATAAAATGAGTTATAATATGTAAGCGAAACCTAATTTAATTTTATGATTTTTTTTGGTAATCTACAAAACTAATTTTTTATATAACATAGAGTAATGTAATGATTGTTATAAATACAGGGCTACAGTTAAAACATCATCTTTATATACTCAAATCCAATATTTTAGTGTGACTAGCCTGAGTAGTTAATTTTATATTTCCGTTACATATGGTGCCAATAAATTTCGAAACATAATTATTTAGATTAAGTGAAATGTACGAAAACGATGTTTTTTTTTCTAAAAAAAAATTATACACTTACCCCCCATTTCTAGTTCGTAGAACACGATTCTGGTCTTGACTTTGTACTATTCGTCCTGTTTCTCGGAAAATACAGAATATCATATGTCACTTTAGGTTTAATTTATTGCAGTAAATACTTAAAATTTTGTTACATCCACAAATTTCACACTAATAGAAGCTTCTGTATTACATACAATTTCAAAAATTTGCACTTCTTGTATCGAAAAGATGAAGAAAAGCAACCAAAAAAAAATTATCTGTTTCATCATCAGTGATAAGAGTTGTTTGGAATTGAGAATATTTGGCGTTTTTAGTAATAATTCATCAATTAATAGCCTTTACGAAACTTATTTTTATCTTTTCATTGAAAATGCATGTTTTTCTAAATTTGTGCAAAAATAGCTGGAATATAATTTATTTAGAAATAAAAGTGACTTCATGTGAAGTGAAACATGTTTTTTTTTGTGTTTTCCTGCAATGTGGGGATAAATAATGCAAAACCAAGGCCAGAATCGTGTTCTACGACCTCGAAATGGGGGTAAACTATCGGAATTTTTACAAAAAAAAATGTTTTCCTAGATATCACTTATTCAAAATAATTTCCAAAATGACTTGCAGAGAACAAAACAATCTGAAAATATTTAGGCATCTATAATTTTTTTTCCGCCTTTTACATATCTAGAAAAAAATGAATTATTATTGTACTTACGGATTGTTTTCCTTTATCCGAGCTCACTTTAGACTCAAGCCTCTTTTAGTTATTTACAAGTTCTTGATTTCGGCATCTTAAAATAAATAACTTAAAACACAGATACAAAAATCACACTACTTCCACTACGAACCAAAGCACCGGTAACGATAGTTATTATCGAAATATCACCCAAATCCATTGAAAATAAATTCCGCTGGGTCGCAAAATAGTGTCTTGATCCGGTTAACCGGGTGCGACGTAAGGGGTTAGTCCAATGAATGCCAAGTGCCGAACATTTACGAGGAAATATTGTGAAGGTCAAACATAATAAAAGAACAAGGGTTACTAAATAAGGCTGTTTATTTTATTATTTATTTGTAGGATGCTGTTTGTCATTAATAAAATTTTTAATGTTACTTTTGGCAATGAGACTATAATATAATATATCATATAGTTCTAAAGCTTTAATTATGTTTTAAATAAAGTATAAATTCATTATAAAATTTGTGGCGCCATTCTTTTTCATTTTTTTATTGGTACACTGTGGAATGAGGGGAAAAAATTATAATACTTCACACAAGATATAACGCCACCTATCAAGATTAAGCAGAAATAAGGTAACATGACCGGTACAAAAAGTTTCTTGTTTAAGAAAAATTATATTACTAAAATATTACACTGAGCGTCATCTATAATAAAAAAAAATAAAAAAATTTTGCTGATTTGCGCTTGTGCGAAATTTTTCACGTGTAAACCCTCCTCTTAAATCTCGTATTATTTTTGCTTAGGCCATCGATATGAAACGTCAAAAAGCAGGTGTGAGTCAAAACTCAGTATGCTTTTCGTTACTACAGATGTAAAGGTGAAAAAAGACATATTTATGATTTGAAATAATTTATAAATTTTGTTAATTTTAATTTTTTTTTATTTTGTGGAATGATTTTAAATTTAAAATGTTCATGTAGTTCCCTGTCTTAGAAACTGCAACATTAGAGGCTTCAGCATTTATCTATTTTATTAAGAAATTGCAAGGGAAATTAATAAGCCAGGGGTATTGCTTATCGACCAGACATCGTGAGTTTAATTTTTAACCGTAGTACTACGATAATATATATATATATATATATATATATATATATATATATATATATATATATATATATATATATATATATATATCTATATATATATATATATATATATATATATATATATATATATATATATATATATATATATATATATATATATATATATATATATATATATATATATATATATAATATATATATATATATATATATATATATATATAAAATATTAAAAATTAAACTCACGATGTCTGGTCGATAAGCAATACCACAAATAATCAATATCCTACCGACACGTTTCGCCCGAAAATAAGTACAAATATCAATTCCAACGATATATAAGTACGTCAACACAGGGTGTCTGGGTAAGGCGTCGACGGACCCACTGATGAATCCTACCGTCGACATCGAGGACGAAACACTGCTGTAAAATTTTAGGTCAATAATTAATATCAGATTGTATATCGCCAGGTACAGGGACTTACGAGCGAATACAACTATATATATATATATATATATATATATATATATATATATATATATATATATATATATATATATATATATATATATATATATATATATATATATATATATATATATAAACTTAGCATCCAAAAAATGGTAATCCTGTCATATAATTCGGTTCATTAAGAGTAAATTAGATCATTCTAGAAGTATCTTCATTGTTTTGAGAGGGCTTTTTGGCACTAGAAAATTATTTTGAGAATACACGATTTTTTTGACTGGGAGCACGCCTCATCGCACTCAATATTCCCACACAAGCCATTCTTTGAACTTTGTCAAGTTGAAGAATGTGTTTTCGTTTTGTTGCACTACGCCACCATACAATAGCGGCGTATGTTATCACGGGGCAGATCACCATAGTTTAAATCCAAAATAGCACTTTAGGTGTCAATCGCCATGTGCACCACAAGCCTAGAAAACACTCGAGCATCAATATGATCATTCCAGCTCAGTCGTAAGTCCAGAATTACTCCCAGGTATTTAACTTTCCCCTTAAATTACATCTTTCCACCAATGTAATTGTGGGAAGTCTCCCTATTTTCCTCTTTTTTGTAAAGGGTACCACTTCGGCCTTGTCCGGGTTTATTCCGAGCCCTTCCCTGTGGCACCATCGTTCCGCGATCGGGAGGACTCGTATCATTGGCCACTCCAGGTCCCGGATATCGTGACCAGGGCACAAAATAACCATGTCGTTAGCATAGCCATGTGTATACAAACCGGCATCATTCAGTTCACTCAACAGGTTGTCCATCACAAGGCACCACAGCAAAGACGATATGACTCCTCCCTGTGGATAGCTCCTACTTGACACTGCTTTAATAGTTACATTTTTAAGCTCAGCATATATTCTCTGAGTTAACAGTGCTCTGATCCATGCCACTACTGTCGGTTCAGAGCCTCGTCATCGTAAAGCATTGCATATCGAATCGTGAGACGTGTTGTCGAATGCCTCTTCGATATCGATAAAGGTGCCTAAGGCAGATTATCCACCCAACAGTGCGTCTTCGACTCTTGTGACGAGTCGGTGTAGCGCCGCATTTTTGGATTTTCCTGCAGGCAAATTGCAAACGATGTAAGGGATATTGCACCATTATTCCATCCTTAATGTGTCGATCCACTAACCTTTTCAGTCTCTTTATTAAGAAACTGGTCAGGCTGATAGGGCGGAAAGACTTAGGATTTGTGTAGTCTGTTCTTCCTACCATAGGAATAAAGATTACTCTTGTTTCCCTCCACGCCATCGGTATGTATCCCAAGCTCAAACATGAGCGGAAGAGTTTCACCAGGTGGCTTATTATAATATCGGAGAAATTTTGTAGTAAAGCTGGAAATATACCAACCTTACCAGGTGACTTAAAAGGGGCACAAGTTTTCATCGAGCATTTCACAGATAGGTATTTTTGAGTGTTGTCGGCATAGTAGGACTGCGAAAAGGAAAATTACAAATATATTCAGGGAAAAGGAGAGGTGAGATTATTGAGCCTTGTGGGACGTTAGTTCAGACATTTAAAGGTGTTGAGAGATAATTGTTAAGACTTAGTGTTTATAACCGTGCTCTTAGAAAGTTATTAACCATATCAACCGCTCCACGTGACAGACCGATAAAATGCAAGAAAGAGCTAGGAATTGAGTGAGTATCAAATGTTTTTATGTAATCTAGTGACAGTTATTATGTTATCGATAATTTTAAGCAGAGTAGTTGTGCAACTATGACCACTTTGTTTTTTGGTTTTAGATAATAGAGATATTTCATTAATTACTTATTCGTTAAAAAATATGTATTCCGATATACCTTTAAAAGTTGAGAGTCCTAATAATCCCTATTCTTTACGAAACTAAACATATTTATCTGTAAGAATACTCATTAACTAAACAAAAAGCATTTCTAAATCTTTTAGAAAAATTGTTAGATAAGGTCCATCTAATGGCCTTGTCAAACATAGATAAATGGAAGCGCAAAGATTCAAAGATATCCGAACAATGGACTTTTTTCTATTATTATGTTTGTACATTAGTTGTATAATACGTTAGGTTAAGGTAAGGGTGAGTTTAGGAAAAAATATATTTGATTTTATTGTGCTCCGCCCATGAGCACCGGTAGTATAAAAATTCCGTAGTAGAGCAATAAGTCAATGCTAAGTAATTTCCGTTTATAATGGAACTAATAGATTTACCTTTACTACGCGTCAAGCACAATTAAGATTTGGGGAAATCCAAGTTACGTATTTACAATATGTTTTTATTATCTTTATCTCATAGTGACTCGTGATGGGGGCTCATAACGTCTTTTAAGAACATTGTACTTTGAAACGTTCTGCGCATAAGTTAAAAAACTTTCTTAAGAAACACACCTCGATAGGCAACACCGTAAAAAACTTCTTATTAATTTTGAGGTAATGTGCTGGAAGCAAATTTCATAAACCGTTCATTAAATGTATTTAATATTAATGCATTAAATTTATTAATTTTTACATTAAATCTAATGTAATTATATATTAAATTTGGTATGTTTTCAGTTACTTTAATGAAATTTGAAGTAACATTCAATTAAATTTAATGTACAAAGAACATTGTACTTTGAAACGTTCTGCGCGTAAGTTAAAAAACTTTCTTAAGAAACACACCTCGATAGGCAACACCGTAAAAAACTTCTTATTAATTTTGAGGTAATGTGCTGGAAGCAAATTTCATAAACCGTTCATTAAATGCATTTAATATTAATGCATTAAATTTATTAATTTTTACATTAAATCTAATGTAATTATATATTAAATTTGGTATGTTTTCAGTTACTTTAATGAAATTTGAAGTAACATTCAATTAAATTTAATATACAAAGAACATTGTACTTTGAAACGTTCTGCGCGTAAGCTAAAAAACTTTCTTAAGAAACACACCTCGATAGGTAACACCGTAAAAAACTTCTTATTAATTTTGAGGTAATGTGCTGGAAGCAAATTTCATAAACCGTTCATTAAATGCATTTAATATTAATGCATTAAACTTATTAATTTTTACATTAAATCTAATGTAATTATATATTAAATTTGGTATGTTTTCAGTTACTTTAATGAAATTTGAAGTAACATTCAATTAAATTTAATGTACAAAG
This sequence comes from Diaprepes abbreviatus, assembly GCA_034092305.1. NCBI lineage: Eukaryota > Metazoa > Arthropoda > Insecta > Coleoptera > Curculionidae > Diaprepes > Diaprepes abbreviatus. The sequence continues at coordinate 1,458,888 of JASJET010000135.1, forward strand.
AACATTGTACTTTGAAACGTTCTGCGCGTAAGTTAAAAAACTTTCTTAAGAAACACACCTCGATAGGCAACACCGTAAAAAACTTCTTATTAATTTTGAGGTAATGTGCTGGAAGCAAATTTCATAAACCGTTCATTAAATGCATTTAATATTAATGCATTAAATTTATTAATTTTTACATTAAATCTAATGTAATTATATATTAAATTTGGTATGTTTTCAGTTACTTTAATGAAATTTGAAGTAACATTCAATTAAATTTAATGTACAAAGAACATTGTACTTTGAAACGTTCTGCGCGTAAGCTAAAAAACTTTCTTAAGAAACACACCTCGATAGGTAACACCGTAAAAAACTTCTTATTAATTTTGAGGTAATGTGCTGGAGGCAAATTTCATAAACCGTTCATTAAATGCATTTAATATTAATGCATTAAACTTATTAATTTTTACATTAAATCTAATGTAATTATATATTAAATTTGGTATGTTTTCAGTTACTTTAATGAAATTTGAAGTAACATTCAATTAAATTTAATGTACAAAGAACATTGTACTTTGAAACGTTCTGCGCGTAAGCTAAAAAACTTTCTTAAGAAACACACCTCGATAGGCAACACCGTAAAAAACTTCTTATTAATTTTGAGGTAATGTGCTGGAAGCAAATTTCATAAACCGTTCATTAAATGCATTTAATATTAATGCATTAAATTTATTAATTTTTACATTAAATCTAATGTAATTATATATTAAATTTGGTATGTTTTCAGTTACTTTAATGAAATTTGAAGTAACATTCAATTAAATTTAATGTACAAAGAACATTGTACTTTGAAACGTTCTGCGCGTAAGCTAAAAAACTTTCTTAAGAAACACACCTCGATAGGCAACACCGTAAAAAACTTCTTATTAATTTTGAGGTAATGTGCTGGAAGCAAATTTCATAAACCGTTCATTAAATGCATTTAATATTAATGCATTAAATTTATTAATTTTTACATTAAATCTAATGTAATTATATATTAAATTTGGTATGTTTTCAGTTACTTTAATGAACTTTGAGGTAACATTCAATTAAATTTAATGTACAAAGCTTTAATTTCAAAGTATATGTAACTTTTTCACGATTTAAGGTGCAAAATAATTAATTAAATGAAAAACACAGAAACACACTTTTGTTGCAAATTTCAACTATTTTATTTAATACTTTTTTTAATGGGGTTTTTGTGTTTTGCATTTCTTAAATGAATTTCCACCAAGTAACAGCAGAACCAGTCAACTAACCAAAATCATTAAATTTGATTAAAGAACGTACATTAAAGGACCAATCAAATGGAAATTGGATCCCTGTCAAATTCGTTGAAAATTCAGTATATTGTAGGTCTAGATGTCCTGATCAAAAGTACCTATGGGCACAAGTCCAAAAGTTAGTAGTTTTCTAGATACAGAGGGATGAGTTGCGTCTGCACCAACCAAATGGGAATTGGATCCTGGTCAAATTCGTTGAAAATTCAGTATATTGTAGGTCTTGATGTCCTGATCAAAAGTTCCTATCGGCACAAAGTACAAAAGGTAATAGTTTTCGAGATACAGAGGGATAAGTTGCGCCCGCACCAACCAAATAGGAATTGGATCCCGGTCAAATTCGTCGAAAATTCAGTATGTTGTAGGTCTAGATGTCCTGATCAAAAGTTCCTATGGGCACAAAGTCCAAAAGTTAATAGTTTTCGAGATACAGAGGGATGAGTTGCGCCCGATCTACCATTTACATAGGCAAGGCATAAGAGTCAATTTTTTCTGTCTATCTCTTTTTCTCTCTCTCTCCCTATCTTGTGAACTTGTTTGGCTAAAGTAAGCAAATGTAAATTTACAATACCATCTACTTACTCGCCAAGTAACGAGACGAACCGCACTTGAAAATGCCAAATGAGATTTTGGCGAAACGTCGTGAAAACGATTTTTTGAACGAACGGATTGAAACCCGGAACAACCAAACTATTCATTCTACCATCCGTGAAAATCTACGATATAACATATATATATATATATATATATATATATATATATATATATATATATATATATATATATATATGTTATATCGTAGATTTTCACGGATGGTAGAATGAATAGTTTGGTTATTCCGGGTTTCAATCCGTTCGTTCAAAAAATCGTTTTCACGACATTTCGCCAAAATCTCATTTGGCATTTTCAAGTGCGGTTCGTCTCGTTACTCGGCGAGTAAGTAAATGGTATTGTAGATTTACATTTGCTTACGTTAGCCAAACAAGTTCACAAGATAGGGAGAGAGAGAGAAGAAGAGATAGACAGAGAAAATTGACTCTTATGCCTTGCCTATGTAAATGGTGGATCGGGCGCAACTCATCCCTCTGTATCTCGAAAACTATTAACTTTTAGATTTTGGACTTGCCCATAGGAACTTTTGATCAGGACATCTAGACCTACAATGCACCATTTGATTGGTGCGGGGTCCTTTAAAGTTATTTTTAACAACAGTGTAGTTTGCTATTTTTAAACGATTTCATTTAGTTTTACTGCTGCCTGTGGACTATATATATATATATATATATATATATATATATATATATATATATATATATATATATATATATATATATATATATATATATAGTCCACGGTGATCGTTCGTTTAAATATCTTAAGAAGTGTAATGCGATTGGAATCCGTGCAAATTTGTATAATGGGGTAACAGCGATCTTGTACGACTTCCGGTTATACCGGAAGTTTTCCGAAACTTACCTATTACAAATGAATCATCTTGTATGTTACATTGTTTTTGTATTTCTTTCTTCATTTCCGATAACTTTTTCTCGAGGTTTTTTGCCCTACCTACCAGTTCGTCTACATCTGAAGCATTCGATCTGGTTTCTGATATAATGTGGAACATTATCTCTTGTGTTCAGTTCTTCGTAGTTTCTTCTATAATGTGAAGTATCAACCCTCATATCTAGTTTCTTAAGAATTTCAGATAACATTGTCTCCATTGTTTGGTTCGGTAAGTCCATGTTTTTCTCTATGGTATGAGCCCTTATTTTTGATCTTGACACATTATAAGCTGCCTCTATTTCCAAAGCCTTATCCAAAGCTTCATTACAGTCACTAAAGGTAATTTAAGCTGTATTTTCTGACCTCTGATCCCATCAATAAAATACTGATTCTATCCCGTCTACAATTTTTTTCACTTTTTGTAGCAAACTTGATTCAATGCTATGTACTTCTTGGCATACTCTTATTTCTATCTCGTTTACTATTTCTTTAATTCCTTGTCGCAATTCTCGGCGTATATCTCTTATATCTTGTCGCACTTCGCCTATCTCTTTTGCGTTTGTTCCTGTACAATTTAATAAATTTTTCATTTTTTACAATGACCTCTTGTATTCATTTGTAGAGTTAATGCGACGTTCATTTTGTAGACGACGTTCTTCTTCTCCCTGTTTTGCTTTTAGACGACTTTGTTCTTCTTTAAGGCGACGTTCTTCTTTTCTTTGACGACTTTCTTCTTCCTCTTGTTTTTCTTTTCGGCGACGTATTTCTTCTTCCTATTTGTCTTTAAAGCAAAGTTGTTTCATAGAATCAACCAATGTTTTATTTATTTGCTTCAATTCGGATATTTGCTCTATTTCGGAAATTTGCTCTATTTGTCGTTTAGTATTCACTATAGAAATTTCTAGAATATTCTTGAAAACCCATTTCTGAACTTCTTTATCGATAACAAATCCGATGATGAAGTCGCTAGCTCTTCTAGTTTTCAAATAAAATGCTTTAGAAATTTATCGAAAATTCGGTTTTAGTCTCCTTTCTTAATGATTGTGAAGTCCGTTTTCCTCTATCTCTTTTAGTCTTGAAACAGAATGTTCTAGAATTTTGTCGAAAATTCTTTTGCTTCTCATTCTAGAACTTCACCGAAAATTAATCTTATCTTCTTACTTAATAAAAAATCCACCTGTTAAACCCATTTTTCTCCATCTCTTCTAATTCCCAATAGAATTTTCTAGAAACTCTATGATAATTCTCACTTCTGACACCATTTTCCCCATTTAAATCGCTCAGTGGGTCCGCAGAATAAAACGCAACACTTTTCAGTAACGAAAATCCAGTACTATATTGTCTACCTAACACTTTTATCACAATTACCTAATTTCTAGTTTTTAATATGTTCACTACTCAAATACAACTATATAACTCCCTATTTACACACTTGTAGAAACTCTAGAAATAACAAGAAATATACTAGCATAAAAGTTGAAATCTATCTAGAAATATGACTCATCGATATAATATTCCATTCGAAACATTATAATAAAGATGACTCATCGCGTCGAAATATTATTTGTAATACAAGGGCGAATTAAAAAGTTATTTTAGTTCTTTGTAACAATAGTATTAGTTTCAAAACTGTTTTATCTAGGTATAGGGATATCCTATATGGACCGATGGAAAATGTTCTTGCTTATCCACTGAATGAATCAACAACGTATTTGAAATAGTAAGTTTTTTTAAAACTTCCGACATAGATTCTATAATTGCTATAAATTTTTTTGGATTAGGATTTAAAATATAACTGAAATAAGTAACAACGCACATGTGAATGTCAATAACTTTATTACTTATTTTTATACTTTTAAATTATTTTACAGAAATGACCTATCTTTAGAAAGAGGGTCAGTAATTAATGTTGATTATAAAATAAAAAATTATAAAATTATAAAAAGTTTTATAGGGATACTATTATATTTAAAAAATAGATTTATAAAAAAAATTCATTTTATGAACTAATCAATTAATTTAAATAAAATATCCATATAATCACAGATTAATACCAGTGTAAGTTTTCGAAATCCTGTACAATTTGGCTAGCACACTTTCATTATTCAACCCGATTTGGTCACATTCTTTTGGTTCTTGCACTTTGCTAATTTTTACATTAATATTTATTTTCTTTGGTTCGTATTTTTCTTGAGCCAAATTTTCTTTTTTAATTTTTACACTAATTTGCAATTTTTTCGGATTTCCTAATTGGGGAATCAATAATTTTGACACATCATATTGTTTTTCTTGATTGAAGTATTCGTCTTGTTTTTCTCTATTTATGTTAACATTGATATCAATTTTTTTGGCTTCGGGATTAAATGCTTGTTTGTCTTTTTGAACATCTAGGCCATCATAACCAAGTTCAGGTATTTTTTCTATTTTTTCTTCTATTATTTTTTGTTCATATGTATATTTTTTTTCGTCTGATAGTTGCTGGTCTAAATTATTACCTTTACTGGCATAATCGTAAATATATTTTTCATCTTGGTTTTGTTCCTTCTCGGGATATTCATGAGTAGATTATACTTCAAGATTCTGTTCTTTTTTCGGATCTTCATAAAAATCCTTTCCATCTTTATTAAATTCTTTTTTAGGATATTCGTAAATATATTTTTCATCTTGGTTTTGTTCTATTTTAGGATGATCATAAATATATTTTTCATCCTGATGTCCTATCTTTTTGGGATATTCATTAATATACTTTACTTCATGGTTCTGTTCTTTTTTCGGATATGCATAAAAATACTTTTCATCTTGATTTAATTCTTTTTTGGGATATTCGTAAATATACTTTTCATCTTTATTCAATTCTTTTTTGGAACTTTCGTAACCATAACTTTCATCTTGATTCTGATCTTTTTTGGGATATTCATAAAGATATTTCTCCTCTTTATTCGGTTCTCTATCATACTGCGATTTTACTGAAGGGTTTTCTTGGTTGTAAGTGTATGTTTCATCAAACTTGGATTTTGGAGAAAGGTTTTCTTGATTATAGTGTTCTCGATCATAGTAATCGGATGGTTTGTTGAGGGAATAATTATTCACAATAGTTTTTGCTTTTTCCGATCTTTTAGAAATATGTTGGTTATCAAATAGAAGTTTTTTACCATCTCTTCTTGAGGGAAATTTTGAATATTCTTCTTCCGCCACTGAGGCCGAGATTAGTAGTATGCTTGTTACCAGGAGCTGGAAAAATCATAAAAAATTTTTGAGTCAAGATGTATATATGCTTAACAGGAGTAAATTTTATGTTTAATAAAAATAGACTGATAAAAACTAACTCTTCAATAATACTTGAAGATTTTTGTTATATAAGAGACGTAAATAATCTGAAAGATGTGAAATATATAAAATTTTCTACATAATTTCTTTTCTCAAGTAGTATCGGAGATGTTGACATCTAGAAAGATAATTTTGGTATAGTTTCAGTGACTACTTTTTAACCAGATCTAAATCAAATGGTCATATTTTGAGTAGAACAATAGGAACGACAGCAATTTGTATGGAAAGTTTCTACAGCTAGTTATAGTGTCACTTTCCATATTTAGATGTCGATATTCCAAAACTATTCATATTTGATCAAAATCATGGCTCTTGGATTTAAATCGTGTCAAATTTGAATTATTATCCGACGTTTCGCCTACGATTGCACAAGGCATCTTCAGGGATATTTACTCCACGAGATTACGACACTGAATGACTATCAAGGAGCAACAGCCCGGTACCAAAGAGTTGATGACGAATTGTTTTTGAGAAGGATGATGGTGTGACGTTGCACTGACATATCGATTTGTGTGTGTTGGTTTTCTGTACACAGAATATCCTAATTTACCATTCTCTTTCCTTTGTACTAGTATATCGAGAAAGAGAAGGGCACCATTTGATTCAGTTTGGCATTGGTAATGTTGGTCATAATCGAGAGGGTACCAGCTCGGCGCTCTCTTCAGAGCTGTGTTCGGTAAACCATTCATTTATATATATATATATATATATATATATATATATATATATATATATATATATATATATCTATATATATATATATATATATATATATATATATATATATATATATATATATATGTAAACTATTTTTAAAATGTACCTACTGTCTTTAATTCCATTAACATCGCAACGCAATTGAATGACAGAGTACATAATGCACATGTATGTATATACGTCAACAAACAAACTCCTCAACAGAAAAATTAACGGTGAAACTTAGAGATTAAACCTTGAAATCAGTAAAAAGCACAGTTCTCTCCCGGAAATTCAAACAGTTTTTTAATTTTTACCCTTCAGAGAATGAAAAAAATTGTCTTTGTAATTTTAAGTCTAAAATTTGGTTAACGTTAAAAAGAATGTAATATATGGTATATAAGTTTCCATATTGCAAAATAAGTTGTCTCACATTTTTGTGAATGAGAAGTGTCCTTTATAGATAGGAATGCGAATAATTTTTGGTTAATTTCTTAATACTGGGTGTTAAAAATCTGAGGTAGCTAATTATTTCATAAAATATATGAAGAGGAGAAAATAATTTCAAATTTTGAAAATTCTACAGTTTAAAAGTGATCGAAAATATTCAAAGTGTATTGCCATGTTTATATTAAGGAGCAATTTAATTCTATTAATTTTATTTAGTATGTTAAAAACTTACCAACATGTTATCACACATTTTAAAAATTTACATGAATTAAAATATTTGGAACTATTTACGTCTCATTTGACTGTCTAGTTAAACAAGAATTTATTATAGAAAATTTACAAAACAATTCTGACGCTTGAGGCTACAACACAGCATTTTATATACCTTCTTTCAAGTTCTTCATGGTGCGAAAGAACTGTGAAATATTTAAATAATATATGTATGAAGATAATAGTTTTGCCAGAAGTAATTATATGATGTTTCTAATGAATTAATTATATTCTTACTAAACACTTTACATATATGGCTTAATTGCGTATTGTTTTAGGTATATTTAAATTTCAATAAAACATGACCTATGCTAAGTAAATTATTTTTTAGTATGCGGTATTATTAAAATGACTGTTATAATGCGTAAGTTATCAGATTTGTCAAATCAGATAAGAAAAATCATATATTACTGCTGAGTTTCAATCTAAATGTACGGACGTAAAAGTCGTTTTACAGAAAAAAATGACTCTACGGGGAAATTCTTTATTTCTTGGAAAGTCGTCTAGATAAGTTGACAAACTATTTGAGTTAAATGCTCTACAGGTATTCCAAATTTAGAACAAAGGAAAAAAAAATTGCTGGAAGAAGCTATTTAATAATGTTGTGGAATGTCAGAAAGAATCTCTTTATTTATAAAATACATATGTCTGTCTGTTTGCTTACAACTCAAGAACCACTGCACATATCTTAATGCAGCTCTGATTGGTATCTAGAAGATCTCTCGAGGAAGATATTCATATTTATATGAGCTTCTTACATTAAGCTATAGAAAAACAATGATTGCATTAATTTGGCAAGTAGTTACAAAGTTTTGTGACGGAGTTCAAAAGAATTTTGATTACAAACGTTTACCAATACATGTACTGTTTCATAAATAGTAAAATACAGTTTAAATTGATTCTGAAAGATTGCCGAATTGATAAGGACGTTAGTCTACTATACTGTATGAGGAAATTTTTTTTTAAGTAAATACAATAGTTGATTGAAAATACTTAATCAATCTACATTGATCTCATTGATTTGGACTTTAGAATGAATAAACATACTTTGGTCAAATCCAAGGCCTTATCAATATTGTCTCAGTTGGCTAAACAGAATCATGTCTTTAATTAATATATTAGAGGGAACGATAAGCTGAAATAAATAAAAAATTAATAATTATATTAACTATTTTAATACAATGTAAACAGTAGATTTGATTTAGAAAACTGATGTGATTATTTTCATGGATAAAATGTTAATATTAAGACGTATATTTTTTAAATATTGATATATGTTACATGTATTAAAATTACTATTTTATATGATTTAAGAGTGTTCATATTACACTTCTTGAGCTTTTTTTCTTGATTGGTAGTATTGTTTATTATACGGATAATAAATATTTTTGTGCTGAATTAACCGGGCTAAAACAATGATATGTTATAAAATGGACTCTGCCATAAAATTCTTGTTACATGATTATTTTGCTTGTCAAATTTTTGTTTATTTAGATTCCCTCCAATATAGATTTTTGCCACGTGTAGCCCTACTTTAGTTAAAATTTATCAAAAAACATCTTAATTGTTTAAATTGTTCGTAACCAGCCCAAATATCAATTAAAAGAGACTAGAGAGATTCGAGTCTTTGAAGTTAACTTTTACTTAATGTATCTTTTAACTCAATATCTTGACGGTTTACTTATGAATGGCATTTGTTTTAGTTTCAGTCTCGGTGTCAAACAAAACAGATGAAACAAAAGAATCTAGTCATTTAATCATTTTTTAATTTCTCCACTTTACAACACGAACCTTAGGTCCATATACATTTCAAATTGGTAATACCACAATTTTTGCACTAAAATATTTTCAAGAGCCGATCTATTTCAAGTTTACATTAGGTTGAAATCACTTCACAATAATGGCGATCTATAATGATTCATCTGGCAATTAATTCTTTATTCTTTCGCATTTATCGACTAGCAGCTAATTCTCTGTTTGGTAAAATAGTGTTAGCCGTAGATGCACTAGATGAGCTTCAAACATATGCTTTGGGGCACTTGTCTTAAAGTCGTCGTCTGCCTAACCAAAAAAAAAAATAGGTTAACCTAAACAGTAAAAGGGAAACTTGAAATGGTATATTTATTAATATTATATTCCTTGTAATTTTAATTTGTGATGGGTATTTACCTGACGGTTTGGTTAATTTAAGATATCTTGTTAAACCAAAATATTCCTCTATATACAGGAGGAGTCTCTCGTGGATGATTTGGCATTTGACAGCTATTCATATGATAGATGTCCTGAACTTGTCAGCATATTGACCTAGAATTATTCCACTTGTTGACATTCCAAATTACAGAAATCCCATTTTTCGTGATACCTTGATTAGAATGAGATATGGTACCAATAGGCAGTGTTGCCAATTGGAAATTAGTGACTTATGAATGTATGTAGAGCTACAGATAGGTTAGCTGTTGTAGTTTAATTTTTTTGACCCTTTTGTTCTTTATAAGGGATTATCCGATAGATATCGCCCCTTTTTTTCGAGAACATCTCGAGCGGCTTTTTGTCGATTTAATCCTAAAGCAATTTTTTTCCCTTGGACAGCTGGAACGGAGTTTTTCCGAATATTTTCCTACAAATGCGAAAGAACCTAATAAAATTTTGTGGTCTATTTCTAGGGCTAGATTAGACTAGATCTATTTTTTTAATACAACTAATACTTTAGAACTCATATATTTTAAATTCCGTTTCAAATTTCCCTCCAAAACGCCCATAGTTGTCACTGGACCGCTGTGACTTCACACTGGTAAACTGACAAGGATATTTTTTTCGTAATTTTTGCGATAAAAATGAATTTCGAGTTATTTTAGGTGTTGTGCGTTACCTCAGTGTACAAGTACTACATTAAAACACCTGAAAAGTTATTCATTCGGGTTCCATGTTCGTAAAATAATAGGAAAATGTGGCTAGCCCGGCATTACTCGGTTTTTTTTTAGTTTTGAGATTCTAAATACCTTTTTCCGCTATGGAAATAATAATCCTTGATAAATTACTTATATGGAGGTCTTCATGTTTCTAAATTCAGCAGACAGCAGAGCAGTTGTTGTTGCGAAGAAATTGGCCACCATAAAATAATCAATTCTCGACAAATTTGAACTATTTGCCTTAATAAATCCAATTTCCATAATGAGAAAATTTCTTAGTATCGGTTTCAAACGAAACAGTAAGCAAATTTCGGAGAAATTACATGGAAATAACTATAGAATATTAACCAAGCAAAATATCCGTTGGTAGCGATCACGAAAGTGACATAAAACCGAAAAATGTATATGTCAAATTCGTGACAGCGATGGCGTTGGCCGAATTCTTTAGAGAAATTAATTCTTATCAAATGATCAAAATGAACAAAGTGAAACTGATAACCTTGTTCTTCTGAATATGCATTTACTTGTCATTAGGTCGAAGTAATCATGATTACTTCAAGTGATAGAACTGAAAGTAATATTGACTCAAAAGAATAACTGTATCAGGACGAAGTGCTAGCGATGACGTTAGTATGGAGTGACATCATTCACTTTAATTGGTGTTTGTTGTCACGTATCTCGAAGGAGTTTTAATTACATTTTGATTATTAAATAATAATAAAATTTCTTAAAGATAGAAAAAAGTATTTTGTTTTTTAGGATTTCTATTGTGAAAATTACCGTTTCGCGGCAAAATTATATTTTTGTTTGAATGCAGTCAATATCCCAATTGATTGGCCTATATTTTAATAAAGAAAAATAATATTTATCCTTTTCAAACAATGTACCTATTGAGGAAGTTTTTCAGATAACAACAAAAACAATATGTTAAACATATTTATTGTTTATATTTACATTAATACAATTTAAAATGTGCTTGCAGTTACCACGTTAGGCAAGAAAGCCCTGAAAACAATTCATTGTTCTTTTTTTAATTTTATAGTTTCCCGGAATATTTAAAAAAACTTTTTTTCCTAATGTTCATATTCTATAAAAAAAGAGTCGATCAGTTATTTTTATTTTTGACCATAACTTTGTATACTGATATATTTTCTAAATAAAAATGAAGTATTTTTACAAGTACCAAAAAAATAAGGGAAATTTTAATTAAAAATTTAAAATTTCAAAATATATTTATGACGACTTATTTCTTCTTTTGCCGTAACGGTAACCAACATATTAACAAGCTAATTAGTGCATATAATTTTTTTTGAACTTTTTTATGGTGCTCTATGAACTAAACATTTTCAATTTCATTGCTGGGGGAGATTCCATGGACTCTATAATAAGTTTTTGCATTAATATTTCCGATAATAATCTCTGCCGTAGTATGAACCGCTTCCCTTCACATTATAGATAGGTTTCCTTATTGTTGGTACTCTCTCTCGTATAACGACTTTGGAAGCGGAACCTCCATAATAACCACCGGATGGTTCAGGTTCAGCGAAAACAGCAGCTATAGCAATGACCGCAAAGAAGAGAAAGAGCTGAAAAATATCAATAAATAAAAATTTATTAAGAGTATTTACTATTGAATAATATGTTCGAACTTCACAATATAAAACACACATCTACGGAGACAGGAAATCGCGAAATCCTTTCGTAGAGTCCCTAGGATTTCTATGACCTTGAACAGCGTTATAATGAATGAAATTCAACGGGAATTACCTACCATAGACGTGCGTTCATTGTTAGGCTCTGTTCACGATTTTTAATTTGTTTAAAAATAATATTTATTTGGTAGTTTTGGTGCGAAGCAGATTTAGATGAAACCCAATTCGGATTTAGAAAAGCCCTAGGTACTAGAGAGGCTTTATTCGCTCTAAATATACTTCTGCAAAAATGCCGGGACCAACACAAGGATGTATTCGTATGTTTTGTCGATTACGGGAAGGCTTTCGACAGAGTATAGCACAGAAAACTCATAGACATTTTAAGTAACGTAGGGGTAGACAGCAGAGACGTAAGAATTATTAAAAATCTATATTGGCGGCAGAAAGCAACAGTAAGGCTAAATGGAAAACTCACAGAAGACAGTAAAATTCTACGAGGCATCAGACAGAGCTGCATACTATCTCCACTGCTTTTTAATATATATTCAGATAAAATCTTTAAACGGGCTACTCAAGGACAACGAATGGAAGTACAAATCAATGGAGAATATATAAATACAATACGATATGTTGATGACACTGTTATCCTAAGCGACAAACTACAAGACCGGCAACATCTATTAGACTGTGTTAACACTGAGGGTCAAGAAATGGGGCTCAACATAAATATCAAAAAGACAAAATTTATGGTCTTTAGTAGACAACCTCATCTTAACGCTTCAATGCAAATAGAAGGAAAAAGTATAGACAGGGTGACTCATTTTAAATATCTTGGATGTTATATCACCGAAAATTTAAACCCAGATAAAGAGATAAGGTGTCGAATAGAGACTGCTAGAGCAACTTTTCAAAAAATGAAACCACTTTTCTGCAATGATAACCTCAACCTAAAACTACGACAGAGAATGATAAGATCATACGTCTGGCCGGTGTTACTATATGGGGCAGAGATCTGGACAATTAAGGCTGCCACGATTAATCGGTTGGAGGTTTTCGAAATGTGGTTACACCGGCGAATGCTGAGAATACCTTGGACAGCTAGGCAGACCAACGAAATGGTACTCAATAGGGCCGACACAACTCGTCTACTATTAAACACTGTGAAGTGTAGAAAAATCTCATAGCTTGGACATATATTCAGAGGGGAGCGATATAGAATTCTTCAATTAATCATGATGGGTAAAGTAGAGGGACGTAGAGGAGACAGGCTTCCTGGTTGAGAAATATTCGTGAATGAACAGGTATACGTAGCGCGGGGGAACTGTTCCAGTTAGCGCAGGACCGTGAAAGACTTGCCAATGTAATTGCCAACGTCAGGGGTACCTGATATGGCACTTGAAGAAGTTTTGGTGATTATTAGTTATATTACGCCACACTGAAATTCACTTTTTTTTTCAGAATAAATGTATTTTGGGGTGCTTATTGTAAAGGAATAAAGAGGAAGCTAAGAAATCGACAAAGATCGGTTCACACAGGCGAAACAATGAGAGGTATATATGAGAACATTTATATTATACTATAAAAACAGGCGCATTATGTTCTAACACGGTTAGAGACAAAGCACCATGACAAGTGAAAAAGGTAAATTTTAAAATAAAATTTTAAGCTTAGGTCAAATACTGTCAACGTAGGAGATCGTGATTCCCATATTTAAGATTGATTGAGAAGCTGATCCGAAGAACTACAGTGAAATTTCTCTTCTTGGTGAAGTCCGAAAGTTGCTAACTAAAATCCCTTCAAGTGAAGACGAGAATAAGCGATTGATGCAATCTTCACTGTTCTCCAGATAGCAAAGAAAGGCACTGAATATAATAAGATCGCTTGGATGTCCTCCATTAACTCAAGTTTTCAATAGAGTAAGACTAGTGAATGTATTAAGATTGCTTAGGCTAGGAAGGGAAGACACAGGAAACAAAATTAGTTTCAAAGTACCCCATCGAACTACACGAACAACCCCGTTGCAAGTGGTATAAGATATAGAGAAGGAGTCAACCTTAGCCCCATTCTGTGTGGTTTAATTAGGGATAAAATAGTTAGAGAAGTCAAAACAAGGGTAGAAGTTACACAACGGATGACACAAGAATACAAATAACATGCTAAGTCGACGATGTAGTCATCATCTCAGAACATGAGAGCGATCTGCTAATGATGCTTTGTAACTTTGAACTTATGGTCAAGTAATTTAACATGATTATCTTCTTAGCATTCAGTAGAAAAAATGCAACTACTTTGCTAATTTGATCGACTTTTTATTTATAACAACAAAACAGTAGAGAGTAAGAGTCCACTCTTAATTTTATACTGTATAACAGTATAAAAAGGACAATAGATACCTCAAAAACTAAACATTATTTTAATCAACATCAAAAATATGTATCTATTCTGAAAAATTGATGACATTTCGATTTTATATAAATTTTTTAAATAATAATAGGTCAAGTAAAAGAGGGTGAAACTTAAATGAAAATGCTTCGTGTTGATATAAATTTAAAGACCTTTAAGATATTTATTTTCTAAAAGGGATTAGTTGTTTTTAAAGTAAATAAAGTTAAAAATTAATACTACTATTTATTTTAAAAAAATTAGATATTCAAAGTTTAGGTAAAATCTGAAATTTTCACTTACCGTAATTTTCATCTTGTATTCTTGTAGAAAAATCAATTAAATGACTGATACTCAAACCAAGAACAGATTTGGTTTATATAATGAACAAGTAAGCGGAAATAGGCCTTGCAAGTACGTAAAGTGAGTTAACAAAAAATTATAAAAAGCCTATCAATACATAAAAAGAAACAATACATGATAAAATGAAAAAATATTTGATTTGTTTTCTCTAATAAATAATTTAATTTATCTATTTGCTTGACGGGTGTTAATTTAAAAAGTTGTGATTCATAATAAATAAACAATTTTCTAATAGATTTGATAGTGTTTTAATTTTTAATACATCTTAATATTTGGAACAACTAACATGAAGAGCGCTGGATTTACATTTTCTTGCAATAATTTGAAAATATATATTCTAGAGTTCTAGTTTGTGCATCTTTATATTGTTTCAACTCTGTTATTTTTTTATGGTTTCTGCCTCTAAATAAGATACTTTTAAACAACCAAAAATATTGGAATGTTACAATGTTTCTCAGTTATTAATCCTTAAATCCAAACTTCAACAGAAATCTGTTACATTATTTACACAAATAAAATTTCCAAACGTAAAAATAATCTACTAAAATGATAAATTCAAAAAAAAACATCTGGCAAGAACCAATTCTTCCTAAGATTGATAATATCAGCTGATGACATTTTTAAGGGCTTCTTCGTGACGTCAGATTACCTTTCAATATTAATAGAACTTTGATTCCCTGGTTTACTTTTGTTAATAAGAAATAAATATGTTGTGTGACATAATGTTTAATAAAAGTAAGGGTTACACTTTGTTCCACATATTCCCCTTCCTTCTTCAGCACGACCATATAAAATGTATGTAAATTTATAAAATCCACTTAAAACATTTTTTTTTATCAGATTTGAAAAAAAAATTCTTAATCCTTGTTCAAATATATATGAACAAAAGTACCAGAATTGTGAAAATATCAGAATCTGCATATGCAAATCTAAATTTAAAACATTTTAAGTAAAAATATGAAATAATTGATTTGGTAAAAATAACTTATGTATATATATATATATATATATATATATATATATATATATATATATATATATATATATATATATATATATATATATATATATATTCCAGTTTGTATTATATTATTATATTATTATGTTTAAACTACCATTCTTTATTTTTTATTGCATACTGATAAGCTTTTTGTTATATTAAAATTATTTATTTTCATGTTACACTTCTTGGATATTTGCAAGGCCAATTTCCTATAACTAGACTACTATATAAACAAAATACAACTTTTGTAGAGCACTAGTTAAGAAATCAGAAGAAAACTTATTATATAAAATACTTCAAAAAACTCGAAATGAAATTAACAGTAAGTAAAATTTTCAATTATTAATTTAACGAATATGTTGCTGTGATAAACAAACAGTCCGTTTGGAAAAGTTTATAAACATTTTCAGGGAGCACTTATCGCAGAAATATACCAATATACAGGGAAATAAAAAAAAGGTGATTTTGTGTCAATAATGTTGGACCCTTTTTTATTTTTTCGTTCCTAAAATGAAAACTAATAAAGCAATAATTGTATTATAACGAAAAGAGTTGCAGACAATTAACACCTCTTTAAAATGAGCTATTATTTAAACAACTCGGTTCATTTTTAACCGAGAAAACACGAAAGTAATTACATAGACTCCAAAAGAAAAACTTTTTGTAAAAATTCAAAACTCTTCCAAATTTAGAATTGTAGCATAGATCTTTTGCTAAATCATAATTATTTATACGTAGATTAAGTGTGCTAGAGATGGGAACTGTCATATAATTAGTTTTTGCACTGTTATGTTTTACATTTTGTATACATGAAAATTCACTATCCACAGATGTTCCGGTTTAAATTTGAAAACAAAAAGATTTGCAAACCAGAAAAAATAAACTAAAAATTTTCTTTTATAACACATATGAAAGACAAACAAAAATCAAATCACACGCTAATTTTTAGAACCAAAACTTTCTTAATAAAAATATTATATAATCATCATCTTCTGGCCATTTGCGTCCACTGCTATACATAGATCAAAAAGTCTTCACAAATTCCCATTTTGAGCTCTATTCATTCAATTTCTATTTTTTTAATATCGTTTCTGCATCTGGCTGGTGGCCTAATGCTTTAATAGTCTCTGGGTCTCCATATTTTTAATTTTCTAGTCCATCTGTTAAAATTCTGGCTATGTGACCTGGCCACCTCCATTTGGCTCATATGATTCGTTATTTTTTTTTCTACTTTATGTTTATATTAGGCATTCTCTTTTTTCCACATCTAGCATCGCCCTTTCCTTTCCTCTCTGTGCCACTTTCAATTTGTTTGCCAAACATTTTGGCGCTATAGGTGATTATTCATAAGATGCATTGTTCATATAATTTTCTCTGGAAACATATTTTCAAGCAGATCCGCTTTAAAGGTTTTTAAAAAATCAAAATTTTAGTAATATATAAAGAAATCTTTCTGCCGTATTTAAATAGTTTGTTATATATGTAAATTCTCCTTTCAAGCAGAGACTATGAATAATATATATTTACAAACAGTTTATTTCCTGCAAATATTGCTCTAGTCCCCTCTCCATACGCGTTTCGATCACCTCATGATCTCGTCAGTAGAGCTGTACCGGACGGAGAGCAACATTGCTGCTAATGTTAACATCTTAGTGAACATCCTCAAATAAAGATATTGGGGAAAATTTATCTCACAAATTTTCCTTTTTTCTCCCTGAAGATGAAAATGATAATAAAGATTTTCCAAAGCTTGGATTAAATTTAAAGAGTACTTTTTCACTTGCTACACACCCCAATATTAACAAGTTTATCCTAACTAGTCCGCAACGACTACCCCCTCCCTCCCTCCCTCTCTCTCTCTCTCTCTCTCTCTCTCTCTGTATATATATATATATATATATATATATATATATATATATATATATATATATATATATATAAACTCGTTAACCATGCTAGTAGGCTATTGCCTGTACATTGCCATCACATCTTTCCCGGAAGATGAGGTCCAGCATTCTCGCCAACATTTTGGTGGTCTTCCCCGTGATCTTTTTCCTACTGGGTTATTCATTTTTGCACTTTTAGCGAGTCTACCGTCCTCCATTCTCCCTATATGTTTGTTCCAGAATCTTCGTATTTGTCTAACCCATCTTCCTATGTCCTGTATCCCGCATTGTTGTCTGATATCTTCATTCCGTATTCTGCCATGTAGTTTTGCCTTGTATACTTCTTAATGTTTTTATTTCGACTGTTCTCATCATTTGTAGAGTTCTGCCTCTATCTGGTCTTGTTTCTGCTGCGTATGTTATGATGGGTCTTAGAGCCGTTTTATATATCTTAGTTTTGCTTTCGGTATTAAGGTATTTGTTCCTCCAGACAATTTCTGTTAGGCATCCCGAAATTTTAGCCGCTTTCATTGTTTGCTCTCTTACTTCGTTAAAAAGGTTTCCATGGCTCGTTATTTCTGCTCCCAGATATTTGAAGTGATTTACCTGTTCGACAATTTTGGAATCGATTTCCAACTTGCACCGTATTGGTTCTTTGGATGTTATTAAGCATTTGGTCTTGGTGTTGATGAGCATATTTAATTCTTTCGCTTTAGTGTTAAAAGAGTGCAGTAGTTTTTGGGGATTATCTTTAGCGTCTGCAATAAGAACAGAATCGTCCGCATAGCAGACGGTATAGAAGAATGTGTTTCTCATTTTGTATCCAGCTGTTCTGGGGAGATTTTCTATTATTTTATCCATTATTATATAAAATATGAAGGGGCTGAGCGAATCGCCCTGTCTAATTCCTGTGTTTACATATATGTCTTCCGTTGTTGTATTTCTTACTCTGTTTTCTGTTCTGCACTGGATGTTAATATCGTATATTAGGTTAACTAAGGTTTAGACCTTTTGTTCTCATTATTTCTAAGACGTCCTTTAAGCGTACCCTGTCAAAAGCCTTGGTCATATCGACGAAGCACATGTACGCAGGTTTATTGAATTCTAGGGATTTTTCAGTTATTTGTTTGACAATGAATATTGTATCAATAGTGGATCTGTTCTTTCTGAAACCTTGTTGTTCTTCTCGTATACTTACGATTTTGGTGATTTCTTCCAGTATAGTTTTTGTGAATGCTTTGAGAATGCTATCAAGCAGTATTATTCCTCTATAGTTTTCTGGGTGCGTTTTCTGTCCTTTTTTAAAAATGGGTATTGTTACACTATTCTTCCATTCATTCGGTATTTTTTGTTCTTCTATGATATTCTTGAATAGGGTTAATATTTCATTCCATAGCTTTTTCCCTCCGTATTTAAGCATCTCATTAGTGATCTCGTCTGGTCCAGGGCTTTTGCTATTCTTAAGGTGTTTTCTATCTTGTCATTTGTTAGTTCTATGCTATCGTCCCCATATTCATTTTGTATCTGTTCCGTGTTCTCCTCTTCCTTAAATAGATTTTTAAAGTACGTTTTCCACTGCTCTAATGTGATTTTTTATTAGTTCTCACGGCATCTTTGACTTCAAGCTTGTTTCTTCTTAACATTCCCCATATTTTTCTGGGTTCCGTAAATGATAGTCATATATATATATATATATATATATATATATATATATATATATATATTCCCCTATGACTCTTGTGGACAGGTTTTCACATCTCGATATCATTTTTGTTCCTGAGAAGTTTTTCAGCTCTGATAAACACATTTTTAATATTCTGTCAACCTTATATAAAATCTTTTTTTTTTTAAATATCTGATGCTATTGTTTTTTAAATATTTTTGCAGATATTCCTTTTCTTCGTTGTCCTCGCAGTAGCAGCGGTGTTTGCTGAACCTGAGCCAGGTGACTATTATGGAGGATCTCGTAAGAATGTCAGAGTAATAGTAAAAGAGCGGGTGCCTGTAATAAGGAAGTCAGTCTATCAATATAGGCAACCTAGTAAGGTGATTATAAAGAAACCTGCATACGGCTATGACAATTATTATGGTAAATATTAATGATGGAGTCACTTAAGCCCCATCCAATATCCTTTACAAGAAGAATTTCCGCAATGTTTAATAAAGTAGTTTATAGAGCATGATTAAAAGTATTAAAAATATATATACAGCAAGCAACTGCACTAATAATACATAATTGTTAGGAAAATAGGTTAAGAAATGTTCTAATTCGATATAAAGGAAAGCAAAACTAATTGAATGTGATATAAATGGTGATTTATCTAAATTACTATTATAGTTTCTTGTACCAAAAGCATAGAACAATAAAAATAATAGGCAAAAATGTTTAAAAATTGATTTATCCTTCTACCTTTACCAAAATAATATTGTTTGTTACGTCACGAAAAGGGCAAGAAATAATACAATTATTTCTTGCCCTTTTATGAATTTCGATATATGTATTGTATATATTTGAATAAAATAAAAATAAATAAATAAGAGCATCTTAGTTGTTTAATTTTTTAAGTATGTAGTGGACATATTTTTTATCGATTCATAGACTTTGAGTATTGAGAACTAGAACAGTTGATTGTTATCAATTTTAAAGAGACGAACACTTTACCAGAACGCTCCAACTTTAAATGGGAAGATATTGAGGTTTTACAAAGATGTTAAATATCTGGGGGTAATAATAAACCCAAAACTGACATGGAATAATCATATTGAAAGGTTCTCCAAAGGGTAACAGCAGCAAGCTGAACATGTCAGAGACTCTTTGGTAAAAACCTGGAGGTTGAGATCGAGAATGATTTTATGGTCATAAGAAAATATTATCAAACCCATGGTCACATATGACTCATCACTATCGTGGCAAAAGATATAACAAATGGCAGCTCAAGGAAATCTGCAAAAAATCCGTAGGTTAGCCTATTTAGGAGTTATGGAAGCTATGCCATTTACCCTAGAGCGACAACAGAGGCTTTGCTAAACTTCCTTCATTGCCTACCGCTGTGATGAGGACAAATGGCCTTAAGCTGCTTCAAACAGGAGACCTCAAATCTGGAACCGTATCAAAATCGACAGACTAGATATCTATAAAATATAACGTTGGCGTAAATTGTTAAGTAGTAAATGATTGCTATCGAGTGAATAAAGAGCAGTTCAGTGGTATGATTTACTGATGGTTTTAAGATGAAAGAGAGAGTATTTTGCTTAGACCTAGGGCTTGAAATATTCATTGGGAACATTCAAGCAGAAATGCACACATCTGTGCAAAAGAGTGCCTGAATAGGATCACTAACAAGGCAAATACAATCACCAGAAAGCCGAGCAGCGCTAAAACCTCTAAGATCCAGCATCTCTCAGTCTAAGTGAACTTGGGACTGTAGGCAAGCTCTAAAGCAACTGGAAAATACAACAGAGTAACTTAAATGCAGGTGCCAGGGCACAAGAAAATCCAAAGAAATGATGAAGCTGATAGGCTCTCAAAAAAGTGACTCAAAGCCCTTTTTCGATCCGAAACTTTTCTGTGGATTGCCAAAAAATCACATAAAAAATAGGAGCTCTGGAGCTGAGAATAAAATCAAGCAAAATTAATGTGGAACAAAACGGCTAGTCTCGGATAGGCGAAAAAATTTATAATTCTATCATCTAATAAAGAAAAGAGATTTCTTGATCTCCCAAATAGGGATATTCTAGTAATAACGTATCTCTTCACAGGACCTCTGAGTTACCATCTAAGAAAGATAGATAATATAACATAGACGATGTACATCTATTTTTTGCATTATGTTCAGAAAGTTTCTGTTGTGATCCTATATTAATGGCATGGGAGAGTTTTCGGGGTTGTACATAACGAATCTAAAATTATTAAAAAAAAAATCAGTATAACGAATCCGATATGGCAGACTAAAATTTTTACATCACTCGATTTTAATTAAAAATGGGTTAGTGGGTTTTAAAAGGTGTAAATTACGAATTTAAAATTACTGTAAAAAAATTTATTAAGACTGATCCAATATATGCTACGCCGCAAGAGAAAGAGGGAATTAAAATGAAATGCTAAAATTAAATATGCTAAAAATGCTTCGATACAGGAGGTTATTTTTTTCGGTATTGATCGCAGTATCTAGGCTAGCATGCCGAAGATTAGGGAGGGTTGCGCCACCTGTTTGTGAGGTCCGTCGGTAATAAGAAGCGATAAGGTTATCCAAAACAGGAAACAACCAGATCCAAAAATAAAACACTCCTATTCCAAAAACAATTAAAATCTATATTTACCAATAAGAAAAAGGAATTTTGACTTATAAACTATGGGTATTTTAACCTAATCTAAAAAAAATATGTGACTAATTTCTATATATAATATAAAAAAAACAAAAAACAAAGAACAATAACACTATTACTAATATGACGTCATCTGCGCCAAACGCCAAGTCAGTAAGCTGTAGGTCCAGCTTTAGACTGGAAAAGCGGCGTTGCATAACCTTACTTTTGCTTTCGTTCAAATGTTTACATTTATTTTGAACGAATAAATTATCTAGTAGGCTGATTAAGACTAAAATTATGTTTATTTAAACCTAATTGAAAGTGATGGTCTATTAATATGTGTGTATATATTAAAATGTTTTAAATTACCTAGTGTATACGTATATTTTCGGTTTACAAGATATTTTAAATGAATTTAAATATAAAGTGTCCTGTAATTGCTCGCAGAATGTCTTATTAGTTCCCAATTACAGGGAAAAAATGAAAGTATACTTTAAAATCGGTAATATCACTGCTTATTATGAAGTTCCTGAAAGGCAGTTTTGTCATTAAATCCTAACACTTTAGGCAAGCTAGATAGCCGATGGCCTCTATGGGAACAGTGGTGGGTTATATGCCGGCTCTGGCATGCAAATCCAATCTTCGACACTAATGCAAAGTCCCAGTATAATAAAAACTATTTGTGGCGTGTACTTGATTGTCTTTAAGAGTCATAAAGTTGTTGTGCTGACTCTTCAGGAGTGATCACTTTCACTGTTGTGTACTTAACGAAAAACGAATACAATAATAACTTTTTTTATCCTCAATATCTGGGAAATGATGCCTTATCACACTAAACTATGGTTTTAGCTGCAAACAGGATTAAAAGTAGTATTGTTCTCTTAGGAAATCAGCAAAAAATTTCCTTTCTGGGTTTCTGCCAGTTTTCACAACCAAGGCTTGGCCCAGACGCTTCTAGAAATCTCCAGAGCGCCGAAAACAAAAGAAAAAAACAAAAGACTAAGTACACCCTTGATGAAAGTAGCAAAAGTGGAGTGTGTTGCATTTTTAGGCATACTTGATTTTTTTACAGAATCGGTTTTTCATATGACAGGTGAATAAACGTTTAGCTTTTTAGTTAATATTTATTAAAGAGATTACTTGATGGAAATAAGGGATTAATTTATGGTGAGTATTGGTTTAATTGTTGGTATTTTGGTAATATTATTTATAGTTTTATTCGTAAAATAACGGACGTAATATTTAACAACTCTCGATTTTGTTCGAAATTTGTTTTTGGAGGGTTTTTAAGAATACAAATAACGAATTTAAATTGTTTTAAAAAAATCAATATGGCAGATGCAATATGGCGGTCTCAAAATTTTATAATTTCGGATTATGTCCAAAATTGGTATTGGAGAGTTTTCGATGGTGTAAATTAAGATTACATTAAGAGTCTAAAATTTTTAATCATTTAATATGGCAAATACAATATAGGGGACTAAAAATTTGATATTTTTTCGATTTGATTCAAAATTGATATTGGAGCATACATTACGGATCCTAAATTTATATTTTCAAACTCAATACCCTGGACAAGATATGTCGGACTAAAAAATTGTCATATGTCAAGTTCCTTAAATATGGTTATTGGGGTCTTGGGAGATTAGATTAACTAACTAAAATGAGTTTTAAGATTGAACATAGAGGATTTACTATGGCAAACTAAATATTTGAAAAATAGTCTGAATTAAAGAATTTTTTGTTTAGTGTCTCTTAATTTTGGATAAAATTGGTACTTTTTGCGAACTTGAAAACATTGGAAGTTACATAATATATCTCGCGAGCACTTAGAGTTCAAATCATTTATGGATAATTATGGATGCGAAAGAAATTAAACTGACTTCTAAAAAGGCGCTAAAAAGTGAAAAAGAGATACATACATAAGTTAATATTGTTATTAGCTCATTTTTAGAAGTCAGTTCAATCTTTTTTATAGAAATTTTATTAAGTTTAAAGGAGGTTGTTTTTGCACGACCAATTATTTCTTTCATATTTTTATCATGTTACTATTTTACTTTCAGTGTAGCGCTGACCCGCGAATTTTGCGGCGCACTCAATATTTTACCCCCAAGTTCTAAGAGGAATGATGTACTGATGTTTACTAATCACTCATCATTTTTGTTTTGGTCGTAATAATATGTAGCCCAACTGTTCACCGTACTCGTTCAGTTTTTTTTTTAATATTGAATGGAAATCCTCAAAGTTGTTAGTTAAGGCTGCAGTACCATCTGCTTAGCGAATATTGGTGATTGGGATGCCATTGATACCTCGTGTTTCATTTTTAATGCTAACTGAAATATGTTCTCAACGTACATGTTAAACAGAACAGGTGGCAAAATACTGACTTTTTTCAGTATGTCGAAAGTCTCTATTGAGAGATCGGCAATAATATGGACTTCATCCAATGGTTGCCTACAGAGAGGTATTTTTTTAATATACTTAAAATCTGAAATATAAATGTCATTAAAAAAGAACTTAAAAATATTGGGGAGCTTTGTAGTTTAAAGAAAAATAAAAAACCAGAAGTTGCTAAGTATATGTATATTTTTATTTGCATTGTTATAATGTACTTTTCAAACTATTACTACCTTGTTGTTGTTTTAGTTGAGAAATATCAACAACAGTAAGCCTCCGTACCCTTAAACACAATCGCCAATTCTTGAATTTAATTCAATTTTTAATTATTGTAAGAAAGAAAATTAGTTGTGGGCGACATTGTAATACAAAAAATTTATTTGGAAAAATTCCTTGATCTATTAGTAAGTTTAAAGCTGAAAAACATTTAAATATTTGCTTTTTTGGCTTAAATTTCTCAACATTGGCAAACGTATTAATATAATAATAAAATGAATTGGTACATGAAATTTTATTTTTTTTTACTTTTTTGATAAAGAGCATAGTTTCAATTTTGGGCATAACCTAATAACTTGCTTTATTTTGCCATATTTTTTCAAATGTTTTTCTAGGGATACCAAGGATTTTTACCATATTCTTCATAGGAAGGCTTCTTAACAACTACAACCTTACTGGGCTCCCTATATTGGTAAACAGATTGTTTTATTAAGGGTACACGTTCTTTTACAATAACTCTGACGTTCTTAGGGGATCCATATCCTCCACCATAGTAATCACCGGGTTCAGGTTCGGCTAGTACAGCGGCTATAGCAATAGCTACAAATACAAGGAAAATCTGCAAAAATAACAAAAACCAAGTATTAAAAAATAGAATTCTATTTTATAAACCGCAATGTTTCAAAAATTGTATAGAGTATTATTAAGAGCATATGAACCATTGATTCCCAAAGTGATCCATGTGGACTCCCAGGGATCGACTTCATCCCCAACGGTGTTCGAGCCGACGGGGAAAAAAATTGAAGGCATTAGATGTAAATAGTGATCCATGAAAATGGATCCTATTTCGGCAGATGATTGACAAAATTTATGAGTTCCGTAATTGTCAAAATGTACCTAACAAAAATTGTATTCATCTGCTAACTTAGATATAATAGAATACAAGCAGACAAAGAAATTACTTACTTATATATTAATTAAGCATATTTAACTAAATTATTGTGTAAGTAAGTAAGCATTCGCCTTGTGGTCATAATACTTGTAACATAAAGCTTTGCGCTCGTACGCGTATCAAAGGCAAACTCTGTTCATTCGTTTCCTGAATTTTGGGAAGAAATATTTTTAAAACTTTCAAAATGAACTAATCAATAAGTTAAACTGAATCAAAATTGTGTCCTTTGGAAGTCTGAAGTTAAGTTACTACATTTCCCTGTAGTCCGCAAGCTGCGGAGGGGGGGGGGGGCAAGTATATATTGATAGTTCTCCTCGGTTCCTTTATATTACTTTATGTTTTTCGGTGCGCTGAATCCATTTTTCGTAATTACCAGGCCCAAATTTGACCTCTTTTTTGTTCTGAAGTTATGGTTTTCAGACTTTTCTGGAAAAATAATTTTTATTACATTTTATTTAATTTCCACATCTTTTGTCTCTTGTAAATATTACATTAGACTAATATTTTAACAGACAAAAAGTGTGTTTCAAATGGTGCCTAAAATTCTAACAACTGAAACTCTCAAAAATGTTTGTAGTGACACTTTGTATGTCATTTTTTTTTATTATATTCCCGGGTCCGTCCTAAAGCCGGATGCACTGCGACCAGAGTAGGCCTATTGTGCTCACCCTAGACATTACAGCCACTCTGTCAACCTAGCCCCCTGGCTCAATCTGTACAGTCCTGCTAAAGAGTGAGTGAGTATTTCTCTCAGTTCCAATCTTACTGACCCGAAAGTTTGTTGTCTAAATCTCACCAGTGACTCACAGTCACATATGATATCCTTCACCGTTTCCTCGGCTTGTCCACATAGTCTGCAGCCGAGGTTTCCGTTATATAGATTCATTCTATTCAGATGTACTTTGACGGCCATGTGTCCCGTCATTATACCCGTAATAGTCCTTAATTGGTTTCTACTCATTTGTAGTAATTTCCTTGCCAGTTTCGGGTCCGGATTTCCAATAAATAGCTTGCTGTGGTTTAAACCCTGTCTGGTCATCTAGTGGTTTTTATGTTCTCTTTTGATCCACTTTATGTCTGCTTCTCGGGCCGCGCACCGCGGCACCCCATAGGCCGGTTCTGGACCCATGTATTGAGATGCCGACCCTGCTCTAGTCAGCTCGTCAGCTTTTTCATTTCCATGTATGCGTTCATGTCCTGGTACCCACTTTAACATAACTCTGTTGTCTTTTGCCAGAGTTTCCAGCTCACTCTGACATTCCTAAACCAGCCTCGATGACACCTTTTGGCCCTTGGGGGCTTTTAGGGCTGCCTGGCTGTCAGAGTAAATGAGGATTTGCTTCCCTTTGTAAGCTCTCCTGTTTATCTCGTCTGCGCACCCTAAGATTGCGTATATTTCTGTCTGGAATACTGTTTGGTATTTCCCAAGGGGAAGGATTAATTCCTTCCCCAGTTGTAGCCCATATATCCCAGCTCCAGTACTAGTTTTTGAACCGTCAGTGTACCAGATACTTGCACCCGAGAATGTTTCCGGTCTTTCTCTTTTACTTGCCATTTGATCCTCTATTGTGACTTCAAACGGTATATTATAACGGTAGCTCGAGTTCATATAGTCCGTGTCCATTTCCAACTCAGGGCTCCTGATTTTTTTTTTCATATGTTTTTATGTCCTGACATCGTACTTTGCGATTTTACTGTTGAGTGATTTAGTCGGTGGAGTCCCATTCTTGCCTCTGCCTGAATCACTATGTGTAGCGGAGGCAGATCCAGAATACACGCCATTGCCGAAGAGGGGGTTGAGTTCATGGCCCCAGTAATACACAAACAGGCGACCCTTTGTATTCCACTCAGCTTTGTCATGGTTGTTCTCTGCATTACCTTGGGCCACCAGACCAAGGCTGCGTAAGTGATGGCTGGTCTCACAACACTGGTGTATAACCAATGTACCATTTTCGGTGAGAGACCCCATGTTTTCCCACATAATCTTCTAACAGTCATAAGAGTTGTTTCCGATTTTCTGGTTATGTTTTCCACTTGTTTGTTCCAGGTCAGCCTGGAGTCTAAAATCACCCCCAGATATTTTACATCTCTGGCAAGTGGTATTGTGTTTCCTTGGAGGATGATGGGACCGAGATCCTCTATCCTTCTCCGTTTTGTAAAGAGGATTAGGACAGTCTTTTGGGGACTTATATTGAGTCCCTCCTGCCTTACCCATCTTTCTACAACTTTAAGAGGCCTCATTGAAAATTACTCGAACTTGTTGAAAAGAGTAATAACATGTAAAGAATTTATGTTTTTCAGTTAAGATTTCGAAATTAAGCACTAATCTATGCACTGAAATGGCCCAATTTCACCGAGAGCGTAAAAAAAAACTCAATTGAGCAAATCGAGATTCAAAGCGATGATGATTATTTTTTTTTCCGACATTCATGGAATTATGTACCTTCACTGGGTTTCTGAAGGTCAAACAATTAATCAGCATTACTATCTTGAGGTTCCTGCCCAACTCCGTGAAAAAATAAGAGTAAAACGACCCTATTTGTGAAAGAAAATGTCATGGGTTCTCCACCAAGACAACGCGACGACTCATTCTTCATTGTCTGTCAAGACGTTTCTTACCAAGTACAATATCCTAGTGTTAGATCAACCGCCTTATTTGTCTGATCTTGAACTATGTGACTTTCATCTAATTTCTAAGTACGTTGAAGTTGTGAAAGAAAAAGCGTCACAAAAGAAGTCTTCCAGCATTGTTTTGAACAATGGAAAATTCATAGGAAGTGTTGTATTTATAGAGAAGGGGTGTATGTTGAAGATGATAACAACTGGTTATGTATAAATTTAAAATAAACTGTTTAACAGCATTAGTCTTGTTATTTTACAGCCACACCTCATTCAACATCATATATTTGTCATTAATATTAGAAGATTTACGGCATTATGGTTGTTTCATAGTAAAAACTACCTACATCTTCAGAAGCTTGGCTTTACAAACTAAGTTAATTCAATATATTTATAAATATAGTATAACGGATGAATCAATAAATAATTATTTAATATTTTAAACTACCCCGTTGTGTTATCTTTTTTAACACACTTCTAAAGAGAAAGAGGTTCTACATTCGAAGAAAAAAAAATATTTATATATGTCGAATTCAATATTCCGGTTTTTGTTCAAAATTAATACTGAGTTGTTTCTGAGGTTGTAAACAAAGAATTTAAAATTATTTCTTAAAAAATTCTATACGGCAGATGCTAAAAATTTTACACTCCCCATTTTCGCCCAAAATTGGTATTGAGGGGTTTTTGAGAGTGTTGATTAAGACGTTAAAATTATTTTTTTTGAAATTCAATTTGGCAGATCCAATATTTTCGACTGAAAGTTTCACGATATTTACATTTTTTCAAACTTGGTGTTAAGAGTGTTTTCGGAGTCGTGTCTGAATCACATTTTGTCAAATATTAATTTGGTCGCGACTTCAAATATGTCAATTTTATATTATTAATTTTTCCTTTTTAGCGCTTTTTGGAAGTTGGTTCAATTTTTGGTAAAAATTGTATTTTTTTGTCCTGAACTTAAGGAAACTGGGCTAGTTTTATTGATTTACGATTCCTTTAAGAACAGAGAATCTTTAATTTTTAGATTATTGTTTAGAAAGTTCAAATCTTGGTCTTTTTTATGTTTATACACTTCAATATTTTCTGATGATTTACGAAAATAGATATCTATAGTAGACTTTGGATTAATTAATTCTAATTTCAAAATTTCTTCCTTTTGGTCCAATGTAGCAGTCATTGCACTCATTTAATTTTGACTTATTAACTTCTGGTTTTTTATACTTATTTGGTCTGTTTTGAACATTAAAAATTATATTTAACTTTAACCAAAGCTTATTATAGTTAACGATCTTTGCCTTAAATTGACAGCCTGTGACGTTTTTAATATTTTTCTTTTAATAACAAATTTACGCATTATCGTTTAAACCAGGTATATAGCTGACATCCCCAGGTCAATTCATACCAGTCTAAGCCTGTACGCCGACGACACAGCGGTCACTACATCGCACTGCAAACTCCGGGTCATAACATCAAGACTCCAGGAGCATCCTAGCAAGCTCGAGGAATGGATGGAGAAATGGAAACTGAAGGCCAACGCCGACAAAACACAGACCAGAGTCTTTACCAAGTTCAGAAAACAGCCTGTCGGCCAACCTCACCTCCATAACCAAGCCATTCCTTGAGCAAACAAAATCAAATATCTTGGACTCCATTACGATAAGAAGCTGATATGGAAAGACCACGTAATGGAAGCCAAAGCCAAAGCACAAGGACTCCTGGCATCCCTGTACCCCCTACTAGGAAGAGGCAGTAAACTGTCCTCAGGAACAAAATGACGATATACAAAGCTATCATCCGCCCAGCGATGCTGTATGGAATCACATCTTGGGCACACATCCCGAAGACAAGAAGACCCATACTTCAGGTGGTGCACAACAAAGTCTTACGCATCATCGTTAACGCCCCATGGTTCCTGAGGACAGATCAGCTTCAAAGGGAACTACAAATCCCCACCATCCTGGAGTTTGTCAGGACCACATCGGAGAAATTTTTCAGTAAGATTCCGGACCATCATATTGACATCCTTAGGGACGCCTTCCGCCCCTGTCCGTTTCATTGGAGAACGTACCCAATCCCAAGCGACCCACGTCCTAGCCAAGCTGAGGGGGGACAGAAAAATATCTTAAGTTAGCTTTAGTTCTAATATTGCATACTATTTTGTAAATTAAGTTTGTTAGATTTGTTCTTCGAACATACCCTGTAGAAGTAGCATAACGTCAGAACTAGGGCCCGGTTGTTTGAACGCTGAATAACGTAATAATATTTTTATTTGTATTTGAAAAAGTGTTGATAAACAGTAGATATTTAATTTCTTGGTACAGACATACCAATTTTATGATATCCTTTTCTAATTGCATTATTTAAACGAGTATCATCGATAAGTCAATTTTGAAAACAAAGTTGGTTGCCTAAGTTATTATTATTGTTATTTTCAATATGTCAACAATATCTAACAATATTTATCGAATAACTTTTAAAATCCTCTTTTTGTTAATATTAATTGTAAACTTCGCATTTATAGTAATTACTAACACTAAAAAACACCAAAAAAAGTCACGACAAGCAATTAAACTGAAAAATAAGATAAGTAAATATGTTTATGTCTGTCAAACATCAAAAAAGCGTCTCCCCTACCGACCATAAACAGCCTTCAAACAAATCTATTGTTGTTTAAATCTAGAGTATGATCGAAGAATTTGTCAATCCAATGTATCATATTATGTAAAAGAAATTGAAAGTGTAACAGTTACTTAGTGCCAATAAAGAAACTATGAAACTATGCCTAATCACATATGATTTCCACAATTATTTTAGGTTTATAGAAATAATTTTAAAAAATTTAATCAAACTCCTCCTTTTTATGATGGTACCACGGTGTAACAATTAAAAACAGTCTAAGTAATATTATTTAAGGGTTAAAACCACCATGAAATTGTCAGAAAATCGATTTTTTTGGTTAGATAAATTATTTATATTTTTATGAATATTTTCAGTTTTTAACCATTTCAAAATTCATTTCCGAAATTATAGCAATTAAAAGTGAACGGGGCAGAGCGTGGGCTCGAAAATCAACTAGCGAGGAGAACGGTCAGAGCCTTAACATAGGGTATTGTTTAACATTATTTTATAATACATAGTTTGAATCAGTTCTTTACAATAAGATATAATTTAAGAAATTTCAGATGGCGAAAATAACTGAGCTGTATTTTTTTTTGCGTTTTTCTCGATACTGTGTTTTTTCAACGAGACAAGGTATCTAAAGATCTACTTAACCGATTTAGAAAAAATTTAAACCACATAGTTTTTACAATATTATCTAAGATACAGCTGAGGATTTTTTAAATTAGATGCAGCGTTCATTTTTTATAAATTTTTGAAATTCAAAATTGTGATAAAAATAAGATTTTTTTTCCACCATCAGCAAAAATTTTTAAAAAACAATTAGATGTTTAAGTTATAACAGCATAAGTAACCAAATAATTTACAAAGTAAATTTTACTTACTGTTAGTTTCATTTTGGATTCTCGAATACCAAAATAACACAACAAGGATTTGTTGCTGAGAAAAACGAACATTTGGTTTATATAGTAATCTACTAATCTAGTTAAAAGAAGACCTTGTAATAGGCACACATGTGTAAATTAATTATTAAGCAAAATCTAGGAAAAAGGAAAAAATTATTATTTAACAAATCAAGTAGAACCAAACTAAGTATTTGACCTCTGTAATTTAAATTAATAAAATTAATATAAATAAACCAGTGTAGCGCAAATTCCTCTAAAAAGCCAAAAATAAACTAAAAACTGTTCTAATGTTCGCAAATTAATTATTTACTTGGCCCTTTTCAGAAGTCTGTGTCATATTATTAATATGTCTACATAGCCTCTGATTTATGTTTAACTTTTTTGCCCCAGTTAAAAGAGTGTTTGTGTTTCTTTTGCATGTTTTTTTTTTAAATTTTAAATTTTGCATCGATTTTAAAAAAAGTCAAGCAAATTGTAGCTTAATAGTGTATCTTTGCAATACTGTAGATTGAGAGTGCATCGTTAAGGCTTTCTTGGCCCCTCTACCGCACTTTGACCTGTATGATCTTTTGTAGAGGGCGCCCGGATTTCGACACTTTATTAAAGATAGAGACTTACGATTTTCGCTAACCTGTGATAGGTTTTTGTTATAGTAAGTTACAACCCAATAGAATTTTCCTAGCCCCCACTGTAAATAGACTTTAAAAATGAAATGAGTTAAATTTAAAGTAAATGAGCTAGAAGCAAATTTCACAAACGTTTATTAAAAACATTTAATGTAACGCATTAAATTTAATAATTTACATTAATCTAAATTAATTTATTCCGTTAAATCTAATGTAATCTGTTATAAACGAGACCGCCCCCCGTATCGAAGTGATCGGTTCGTCACAATCCAATTTTTAGACCCTAAAAGAGGTGTTTCGTCCTAGCTACCGAGGGGGGACTCATCAGTGGGTCCATTGGAGCTTTTCCCAGACACCTTTGGTACACTTTCTACATCTAGATACTCTTACTTAATAAACCTTTCTGTGTCGGAACCTATAAACCAGATTCTGAGTGTGCTGCCATCTGCGACATCACCCCGCCAAGGCAAATACTTTGCAGACGAGATCGTTAGATCCCGCATGTATAGAAAGAGTTTCCTGATGAAAATGCAGATGCGGACGCTTTTAGGGTCTTTTACAGGCCCATTGCTATAAGCCATCAATCCAGACAACCCTTGCTGCCTTAGGTCCTGTCACGGTCGCCATGTTGTAAACGAGACCGCCCCCCGTGTCGAAACGATCAGTTCGTCACAATCTAATTTTAGACCCTAAAAAGGTTGTTTCGTCCTAGCTAACTCATCAATGGGTCCGTCGGAGCTTTCCCCAGACACCTTTGGTACACTTTCTACATCTACATACTCGTA
This sequence comes from Diaprepes abbreviatus, assembly GCA_034092305.1. Taxonomy (NCBI): domain Eukaryota; kingdom Metazoa; phylum Arthropoda; class Insecta; order Coleoptera; family Curculionidae; genus Diaprepes; species Diaprepes abbreviatus. Next base: position 1,492,057 of record JASJET010000135.1, read on the forward strand.
TTTAATAAACCTTTCTGCGTCGGAACCTATAAACCAGATTCTGAGTGTGCTGCCATCTGCGACAAATCATACATTAAATTTAAAATTTGATCATTACTTTTTAAGGTGACTATGTACACTAAATATACAGCCAATGTTCATTGAATTTGAAATATGTTATCACTTATTTAATGCCCCAATATGAGTTTTAAAAAAAGGAAACTACCAGTAAAATGTGGAAACTTTTCCTATAGGTAGTGTACCGTCATCTGTAGACCGGTTTCAAACTCATTCGTTTCCGTCAGTACAGGCAGACATTACACCTGACCATAAGAAAATTGAGTCCCTTAAGCAACTTATATCATATTAAAGAAAAAGTTCCATACAAGTTATGCCATCTCCCTGAATCTCAAGCAATATACGTTATCGAATATGGAATAATAATATAAATTCCATTAGTGTTAGGAATATGTGAATTAATTTTAATGTACAGAAAGTTGAAATACCTTTACAGTTACACTACTGAAATTTAAGATATCATTTAATCAAATTTAATATACAACGCACTTATATTTGAATGAATTGCTTTAAATTCAAAGTAAGTGTAAATTATTTTGGTACAAAATCATTAAATCTAATATAGAATGGACATTAAATTTACATTAAATTTATCTCGTATCTTAATTAATATGTAAGTCAATAAAAAAGTAAAAACGGTTCATTGTAGAGTTTTTTACGTAAAATCTGCTGGAATACTAGTTTCCTTCTTGCGGCATCAAATTTTGAGTTATAGACCAAAAATTTTTTTTTGTAGAACACCCTGTTTATTATTTGACAGCACCATTTTTATTTGTACAAGCTTTTTAAATTCGAATAGTTAATATTTGATTTCGCTAATAAATCTAAAATTTTGATTTGCTATAAGTATATATATATATATATATATATATATATATATATATATATATATATATATATATATATATATATGAAGTAAAATGTGAACAGTAATTGCAAACTTCGTTCCATCATATCCTTTCCGTGTTAGAGGTTGCACAATTTTTCCTCCGTGTGAGATGCAATAGCAGTGGATATATCCACATTATGCCGTTGTAGTGCTGAAATCACATTCAGCAAACGTACAACTATATGCAACTCCGTGAATAGATGAAGTAAAATGCCAACAGTAATTGCAAACTTCGTTCGGCATAATGTGGATATATCCACTGCTATTGCATCTCACACGGAAGAATCCGTGTGGTGGCACAGGTCGGCCATATCTAACTGTGCAACCTCTAACACAGAAAAAATATGATGGAGAGAAGTTTAGATTTACTGTTCGCATATATATATATATATATATATATATATATATATATATATATATATATATATATATATTAATTATAATATCTTTGGAACAACGTCTTGATAGTATTTAGAATGAGTTTTTAAGGTCTTTGTAATATAATGTAGTTGAAAAGTTGAAGGCAGTTTTTATAATATACGAGACTTCATACATTCCAAAAATATAAACAATGCCGAACTTTATTATGCAAAAAACAGATAAATTAACCAAACGGAACACTAAATGAAACATTTTATTTTAAGTACTGTTGGAAATGGATGTCATTTCCCCTCAAACAGAAATGGCACATTTCTGCAATTTTTCTTCAGACATTTCAAATTGAAAAGCCATTTTTTTTGCATGCGAAATTTTTCTACCAAACGATGTCGAACCTAAAAATCATAGGAAAAAATCCAGGAGAGATAGGATAGGTGATCTACGGAGTTAACTAACTGGCCCGTTGATACTAATCTATCTTGGAGTTGTGTGGTTATAGGGTTATCGGGTTATGAGATCTTTGGGGGTTGGGTTTTTTTGAAGTTATAGCAAAATCCTGACATAACGGGATTTAATGGACTATAGATTCGGATTTCACGATATAGCCAGAACCCCAGCCAGATTTTTTTTATGCGGCTGTGCGCAGCACAGACCAGAATTTTTTTTTGTGTGGCTGTGCAGAGCACTGGCCTGGGATTCTGACTATCATATCATGTCGGAGTTTTGCCCTAACTTCAAAAAACCCAAAACTCAGACTATTAAGTGTTGTTGAACGCTGTTAACCCAAAACCAATGCTGTCAAACCTCTAATAAACCCATGATCCAAAGACCTCATAACCCGATAACCCCATAACTCCAGAACTTTATTTATAACATCGTAACTCTGTGAGTCTATAACCTCACTACTATGTTGCTAAAATCATTGGGGTTATGAGGCCATGGGATTCAACAGCTATCGTTTTAAGGAATTAAATCCACGACAAGTTCTTCCGCTACGGGAGATTGAGTGTAATGACTTCAGTGACATGGTTATGGGGTTATAGAGTCATGGGGTTATGGGGTTATTGCATCATGTGTTCAATAGCCTTAGTTTAAAGTAATTGAGGCTACGATAAGCTTTTCCGCTATGGGAGAATAAATGTAATGATTTAAGTAACATGAAGTTATAGAGTCGTAGGTTAATGGGGTTATAGGATTATTGGGTCATGGATCTCAGCAACTGTAGTTTAAAGAAATTGAGGCGACTACGAATTCTTCCGTTATAAGAAATGGGATCATGGAGTAATGGGGTTTTTGGGTTATGGAGTCTTTGAGTCATGAGGTTTTTGAGTCATGTGATTATTAGGGGTTTAACAGCATTGGTGATGGATTGGAAGCATTTAATAATGTTTAATAGTCTTAATTTTGAGTTTTTTTAAGGTTATGGCAAAACCCTGGAGTGGTAGGATTTAATGAACCCTGGATTCGGATTCAACGTAGTAGTAGACATAGTCCGAACTCCAGGCCAGTAAATTTTTTTATGTGGCTGTGTAATTATAATAACTTAAGCTATGCTACTGTATTATTTATTTTATGATTAGATTCTTATGATTATATATATATATATATATATATATATATATATATATATATATATATATATATATATATATTATAGCGTTGTGTTTCACGGATGAGAACATGTGATTCAGTATTAGTCCTGGAATACATTCGTTTTTTGGTTTGGTTTCTTATAGAAATTCCCAGACGTTTCTCCAAAATTTTATTTCGTATCTCCTGTACTTGTTGTTTGGTGATCTACAACAGTTTGTAGATCCCTGATTTAGATGATATGGTGTCTTCTTGCCATATACCCCAATTTATTTTTTTTTGTTCTTGACTTTACATGTAGTTCAACTGCGCTTGTCAACTTTTTATATATGTTCTCTAAAGGTTTTGAATATCTGGAATCTATTCTAAAATTTCAAAAGATTTCATTATGAAATCGAGAGCATTGTTATAGTCTATAAATGCCAAATATGAATCCATTTTGAAGCTGCCAGGCAGATAGATAAAAAAAAAGCGGCAGCTAAAATTTGACACTTGAGATTGTAAAAATTATTTTCGGTTTGATTTATTCAGATTTATTATATTAGGGTAAATAAATTCGTCAGCAATCACTGGATAAAATTAAATCTTTATTTAATAATTTAATACATTTTATAATAAGCTACAATATAAGCAAATAAAAAATATATAAATAGACAGAAAATATCTGATGTCATTTTGGAAAATTTTTGAACAGAAGTGACCAAATTTTTGTTTTTTATTATCAAATTTAATCTTTTTTTGAATCTGATTAAAAAAGTATTTCTATTGCAAACATATTAAGAAAAAACGGAGAAATGGAGTTTGGCTCACTTTAGCTCATTTGATATCACCACTTTTTCTGTACATTTATTATTGTTTGAATCTAAAATTTAGTTAGTTTTTAACAGCTAGTTTTATATTTACTACTGGAAACACGACAAGATTATTTATACCAGAGATCGGCAAAGCTATATTTTTTTTTAATGTTGCTTGATAATAATTATTAATTCACGGAATAGAATTATCAATTACTTCATCAACTGATAATTTACAAAATAATATTACCATTAAATGAAATAATTGGTAATTTAATTACTAAAATCATTAATTAATAAATAATTGGTAATTTTATTCCTACCATTATCAAGTAACGAACTCTTGTAATAGATCGTTTGAATAATGAAATTTTCAGTTAATCTGGTGACGGTTAATATTATCCCTAAAATGATTAATTACTTTGAAATTTCAAAAATGAAATTGTGAATTACTTCGTTAATTGATAATTGCAGAACTAAAATTACCAATTACTTTATTAACTGATAATTTTATGAAGAAAATCTCCAATAAATTAACTAATTGATAATTTAAGGCAAAAAATGTCCAGTTAATTGATAATTTTAGTTTCGAAATTATTAAATAATAAAGTAACTGATAATTTCGATTTTCTGATTAATAATTTTCCAGTAATTAATCGTTAATTGAGTTATACTTTTTTACAAAAACCTTTGTTTAGAAGACCCTAAACCAAGTATCGGGAGTAAACCTTTAGGCCCTATAAGTTCATTGAGTAGGTTTGTTATTATAGGTATTTGAGTTTCTATTATACCAAGTATAGCAAGCAAGCCTTTAGGTCCCAAAAGTATGTTAAGCACTCTGCTTATTACAGTTAATAGGTTTCCTAGAAGACCTCCGCTGAAATCTTCTTTTTTAGTTGGCGTATTAAGCAATGGAATTAAACCTTTGGGTCCTATAAGGATATTCAAAAGTTTGTTTATTAAAGATATTTGAATTTTTATAACGGCAAGTATAGATATTAGGCCTTTGGGCCCAATAAGTAGAGTGAGAATATGGTTTATTACAGATACTGGACTTCCAATAAGATCCCCGCGGATATCTCCTTTTGAATCTATATAATCACTTAGAGGATCTTCTATTAGAGGGGCTGAAAGACCTTGTTTACTCTCAACTGTTATAGCTGAAACTATAGCAATACCACCAAGGAGAAGAAATACCTGTAAAATAATCAATTTTTATAAAAATCTTCTATACAATATTGAACAAAAATGGAGCAACGCGTTCGCAAGATATACAGTGCCTTCATTTCAAAACGAACCATCCTTAATAACTTTCTTAAATAGAAAAATTTAAAAAAAAGAAAAAACACGTCAATTTAGATATACAGGGGGAAGTTTAATTTTGCATTAGTTGAAAGTCTGTCAATCACCTCCTCACCTCCAGCTAACCTCACTTAGATATGTCAAATGGGAACCCCCAACTTGTGACACATCATTGTAAGCAGCATAAAATTGTCTATCCAACCGTATAAAAAAAAATTAAATCGGTTGACGTACAAGCGAATAGTGTGCAAAAATGTCTTGTAATAATGCATAATATATCGGCCTCGAACTTTGGTATGTCAAATGATTACCCTATAGTGTGATACATCATTTTAAAGGACGTACGATCTGCTATCCAACGATGTCAAAAAAAATTAAATTAATAGACGTTATAGGCAATTAAGATGCAAAAATGTGTGTTAAATATAAGCAGTTTATTCAGTTTTATTCAGTTGAAGAAAATTATTTTATTAAATGTTCAAAATGTGCGCCGTTATTAGCGAGACAATAAAAAAGCCTAATTTGAAATTCCCCACGAACATTGGCAAGGGTTTCTCTGCTAATTCCTCTACATTCCCGAACAATTCGATCTTTTAAATCGTCAATATTTTCAGGTGGGGTTTTATAAACCTTACTTTTTAAATATCCCCAAAGAAAAAAGTCTAGAGGGGTTAGGTCTGGAGACCGTGCTGGCCATTCAATTGCACCACATCTGCCAATCCACGTCCCTGGAAAATGTTCATCAAGCCACTCTCGAATTGCCAAAGCGTAGTGCGGGGGAGCTCCATCTTGCTGGAAATGCAAATTATTTTCATTTAGTACCATAACAGCATTTTCATCCACTTGATTTTCTAAAGATTGCACAATGGCAGGGTATATTGTGTTTTCTAAAAGGTTTAAATAAATTTGCCCAGTTAAATTATCTTCCAAAAAAAATGGCCCGATGATTTCATTGCCATAAATTCCTGCCCACACGTTAATTTTTTCGGGATATTGAGTATGCCCTTCTCGGAAAAGGTGCGGATTTTCATTATCCCAGTATCTGCAGTTATGTCTGTTAACCAGTCCATTTAGAAAAAAAGTTGATTCATCACTAAAGCAGATATTCTTAGGTAAATGGGGGTCCTCGTCAATTCGTTGGCACATTAATTCGCAAAATTGAATTCTCCTATCAAAATCGTCTTCTCCGAGTTCTTGAAGAATTTGAATTTTGTAGGGAAAAAACTTATTTTGTTTTAAAACTTTATGCACAGAGCCAGCAGAAATGTTGGTTAAATCTGCGACCTTTGAGATGGATAAAGTTGGATCTATTGCAAACTGTCCTAGTACCTCGATTTGGCATGCTTCATCTACAACCCTTTTCTCAATATATTTTTTATTACAAACGGATCCCGTTTCTTCAAACTTTCGTACCAATTCGAGTACATATTTATGGCCCACGTTTTTGTCTTGATGCCTCTCGTTAAATGCTCTGGCGGTTCTACCAGCGCACCGATCTTCAGCTCCATAGAGAAAAATTATTTCTATTCTTTCGGCTAGCGTATACACCATTTATATTCACGTTTCAACTAGGCGTCACAATGACAATTTTAACAATAATAAACAACTGGTGTTTAAAGATCTTAAAAATTTTATTTATTGCAGTGATTTTTTGTACCTATCAGGTACCGCAAAAAATATCATTGAAATAAATACACTAGATTGATTAGACTGCAATGAATTTTGCGATGAATTTTAAAACAGGCTTAGTTTTTTTCTCGCAAATATTTTAACTGTTTATTATTTTAAAAAAATATTTATTTTAAATTTAAAATAATATTTTACTCTATGAAGTAGCCATTTGACATAATAAAGTTTAATGTGAGGTGTCTATTATTACCACACATCTTTTCTTACTATTCGCTTGTACATCAACAGATTTTGTTTTTTTTTTATTGGCTAAATAGGAGATAGTATGCCCTTTAAAATGATGTATCACACTATAGGGTAATCATTTGACATACTAAAGTTCGAGGCCGATATATTATGCATTATTACAAGACATTTTTGCACACTGTTCGCTTGTACGTCAACCGATTTAATTTTTTTTATACGGTTGGATAGACAATTTTATGCTGCTTACAATGATGTGTCACAGGGTGGGGGTTCCCATTTGACATATCAAAGTGAGGTTAGCTGGAGGTGAGGAGGTGATTGACAGACTTTTAACAAATGCAAAATTAAACTTCCCCCTGTATATCTAAATTGACGTGTTTTTTCTTTTTTTTAAATTTTTCTATTTAACAAAGTTATTAAGGATGGTTCGTTTTGAAATGAAGGCACTGTATAAATCCCGATATTTTAATTAAATATACTAAATTGTTGATATTACATTTAAATACATTTTGTTTTAAAATATCAAAGTCCCCTGTTATTATCGATAATAATGATTTCCAACAAAATTAATGAATTGATATTAACGCAAATTTGCAAATACAAAATAGAAATGCGTGAAAAATAAAGCAATATTTAATATTTTCCTAAATAAATTTTTTCTAAAAAATTGAATCGCCTTCTAAAAAAAATGCTAAAAAGCCGAAAATAACTATATGAATTTTAATATTGAATTAAAATTTTTGCAGTCAACGCCAAATTCCTCACGTAAAAAATTAGGAAATAAAGGGTGTTTTTTATAGAGGTATAGAACTTTAAGTTGTCAACACTTTTTTTACTGGCGATCATTTTGTCAGCTGTCAAGTGATTTATGTTTAGTTTGGTTTGGCATTTCAACATGAATAGACTGACGCCTGAAGAAAGCTTCCAAATTGTGCAAATTTATTTTGAAAATCATGGTTCTGTTCGAAATACGTATCGCGCACTACGTCCATTCTACGGTCAACATAATCGTCCATCAGAGCAATTAATTCGATTAACTATGGAACGTTTTCGCACTACGTTTACTCTAAATGATAATACGCATCCACAGAGACGTCGTACAGTGCGTACAGAAGAAGTCATTGCTGCTGTAGAGCGTAGCGTAGAGGAAGACTGGAATCAGTCTATCCGCCATCGTGCACAGGAAATGGATATGTGTCCATTCACTTTATGGAAGATTTTGCGGAAAGATCTTGGTTTGCGTGCTTACAAAATTCAACTCGTTCAAGAATTGAAGCCACGCGATCACCTAAAAAGGCGTAGATTCGGTGAATGGGCCCAAAATAAGATTGCCGTTGATCCCGATTTTCATAAGCGAATTTTGTTTAGCGATGAAGCTCACTTTTGTTTGAATGGATACGTCAATAAACAAAACTGTAGTATTTGGAGTGATGATAATCCTCAAGTGTATGTTGAGACACCGTTACATCCAGAAAAACTGACTGTTTGGTGTGCTTTATGGGCTGGTGGAATCATTGGTCCGTACTTCTTTAAAAACGATGCTGGTCAGAACGTTACAGTCAATGGTGACCGCTATAGAGCCATGATTACTGACTTTTTCGTTCATCAATTGAACAACCATGATATGCAGGAGCTGTGGTTTCAACAAGACGGCGCAACATGTCACACAGCTCGTGCCACAATTGATTTATTGAAGGAAACATTTGGTAACGGCATAGTTTCACGTTTCGGACCCGTGAATTGGCCTCCAAGATCGTGCGACTTAACGCAGCTAGACTATTTTCTGTGGGGATATGTGAAGTCGCTAGTCTACGTCGATGAGCCCGAAACGATTGATCATTTGGAGGACCACGTTATTGTCGATATACGGCCACAAATGTTGGAAAAAGTCATCGAAAATTGGACCTCCAGATTAGACTACGTCCGAGCCAGCCTTGGCGGTCATATGCCAGAAGTCATATTTAAATTATAATGCCAGAAGATTATCTTTCGAATAAAGTAAATTTCATGTCAATTTAAAAAATTTATCTTTGTTTTATTCCATTTAAAAGTTCTACACCTCTATAAAAAACACCCTTTATTTTGTTTGTGATTGCTATCTTACAGTACCCTGTTTGCATCGTGTGTTAGTGGTTATCTGTTTCATTTGGTAATAATTATGCGCCGATTTCAAAAATTTCATACCCGTATTGTAAACTTTTTATCTTTGAACTCACCATGATATCCATAAATTATTTGTACTAATTACTAAGCAAAAAAGTATACATTTCCATCCAAAGTTCTGAACCACACTAATTTGAATAACAATAAATTCTTTGATTTTGAGAAATCACCGAATTAGTTCGGGGCTGGGTACCTTCTCGTTGTTTTTTCAAAGTACAAGAATAGGAACAACTTATTCTCATATATTGTTCTCCATTTAAACCGAATTTGTTGTCCAGAAATCACAAAAAGGGTATCTTGCAAATAATATGTAGAATCTATACCATTGTATAGTATGGATCAAAACAAGAAAAAAACTCTATATATGTTATATACAATCAATCAAAATAATTAAAATTTTCTCAAATTTTTTTACTTACCGTTAGTTTATTCATTTTGGACTTCTAAAATCTTTCGTGAAATATGTTTATACAATAATATTATTTATTTAAATGGTATTGAATTAAGTTTTCTTGCGACTTATATACTAATCTAGATACAGAGGATAGGCCTTGTGAATACGCAAATAGCACAGCTTAATAACAGCTATTTACAAAAAATGGATCAATAATATGTAATAGAAAACAATAGGTATTTAAAAATTAAGTTTTTTTTCATAAACAAATTCAATATAGTTTCGCTAAGAAAAAATTGTACAATAAAAATATCTTATTAACATTGGCTGTTGGCCATATTAATCAGACCATTTCACCTTCAGGGATACCAAATTAAGTTGTTTTAGTTTACTGTTATAAGAATGAATTTAAAGTTTTATTCGTAGTTTTCTGTAGTTTCGGTAATTTCAGCAACGTTGTCTAGGTTATAATTACTCAAAAATATTTTGGATATATGGAATCTTATGGATTTACTATACTCTCAAAGGCACTCTAGTAAGTAATATATAGAAAATTGTATAAAAAATTACTGTTAGATAGCCATATTTTATTAACCTAATGCAAAGGATATTGGGAAAGTAAAATATCACTATCACTACATAGTATAAAACAAAGTCGCTTTCTCTGTCCCTATGTCCTTTTGTATGCTTAAATCTTTAAAACTACGCACCGGATTTTGATGCGGTTTTTTTCAATAGATAGAGTGATTCAAGAGGAAGGTTTATATGTATAATAACATCCATTAAATAGTGGAGAAATACTGTTATTTTTGAGGTTTCTAATGTGATGTCGTTAATTATCATATTTTTTTCCGCTTACATTGCAAACGCAGGCTGAACCCTACGAGATTTATCAAAATAATGTACTAATTATTTGTACACATTGAAAAGGTCTACAGAAAACTCCGCGATGGTATATGTCTATCTCTCATGGATATCCCACAATAACATTTTTTTGTCATTTACTTTTTACGACAAATAATGGCAAATTTTGAAGCGATTTTAACCAATACAGCATTAATCCTTATCCAATTAAATAGCTTAAATACATTGTTGATTTAATATAGATCTATATGGTCCTTTACAGCACAAGATTTAAATGAATATTTTCGAAGATATTACAGATTTAAAATTGCGGGAAGTAGCGCTTGCGGCGGTACTGGCCGACCGGGGCGGCGGCAGCGTGCCTATAAATAGCGCGTCGGAGGCCGATGTAATAATTGTAAAAAGAAAATAAATAGTCACAGTTTTTCTGTAGTGTATTTAGTATCAGCATTGCACCCGTGCGAAGCCGGGGCGGGTCGCTAGTCGTTTATAATATTGGGCCGGCAACAACATAAGTTCCCGTTTTGTAGAATGAAATAAAACTCTGTTTTTTAATACATCCAATAAATTTTAATGAGTTATATATTTGCCATTTTTCCTGCAGATTCATGATTTATTTATTTATTTATTTATTGTATCAACAACTTTTACAAAGCCAATTACAGATGCAACTAACCTAAGACAACAATCTAAATTAGAACCTAAATAAAAAAGCACTACAATTGCCTACATAACTCATCTATCACTTCCCTTCTAAACCTGTTACAACTTAGGTTAAAAATATCAGTGGCACCACAATACTTATTAAAATATGAAACATAATCTTATTAATGGGGAATTTTGATACAGGTTAGTCCTAGGGGCATTAATATAAAATAAATTTCTGGATCTGGTGTTAACGCCTATTTTAAATGAAAGCTGTTCTAAAAATTCTTTATCATCAATAGTGTTCTCAATCAATTTAAACAAAAATACAACACCCGCTTCAATACGCATGTGCTTCAAACTGGGAAAGTTGAATAAAGAACACAAAAACTTCGGATCAGTTCCTCTTTGAGGGTATACCGAGAATGCCTTGTAATGCAAAAACTTTAAAAATCTTCGCTGAACCACCTCTAAGCTGTAAATTGTTTTTTATACTGTGGATCCCAAATTACACAAGCATATTGAAGCTTAGCAAGCACCAATGACTTATACAAGACACTGCACTTGCAATTACATTATCAATGTGCCTACCAAAACTCAACTTCGTATCTAAATAAACACCAGGATCCCTATGTAAATCAGTTCTTTTTAAGAGCGTGTTATTTTTACAATAATTCAAATGAATTATTTGCTTTTTACATGTAAAAGACATTACTACACATTTATTTATATTTACATTTAAATCATGTTCCTTGCACCATCTCACAACCGCATTAAAATACTCTTGCAGAGCCCACGCATCTGATTCATCTCTAATAGCACGAAAAATTTTATAATCATCCGCAAAGATAAGGCCTTGGCGAATTTTACATTCACATCTATGTTATTGATAACCAGTAAGAACAGAAGTGGCCCAAGATTTGAACCCTGAGGCACTCCTGAGGTGGGTACATAGCTTTGAGACTTATACCCCTTAAGTTCAACAAATAAAGTTCTATCATGCAAATAAGATCTCAGCAATGAAACAATATTGGGATCTACAGAAAAATCTTGGAGAGCAAGTACTATTTCACCATGCCGTGCCCATAGAAATTTTAGTCTTTATTAGCAAAAAATTGAACTAAATGGGATTTAGGGTCTTCATCATTTGCGACAGTTTTACTATTCAAAGTTTTTTTGCAAAGTTACAAATAAATCATAAATCATATGATGTCGGGTCAGATAAATATGATTCTCCAAGCAAAAATTTATAAGTTTAATCAAGAGAAACATCACTACGTTAGCTATACTTTTATTCATTTTAGTTTTAATACCATAGTAGTCTTTGCTATGTTTATTTTTGAGAGAATAAATGATGTCGCGTATCTCATTTTAAGTCACACTCCAAAAATCCAATTCAGTCAAACTAATTTTAAATTATTTAAAAAGTAATTAGAAGAATTAGTTTTAAGAATGTTGTCAGTTATAGAGGAAGCAACATTAACAAAATAATTATTAAAATTATTAGAATTCAACGAGCTGACATCGTCTTTTTTTGATCTTTTTATGTCTAAACTTATTTACAATATGGCATGATGCCTTTGAACGATTACCAGAATTCATTATAGAGTTGTGATTCTGTGAGAGTTTAGCTTCATGAATTTCGTTTCTGCAAATAATACCTAATTTTTTTATGTCGTCTGTCAGAGCACATGACTGTATTCCTGTAAGCAGACTCCATGAATAACAGTGTTTCCCTCAAGTCCCCATTGAAAAAATTTATGGTAATATTGGTACTTTGGGGTTTACGTACAAATTTTTCAGGAAAAGCCGAGGTAATACTCTGCTTTTCCTGAAAAATTTGTACGTAAATCTCAAATATTGATATTAAAGGTCTCTTAACATTAAAACATCCACAGCACTAAATGAGTATATGTAATTATTATTTAACACTTTGAGTATAGTCGTACGATGGTCGTATGTACATACCAGTAAAGGCACATATGACCATACTACAAGGTTTTCTGACTTCAACTGTAAAGGGCTGATTTTTACAATAAAACGGTAACACTTTTTTTAGCTTTTTATTTTTTTAAACTAAAATGTATTTAATATATACTATAAATTTCATTGTCAATTGATCTTGAAGTTCAGGCTGTCTACTATTTTCCTTTTATAGGTTTTTAAGTAATGTTAATAGTAGCCTTTATTATCATCATTCAGTGAAGGTTTTTTGAATAGCAGTACTTTATTGGGACGTCTAAAGTTGTAGAAAGATTTTTTTATAAGCGGTATCTTCTCTTTCAGAACAATTCTGACCTTTTTTTCAGAACCTCCATAGTAGTCATCGCTCGCAAAGATTGTGGCTACAATGGCGATGAGGGCAAAAAATATCTGTAAAAAATTAAATTTGTTAAAAAATAAATATATACGATAAATAATTAAAAATAAAATTGTTGTTTGATTGTGTTTATTTTTGCACAAATTTTATCCTCTTACAAATGCGATAGTCTTGGCGTTTTGTTTGAATATGATTGGTCCAGTTATTGTGACGATTCTTGCTTTGCGACACGCTCATACAGAATGGAAAATTGTAAAATTAGAAAGAAGAGCACACAACAAAAAGATTAAAATTAGAATACTACAAAATACTTACTAACAAAGAGTAAAAATCAGTAACAGTGCAACACTGGAAGAAGTAAAAAGGGAGGAAGAAAGCGGGATATCCAATTACTGGACGGAATGAGATAAGAGAAGACACTTCTTGGAAATAGGACTAAAAGAGATTTAAGGAATTCATAAGCCTAATCAAAAACCAATCTAGAGTTGTGACGAGAAACCTGAGTGGGTATTGCCACCTGAACGGACACCTTAAGAAATTCGAATTAGCTGAGAGAAAATACTACTGATTTTGCCAGGAGGTGGACGAATCCTCTAACCACATCCTTTCAGAGTGCAGCTCTTTAGGAAACTCCAAAAGGCCGTTCTTGGGAGCACCCCATAGAAGAGCTACCCCCTTTAAAGCTTTCAACATCTGAAAGTTCCTGAGAGAAATAGGATTGGAGGACTTGCCTTTACGACTTAGCGGCAGTAGAAAAATACAATAGATCTATTAGGTCGCAGTGCATCGACTCCCATTTTTATATACATAAAAGTACATCACTAATTTACACAAAATTCAGGTTTAATATTCAAAACTTAAAGCATCTTTGGCTTTATTCTCATTTCTTTGTATATTATGTTTTGGAAAAAAATATGGTCTCAATTTAAAATGGATCTGTCTAAGATCAAACTGGTAGGTGTTAACTTTCCTATATAAAGATTTATTTGTTAACATATACAGGATTATTCACCCTTTGCGGCACAAAATATTGCGGCCAAAATACGTAATTTCAAAAAGTTTTACTTTAGAAATATATGGAATCTAATATAGACCTAGGCTTAGATGGAGAGATAACATTCACAAGGATCTAGTTATACTTGAAGTCGACCAGCAAGAATGGAGGGAGCTGGCACAAGACCTTCCAGGTGGAGGCAGATAGTCGAGGCAGCCAAGACTCACCCTGGGTTGTAGTGCTACGGAGTTAATTAGTTAATATAGTTACTTTTTAAAACTATTTTCATTTTATACAGGGTGTCCCAAAAGCCCTGAAAGTATCAAAGTTGTGTTTTTTTTAATGGAACCCCCCTGTATATTATTGCATTTTTGGTAATATATATATATATATATATATATATATATATATATATATATATATATATATATATATATATATATATATATATATATATATGAATAGTTTGGTTATTCCGGGTTTCAATCCGTTCGTTCAAAAAATCGTTTTCACGACGTTTCGCCAAAATCTCATTTGGCATTTTCAAGTGCGGTTCGTCTCGTTACTCGCTGAGAACAGTTCTCAGCGAGTGATAATTACGTGTTTAGTGATAAATGTACTTTTCATAACAATGGTTTCGTGAATAGACACAACTTCCATTACTATTCTGATTCAAATTCGCAAAAATACAGAGTTATAAGGAACTAGAATAGGTGGTCGGTTAATGTGTGAGGAGGAATACTGGGTCCTACTTTTCTGAAGGACCTTTAAATGGTTTGATGTTACGCAATTTTCTATTACACTAACTTCCAGTGTTATCAGAAGATGTCCTTTCAAATATTAGAACAACTATGTGGCTTTAACTGGATAGAGCTCCGTCTCATTATCATTGCGAGGTTAGGCAGTTTTTAAATGTCAACTTTCGAAACAGGTGGATTGGGTGAGACGGGTTTCAAAATTAGCCCCTGAGATCTCCGGATTTAACTCCACCAGATTTATTTTTATGGGGATATATAACAGGAATTGTCTACATTGCACCCCCGACAACACCACAAGATATGAAAATGCGCATAAGAGACGCTTTTCAAACTGTAACCCAGCAGATGTTGTTCAGAGTTAGCAGTGGTTTTGAAAAAATAATATGTAAGTGTTTGGAAATAGATAGTTGACATTTCGAATATCTGCTATAAATATTTTGTTTGTGCTATCGTCAATATGTTATTACCGTTATTGTTGTTATCGCCTGTTGGACGACTATAAATCGTGTTCCGAGTTTCTGAACATTTGTAAAGATATTTTTGATTATTATTCTTATAGTTGTAAATTACCTGTCATTTCTAAATGCCATAGGCAACTAGATATATTAGAACATCTATTCAAAAACACAAAATGGTGCAGAAAACGATTATTTGGCGTATTCTGCGAAAACGCGAAGACCTAGCTGTAGAACACTCTTATATCATTCGATAGATATTTAAAAGATACATTTTCTGGTAAGATAAAAAGCCTAGTATGTTTAAATTAATCAAGTTATAGCCATTTAGAGTTGTTATTTGATTAGTTTTAATTTTTGAACATCGTGTTTAACATAACAAGTTTATTACAATTGGGATATAAAGTATGATTTATTATTATACTTCATTGTAAATTTCGAGTACATAACTGAAATACTTCTTAAATATTTGAAACATGAAAATTAGATTAGATTTTGTCAAAATTCAGATTATTTAAAAACTCTTAAGGTTTAGGTAATATAAACTTTATTAAAATATGCACTTATTTTGATCGCAGAACACAAAAAAGCAATAATATACAGGAGGTTCCATTTAAAAAAACACAACTTTGATACTTTCAGAGCTTTTGAGACACCCTGTATAGAATAAAAATAATTTTAAAAAGTAACTTTATTAGACCCTCATATATCCCAAAAGTAAAACTTTTTGAAAGTCACGTATTTTGGCCGCAATATTCCTTGCCGTAGAGGGTGAATAACTCTAAATAATACAAATTTTAACATCATTGACAAAGAAAAACTGGCTAACTAGAAAATTTAACTTCCTTGGCAACTAGATTCAGTGAAGGTAAAATTTTTTATTCTGGCTGTGAATTTTTACTAAAATTTTTATATGAAATTAGTATTCTACTTAAGATGTAAGTCCAGGGGCGGATCCAGCCTCTCTCTTTTGGGGGGGGGGGCGGTGATATGGCAAGCGAAAATAAGTTGTCGACGGGGGGAGGGGGTAGACACCAGCAACAGTCCTATTTTTAGTGTAAAAAGCATGGTCGGGTCTATTTTTCTATATTTGAGGCTCATGAAGGGGGGAGGGGGGCGATCACAAGTAAAAACAAGTTGCCGACAAGGGGGATGCCAGCAGCATAAGTATAAGAGCAGAATCGGGTCTATTTTCCTGAACAAAAAGCTCTTGGGGGAGGTTATCGCAAGAAAAACAAGTTGTCAACGATGGGGAGTGCCAGCAGCATACACATTCCTAATATAAAAGGCAGAATCGGTTCTATTATCCTGAACTCAAAGCTCTAAGGGAGCGACGATCGCAAGCATACACATTCCTATACTCTATTCAAGAACTAGAGAGACAAATAAAACTGTTACCGAAACCTCCAACTATCAGTAAGCAAAATACACCTTACAGTGTATCCTTAGTGATTTTTCTTGTTTGCGCTTGTTTTTATATATTATTTGAGATTAGTGAGATATCCAAAAAATATGGTTTCCACCTCTATATTTATTCCAAAATCGTTAAACTTATTACGACGAATAATAATGTTAAAAGCTCTTTTGAGATGTGTTCCAACATGACAACTGAAGGAGAAAAAAAAATACTGGAATTGTTAGTCCCAAGCCACATTCGATCACAGGCAGAAGAAAAACCTCGTTGGAAGAAGAGATGAAAACTGCAATAAAAGGAGTTGTCCATACATTTTATTATGAGAAGCAGAACCCAACCGTCAACAAAATTCTAACTAAAATCAATGAAGATCGCGATATACCTGAAATTAAAAGAACTGTACTCTGGAAATTGCTCAGAGAACTTAATTTTTGCTGGGAAAAACCAGATAGAAAATCTGTGCTTATAGATTGTCCGGAAACTGTTCGTTGGAGAAAGAAATATCTCTCTCATGTAAAAGGTAGAGTTACTAGAAATAACACAACTTGCAAAATTAGTAATTTAACTGAACTTTTGAAAGATTTTTTTGAATAAAGTTAGTACGGAAAATTGGGAAAAATCCATATAATAAAAGAATAAAACAAAATGTGGAAACTTAATCTCATGATCTGTGACATAGAGGAACCAATTATAATTAATTTGAGCGAAGATAGCTTCACTGACTTTGATTAGGAATTAGATACGTAATGTTTACCAGTGTAAACACAATTTATTATTTAAATTTTTGGTTTTGTTGTATTTCATTGTTTAATGCTGTTTATATATTTTTTTATTTTTTATATATTTTTCTTTAATTTTATATATATTTAATTCCAATTAGCCGTAAGTTTTTTATTATTTTATTATTGTATTTGTGTCTTTTTCTTAAGCGTGTAGAATTAGCATTTTTTTGGGGATCTATCGAATTTCCATATAATAAAGTAAATTAAATGAAGATATCAGTACAATAGAAATAAAAATAAGTAGGTCTATTTTTAACTGTAACATATAAAAACTAATTATATTCGAATCTCTTTTTGGTGTTTAATTGTAATTCTGCAGATAGTTTAAGAGATAAATAAACTGAAACGTCAAATGTCCTAAAAATGTTTTGAATTAATAATAAAATGACCGAAGCCTCAAAAAAATTTTGATATTATATGGACTAATTTATTTTTTATATATGCTTAATTTTTTGTATTTTTGACAATAGGTATTTTGTAAATATTTAAATTATAACTTGGAATTTTTTGAGAGAATAAGGCTACGTTTTTGTCTGAAGGTGCCTAAAACGGTTTCTATGACAAAATTAAAAATAATGAAAATACAGTTGTGATTTGTGTGTGTGTGTGTGTGTGTGTATGAAATAGTAAGAAATAAAATAATATTATAAAAGTTTTTATTTTAAGTTTATTACCGAAATACTATTCTATACCATAAATACTGAGGGATAAAATAAACCTCTTTCCGACGGTTTGACAAGGATTAAAATCCATTTTAACACTTCACACTTCCAAATATTTATTTTTATCCAACGCAAATAGTCCATTATTATAGACCGGTATTTTTGATTATAAAATTTCAAACCCATTTCTACGAAAAATATATGTGTCTAACAGATTTTGCCAAAGACATCGGAATAAAGAACACAGTTTGCGAAGAAAAAAATGGTTAAAAATGATTTTTTACTTTCTCTAGTTCTTGAATAAACTGTAGTATAAGAGGCAAAATCGGGTCTATTTTCCTGAACTCAGAGCTTTTGGGGGGGGGGGCGATCGCCCCCACCGCCCCCCCTTGGATCCGCGCCTGTGTAAGTCTAATTTATGCTATCCAAATATTACCCTAAGAAACGTGAGAAGTCTATTGAAAAGTTAATTTTAAATACAAAAATATTCCCAAAATTTCAAATGATATTTTTAAAAATAGAGAACAGGGATATCAAAATTTCAAATAATTTCAATACAAGTAGATATAAAATAAATTTTTGTTTTGTCCCTATGACATAGAGGCAATTTTCTTTTTAAAGTATGAAACGTTTTAGGAGATAAATTATCCAAATTAGAACCTTATGGTTTTACTTACCACTAATTTCATTTTTAAAAAAGTTGTTTTACTTCCACTTTAACTTTAATAGTAAAATTAATGGTTGAAGTGATGCTCATTTCATTTTATTTATATATTTATCCAACCAGTAATCAGTTTGCGTAAAATAAAATCACCACATTAAAAATATTCTAGTAAAATTGTATGCTTATGTTATATTTTCAAGAAAAAAATTATTAATTCCGATATGCCACCATGCTCATCGTTGTAAACAGATTTAAAATTATTAATGCGTACGTAGTCAAAATGTTTTATTATAATCTAGTCGAAATAGACATTTGACCCCAAAACATGTCAACTTTATTCATTTTTTTATTCACAAAAAAATATTTTCAAAGAATTCCTTTTAATATCATAATTTTTAGTATTAAAATAGGTAAATAAATTGCAGGTTTATTCTTATATGCGTGGAGGTAAAACCAGGAATAGTTTTACTTCATTTCAAATAATAAATAATTTCCACCTTGATTTGTAAAAATATCTTAATTAGAACTCGAGATATTTCCAAAAAACTGTTTTTGAGAGTGAACTATAGGCGCAATTTCCACTCCCTTAAAATGAATCTCTGCCGATAAAAAAATATTCCTTGTTATTAAGTTACTACTGACTTAAAAATTTATAAAGTTGATTTTCGTTATTTAGCTTTCTCTCTTAAAAAAGGTACAATTATTTTTATTTTATTTTTCGCATTCTAGTTTGGAACTCATCGGGATATCCATATGTTTTTGAATTAATAATAATTGTTTATCGAGATGTGTATTACTTCTCGTATTTTAGCAAGAATTATTATAATATTATTATTATAATATTATTATAATATTAAGGAGATGTATATACCGGGTGTCAACGAATCTATTAGAGAAGTCATAATTTCTAGAGTATTATGTGTATCAAAATGAGAATTAGTACAAGTAAATAGTATGTGAAGGAAAGAGTTTTCGCATATTTTCCACTTTCCGGCCACTTCCGGTTTCACCGGAAATGGCCTCGGTTTTGAATTTTCAAATAGAACACCCTGTATATTTTAACATTTTTGGATTTCTGAGACAATTCTAGATCAGAATGTGACATTTTAAAAACTTTTTACGTCTACTTCATTTTTTTAGAGCCACTTTTAAAATTGCATCTAGGTGGCCATGATCGGACGCAAACTAATCTAAGGGCCTTAGGTGATGTCAAAAAAATACAATCGCAAAGTTTTAGTTACTAGTATGAAAGACAGGAATAAGACAAGTTGACAAAATTACGTTTTCATTTCTAACTATTAATTTTCAAATGGCGACCTCTTTTTGACAACTACTTGATTCTTTGACGAATCTAACGGTACTAATTTATTTGCGATTGGATTAGACATAAGAACAGAAATTAAATATTACTAACCAAAATACTGGATAATTTATTTACTTATGACAAGTGCGCCATGGACAGCCATCATGCATAATAATTTGCAACTGTTTTTATCAAGTCTTCTTTGGAAAACAAAACACTCACTTAAGTAGATAATGACAGTGACATACGCTCTAAGAACAGACGTAAAAGTTTCTTAATTTTCGTTAAGTTTAGTTTAAATTTTCGTTAAAATAATATATACTCAAAGTGAAAAAGTGGATATGTTATTAATATTTGGAGAGTGTCATAGAAATTCAAGGAATGCTGCCGAGTTGTATGCTCATAGATATCCAAATCGGCAACATCCAGCCCATCAGTATTTTCCGTATGTCGAGACTCGTTTTAGGCAAATAGGAAATCAAGAGGCGGAACAGAGGTTTACCATAAATGAAGAGACTGAGATTAACGTACTTGCTATGGTTGAGGTTGATAAAACAGTTTCGTTAAGAAAAATTAGTCAAGAACTGCAGATAAGTTATGAATCAGCAAGAAAAATACTGAAAAAGCATGGATATCGAGCATTTAAATATCAGTTACATCAACATTTATATACTGAGGATAACGATAGACGGGTACTGTTTTGTGATTGGCTGCTTCAAAATCATAGAGTTAACCCAAACTTTATCGATTTTATTCTATTTTCCGACGAATCCCGATTTACAAATAATGGTATGTTCAATAAGCAAAATACTCGGTACTGGGCCCAACAAAATCAACATGAAATGAGAGAGGGCAATTTTCAAGAAAGATTTGGCGTCAATGTCTGGGCTGGTATCGTTCGAAACAGAATAATTGGGCCAATATTGTTTCAAGGTCAGTTAACAGGGGTTAGATACTTAGGTTTTCTTCAAAATGAAATCGAAGATCATCTCAGTGATATACCTTTAGCAGTTTTAAGGCGAATTTACTTTCAACAAGATGGAGCACTGCCTCACAATACTAGAGAAGTTCTTAATTATTTAATAGAGCATTTTAATAATCGAATTATTGCAACCAATGGTCCGGTACGGTGGCCAGCCCGCTCACCGGATCTTACTGTGCTCGATTTCTTTGTCTGAGGATATGTTAAAGAAAGGGTTTACTATGGAGCAGCCCCAGCTACTCTTGAAATATTAGAAGAAACGCCCCAAATGCTACAAAACGTGTTGAGAGAAACAATTGAACGAGCTGAAATGTGTCGTGAAAAAGAAGGAATGCACTTTGAACATTTACTACACTAAACTTTTTAACAAATTCAGCTACTGTACTTTCAAATATTTTAAGTGCGTCGTCTAAGTTATTAGTTTATTTTGTTAGTTTTTTGTTAATTTTGTTAAATTTTTAATCCCATTCCTGTCTTTCATACTAGTCACTAAAACTTTACGATTGTATTTTTTTGACATCACCTAAGGCCGTTAGATTAGTTTGCGTCCGATCATGGCCACCTAGATGCAATTTTAAAAGTGGCTCTAAAAAAATGAAGTAGACGTAAAAAGTTTTTAAAATGTCACATTCTGATCTAGAATTGTCTCAGAAATCCAAAGATGTTAAAACATACAGGGTCTTCTATTTAAGAATTCAAAACCGGGGCCATTTCCGGTGAAACCGGAAGTGACCGGAAAGTGAAAAATATGCGAAAACTCTCCTCTTCACATAACATTTACTTGTACCAATTCTCATTTTGATACACATAATACTCCAGAAATTATGACTTGTCTAATAGATTCGTTGACACCCGGTATGTACGTGCGTAGAGTTAGGGATCTGTACACTGCGACCTGGTAGATCAATTGTGCCCTCCTACCACTGCCAAGTGGTAAGAGTTACTTTATCGGCTAGAGCAGATCCTCTAGTTCTATTTCCCTCAGGAATCTTAGGATGTTGGACGGCTTCAAAGTGAGTAGCTCCCATTCTTCGATTTGGTGTTTCCGTAAGAACCGCATCCTAGGGTTTTCTAGAGCGCTGTACTCTGAAAAGATATTAATAGGGGTTTCGTTCTCCTCTTCACAGAATCTATACTCTTCTCTTTCTACCATTCCGAGCTTCTTGAGGTGTTCCTTCAGGTGGCAATGCCCCGTCAGTTGAATTTCTTTTTCATTTCATTTTGGGGCATGTCCAAGATTTGTTGATTTCTGGATAAGAGATCGGACCTTCATTTTATGACCTCATCTCTCATTACTATAAAATCGTCTTCTTCGCTATGTTCTCTAGAAATATATGTTGAGGTGTGAGGCTTAGGATTACTTCCAGGGTGACTGTCGGGCAGGTTTTCATTGCCCTGGCTCTTAACTTGATTTTAAGCATTATTCTCTCTATTACTTTTTATGTTGTCTGAAGTTAGTTTATTATTTTCATGTGAGAATCCGATTCTCCGCTCTATAGTTTATTATGGAAAGTATGAATTGCTTTCTTTGTGCATTTTTGTTCTGAATTATTGTAGAAACTTCCCATTTGTGAGAGAATGATCAAACGCTTCCAATCCTAATCTTTTTCTTCTGTTAATTTCAGAATCTTGTGTTTACTTATTTCTATTATTGTCCCAAATAAACATATTCTCTGATGCTTCCCATTTTTTCTGTTTGATATTACTTTAATTTATTGAGAAACCATATTTTTTGTTTCTCCAAATTCACCGTTAGGCATATTCTTTGATAGTCTTATTCAGTTTCGGTGAATAGGGCCATATTTCGTCAATAAATCTCAAATTTAAGGATCTTTCTGCGTTTATATTAACTCTAAAATATTTCCAGGCCAATTTTTTTGGAAAATTCTTTTTAAAGCTAATGTGCAGAGGTTGTGCTATGTTTCTTCCCCTTATCTTTCTCCTCAGCGTATATATACAGTAGCCAGCAAAAGTCTAGGTACACTACTATTTTAAAAAAATAAAAGTGTGTATCATGTGAATCCCAACAAAGATCAAGAAAATAAATATACCATAAGCTTAATCTTACAACAGCTTAATAACAACGAACAAATAAGCAATTTTTCGAAAAATATTACAGAATTATTACAAATTATAAGGAAAAGTCATACATTTCTTGACTAACAAAAGTCTAAGCCCATAATAAAAATTTGCTTCTTAATGCTTAGTAGTCTTTTTAAATGAACCTCTTAAATCCAGTACGACGTGAAGACTTTTTGACATAGTCTGCACCAACTTTTGCGTTGCTTCTTCCCCTGTTCAGCTTTCTATCAACTAAAACTTTTCTGCTGTCCAATTCATCTCAAAGATGCTCAATCGGATTGAAACCGAGACCCTGAGGAGGTGTCTGAAGGCTGCGAGGGACGTTATATAGTTGCCATTCATGCACAATGAAAATAACGTACTTTGAATCGTTATCTTGCTGAAAACAATAGTCACTTTTCTGTACTCTATTTTAGATTATCTTTTTCAATATTTAAGCAGATATTTTTATCTATGTTACTTAAATTATCACCAAATTTCCAACTCCTGAAGCCACCATAGAGCTACATAGTACATAATTCCATTCTTAATGCCTTTGATAGTTTTGATGTTGCCCTATCTAGATATATTAAAGGTATTGATGAGAATTCATTTAATATAATTGGATCCAATAGCATCAAAGAAGAATAGGAAAAAACTGGAGGTGAAGGTATAACAATATGGGGCAATATGGCGGGGTTATATTTTGGAAATTTGATAGTAATTTAAGAAACTCAGGAAAAAAATATTTGCCTTAATATTTTAAAAGAAAATCTAGAACAGAATGCAGTAAATCTAGGACAGATTGCAGAAAAGTGACTACAATTTCTAGAAAGATAACGATTTCACAGACACTACTTCCATTGTTCGTGAATGGCTACTATATAACATTTCCCACGGGTACCTCATTAGGGTCTTAATCTCCGACTGAGCATCTTTCGAACATATTGGATAAAATAATTTGATGTCATGAAACAACGAGCAAAAATAAATTACGAAAAATTTTAGTTGATGGAAAGCAAAACACAGGGGAATAAGGAACACAAAAGATGGTGCAGACTATGTCAAAGCGTCTTCAAGACGAAGTCGATTTAAGAGATTATCCTGCCAAGTATTAGTTGAATTAAATTGAAATCTTGTTTCATTTGAAATGCCCACTAGGCATTTAAAAAGCAAACTTTTATTATGTGCTAAGACTTTTTCGAGTCAAAAATTGTATAATTTTTCCTTACAATTTGTAATAATTTTCGATTTTCGATCAAATTTTTTTGGTTTGCTCTTATTAAACCATTCTAACATTAAACCTTTGGTATACTTGTTTTCTTGATTTTATGTCAGATTTATATTACAAACATTTTTTTTTCAAACATAATATTTAGACTTTTGTTGGCTACTGTATAAAAAAATTATATATAAGGGTCGAAATTTAAATCTCTTTTTTTTTAATCGGTTAGAAAGATAACTATACTGATAAAATCTTCTAATTATCTTGAGTAAAGAAATTTATTTAAGTTTATATGAAAGCAAATTTTAAGAGCTTCATCTCAAGAACTATTTTAAAATGTAAGTTTACTAAACTTTTTTATTGCTTTAACAAGTTCTATTGCATCTCAAAACCAGTAGAAAAAATTGAATATTTTTCTCTCAACTTTACAAGAATTTCTGCTAAAATTGTACAGAATAATTGATAAACATGAATAAAAATATATACCAAGTTTAAAAAATATATTTTTTTTGTGACAGTGTATGTTATATACATTTACAGGTAGGTTTGGTACAAGTTCTTATTTTCATTCTAATATAAACATTTTCTACTTATTATAAAAATACAAAAATGTGTTGCAACTTACAAATTACGATATATGAATACAAGTTTTATTATCGTAAATAATATAAATATGTAATAAATATAGACATAATCTACCGAAACCTTGGACTTCTTATAGTCAATCTCGGTAACTGTAGTCAGGTTTGAGGATATATTTTTGCTCTTCCTGTTTGACAACTTGTACATATACTTTTTTATTTTCTGGTTTTTTATAGTCAACTTCTTTAATAATTTTTAATTCGGGTTCTTTTCTATATTCTACAACTCTTTTATAATCAGTCCCATAATCGTAATTGGGTCTCTCGTAGACGATCTTTTTGTACTGGGGTTCTTGGTTCTTTATATAAATGTTTATTTTTTTCTGAGGATTGTTATAAAAGGAATCTAAGGCCAAAACTGTACTTACAGCGCTAGCGGCCAATATCATAAATATCTGAAAAAAAGGAAATAATTAATTTATGAATAAATATAGGTTTCATTAATGTCATAAGTTCCAGACAGGGCAATAAAATGTATGCCTTTTAAGCTACACAAATTTGTTCTGATGTTAAAAACTTTTAGCTCTAAAAATATCAGGGAGTTGATGATATATAGCTAAAGAATTGCTTCTATTACTTCCACGACCAGTATGCTTCCACCGATCACAAAATTTTCAAATACATATACTTTTTTATTTTGATATATCTTGTGTTGTGTAATTCAAAACTCACAAATATTGTTACGTAACAGTTTAACAGTTTTCTGCTGACATCTTTGCTCAGATATTCCTCCATAAATTCTCGTTGATGTTGAATGCCGAACAAAACATTTGATATGTCACATAATATTGAAAAATTTCAGAATTTCGTTTAAATTAAATGGACTGATTGAAATTAAAAATATATTAAAAACAATGAAGTTTAAGAAGAAAAAATGATAAGTTACAGACTATGAAGCCATAGGAATTTGTCGCAATTTATTTTATGTATGCTGAAATTAAACTGTATAGTTTTAATAATTCTAATTCAATGCTTACCAGAAGTTTATCCATTTTATTTTCTTTATTTTTCTTTAATAAAATTAAAAAAAGCTAAACTGTTTATTTTCTTAATGAAATCAGTAATCAGACTGACTATTTAACCAAGTTCATAATAAGATTTATATAGTAATTTTTATATAATAATACTTGCATTTAATCAAAGTTCATAAAACAGATATAGACATTTCAGCGAATTCTTTATATAACGGTTAATATTCTTTTGAGAATTACAAATAATTGGAAAAATTATAATAATTAAGCATGCTTGTAAGATCGGTTATCTTATTTAAATAACTGAATACAAAAACCTAATGTTTAGTTCAACGAATTCAAAGTGATAATTTAATTGATTTCTTAGGACCGCATTTTTTCTAGAATAAATTAAGCAATTCTTAATTGTCACGGTTCAAATTTCGTTTTAAGTTTACTAAGGCTATTCAGTTAATTTTACCTTATTTTGCAAATACCTTTTCTTTAAATATCTCTCATAAATTCTTCGAATAAAAACATACCAGTTGTTGGTTAGTTGCATATTTCTATTTTACTACAAATCTCGTAGTTTTACTTTTTTGTCGACCCCTTTCATAGCTCTGTTATTTCATCTTTTTGATTTTGGCTACATTCTTACCCTCCGGTTTTATGTTATTTTTGATTATCACTGTTGGACACCTATTTATGTTGTTTTGCTTGGCATTCACTAGACGTGGGTGGTTGTTTTTATTTCTATTGTTGTTGAATTAATATTCATAAAAAAACAACAAAATGCCTTACCCAATATACAACTTAATAATCCACTAATCCAATTAAATTTTAGTTTTCTGTCTGCTATTTGAGTGTAATTTTTTTATCCTTTCTTTTGCCAGTTTTTTTTTAAATCATTTTGCACTATTTCATAGATTTTGCTTTCTTTATATTAGTTATTTTTGTAGGTATTGCTCTTTACATTATCTTATTTTGGGCAGTTTTGATCTTATTATTTAAATTAACTAAATTAGCCATAGTAAACCCTAATCAAAATTTGAACTAGGAAAACTAAGGATAAAAACCTAGAGCTACAGCCTTGGAATGGGTTGGAGGAAAATTTGACTCTCGAATCAATAAAAGGAGGAGAAACTAGAGAAAATATCTACCAATCCATAGTGGAAACAAACTGACTATGCGTTAATCATGAGAAACCTCTTTTGCTTGTGTGTCAAATTTGATTTTACGTCGTGAATCCATTGAAATAACCAAAGAAAAGTTATTTTAGTATAAAAGCATTTCGAAATTGCTGCTATGATAGGCTATGCATGAATAAAAGTTCAGTAAGAATGATGACTAGTAGAGTCATTAAACGAATGTCTCATCTCTCATCCAGAAATCAGAAAACCTGAAACATGCCCCAAGATGAACGGAAAAACGAGTTTAACTTCTTGAGTGACTTTATAGGTAAGCGGAAGATCCTATATACAATTTTCGAATGTCTACAAGCAGCAGATCTAGACCACTACGATATAAGACTGCTAAAACATCTGTATTACAATCAAGCAGCCTCTATCCAAATTGAAAACAGTCGTACTCAAAGCCCACCCATCAAACGTGAAATAAAACAGGGTTGCGTTTTGTCACCCTGTCTTTTTAATGTATACTCTTAAGAAATTTTTAGGGAGGCTTTGGATGACAGAAAAGAGGTAGTAAGACTGGGTAGAGAAGTAATCAACAATATTAGATTTGCTGATGATACGGCCATTCTTGCAGAAAGCATCGAGGATCTCCAAACATTAGTAAATCTAGTCAATGAGGCGAGCTGCCGAAGAGGCCTTAAAATCAACATCTCAAAAACAAAGTGGATGCCTGTTGGAAAGATTAATATAGATAAATGTCAACTTTGGCTCGATGAAGAGAGGATAGAGCGTGTAAACCATTTCAGATACCTTGGCAGTTGGTTGAATGTGAATGGGGACTCAGATGAAGAGATAATGGCTAGGATCGAAATATCGCGTAAGGCCTTTATGACATGGAAACTAGTTCTGTGCAACAGGAACCTGTCAATGCATATTCGTAAGAGTGTCCTGAGATGCTATGTATAGTCTATTCTGTTATACGGTTGCGAGACATGGACACTAAAAACCACAACGCTAAACAAACTGGAAGCTTTCGTAGTGCTATCGTCGAATCCTAAAGATATCATGGGTTTCGCACACTTCCAATGAGGATGTTCTCAGAATGATGGATACAGATCGACTGCTCTTGAACATTATAAAGAGGCGGAAAACAGAATACTTCGGCCACATAATTAAAGAACCTAAATACCAGCTACTTCGCCTTATAATACAAGGAAAAGTGGAACGAAAAAGATGGATATGCCGAAAGAAGCTTTCATGGCTACGTAACATCAGGCAGTGGTGTGATTGCACGGTGGAGGAACTATTTCGCGCTGCAGCCGATAGAGAAAGATTTCAGGAATTTGTAAACATGATGACCACCAAGGTCTGAATACGGACATGGCACCTAAAGAAGAAGAAGAGAAAGATCCTAAAGGGTGGCTTTACAGTAGCAGTATGTAACACGACGTCCTGGTCCATAGAAAAACTTTTTTTATGTTTTCGAGATCGCTGGTCATGAATATAAAATTATTTTTCCATAATAATGGGGGAACACTAAAAAAAAGAAGATTTAGAGATAAATTAGGAAAAAAAATTCATACATATCATATATATTAAAGTTATTATATCTCAGGGAATTATATATCGTATATATATTTTTGAGACCAGGCTTAGCTAGAGTTTCCAAAATAATTTTTGGATGAGTTGCGAATTTTCAGAGTTGTGTCATCAAGTTTTACGCTCCCACACATATTATTGCAAAAGTTGAATGATGACGTTTTAGATTTCTAATAACCAACTATTGAGTACTAAGACATACTTAACGAGAAAGTTTTAGGAAAAAATGCAGTTTCTCATGTCTTAAAGTGCGTATAAATATATCGAGTTGCGCCCGGGACGAGCGTTTGAATTTTGCCTACTCCGGGGGCCCGCGTCCAAGGAGATAATAAAATCGTCATCATATTTCTATTCTTCGCGAGAAGCTAGACCGAGGCTCGCTATGATTTATTTTTTGTTGGTTTTTAGTGCCTAGTTTGATGGCTTCATGGCACACTCTCTAGAAAAAAATTACTTTGCAGCGAACTCGACGACACGGGAAATATGATTAGATTGACTTATTTTATCCCAGATACATTTATTATCTTCTTTGACGGTGGGAGGGTTTCGTTAAAAATTAAGATCAATCAAAGTCGGGAAAATTTAAAGGAGGCCCGTCACGGGCGCGACTCGCCCTATTTATACTCATCTTAAAGGAAAAAAATTGATGCATTTTCAAAGATGAACGCGGGGTCCAGGAGTCTATTCGGTACGTATTTATCATCACGGTAGGCAAAGAGTCGGGGAGCCCAATAGGTTTTCATAGCCGACAAAGAGACATGCCATGTATTTTGCTCAGGTAAATAGTTATAAACAAAAAAGTTGTTAATAATTAAAGAAAAGCTCTCCAAACCTGGTTAGAATCAATTTTTGGTCACTAGACCGCTCATAATAAATACCATACTATCTAAACATTTTTTTTTTACAGAGTGCTTGTGGCAGTTATATCCAGGAGACCATATGATCGAACCATAGTTTCATAGTTTCTTTATTGGCATTAAGTCAGTGATACATTGGATTGACAAATCTAACAAACTTAATTTACAAAATAGTATGCAATATTAGAACTAAAGCTAACTTAACATATTTTTGTGTCCTCCCTCAGCTTGGCTAGAACTCATTGCAGTGGGTCGCTTAGGAGTGGATATGTTCTCCTATGAAACAGACAGGAGCGGAAGGCGTTCCTGATGATGTCATTTGGATGGTCCGGGATCTTACTGAAAATTTCCCCGACGTGGTTCTGGAAAACTTTAGGATGGTGGGGATTTGGAGTTCCCTGTGAAGCTGATTCGTCCTCAGGAACCATGGGGCATTAGCGATGATGCGTAAGACCTTGTTTTGCACCACCATAAGCATGTGTCTTCTTGTCTTCGGAATGTGTGCCCTGGATGTGATTCCATACAGCATCTCTGGGCAGATGATAATTTTGTATATCGTCATTTTGTTCCTGAAGGACAACTTACTTCCTCTTCCCAGTAGATTGTACAGGGATGCCAGGAATCCTTGTGCTTTGGCTTTGGCTTCCATCACGGGGTATTTCCATATCAGCTTCATGTCGTATAGTGATCGAACCATAATCTAATTTGGACCAAACGTAGGAGTAATACAATAACTGAAATGTAGACTAATGAGAGAAGTGTTTACAGTTCCTTAATGTGAATCCCAATGACCAAGAGACTAATTAATATGTAAAATAAAGGATATTTTATCACCAAAAACAATTTCCATATCTATCGCATAAGAAAGCCTCCTCAACATAGAAGCATTAATTGAATAGTTGAAGAGTATAGGACTCTTTGTGCGACTAAAAGATACCACATTACATTTAGACATATTCAGATCGAATATATTAGACACACTCCATTGACCAACTGTTTCGATGCTGGTCTGAAGCGACGCAATCAGCGACTGCATCGATGCGGGGAATAATTTTGATATCGTTCGCGCAGGCATTTTTTTGTAATCCTCCTTAGCGAGAAGATCGTTAACTTATATATTAAATAAGATGGCCACAAATTGGAACCCTGAGGTACACCCGACGACCTCAAACCTTCAATCTCTACGAACTGGCGATGGACTAGAAGCTAGGATTTTAATATTCTAAGAAGTGCATTAGAGAAATCAAACTGATCACATACCTTCCTCAGTAGAATGTATCGATTAACCTGATAGAAAGCCTTGCGAAAATCAGTATAGATGACGTTTATTTGATTCTTGTAGTTAAGGACGTCGCAGATATAAGAGGAGAAACTGTAAAGATTAGTCACGCATGATCTTTTTAAAAAAAAAGTGTCGATAAATTTATAGTTCTTTATTTCGAAAATAGAAATTTTTGTTATATAATTCCGAAAACTTTTTTAGAAGGTACATAGTATGGAAATACCACAATAGTTTTCAGCTAGATATGGATAAACTTTTTTAAAGAACACTTTACCAAATACACCATCTTTCAACATCAAATTAAAGATGTGCGCGAGAGAAAAACTTAAGACAAAAAAGCAGAAAAAACTTGGAATTCCGTCAGAGCCAGATGTAAATTTGTTTTTAAGTTTCTTGCAAACTGTAGGAACGTCGATTAGCTCTGAGATATATGTTGAATTAAAAAAATAGCCAAAATTAATTTAAAGCCCGTAATATTCGTCCCAAGAACTCCCCCCCCCTCTTCGCTAATTTAGAACTCAATCCGAAAAATGTAAGATTTTTAGTCCCGCATATTGTATCCGCCATATTTGTTTTAAAAAATTTACTTCAGATTCGTAATCTGCAACTCTGAAAACTCCCTAATACTATGTTCCGGACGACCGATCATTATACATACAATCAATTGTTTTTATTTTCAAAATCTGCCAACTTCTCAAACAATTCAAGTTACATCAACGACGTCTCAAACTAAACTGTCTACGAAAGCCGATCTGGATCCTTTCTGCCGATATCAGAAAATTCCCGAATCTCCTAAAAGTATTTCCATAATACATGGTGTAATAAAAACAAGAAAAGGAATAATCTGGCAATTTCTTGATTTTCTGTCACAGGCGTTCCATGAGAAAATGAGAAAATAGCATTTTTCAAAAAGTTCCATACCTTCTTTTATAGACATCTCATGAGGAAATTAATAAAAGGTAAAATTAATTAAATAAACTATAAACTCGTGGGAAATAAACCTAAAACCCTACAAACTAAAAAAACAAACTACTCTTAAGTGTCTACTGTTATAAAAGACGTTACAAAAATATTCTTGATATTATCATTGAGATTTGGAGATTAAATTTTAAAACCATGTCATTTTTAATTTTTTTCTCTTTATTAAATACTAGCGACCCGCCCCGGCTTCGCACGGGTGCAATGCTGAGACTAAATACACTACAGAAAAACTGTGACTATTTATTTTATTTTTACAACAATTATTACATCGGCCTCCGACGCGCTATTTATAGGCACGCTGCCGCCGCCCCGGTCGGCCAGTACCGCCGCAAGCGCTACTTCCCGCAATTTTAAATCTGTAATATCTTCGAAAATATTCATTTAAATCTTGTGCTGTAAAGGACCATATAGATCTATATTAAATCAACAATGTATTTAAGCTATTTAATTGGATAAGGATTAATGCTGTATTGGTTAAAATCGCTTCAAAATTTGCCATTATTTGTCGTAAAAAGTAAATGACAAAAAAATGTTATTGTGGGATATCCATGAGAGATAGACATATACCATCGCGGAGTTTTCTGTAGACCTTTTCAATGTGTACAAATAATTAGTACATTATTTTGATAAATCTCGTAGGGTTCAGACTGCGTTTGCAATGTAAGCGGAAAAAAATATGATAATTAACGACATCACATTAGAAACCTCAAAAATAACAGTATTTCTCCACTATTTAATGGATGTTATTATACATATAAATCTTCCTCTTGAATCACTCTATCTATTAAAAAAAACCGCATCAAAATCCGGTGCGTAGTTTTAAAGATTTAAGCATACAAAGGGACATAGGGACAGAGAAAGCGACTTTGTTTTATACTATGTAGTGATAAGATGGCCACAAATTGGAACCCTGAGGTACACCCGACGACTTCAAACCTTCAATCTCTATGAACTGGTGATGGACTAGAAGCTAGGATTTTAATATTCTAAGAAGTGTATTAGGGAAATCAAACTGATCACATACCTTCCTCTGTAGAATGTATCGATTAACCTGATAGAAAGCTTTGCGAAAATTAGCATAGATGACGTTGATTTGATTCTTGTAGTTAAGGACGTCGCAGACATAAGAGGAGAAACTGTAAAGATTAGTCACGCATGATCTTTTAGAAAAAAAAACGTATCGATAAATTTATGTTCTTTATTTTGAATTTTTGTTATATAATTCCGAAAACTTTTTAAGAAGGTACATAGTATGGAAATACCACAATACTTTTCAGCTACATATGGATAAACTTTTTTAAGGAAAACTTTACCAAATACACCATCTTTCAACATCAAATTAAAGATGTGCGCAAGAGAATAACTTAAGACAAAAGAACAGAAAAAAAAACTTGGAATTCCATCAGAGCCGGATGTAAATTTGTTTTTAAGTTTCTTGCAAACTATAGGAATGTCGATTGGCTCTGAGATATATGTTGAATTAAAAAAAAACCCAAAATTAATTTAAAGTCCGTAATATTCGTCCCAAGAACTCTCTCTCTCTTTAAAATCTGCCAACTTGTCAAACAATTCAAGTTACATCAACGATGTCTCAAACTAAACTGTCCATGAAAGCGGATCTGGACCCTTTCTGCCGATACCAGAAAATTCCCGAATCTCTTAAAAGTATTTCCATAATACATGGTGTAATAAAAACAAGAAAAGGAATAATCTGGCAATTTCTTGATCTTCTGTCACAGGCGTTCCATGAGAAAATGAGATAATAGCATTTTTTAAAAAGTTCCATACTTTCTTTTATTGACATCTCATGAGGGAATTAATAAAAGGTAAAATTAATTAAATAAACTATAAACTCGTAGGAAATAAACCTAAAACCCTACAAACTAAAAACACAAACTACTCTTAAGTGTCTACTGTTATAAAAGACGTTACAAAAATATTTTTGATATTATCATTGAGGATTGGAGATTAAATTTTAAAACCATGTCATTTTTAATTTTTTTCTCTTTATTAAATATTATTATACAAAAGTTACAATAGTTTGCTTAATCTAAAATGTAAAATCACATACGACTTTTACTGGTACGTAAGTTTATCATACTAACATGAAACAATACTTGCCAAAGACAATTTTTGTTTTAAACCTATAAATAATAGATAAATTTCAGAAAGAAATAATTAATTAAAGAAAAAACTTAGTAAAGACCAATAAAAGAGAAAAAAGAAAATGTAGAAAATGATACA
Source organism: Diaprepes abbreviatus (assembly GCA_034092305.1). NCBI lineage: Eukaryota > Metazoa > Arthropoda > Insecta > Coleoptera > Curculionidae > Diaprepes > Diaprepes abbreviatus. Next base: position 1,526,315 of record JASJET010000135.1, read on the forward strand.
ATTCTAGTTTGAATATGAAAAGATATTAAAAGAAGGAAGTTAGACTCGAAATTTTTGAAATTATATCTTATTTACTAAAAGTGAAAAAGAAAAAATGTAAAAGAAGAGTAAGAAAAGTAGTAGGAGAAGGAAGAAAAAGAAAAAATAAATTTTAAAGAAGAATGAAGTATAAACGTTACATCAAATCTAGTTAAAAAAAAAAGGAGCCAATACAAAAAACACTAAAAAACATAATAATATTTAGTGTAGTAAATCCTAAAATTATAAATTGTTGCTTATATATATATAAAAGAATATTTTAATGTAGATTTTTTGTCCAGATTTTTACTAAAATATTTTTATTGGGTAGTATTTGGTCATTTTTATAGATTTTAAAATCAGGCTTAACAATATACGAATTATCTTGTTTAATGACTTTAACTAACAATTGTTTTTCTTCTGGTGTTTTATATTCAACTTCAGGTCTCTTCAATTCAATTTCCGTTTTTTTATATTCAGGTTCAGATTTCTTTACTTCAACTTCGGTCTTTTTATATTCAGGTTCAGGATTTTTTAGTTCGGATTCCAATTCTTTATATTCGATATTTTTGTATTCAGGTTCAAATCTGCTATACTCGGGTTCCGATTTTTTCAATTCGATTTCCGTTTTCTTATATTCAGGTTCTAGATTCTTATATTCATTTTGAGATTCTTTGTACTCGATATTTTTATAGTTGGAATTAAATTTTTTATATTCGGGTTCTAAATTCTTATACCCGTAATCAGATTCTTTATATTCAATTTTTTTATATCTAGAGTCATACTCGGGTTCAGAATTTTTATATTCAGGTTCTGATTCTTTGTATTCTATCTTCTTATATCCTGAATCGAATTTATTATATTCAGGCAAGGATTTTTTCAATCCAATTTTCGTTGTCTTATATTCGGGTTGAAATTGATAGTCTGGTTCAAATTGTTGATAGTCGGATTCAGATTCCTTACGGTCAATTTGTTTGTATTCAGGTTCAGATTTCTTTATTTCAATCTCTGTACCCCTATATTCAGGTTTAAAATCACCATATTCGGATTCAAACTTTTTGTAACCACTTTGGGGTTCTTTATATTCGATTTTTTTATATTCGGGTTCAATTTTTTTAATTTCAACTTCTTTAAATTCAGAATCAAGATTTTGGTCTTCTGGTGTCTTAATTTCGTATTCATTCTTCTTGTAATCATAGTCGGTTTGTTTGTACTCAGTTTGTGGCTTGTGAATATCCACTGTTTCATCACAATCACAATCAGATTTCTCCAAGTTCTTATAATTTTGTTCGTCTTTTGTATATTTTAACTCAAGATCTTTTTTTTCGTCATTGTAGGAAGTGTGCTCTGTATCATATTCGACTGTTTTGGTTTCGGGGAGGGATTTTTCGTAATTGTATTCGGGTTGCTTGTGCTCGAGTAAATATAACTGAATTTTCCTAGGTTTCAGTTTGTAGAATTGATTACTGTCTGAAGCGTGTGTTAAGGAAGCAGATATCAAAACAAAGATAAGAATAATCTGCAAAAAAATGTTATATAATTAATGGAAATTTGTTCTTAGTGGTAAACAGTTTTTAACTGACTTAAAAAAAAAGAATGTAGAAAGATTATTTCGAAGCAAGTCCTCCGGATCAATGACATTTTTTGTATTATGGTCAGAAGGTTGCTGCACTGATAGTAGAATTCGTTTTAATAAGATCTAAAATGACGCTTACGATATGGCTAACAAACATATTGTCCGATTTTTTCCAAAATGGGTATGGAATGGGGTTTCAGGGACGCAGTTAATGAATTTAAAAGCATTTTTAAAAAATTAAATATGATGAATCCAATATGGCCACAATTTTACTTTAATTATGAATGAAATTTTTGTTGGTAATTTTTGGAGGTATAGATTGCGAATTTAAAATTATTTTTGCAATATCTCTAGGAAGTTGTAGTGCTGGTGTTGTATAATTTTAGCTAAAAACCAGTAAGATTTAAGAATGTGCTTTCGAATTCTTTTTAAAATTAAATATGGCGGATTCAATACGGTCTAACTTTACATTTTTCAATTTCATCCAAAGTTAGCTTTTAAGGGCGTAAATTACGAATTTTTAGTTATTTTTATAAAAATCTATACTTTCATTTGTCGGATTCTTTCAAAACTAGTTTTTAAGAGCATAGCTAATCTCTTAAAATTTGGTATCGTGGTTTCAATATTTTGGTTTTGTTAAATTTTTTCTAAGTGGATATTTTTTGGGAGTTCTCGGGTTTAAAAAATGTTTCGTTTCTCAATTTATGGTTTACAATAATTTTAGCTAAAATAAATACTTTTTTTCCGGAAATATTATGATATACCCTACAGATCTTAATTAAATTTAGGGAGACTTTGAATATTTTTGAGAATCATTAATACTGATATATACTTTTTGGAAAAATTCTTTGCTGATACCATATATATTGAATTTCAAAATAAAGATCGCCTTAAAATGAGTCATCAATCGTAAAATCCGCATAAACTATTTAAAAAGAAAGGAAGAGGAAAATGTATTGGGAATCATTTTATGTATAAAATTGTACGAAAATTTCAAACTAAATTGAAGAATTATCTTTATATGATTTAACATGACTGACCCATAATTTTGTGGTAGCAGAAAAACCAATTTGTTTACGACATTTAAAGTAAATAAGTTACTTACTCGGTATCTACCCATTCTTAACTTTAATCGGATATTTTTACTCGTTGTTCTATAACTAATGTCAAAGAAAAGCAAATGGAAAGCTTATATAGTCTCATACATTTCTAAATATTAACAAGAAAAAAATTGTCATTTAAATAATAAATTAGTTGTAGAGAATAAGCCTTGTAAATAAATTAGTAAAACTGATTCAATGTATACGTGACGTTCAGTGAACATAATAATTCTTGTTCGTTGTGTCACGGTGTTTAATTTTCTCAAGTAGATCTAGATACACAATTTTTCTTAGTATCTTAGTATAATAATTATTATTATTTTATGTAAAGAACGTACACCGCTTTAATTTACTGTTTATATATAGGCAACAGAGATTTCTGCCATACTTCATTGTAGGATTCCCTAGCTAGCTAGGAATCTTTAGAGTCATCATATCTCTCCATCTGTCCGTATGTTACAACTTTATAATTTCGTTATTTTTTCCTTTTTTTAATCAAATTTTGTAGGCACATGCTTTTTATTAACCGAAAAATAAACTCAAGGCGAAATAGTATAGGTGCACGAGGGTCTCAGTAGCCCCTTTAATTTATACGGACCTATCCAAGTTTTTTTTATATATTTTGAGCACCTGAACAAGAATTTTTTGGGTAGAATGTCGTCAGAGTGGCCATAAGATTATTATTAACAAATAATTGTTTAAATTTTTAAAAATACTGTTTTCGCAAAACTATAAGGTCGTATTCTTTAAGTGATTTTAATCAAAAAAGATTCTCACAGACTCTTACGTACCCCGCTTAGTTTCTGGGATAATTAATATTAAACAATTAAAATTTTTTTGCAATTTTTATCGCCTATAACTTTTGACCCTTCCAACTTTTTTTGACATTTTTGACAGCGGTCGAAAGTTCAAATTATCGTCAACAAATTGTAATAAAATGTTATACGAAAAAGTTACGCTCTAATTGTTTATATGGGCTATAAAAAATAGCTTTTGGCTGCTTATGAGCAGCGCTGTCCTGTATGGCGCGCAGAAGGAAATCTATTCATAGGGGTCCCATGCGGCCGAGCGCATTTGTATAATCAAAATATAACCGAAATAACCTCATCTTTAGAGTTTTCCCCATTGAACCTAGAAAGCTTATTTTTATTCGATTACCTGGTTATAAAAAAAAGAAAAATGTTAATTCTATAACTAGTTCTACTAACGATAATAGTTCAACCGTTGTCGTATATTATGCAATGATCGAATGTAAATCGTTTCAAGTTTGTATGCACGTCGACGTTGATTGCTTTTCCTGATAAATAATTAAATCTATGGAATTTTGGGAAACAATGGCATTGCAACAACGCTGAACTATTCTATCGCTCAGTAAGTATAGGTTGCATTTTATTATTATTGTATAAAAAACTAACCTGAACTAATATCTAATTATAAGCCTCATTGCAAAATATTCAGACATAAGGATTAATTTAATGCAATGACGGGACTGCCACTAAATCAGTTTCATGTGATTGCTTTGCTTCAAATATTTTTATCATTTACGAGCGCTTTTTAGCAGACAATGTTAAGTATATTTTGAGTATTAATTTGATTCAACCTGCGTCAATGTATACTATTGCAGAACATAATGGATGGTCGTTTGTGTATTCTGAGGGTATTTGACGGTGTATTTATCCAGATTCATTGTTTGATGTGACATATGGGAATATTAGACCCAATTTTATTTGGCTTAATCTTTTAATCTCAGAAAAAATTAAGATTCTGATTCTTCTGGCAGATGAATTAATAGCGGCATGTGCTAATTGTTCGTATGCAGTATGAAATCATGTAGATGCAATTGCTGGGGTACACTCTGCTGCAAATTTTGTTCTTGCATGAAAAAAAAGTGCTAAAATAAATACAATTTCGAATAAATTATTTGTTAATAACGACCTGACTAAATTCTACTCAAAAAATTCCTATTCAGGGCTCAGAATACATAAGAAAACTGGATTGGGTCCATCTAAATTAAAGGGGCGATTAGACCTACCTTAGCCACTACACTATAAAATCAATGTGGGATATCTCCATTTATGTTAAAAGTAATGATAACATTTTTTTGCTTTCACCCCATTAAGTGGATAAGGACTATAATGATTCTGATTCTGAGTTTAGAGAAATTCAAGTTAAGACACATTTGATAACTGAAGTTGACCTGAATGACCTGGTTCGTGATTAGAATTTGTCAAAAAAAGCACGCATAACTATTAGGATCTTCTTTGAAAGCTTGCAATGTGATACATTATGAAATTAAAATATGCCATTTTCGAAATCGTGATAAACATTTTAAAAGTTTTTTTTTTCTCGAGATGTGGAATGGGAAAACTGCAGGATTTGAGATACGATTTGCTCGGCCATCCCTTTTATTTTCCTGATTTGGCACCCTCAGACTTCCATCTCTTCCCACACCTGAACAATGTTTCTGGAGAGCGCCTCACGTCCAATGAAGAAGTTTAGAGGGCCGTAGATGAATATTTTAACAGCCCTCCAGACTCTCACTTCCGGAAAGAAATACTGATGTTGCACGCTGGACCAAGTGTGTTAAAGTCAAGGGAGATTATGTAGAAAAATAAAATCTTTTTTAACTGAAAATCACAGTCTCTCATTGTCAGGCCAAGTACTTTTCACTTTGTCCTCGTATATCTCAAAGGAGAGTGGAAGTTTTTGAATTTTTTTATAAAAAACTAAAAGGGGATAATTAAACACGTCGAAATGGTTGATTTCCTTTACACGCTATGTATAATTAATATTCCAGACGGTGTGTGTGTATTATTGGCAAATAATTTCTTAGAAAAATATTTATTTACTTTTTGATAAAATTAAAAAATAGTGAGTGAAGGGTAGTTTAACAAATTTAATTATGAAAAAGCCGATACACATCAACTTAAATTCATGTACAACTAAAGAATTGTTGACCGAATTAAGTTTATTTGTATATTTATTAAATTAAAACATCGCTTTTTCATCTCTAAAAGCAAACAAAGCAAACCCTCATTGGCAAAATTACATATATAGAATTATTTTTATAAGTTTAATATGTAAATGGTGTCAAAAGAAAAAATAAACTTTAAATTATTATTAAAAAAAAACATTTTTGAACGTTATTTCAGTATCCATGCCCATGCTATTTAGGACGTAAAAAATGCCTCTTGGATATCTTTTGGTATACTCTAACATATCACAGAATAAGATAAGTCGGAGGAGACCTGAGAATGTTCCCTTTTTCAAAATATAATTTAAATTAGCAAATTATTAGCTAGGCTTTAAGAAATAAGACCTTCTGGTTTGTGAACAATACATTCAAAGTATTTAAGAATGGAAGGAAATAAACGAATATAAAATGATTGTTTTTTCATGTTTAGGAATTCTTGAAAATTTTATCCCCATCCACCAAAATATGTTTTTCCTTTTTGATGTCATCATGAAATGTATCTCTTAAGGATTATCAGTCTTCAATACACAATAAAAATGACTCTCATATATTCGTAGAATTAACATTGGTTTTTCTAGCAACTGTAGAAATTTGACAATATTGCAAAACGTTCAAGCTGTTTAGTATAGAATTGACAATAGCGAGTTTATGGGCAGTTGTAAAAATTTATAAATAACAATAATAAAGGACAATTCATTGCAGTCAAAAATTTCAGGGAATAATTTGAAAAATACTGTTTAATGACTTTGGCTACTTCTAAGAAACATTTTATTTGCCTATCAACTTTCGACCAGATTTTTTTAAACTCAAATTATTCGTAAATAGTAAAACGGTAACCTTATCAAGTATTATGAGAAATTATTGTTTTATATTGTATATAAAAAGTGATTTTTTTCTACAAATAATCAAAAAGAGACGGATCTTTTTTGAATCTTTTATTATTTAACATATTTTTCATTAAACATTAACACTCATTAATTTTAATGACTTTAAGATTGGGCTTAATCGATTAAAAAGAGTTTCTCCGTGCAACGACGGGTAATTAGGTTTTGAACCTTACGAAAGTCCAAAGTTGCCAAACAAAGTATTTGTACTTATAAGCCAAGGTAATAAATAGTTTTAAACAAAAATGTTTTTGAATAAATCTATAGATAGTTAAACTTTAATATAGTTATTGGAAAAATCTTGATGTTATTTTAAAGATAAAAGAGTGGCTAATAAAATAGGTACTCCTTATTAGAAGGAAATAATTCGAATCGGTAAACTGCACCGTTTGGGCGCAAATTGGAATTAAAATTTTTATTACCAGTAAAATTAAATTACCATAATTCAATTTTAGTGAAATATTGCAAGTACTGAAGAAAAAGCTGATTTGATAAAAAAATAGTTAATAAGTAAAAATATTCTTTGTGTTTTAGCAGCCACGAAATTGGTAAATATCTTAAAATTAATTTAAAAAAATGACTTATGAATATTCAAATATTGAATATAGCAACATGCAATGGAAATGCAGAAGAAGCAAGGTATGGTGGTTGTATCTGAAAGTATGTCCTGTAAGTAATGTCCCATGTGCCCAAACTTCCAAACAAAAAAAAATTGATGCCACTGAAACACAAAGATCGATTAGAAGTATGAAAATGGAAGAAAGGATTTTTGAAACGAGAAAAGCCTATTCAGGTACTAGTACCAGAAAAATAGGTTTAGGAGAGGAAATTGCCAATTCAATGGCTTGGAAAGTTCTTCATGGGGAAGTGTTTTACTCTTTTCATATACAATGGATAAGACGAAGCGAACCAATACTTTGGGCTCGCCTGATATTAATCCAAAGGATTTTTTTCTGAAGGCATTTAAAGGCTCTAGTTTATAAAACTATATATATAAAGATAGGAAAAGAAGCTCAGAGAATAGGGCTTCCAATAAATGAAGGAAAGACCAAATACATGAGCGTCTCCCACAACCCCGCCCGAGATAGAATCAGGCAGAACATCACCATATATGACTATAATTTTGAGCATGTGTGAGTTTTCAAGTACCTGGACGCAGTGATAACGGCAAACAATAATATGCAGGAAGAGGTTAAACAGCACATCACACAAGCAAATAAATGTACATTTGCGATACAATCCTTGCTTAAGTCAAAATTTATCACTAGAAAGGCAAAAACCGAAATTTATCGAACAGATATATAGATGATACTACCAATAGCAATCTACGCCAGTAAAACATGGACCCTGACAGTCCACGATACGGAGCTGCTAAGAAAGTTTGAGAGAAAAATCCTGCGCATAATATATGGCCCATACCGAGACTTTGAAACAGGCCGTCAAAGAATGAGACGCAACATAGAGCTTGCGCAAATATATCAAAGCCCTGACATAATTCAAGAAATAAAGTCCAGAAGACTACGATGGGCAGGTCATATACAAAGGAGTCAAAACGATCGACTAATAAAACGGGTATGGGAGGAAGCACCACAAGGAAAAAGACCACTGGGAAGACCTAGGCTTAGATGGAGAGATAACATCCACAAGGATTTAGCTATCCTTGAAGTTGACCAGCAAGAATGGAGGGAGCTGGCACAAGTAGTGCTACGGAGTCAGTCAGTCAGTCAGTTTATAAAACTACTATAGATAATACGGAGAATTTTAATCAAAAAATTATAAGTAGATTCCAAGTTATACCATATATAGCTGGAATTTCTTTTGTTCAAAAGCACAGAAATGAATGGAAGTCATTGTAAAAATGTATTATATTTTTTTTTCTTTTTTAGAATATCAACTTTTGTAAGAATTCTTTTTTTTTAATATTAGTTTTTGTGTTATAATTCTCTTTCTTTTTTAAAAAACCAGTTTTTGTAATAATTCTTGTCAGTGGTTACGTGTATGTAAGATAAGACAACACTGTTCATAGGAAGTTCATTTATGACATTTTCTTGAGGAGTTGGATTTTTATATTTATTATTAGAACATCATATAACTTCAGCGCAATTATAGTGCAGATATATAGATGATACGTTCGTAGTTTGGCCGCATGGCGCAGATAATCTCCATAATTTCCTGGATCATCTGAATCATCAACACCTTAGCATAAAATTCACTATGAAAACTGAATCAAATGGTGCCCTTCACTTTCTTGATGTACTATTACAAAGGAAAGAGAATGGCAAATTAGGACATTCTGTGTACAGAAAACCAACACATACAAATCGATATCTCAGTGGAACGTCATACCATCATCCTCCTCAAAAACAATCTATTATAAACTCTTTGGTACATAGAGTACTTTCAATATGTGACGAACAATCATTGAATTCAGAAACAGGAAAATTGACTAATGCACTGAGAGGCAACGGATATTGCGTTGAAGATATAAGACGTTCTATTAATAAATATAAAAACCCAACTCCTCAACAAAAAGTCATAAATGAATCTCCTATGGACAGTTTGTTATATATGTAATTCTCCTTTCAGGCAGAGAATATGAAAAATATATGTACAAACAGTTTATTTCCTGCAAATATCGCTCTGGTCCTCTCTCCACACACGTTTCGATCACCTCATGATCTCGTCAGTGGAGCTGTATCGGACCGAGAGCAACATTAGCAGGAAATAACTGATATATGAACCATAAATTTCAAGGTATATCGACAGGATATCACACCTGCCGTCTACCAACTTCGATCACAGACTGAAAAATATCGCCAGTCGAACGACATCTATGAATCAACGGAGTAATGTGAAATTTTTAAACAATCAAAATTTCAGTAAGAAATAAAGAAATCTTTCTGCCGTATTTAAATAGTTTGTTATATTTGTAATTCTCCTTTCAGGCAGAGAATATGAAAAATATAAGTACAAACATTTTATTTCCTGCAAATATCGCTCTGGTCCTCTCTCCATACGCGTTTTGATCACCTCATGATCTCGTCAGTGGAGCTGTATCGGACCGAGAACAACATTAGCAGGAAATAACTGATATATAAACCATAAATTTCAAGGTATATCGGCAGGATATTACACCTGCCGTCTACCAACTTCGATGTCAGACTGAAAAATATCGCCAGTCGAACGACATCTATGAATCAACGGAGTAATGTGAAATTTTTAAACAATCAAAATTTCAGTAAGAAATAAATAAATCTTTCTGCCGTATTTAAATAGTTTGTTATATATGTAATTCTCCTTTCAGGCAGAGAATATGAAAAATATATGTACAAACAGTTTATTTCCTGCAAATATCGCTCTGGTCCTCTCTCCATACACGTTTCGATCACCTCATGATCTCGTCAGTGGAGCTGTATCGGACCAAGAGCAACATTAGCAGGAAATAACTGATATATAAACCATAATTTTCAAGGTATATCGGCAGGATATTACACCTACAGTCTATCAACTTCGATGTCAGACTGAAAAATATCGCCAGTCGAACGACATCTATGAATCAACGGAGTAATGTGAAATTTTTAAACAATCAAAATTTCAGTAAGAAATAAAGAAATCTTTCTGCCGTATTTAAATAGTTTGTTATATATTTAATTCTCCTTTCAGGCAGAGAATATGAAAAATATATGTACAAACAGTTTATTTCCTGCAAATATCGCTCTGGTCCTCTCTCCATACGCGTTTCCATCACCTCATGATCTCGTCAGTGGAGCTGTATCGGACCGAGAGCAACATTAGCAGGAAATAACTGATATATGAACCATAAATTTCAAGGTATATAGGCAGGATATTACACCTGCCGTCTACCAACTTCGATGTCAGACTGAAAAATATCGCCAGTCGAACGACATCTATGAATCAACGGAGTAATGTGAAATTTTTAAACAATCAAAATTTCAGTAAGAAATAAAGAAATCTTTCTGCCGTATTTAAATAGTTTGTTATATATGTAATTCTCCTTTCAAGCAGAGAATATGAAAAATATATGTACAAACAGTTTATTTCCTGCAGGTCTCAGGTCGTACTTTTAATGTAAAAGAAACTAAGGTTTCTTTAAACGTAAAATTAAAGAATCAATCGAAATTTAATATCCAAATAATATTAATAGAAATGCGGATTACAGTCTATATTATACAGTCGGGTACAAATACCGGGCTGTTGCACCTCGATAGCCATTCACTGTTCTAATCTCGTGGAGTAAAGATCCCTGAAGATACCTCGTGCAATCGTAGGCGAAACATCGGATAATAATTTTAAATTGACGTGGTCTAAACTCAAGAATCATGATTTTTAACTTGACCAAAGTCGTGAAAACTTTCGTTCTTTATTAGTTATTTACAGTTTTAAAAAATGTGGTAATTTTTTTACAAACATATAGAACTACAGCCTCGCCCAGCGGTCATACGGATTTATTAGTGTAGTATATTGAACGCCAATTTCAAGCAACAGCATAGCAAAAAGCAGTCCCTGATATAAAAAATCGTTTATTACAAGATTCTCTAACAAGGTAAAGACTTTGACCAGAAATAGTTGAAATAGAAGCGAGATCTCCGAGTTGTCCAGTTCAACTTATAAAATTTTGTGGTTATGCTGGAGCATGTTTTTAAAGTGAATATGAGAGCTCGGTCACCGTTGGATTTTAGATTGTAGGTGGATGGTTAAGACTTTTCTTGCTCCTGTACAGCCCTTCGCCCTGCAAAATTTTTGTCCATATTCCTTATCTAATTCAAGGCCGGGATATTTGGACATTTTAGGAAGCCTTTTATTTTTATAGGTGTTAGGTCAACCTCCTCTTTTTGTAGCTTTTTGGCAATCCTCAGAAGGGTGCCCGAGCATTCACATCGGGATCACCATGTTGTTTCTTGTCAATTGTTTTAGTGGTTACCTATAGCCCCAATTCAACTTAGAGTTATCATTGCTTGGCTGTTTAAGAATATGTATATTTTAGCTTTCTAACTGCGAGTTAGACAATCAATATGATAGCTATAACATTATTTGGTTTTTGCAGTAATATTATGAGATTTTGTTGGTTTTAGATAAACTTTAACGAAGAGTTTGATTAATTCGCCAAAGCATCTTTTTGTAAAAGTCTTAAATATTTCTCTTTCTTGAAATTTGGAAAGGGTTGCCCTCGTTGGTTTTCTAGATGATGTAGTAGATCTGTTAAACAATTTAAAGAACAATAACTTCAACGAGGCTCGTAGTTTGCTTCTGTCGTTTTACAAGGGATACAGTACACTGAAAGCGTTTTTGGCCTTGCTTAGAAGGTGGTTTATGGCAGGCGCGGATCCAAGGGGGGGCCCAAAAGCTTTGAGTTCAGGAAAATAGACCCGATTTTGCCTCATACTATAGTTTATTCAAGAACTAGAGAGAGAAATAAATCATTTTTTACCCTTTTTTTCTTTGCAAACTACCTGTGTTCTTTAGTCTGGTGTCTTTGGTAAAATCTGTTAGACACATATATTTTTCATAGGAATGGGTTAGAACGTTTATAATCAAAAATACCGGTCTATAAAAATGGATTATTTGGGTTGGATAACAATAGATATTTGGAAAGGTGACGTGTTAAAAAGGATTTTAATCCTTGTCATAAACGTCGGAAGCTAGTTTATTTTATCACTAAGTATTTATGGCATAGAATATTATTTCGATAATAAACTTAAAATTAAAAGTTCTTATAATATTATTTTATTTCTTATGATTTCTTATTAATTCACATACATTAGAAAATATAAAAAGTTTTGAGATATTTACCGCAAATCACAACTATATTTTTATTATTTTTCTTTTTGGCATAGAAACCGTTTTAGGCATATTCAGACTAACCTTATTCTCTCAAAAAATTCTAAGTTATAATTTAAATACTTACAAAATACCCATCATCAAAAATACAAGAAGTTAAACATATATAAAAAAATAAATTCGTCCATATAATATTAAAAATTTTTTGGGGCTATCGGTCATTTTATTATTAATTAAAAACATTTTTAGGACATTTGACGTTTCAGTTTATTTATTTCTTAAACTATCTGTAGAATTACAATTAAAAACTAAAAAGGGATTCAAATGTAATTAATTTTTATATGGTATAGTTGAAGTTAGACCTACTTAAGAAAAAGACATAAATATAATAATAAAATAATATAAAAATTACGGTTAATTGGAATTAAATATATATAAAATTCAAGAGTAAAACACACTAAAATAAAAATATATCAAAAAATATAGAAACAATATTAAACAATAAAATACAACAAAAACAAAAATTTAAATAATAAATTGTGCTTACACTGGTAAGCATAAAGTATCTAATTCGTAATCAAAGTCAGTGAAGCTATCTTCGCTCAAATTAATTATAATTGGTTCCTCTATCTCATCGATGATGAGGTCGAGTTTCCATATTTTCTTATATTTTTTTATTATATGAATTTTTCATAATTTTATGCAGTAACTTTATTGAAAAAAAATCTTTCAAAAGTTCAGTTAAATTACTAATTTTGTAAGTTGTGTTATTGCTCGCACCTCTACCCTTTAGTTGAGAGAGATATTTCCTTCTCCATCGGACAGTTTCCTGACGATCTCTAAGAACAGATTTCCTATCTGTTTTTTTTTCAGCGAAAATTAAGTTCTCTGAGCAATTTCCAGAGCTTCTTCTTCTAATTTCAAGTAAATCCCGATCTTCATTGATTTTAGTTAGAATTGTGTTGATGGTTGACATCTGCTTCTCATAATAAAATGTATGTACAATTCCTTTTATTGCAGTTTACATCTCTTCTTCCAACGAGGTTTTTCGTCTGCCTGTGGTGAATTTGGCTTAGGAGTACTAAAAATTCCAACTCCTCAAATTGCACACATCTCAATGGAGCTCGAAACATTATTATCTAGATATTAATATCTCAAGACATTATAAACATTCATCGTATTAAGTTTTTCGTTGAGGAAAAAGGCCCTGGTATAACGATTTTGGAGTAAATGTAGAGGCGAAAGCCATATCTTTTGGATATCTCACTAATCTTAAATAATATATAAAAACAAGCACAAACAAAATAAATCACTAAAGACACACTGTAAAGTGTACTTTGCTCACTGACAGAAATTAAATTGAACTATCAGAAATTTTATTGTTGCAGTAAATTTATAAAAGCTTACAATATTTAAATACAATTAAATATAAATGGGTTTACGGCAGTCCTCAGTTACCTGCGGCACTCGAGCAGGTGTGTTGGAGGTTTCGGTAACAGTTTTACTACTCTCTCTAGTTCTTGAATAGAGTATAGGAATGTATATGCTTGCGATCGCCCCTCCTCTTCCCAAAAGCTTAGAGTTCAGAAAATAGAATCGATTCTGCCTTTCATATTAGGAATGTGTATGCTGCTGGCATCCTCCCCCCTGTCGGCAACTTGTTTTTTCTTGTGATCCCCCCCTCTCTAAGAGCTTCAAATTTAGAAAAATAGACCTGCCCCTGCCTTTTACACTAGAAATGGGAATGTTGTTGGTATCTCCCCTCCCCTCCACGTCGACAACTTACTTTCGCTTGCCATACTGCATTTTTGTGATATCACCGCAACCCCCCACCCCCCCACAAAGAGAGAGGCTGGATCCGCCCCTGGTTTGTGGTGCCAATTCAGTGAAGCTTTTTGTAGAAGATGTGCTCTAAGTATTAGGGTTGCGTCCTCCAAGGTACCGTATGTTGGAGATAGTGACATAATTGCTGTAATTTTAAGAATTGCTTATGTTTTGGTTGGGTTAATTTTGATCTTCCAATCTGACATCTAAATTAAAAAATTTCTTAATTTGTCTTTGTACTCTTGGAGTTATAATACGGTTGCTCCTCTAGGATAAGGCTATTGTAGTATCATCAGCCAAAATAAAACAACTTAAGCACTTATTAATAATTTATTAAATAATTAAAAGTAAATCAAAAGTAATAAAGTAAAAAAAATGCCACAATGACAGTGGAGTATGAATATATTTCTAAAGGTATATCATATTTTTTATAAAAATATTGATATAGCTTTAACAATAAACACATTTAAACACTGTAGACAAACTTAAATTATTAATAGTAGTAACAAATAATAAATTATTTTAATTTTTGGTATACAAAATAAATTATAACATGTTAATTTCTCAAATTTTTAATATACTGATACTAATTGAAAATGAGAACTCCTGAAAATGGTTTACTATATTTCTTTCTATCTACGAAACAGTGAAAGCCTATACATTTCCATTTCTTACTACATCTCAGAATGGAATACATTATGATTCACGTGTAGCAGAATTTTGAAATACAATCTAAAGAAAACTTATAAATATCAGTAACAAATTTTGGTTTATAAAAAGGCCTTTTAAATATTGGGTGACCACCAATTTTTTATAACTTTTAAAAAAGAATTCTGTTTTTCGGTAGTATTTTCATTAATGAGTTCTGGAGTCAACGTTGTTAACTGGATTTGTAAGTTTTGGATATCTAATTTATGATTATTGGCTAACGACGTAAGTGCTTGATTGTTTGGAGTAGGTTTTTCAAAATCAGGATCTTGAGATCTAGTTTCAGAGGGTTTGAAATCCGAATTTCTGTTATCGGTTTTTGAATTCTTGTATTTTATATTAGGTTTGGTCTCGTTATAGTTTTTATTTTCATATTTCGCCTTGAAGTCAGTAGTCCTGTTTTCTCTAGAAACGTTATTATATAATTTTAATTTAGGTTTGTGGTTTCTAAATTTCCGACTTTTATTCTTATGTGGGTGTTGTCCTTCTCTTGGTTGCCATTTTCTACTTTCGGTTTCGGATAATTGATGGTTAGGTTCAAATTCTGGATGTTTGGGTTTTAATCTTTTATATTTAACTACATGTGGCTTATATTCTGGTGTAATTGTCCTATATTTAGGACCAGTCCTCCTATTTTGGGGTACAATTTTTCTAGGTTTAAGTAAAAGATGTTTGGATCGAATCTCCAATTCTTCATTTTCCGGTGTAGATTTTCTAGGCGTTATATGTTCAGGTGTCGGATGATTTTGCCTAAATCTAGGGTTTCCAGACTTAGAGACACCTTTATTATTATAATTATATTCAGGAACTGAGCTTTCAAGTTTAGGTTCAGATTTTGTAGACCTGATTTCAAGTTTTTTAGTTTCTGGTACATATGTCCTAGTTTTATCATTAGAACTAATATATTCGGATTTAGGTTTTTTGTTATCAGATACGAATTTTCCATATTTTACCACAATTTCTTGATAATCAGCTTCAGATTTTCTATTTGTTTCATGTGGAGGTGGTCTGTATTTTGAATTAGGATTTTTATGATCGATTTTTTTTATCTCTGTATTTTTATTTTCTTGTTTAGCATTTCGTATTATAATCTCGTGATAATCAGAATTTGATTTCTTAGATGCAGGTCCAGAACTTGTAAATTTAGGTTCTGATTTGCTGTATTTGACTACGACTGAGTGATAATCCTCTTCAGGTTTCTTGGGCTGACGTTTCTTTTCGTTGAGGTTATTTTCTAATTCTACCTTTTGATCTTCTTCTGATTTTTTATGTTCATTTTTCTGATGGGAATTATGTATCGGAATAGTAATACTAGACTTGGTTTTTAATATTTTTTTAGGTGGCGTTTGTTCAGGTACCCGTTTCTGAATCTTAGTTTCAATATTCTTAGATCCATCGAATTTTTTATTAGTAGAATCGACTTGTGCATATTTGGATTGAGACTCTTGGGTTTGATCTTTTGTAAAATGTTGTGACTTATAGATTTTTTGTTCCACTACATGACTTTCGTCTTCACGTTTGGGTTCAGAAATTTTAGGGTCAGATATGTATATTTCGTATTCAAGTTTCGCTCTTCTATTTATTTCGGGTGAAGATGATGTGTTTTTTGAATCGGGATTTTTATTATTGGGTTTTCCTATCACTATACTTTTATTTTCTGGTTTTGCATTTTCAAATTTAAGTATAACTTCGTGATAGTTAGGATCTGATTTCTTAAATGCAGGACCAGAATCTGTAACTTCAGATTTCGATTTTATGTACTTGAGCTCGACTTCGTGATAATCTCCTCCAGCTTTTTTGGGCTGATTTCCCTTTTCCTCTAGATCAACATTAAGATCTCCTGATTTGTTAACTTTCTTCTCTAGTTCTGTTTTTTCATAATCAACTTCTGATTTTTTAATTTCTGTTTCATTGTAGGAATTACGTATTGGGATAGATATGCCAGATTCAGGTTTTATTATTTTACTAGGTGTTGTCTGTTCAGGTTCTCGTTTCTGAATTTTGGTTTTAGAATTAGTTTCAGCATATTTGGATTTTTCTTGTTTAGATTCTTCGAATTTTTTATTTTGGTCTTTGGCAAAATTTTGTGGTTTAAAAATGTTTTCTTCAATTATAGGACTCTTATATTCGGGCTGAATTTTTTCATTTTTAAATTCAGAAATTTTAGGGTCAGATTTGTATATTTTGTTTTCAGGTTCCGATTTATTAAATACGGTTTTTGGTTGGTTTTCAAAAATAAGCTGTATATATTGTGGTTGAGAATTTTTGTTTTCAGTTTCAGAATTATTGATCTTCGAGTCCATTTTTTTATTCTTTTCTTGCTCGATTTTAACTGATTTTTCTTCTGATTCGAGTTCACTTTCAGAAAATATTGATCTAAGGTCAATTTGAACATTTTGAATACTAGATTGTTTATTTTCTTCTTGTAATTTTGTATATTTAGTTGTGTCGTTTTTACCAGAAAAAACAGTTTTTGCAGAAAAGGTTGGTGGTCTCTGATATCCTATTTCTTGTTTTTTATTTTTAGTAGATTCCGTTTTAAATTCTGATTCGGAATTTTCAGTTTCAAGTTCAATATTTTTTATTTTTGATTTGTTTTCTTGGTTTTCAGTTGGCACATGCTTTAATTCGGGTTTAGATTCTTTAGCCGCCAGTTTCACTACATTGTAATTAATTTCGGACTTATTATTTGCAGATTCACTAAAATTTGCTGTTGGTTTAGTTTTACCGAAAGCATTTTCATTTTCGGATATATTTTTTTTTATTTCTAATGAAGGTTCAATCCTACTAGATTCAAGGTCTGACTTATTCAGGTTAGATTCAAATTTTGACACATTATATCCGGTTTCGGACTTTTTAGATATTAAACTAACTTCCCTATCATGAACAACGGATTGCACATGTAAGGTAGATTTGCCTGATTCTTCTTTGGATTCGCCATTTTCAGATATTAAATTTTTGTCTTTTATTCCCAATTCCTTAGATTTAGGTGCAACTTTTTTATTTGCATCTACAGGTGTTTTATTATTAATGTCACCTTTGGAACGTTGTATTTCCAATTTTTCTGGTTCAGATTTTTCGATTTCAGTTTTAATATCCCTATTTTCAGGTACAGATTTTGTAATTTCCGGTTTTTCACTATTAAAACTTGTTTTTCGGTTTCCAGTATTTGTGTTCGTAATCACTGGAACTAAATTATCATCATCAGGTTCGTGTTTTCTACTTTTCCTTCGATTTCCGTATTTACTACACCTGAAATTAGATTTTCGATTTCTTTTTCTAGATTTTCTACTCCTGGACCTTGATTTTCTGTATCTAGGTTCGAGTCGACCGTAGTTATATTGTTTAGTTTGTAAGTCATGTTTGACTTCTGCAAGGTCTTTTTTAAGAGATGGATCAGTTTCTATTGCTAATATGACAGTTGTGGTGACTGTGGCGATTACCAGTATTACCTGAAAAATTAAAAAATCCATTTTATCACCTAAGAGTGATAGTTTGAAATATCTTTATTTAAAAATCATATGAAAATTACTTGTATTTAAAATAGAGAATATTAAAAGTTTTGTTATTCCTCGATTTGCAGAAATAAAAAAACTAGAAAATTTGAGAATAACACACACACACACACACATATATATATATATATATATATATATATATATATATATATATATATATATATAAGCAATAAAACAGTAGTTATGAAAAAGACAGATTATGAGACAAAAATGAACAATTTACTAAAGGACGAAAATACATATAAAAATATTAAGAGTGATCCAACAAACTTATATCAAAAGAAAAATAATACCTTTATAAAAAATTACTCAATGTAAAAGAACTAACTAAAAAAAATTACATAAACGTCATATACCACTAAGACCTATTGTTTCTTGTGTACATTCGCCATTCTATAGTTTATTAAAATTGTTATCGGATTGCATTTCAAATATACAGAAAAAAAAACGATTTTTTTATTAAAGATTCATTCGCTTTTAAAAAATTTATTGATACAGTAAATCTATCCGAAAATTACAGGCTCATTTCGCTAGATGTTATATCTTTGTATACAAATATACCAAATCAACTTGTCCATACTATTTTAACAGAAAAATGGGAAAGTTTAAAGAAATATACACCATTATCAAAAAACAACTTTATGGATGCTGTTGACCTCGTCCTAAATATAAATTACTTTGAGTATGAAAACACAATTTACAAACAACTCGATGAATGTGCTATAGGATCACTAACTTCATCCACCAATGCAAAGTTAGTAATGGAATATTTAGAGGAAAAAGTTTTAGAAAAATTAAAATTTAAAATAATATTTTTCAAACGGTTTGTCGATGATTGCATAACAGCAGTGTCACATGATAAAATAAATGATATTCTCCAAGAGTTTAACAGTTTTAACGAAAAATTACAGTTCACGTCCGAAACAGAAAATAATAATAAAATAAATTTTCTAGATATGACACTTATACGCAAAAAAAAATTTTTTAACTGAGTGGTACACCAAACCAACTTTTTTATATTAAAATAATTCAATAATTTTTATAAATACAAGCAGATAAATTCAATTAATGTCATGAGATATTATCTTTAGTGTTGAAATGTTGCATAGAAATAAGTTATTTTCCTGATCAGTAAAAAATATCGAAGGAGAAATTGTTGCCTGAAATATCCGATCTATTAAACTTTAAAGACCTCCGATTTTCAAGATTTTTAATAAAATATTATTTAATTAGATAGATGTATAAACACAAAATATTCCTTAATACGGTTTCAAGGAAAATTTTGGTAGTCCTGTATCCCTGATTATTTAATTGACGAGATAGTTTCTGTTTATGGTAAGAAAATGGGTGGTAGATTTTTTAAATGCATTTGATACCATCAATCATGAACTTGTTTTTAAATTAAAATTTTACCGCGGTCAAATGGAACCTTGTCTCTTAATTGATTCCTTTTTGTTGAATCTTTATCAAATCATATATTTTGGTTTTCAGACCAGATTATATATATACAGATCCATTATTTTTAACTCTTTAAAATATAAGTTTTAGCATACAGTGATAATTCACAGGTTTATTTGTGTTTTGATTTTGAAGAAGGATTATTAAATGAAGATTTACTTGAAACTAAACCATTCGAAATCCTATCTTATGCTATCCAATGGTAAATATAAAGTAGTTATGTTATAAATAATATAAGTTCCGAGAGAAATCTAGTTTCTAACATTGAGATTGAAAGTTCATTTTAAAAATTTTAATTTTGAACTCATATTTGGCATTAAAATTAATATATTGGATTAAATTAAAGAGAGGGCTTTGTGAATCTAAAGTTTTTTTATAATTTTAACTATTGGGATTTTATTTAGTTGCTTTATATAAGTTAAAAAAGAGTAATCGAGAAATTTCTACAACTCTAAACATTCCTGAAGGAACAGTTGATTATAATGTGATTAAATTTTTGTCTCGTGGAAATGTTGATTAAAAAAGAGGTAGAGCTAAACGTAGAAAAACAACAAGTGAATTAGTCCAAAAAATTCAAGACTCTGAGCATCAGAAATTTTTGCTATTTTGAAAAAAGATTTGAACACTAGTGTAAACGTTACTGCTGTACAAAGAAGACCTTATGAGCAAGAAATTTATGGCAGAGTAGCAGTGAAAAAACCTTTGTTAAAAAATATTAATAAGAAAAAGCGATTGAAGGGGGCTAGAAAGCATGTAAAGTGGACCGCTAGTGATGGGAGACGAGTTATATTTTCCGATGAAAGCAAATATATGATATTTGGTAGTAAAAGGAAAATTTTCGTAATAAAATGCGCAAATGAAAAATATTTAGAGAAAAATTTATATTCTCCGGTAAAGCGTGGTGGAGGCTCGGTTATGATGTGGGGCTGTTTTGGTGGCCCACAGATTGGAGATCTAATAAAAAGGGATACAAAAAAATATTGCAAGCTCATGAAATTCTTCCTTAAAAAAAATAATTGGACGGACATTCGTATTTTAACAAGATAACGATCACAAGCATACGCCAAAATTATGTACAGATTTTCTTGCTAATTTTGACAAGAAGAAATAATTAACAATTATGGAGTGGCCGCCACAATCCCCAGATCTCAACACATTCGAACTCTTGTGGGAAGAGTTAAACAGATCTGTACGAGAAGTCAGACCTACTATTTTAAAAGCCCACCTATTCACCATTTTACAGAATGGATAAAAATTATGGCTATAATATTAGAAAAACTTCTATCTCGAATGTCTCGAATTTGTAAAGCGGAGGTAAAAAACAAAGGTGGACACTTTGACGAGAAAAGAACTAGTTTAGAGGTGTTGGGGACGGTGTAAGAACAAACCCTACAAAAAATGTAACAGTAAAAAATAGGTTGGGGTCAAGTGGGGGGAGGGGTGTCAAAGTTGGCTAAAACAGATTTTTTGAATAAGCCAAGAAACGCATTTTGGAACAAAAAGTTTCTAATATAAGTTGTAAAGATCTTAAAAACCTACATTTTTGTTAATTTATTATTACAAGAAGGCCAAAAAACCCTTAAAATCAGTCATTTTTTGCATATCAATTATTTATTGCAAAATTAACTTTTTTTGTACTTTTTTAATTTTAAAGGGAAGCTCTCGTCATTTTGAACAAAATAATATTTTATATTAGTAAATCAGATAATCTGTTGCTGAGATATTGCTATTTGTTTATTCCCAGACGCAAAATATTGATTGCTGTAACTTTTTTTTTGGGTGAACATTTTGAGTATAAATTTTCATATCTTATTAGGAACAAATGAAAAAAATTAATTTTCAACCCCTTAAATATCGTTCTAAAAAATAGGTGTGCAATATTCATAATTTTTTGAGCTACTCCAGATTTAAAAAAAAAACACCGAAATTGGTCCATTCGTTGTTGAAGTACGGCGAATTTTTCCGAGAACTGCTGATTTGAAGCTGTGTTAAATTTCTTCGCGCGCGAGAGAGCTTTATTTCTTTATAAAAAAAAAACATTCCCTGTTTTAAAGCGATATTTAAAGGGTTAAAAATTGCCCCTAACAAGATATGCAAGTTTAGGCTTCCACGAAAAATTTGAGCCTTTGTGGAGATCAAAATGTTCATTCAAAAAAGAGTTATAGCAATCAACATTTTGCGTCTTGTGATAAAGAATTAGCAATATCTCGGCAACAAATTATCCGATTTACTGTTATAAGATATCATTTTGTTTAGAAAGATGAGGGTTTCCCTTTAAAAGTAAAAAAAAATGCAAAAAAAATTAATTTTGCAATAAATAATTGATATGAAAAAATGGCCGATTTTGAAGGTCTTTTGGCCTTTTTAAAATAATAGATTAACAAAAATGATCGCACAAAAGTTCAAATTTGAAACTTTTTTTTCGAAATGCGGTTCTTGGTTTGTAGATTCAATAAACCTGTTTTAGTCAACTTTAACTCCCTCTTGGAATCAACCTATTTTTTGCTGTTAAATTTTATGTAGAGTTTGTTCTTATATTGTCCGTAACATCCCTGGGTAGGTCTCATCCATTTACGTCACATATTTACCTATGGCTTGGACTAATTTGGAAAAATTAAAAGAATAGTGGACATAATTATGACAACTATATGTTATTTTCGCTGTTGTTATTTATATTTAATTTTTTATTTAATATGTATATCATTTTTAGTTTATTTATACAATAGAAAATTTCATGCAGCACAAAATCGATTTTTTTTTATTTTAAAAGTTGATATGTCAGTAGTTTTTGCAAAATGCCACATTTTCTTTACTTGGAATTTTTGTATACCCAAAACTTACAGAGATATAGTCTTTTTTAGAAACCCTTATTTTTGTGTAAGACCCCCACTTATCTCATAAAATACGTGTCTAAAAAAATTGTGTTCTAGACAGATTTTGTAGCTTTTGCTAAGAGCTTTCAAATGGTCAGTGCAGTTTTTTTATCCAACTTTTTCCCATAAAAAAAACTCGCATCAAAGTTCTAGTAAAGATATTGAAAAAAAAATATATGACGTTGAGAAATGTTTTATAATCTAAAAAACTTAAATGTTGTTTAAAAAGTCTTGAAAAAAATCTTTAAAATGAGTCCCTTCATGATTTTGTACGTTGGGATACAAAACTTTAAATTTTCGGTTACTTTGGTATAGAGTGAATAAAAGTAACTCGACGGCAGTGAATAATATTATAAAATTATTTATAAGTTTGAGAAATAAGGGCAAACTAATCGATCAAAACTATTATTTTTAATAAACAATTTGAAATAGTTAACATACTAAAATAACTATTTAACAAATTCTACTTACAAATGACAGAATACTTACATTAAATATATTCATTTTAAATATATATTTTAATCATCAATCTACACCATTTTAAATAAAATTATATTTACTTAATATCGAATTTTCCATTACTTAATTAAGACACGTTTTGAACTAATATCAAATCAGAATTGTTTACGTTTATATAGTAGCAATTAATTTATTAATTAAGCTGTAATATCATGAAAGAAAAAAATTGTCAGATGAATATGCGAAATTTACAAGAAATGAGCCTTGTATGTGTCCAAAGCGCGTAAAATTTGACGTATGCATTCAAATGATAATTGATTAAGTAATAATTATTAATTGGCACTAAAGTGAATATAATTTCTTCAAGTATCACGCTAAATCATTTATAATGATTCCAGCAATGAGAAATTAATTTTTCATGACATTCTTTTTATTAGTTTTCCTATTATAAAATATTTAAGGGTAGTAAATTACCTAATTTAATAAGTTGTGTTCATTGATTGATTAATTGAATGCTAGAGCAAGTCAGGGTTAAGATGCCCTTACATTACAGGCTAAGGGTTTTCTCTGTTGCTTGTTATACAAGGGTAACTGTTTATATTTCGGGAATTCGCAACACTGACATTGCTAGGTGTCATCTGACATATCCAGTGTAAAGTTGATATTTTAGATAGTATACGTATTTAGAACGTTTTGACATATGGACGTTATTTGTGTTGTTTATAGTAATAGTAGAAGAGTTAGTGAACCCTTGATGTAACGGTCTTCATGTAAGAATAGGATTTTTTTTAAGATCATCTTAGAGATAAACAAATTTAGCAGCAATAGGTTATAGAAGGGGTGTAAGGGGCGAAGGTATATTAATGAATATCAGCCCAAATGTCAACCTCACCTACTCGTGTGATGACTTAGGTCATCCGGCGCACCCTGTTAGATAACTGACGAGGCTCTGACAACCGAACGTCTGCCGGAATAAGCAGTCTCCACTTAATGGCCAACAGCTTCGGGTGGAGGAGCTGCCAAGTGTAAGGGCACTCTTTTGTCCTGGGACCAAGAAATTGGGTCCAAAGGCGGAGGAACTATTGATTAGTCAACGACATAAGAATGTAGAAGGCAAGGAGAAACCACTACATTAAAGATCCCTCATGGATTTCTCTAGTATGATCATTATGACTATACAGCACAAAACAAACTTGACTACTATCATGGACATCGGAGACCAAGATCCGGCAGGGGAGGTATTTCTCAAAACGATCATAGGGCCTCCCAGGTCGTCAACAAGCGAAACCCCTGTGATGTAGCAAAAAACACAGCTAAGAAAATACTACGAATTGGTACGTGGAATGTCAGGAGCATGTACGAACCTGGAAAAATGCATAATGTAATACAGGAGATGCAAAGGTTGAATATCGATATCCTGGGAATAAGTGAGGCAAGATGGCCTAATGCTGACAACTTTCTGACAACTGAAAGTATGGTGTACTTCTCCGAAAATAGTGACACTCATCATAGAAACGGCGTAGCCATCATTGTATCTAAGAACATGTTGCAGTCTGTTATCAGTTTTACTCCAGTGTCAGATAGGATTCTATTTCTGCAACTACAGGAAAAAAACAGGTAAACTTAACATTATACAGATTTACGCCCCGACTGCAGATAAGTCTGACGAGGAAATCGAACAATTCTACGAAGAAGTCAACCAAGTAATAAACTCATTAAAGCCACGAGATACTACAGTCATTCTTGGGGATTTTAATTCAAAAATCGGCAAAGGGAAAAGTGGCAAACATGTAGGTGAATATGGACTTGGTACAAGGAGTGAGCGAGGCGATAGACTGCTCCAGTTCTGCCAGGAGAATAATATGGTGGTAACCAATACATTCTTTGAGCTGCCAAAGAGAAGACTCTACACATGGAAATCGCCACAAGATGATAATCAGAGAACAGTTAGAAATCAAATAGACTTCATATTGATAAACGAACGATACAGAAACTCGGTAAAATCTGTTAAGGCTTACCCAGGCGCAGATGTCTATTCAGACCATAATCCTCTAATAGCACAAGTACACATTAAATTAAAACGACTATTGCACAAAAGAAAAACCAATCAAATAGATGTGAGTCGCCTATGTAATCCAGAAATCAAACGGGAGTTACAAATAAATATTAACAACAATCTAAATATACTGTGCGCAAATGGCGAATATCAAAACATAGAGAGCACAGATGACAAATGGCTGGGCTTAAAAACGGCGTTGATGACACCCGCAAGGACTATTCTAACTAAACAAAAATCAAAACAAAAGCAAGAATGGATGACTGATAATATCCTTCAGCTAATCGATGATCGAAGAACTCTCAAAGGCAAGTGTGAACAAAGCTATAAACAAATCTAGAGGTGAAACATGACATTTTTAATATACATAAAAAAGTGAAAGAACTTGCGGGCACACAAAAACACAAACAACCCAACACATTATATAACACAAATGGAACAATAATAACAGAACTGGAAGAAAAATTGGAGGTATGGAAGGACTATGTTAATGAACTTTTTATAGATGAAAGACATGAACCTAATCTAAACAGCATACAAGAGGATGAAGGCCCAGATATAACCAAAGAGGAAGTAATGTATGCACTAAAAAGAATGAGGGATGGAAAGGCTCCGGGTCCAGACGAACTACCGATGGAAGTCCTCAAGCTCATAGAGGAAGAGTCGATTTATGCATTGGTGGAACTTTTTAATCATATCTACAAAACAGGAATAATACCACAGGAATGGCTTTTATTCACATTTGTAACTATTCCAAAAAAGGGAAAAGCAAAACAATGCACCGACTATCGCACAATAAGCCTGATGAATCACATACTGAAAACATTTCTAAAAGTTATACACACTAGAATACATAAAAAACTGGAAATAGATATTAGCGATACCCAATTTGGATTTCGAAACGGACTCGGAACGAGAGAAGCGTTATTTGCACTGAATGTCATGTCTCAAAGATGCCTTGATATAAATCAGGATGTATATATGTGCTTCATAGACTACAATAAGGCTTTTGACAAAGCGAGACATGATCACCTTATCAGTCCATTGACGGAAAAGAACCTCGATAAAAGAGACATCAGAATTATATCGAATATTTATTACAATCAGAAAGCAGTAGTGCGAGTGGAGCATGAGACGACTGAAGAAGTCGAAATAACAAGAGGAGTGAGACAAGGGTGTATACTTTCACCGACCTTGTTCAATCTTTACTCTGAGGACATAATGAATAGAGCACTTATTGACCAATTCGTTGGTATTAAAATAAATGGAATTTTAATAAACAACCTCAGATACGCCGATGACACAGTACTTATCGCAGTAACACTCGAGGATCTCCAGACCTTAGTCAATAGAGTAGCAATAGTCAGTGAAGAATATGGACTTTCACTAAACATAAGAAAAACAAAATGCATGTTAATATCCAAATCAACCCAAAATGTCCCAGATATACGCATACAGGGTCAAAATATAGAACACGTCAGAAAATATAACTATTTAGGTACCGTCATCAAGGAAAACATCGATAGCTCTGAAGAAATCAAAATCCGGATAGAGAAAGCAAGAGCCGTATTCACGAAAATGAAGAGAGTGTTCTATGGCAGAGACCTGAGTCTTGAATTAAAGGTTCGTCTGGCAAGATGTTACGTACTGTCAGTTTTGTTTTATGGAATGGAGGCATGGACGCTTAAAAAGATCGATATTAACAAGTTGGAAGCCTTTGAATTGTGGATGTACCGCAGAATGTTAAGAATATCATGGATGGAGAAAATCACGAACGCTGAAGTACTGAGGAGAATGAATAAAGAAAAGGAGGTCATACTTACAATTAAAAAACGAAAATTGCAATACCTGGGATACGTTACGAGAGGAGAAAGATATCAACTACTGAGAACTATTATGCAGGGAAAAATTATGGGAAAGAGATCTGTAGGAAGAAGACGAAACTCTTGGTTAAAAAATCTAAGACAATGGTATAATTGCAGCAATAACCAGCTGTTTAGGTCAGCAGTCTCGAAAATACGTATAGCTCTGATGATCGCCAACCTTCGGAACGAAGACGGCACCTAAAGAAGAAGAAGAAGGTTATAGAAAGAAAATTGTCAAACCGCTGAGCCAGTAGCGGGTAATATGCCTGACAAGTTCAAAGGTGAGCAGTATAAGAGTGAAAATCAAGTTTGTAGTGTAAGGTTTAAATTTTAACATAAGTTTAAATATAACATGCCAAGACATTTTGTCCAAAGCCAGATCATTCCCGTGATCGCAAGTACTGCTAGACCACGAAAAAGGCATTGTGGGAGTCCGAGAGAGAACTTTATACAGGTCCAAGAGTGCGAGTGAGACACTGTCGACCATGACAGTAATTATGAATAATGTGACAATAAAAATTAATTACATAAAAGTGGATAATAATTTACTATTTATTTATTGTGTGAACAAAAACAGTTCTTCATTTAAGTCTTTGTCGAATTTGTCACATGCTTTATCATATCTGAAAAGCAAAAATATTTAATTTTAAGTTTTAATTAAATGCATACAAATTATAACTACGTTTAAAGACACATAAAAAATAAGACCTAGTTTATTTTAATTAAATATAAAAATAGACGCGGATATCGTGCACTTTTTCACCAGCTTTTATTTTATTTTACTTCGTTTTCCAAGAAAAATTCATTCTTTTACATGAGTTATTTTTTCTTTATATGAACATTCGATAATAAACTTTTCCTTCAAAAATTCACCAATTGATGAGTAATCTTGAACAGGGATTGAAGCACCTTTACCATTAGGAATATTATATAGAAATTCTCCATCAAAATTTAATGTAACTGGATTCATGATGTTTTTAAATGTATTTTTGTAGTTCCGTATTTGCTCAGTGCCCTATTTTATTGCATCTTCTTCAAGTGATACAGCTACATCATTTCTATTTTTCAAACTTGCATTGTTTGCGATGTGATAGTAGTTCTTATATTATGACTTTCAGTTTATCGTTGACAGGTGGAAATGGAATTTACAAAATAAACCAAACGGGTTAATTGTTTTTGTTCACAGAATAAATTCTGTTTTTGTTCACACAATAAATAAAATTTTTATAAAAAAATTGAACCGACTTCTGAAAGCGCGCTAAAAAGCGAAAAATAACAATATAAAATATGAAATTGAAATTTTTGAAGTCGGTGCCAAACTAATACCTGACAAAATGTGATTCGCATAAACATATTAAAAATACTTTATTTGTAATTGCTTTCTTACCATAATTTGTATATATTAGTAGTTATTTATTTCATAATTTAGTGACGACTTCAAAAAATTCATTTAATATAAAAATATATAGTTATTTTTCACTTTTCAGGGCACTTTTAAAAGTCGGTTCAATTTTTTTTATAAAAAATTTATTTTTCGATTTTTTGTTTTGTATTCTTTATGATATTCATAAATTATTTGAACTACGTGCTAATCGAGATTAATGTACTTCGCAATGACTCCAAGGTGGCAAAAAAGTACCCATTTTATCCATCATTGTAAATCACACAAAAATGAACCATTAAAAATTCTTAGAGTTCTCCAAATACCAATGAAATTGTGTCAAACAAATATTTAGTTTGTCATAGTAAATCCAATATCTTAAATTTCAAAACCTTCCAATATCAATATTAAAGAATTCGAGACGTAAATTTCTTAGCCCGATATAGTTTATGTTGCATATTGAGTTTGTACACGCTCCAAGAACCCTAAATATCAATTTTAGATAAAACAGAAAAATGTAAAATTTTTAGTCCTTCATATTCTATCCTATCAACCTAATAGTTGTAAAAAAATAACTTCATATTCGTAATATACTACCCCCCAACGCCCTAAAACCAAATCTGAAACAGTGTGAATAAGGTAAAATTTTCAACCCACCATATTGGATCCGCCATATTGAATTTCAAAAAAATAATTTTAACGTCTTAATGTAAAATTTCTAAACGGTCATATTGCATCTAACGTATTAGATTTTCTTAAAATAATTTTATATTCTCTATTTACATCCTCAAAAACGACTCATTTCCACATTTGAACAAAATCGAAAAATGTAAAATTTTAGTCAGCTATATTGCACTGGCCATATTGAATCCTGAAAAAATATTATTAAATTCATAATTTACACCATCAAGGACACTATATCTCAGTTTTGGAGAAAGTCGAGAAATGTAAAATTTTGTATCCACCAGATTGAGTTTTTCAAAAAATAATTTGAATTTCGTAATTAACACTAACAAAAATATTATTTTTTTTTTTAATAATATCGGATTCGTAATGTGCTGTCCCAAAAACTATCAAACAAAATTAATTTTTCGTCCACCATATTAGATATGCCATATTGAATTTTTTAAAAATAATTTTAGCTTCGTTATGTGAGACCCCAAAAACTCCGCCATACCAATTTTGGAGAAAATCGGACAAAATTGATATTTTCGTCCGCCATATTGAATTTTTTAAAAATAATTTCAGATTCGCCATGTGCGACCCCGAAAACTCCCCCGTACCAATTTTGGAGAAAATCGAACAAAATCGATTTTTATGTGCGCCATATTGGATCCGCCATGTTGAATTTTTAAAAATGTTTTGAATTCGTAATGTGCGACTTCTAAAAACTCCCCCATACCATTGGAGAAAATCGCACAAAATTAAATTTTTTTGTCCGCCATATTAAATCAGCCATTTTGAATTTTTAAAAAATAATTTCAGATTCGTTGGTTACAACCCAGAAAATTCCTCCATATCAATTTTGGAGAAAATCGGACAAAATAAATTTTTGTGTAAACGCCATCTTTGGTTTTACTATACCAATTTCATTTAAAAAAAAATGGGACCACTGCAGCAACTTCCTGAACATAACGTAAAAAATTTCATTCAAATCGGTGCCGCCTTTCCGGAGTAAACGGTGTATATACATAATATATATATATATATATATATATATATATATATATATATATATATATATATATATATATATATATATATATATATATATATATATATATATATATATATATATATATATATATACGCGACGAATTGAAAACCTCCTTCTTTTAGAAGTCGGTTAAAAAGGCGGCAGTCAAAAATAACTCTACTATTAACTTTACTTCAATACAACATTTGTACTGGGTTATTTCGTTGACTCCTCATATTATTCCAGTTTTTTACTAGAACGTACCAATAAGAAAATTGTGCAAAGGAGATATAATTTCAAAAAAATCGATATTTTTTATTGTACAAATTTTTATTATTCTAAAGATAATGATTATTGGTGAACAAATCAAACCTTCCATTGAAAATGTTGTTGTTTAAAGTAATGTCTATATGAAAAAAGATAAACAAATAAGAATATATATTTCAAAAATTTGATAAAAATAATATATAAACAGCTTATTTAAAAAACAACTAGTTTCAGTATTTTCTTGTTACGATTTCTTTATCCATATTTTAATTACTATATCATGTTTAAGTTTCTCATTTTTACCATCACTTTTATTATATAATTTATCTTTAATGGATTTCCCAATTTCAGCCTAAATGTAAAAAAATTCTACGCTGTGTAGATGGAACAACCGCAGAAAAAAAATGTTTACAAGAATTTTAAAAAAGGCCATAACAAGAGACTTACGTAAACTTAGAAATATTATAAAAAGTTATATTTTTATGTTAAAAGATTGCAATCAAAACATAAGAACTAAATCTACTTTCGACTCTTAATTTTACTTCAAAATAACCTTTCCGTTTTGCCTTTCATGGTATAGCTTAGCATATAGCATGTTGTGTATATATTTTTAGGGAAATACAATGACATATAATAATATGACTCCAACTTTTTACTAGGACGTAATAATTGAATATTTCACAAGGCTGGTATTTAAGCTCTGATTTTTTATACTCATTTTCAGATCTTTTATTGTTGTAGTCCAATTTCTTGTACTTTGGTTCATAATTATTATTGTCTTCGTACTTTCGTTCAACAAATATCTTTGTGTATCAATTTTTTCCTTTTTTGATTTTTCCTCCTTTAACATCGCACGAATTTTATGAGTTCCGATTCTTTAAATTCATGTTCACTTTTTTTATATTCGTTTTAAAATTTCTGTACTTTTTTTCAAAATTATTATTACCGTAGTTTTATCTTTCCATAACCAACATTTTTTTTATCCGCATTATCCCCATAAAATAACATTTTTTATCTTTAAACTTATCTTTTTAATCAAATTTATTACATATATGCTTCGATTTTTTATATTCTACTTCAGATTCTTCATACTCATATTTAAATTTTCTGTATTCTGGTTCAATATGATTATAATTTTAGTATTTTTAATCCATGATAAATATCTTCTTGTTTTCATAGCCCTCGTCCTCATCAAACACTATTGAGTTTCCATCTCTCTCTCTCTCTCTCTCTCTCTCTCTTTAAATTCACATTGGTTGTATGCAGGTTCCAATTCCTTATACTAAGTTTCTGATTCCTCATGTTCGTTTTCATGTTTTCGATATCCTGGCTCAAAATTTTAACTATTTTCATATTTTGGTTCGATATGCTGAGGAACAACAGGGCTTCACAAAGGGACGGTCAATAACAGACGCAGTGTTTATAATAAAACAAATAAAAGAAAAGGCTACAGAGTACAGTATGCCAGCGTATATCTGCTTCATTGACCTAACAATGGCGTTTGACAGAGTCCGATTGGGAGACATTCTACATATATTAATGGAAAATAAGGCACCAGCGAACATAACGAAGATAATCCATAACCTAAATAACAATAACGTAACAAAGGTCAAGGCAGGAGATCAATTCACTGAAAATATCCCAACACTGGGAGGAATTAGACAGGGTGACAGTCTGAGTCCTTTTTTGTTTAATCTCCTCATGAATAAAATCATAAACAAGGTAACATGTCTCAATCTCGGATACAGACTGGGCAACAAAAGAGTGGGTTTGGTGTGCTACGCCGATGATGTAGCAATTATTGCTGAATCAGAAAACGATCTACAGAGACAACTCTTCGAGTTTTTCCAAGTAAGCCGCCAACTCAATATCAACATTTCTATCAGCAAAACCAAATGCATGACTATCGCAAAGGATCCACTCAGATGTAAGCTGGTGGTGGAGGACAATCCCATAGAGCAGGTGATGCAATTCAGATACCTAGGCATAGACATATCAAGCACCCACGACCCAGTTAAAGACCTAAGAAGCCAGATTAACAAAGCATCCGCACTATCAGGATGCCTACGAGATATAGTTTGGTCAAACTCGTACATGCGCAAAGATAGCAAAATTAGAATCTACAAGACTTGTATCAGACCCATTATGACATACGGCACGGAAGTCCGTGAGGACACTAACAAGACGAAACACATGCTAAGGGTGGCCGAAATGAAAACACTGAGAACAATAGTGGGGAAAACAAGAAGAGACAGAGTAAGAAACACAGATATCAGAGAACAATGCGGGATACAAGACATTGTGAGATGGGGAAGACAACGTAAGAGGCAGTGGTACAACCATGTAAGACGGATGGACGAGAACAGACTTCCGAAAATAGTCCTAGAAAATAACCCGCCCGGCTCAAGACCTCCCGGGAGGCCCCCTAAAAGGTGGAAAGATAGTTGGCAATCTACCTCTCAGGAAAAGATGCAGAGGCAGCTTCAGAATTAACAGATCGACAGATCTCCAAGAAGTAGAAGAAGAAAGAAGAAGAAGGTTCGATATTAAACGACTTTTTGTCTTTATCCAAATTAATTGTTATTCTTCTATATTTGTTTGCTCTTTCTTAGTTTTATCTTGTGTAAGTATGATCTGATTTCCCATATTTTGGTTCATGCTGACAATTTTTATTATTCAAAGAAATAGTTTATGTGTTGTGACGAAAAATCGTTAGAAATAAATAGAATATTTCATGTAGCCTAAATATAGAAAAATACTCTTGCAGAGTGCAAATGAATTAACCACAGGAAAAAATGATTACACAATTCAGTTATAATTTTTCGATTTATTACATATTAAATGGTTACAAAACAATTATCAATACAAAAAACATACGTTAACCTAAAAATATTATAAAAAAAGTCGTATTTTGATGTTAAAAAACTGCAGTCAAGATATAAGAACTAAATCTACTCTCGACTCTTTTTACTTTAAAATAACCCTTGGACTCGTTCATTTTACTTTTCATGGTATAGATAAGCACGTGTCAAGTTGTGTACATATTTTTAGTTATCTACTCCGTATATTTTTATTCATATGACTTCAGATTTTTACTAGAATTTAATAATGAATGTTTCACAAGATATAATTGCAGAAAATCGATGTTCTTTATGGCACAAATTTAACATAGATAAAGCAAGATAATCATATTGAAAAAGTCGTCGTTTAACGCAATAGCCATATGAAGAAAAATATACCCATAAGAACCTAAATTTCAAAAATTCTATAAAAAATATTTTTTGACGATAAACTTGAATTTATTTACTAATAAGTAAATATAGACAAATTATTTGTTTGTAAAAAATCCATATTTTCCTGTTACGATTTTTTGGTCCAAATTTTCACTACTATATCATGTTTTGGATCTTCATTTTTACCATGACTTTCACTATGTGATTTATCTTCAGTGGATTTCTCAGTTTCTTTAATATTAGCATATACCTTCTTTTCCTCTGATTCGGCCGCTTTATATTCCGATTCTGATTTTTCATGTAGATTATCAAAATTTCCGTACTCTGATTCGAAATTATTATTACCATTATCATCGTATTTTGGAATATCACCTCTTGTTTCCCTATCTTCACTATCACCTTTAACGTATAATTTTTTATATTCTGGTTCATAATTACTATTATCTTCATATTTTCGCTCAACATATGCCTTTGTGTGTTCATTGTCATCACGAGAATCAATTTTTTCTTTTCTAGATTTTTCCTTTTGAATTTCATATGAGTTGTATGTGGGTTCCGATTCTTCAATCTCATGTTCATTTTTTTTATATTCGTTTTTAAATTTGTACTTTGATTCAAGATTATCATCATTATCGTTTGTTTGCTCCTTGACCAATATTTTCCTATCTTTAAACTTGCTATCTATAAAATCATATTGATTATATGTATGTTCCGATTTTTTATATTCTACTTCAGGTTCTTCATGCTCATTTTTAAATTTTCGATATTCTGGTTCAAAATGATTATCATCTTCATATTTTTCGTCTATGAAAAAGGTTTTCTTGTCTTCGTGATCATCACTAAAAAATATTCTTTTCTCTTTAGGTTCTCTCTCTTTAAATTCATGTTGATTGAATGCAGGTTCTGATTTCTTATAGTCAATTTCTGATATGTCATAATCATTTCCATATTTTCGATATTCTGGCTCAGAACTTTTACTATTTTCATACTTCGATTCAACGTTATACGACTTTTTGTCTTGGTCCATATTAATTGTTATTCTTCTATCTTTTGATTCATCCTTCTTAGTTCCATATGTTGTATACGTATGATCTGATTTCTCATGTTCCGATTCACGATTCTTAAATTCTGTGACAGTTTTTGTATATTCTGGTTCAAAATACGTACCATCATTTTTGTAATTTGAGTCAAATTCGAAAGGTCTCTCGCCTCTTTTAACCTCAACAAATACTTTTTTCTCTTTGGGCTCCTCAATTTTAATGTCATATTTATTGTGAGAACGTTCCATTTTTTGATAATCCGGTTTTATTTGACTATATTCGTTTGCAGATGTTCTATACTTTGGTTCAAAGTATGTCTCATCATTTTTAAATTTTGAATCAGCAACAAATGTGTTCTTATCGTCTTTAATTACTTTGATAAATACATTTTTATCTTTAGGTTCTTCTTCTTTAACTTCATATTTGTTATAGTCGGAATCTAACTTCTTGTATTCCATTTCAACATATTTATATCGGGGTTCAGTAACGATTATTTTCTTGTCTTCGTTTACAAGTTTGATGAATACATTTTTCGGTTTGGGCTCTTCATGTTCCTCTGGTCTTATTTCAATTTTTTTATATTCAAGTTCGGGTTTTTGAATTTCTGAAATGTCAAATTTGTGTTCACTGATTAATTTCGGATCAACCTCAAATGTTTTTTTGTCCTCTTTAAGTACTTTTATGGTAATTTTTTTCTTTTTCGGCCCATCACGTTCTAGTTCATATTTTTTGAATGGATTATTTAATGTTTTGTATTCATCGTCTGATTTATTTTCAACAAGAAATATTTTCTTGCCTTCTTCGACAACCTGAACGGCCAATTTTTTCTCTCCCGGTTCTGCATGTTCAATTTTATATATATTCACTTGAGGCTCGGGGTTCCTATGTTCTTTTTGGATGTAAGTTGTATATTGTGTTTCCGGTGTCCGGTACACAACTTTTTCTTGTGCTGGAATTATCTTCTTATGTCCTGGAGATGGAGCTAGATACAAATGAATGTTTCCGTTGTTCTCTGTGAAGTGTTGATCCTCGTCAAGAGCTGATATTATGGAAGCTGCTAGTGTGACGGAAATAAATAATATCTGAAAATAACAATTAAAATTATTAATGTAGGAATTATTTAAAAAATTCTTGTAATTACTTAGATTATAGGATTATTTATTTACTTATTTATTTACATTGCTCTACAGGACCAGAGTCCCTATTATTAGGCAGGAAAAAGAACAGAGTTATATAAATTCTAAAGGTATATACATAATACAGACAGTACAATAAGTATAACCGATAATTGTCAGTAAACGATTTGACAACAGAATAATTGCAGTAAAATATATCAAATTTATCTTTCAGGTGATCATAAAGGAACACATCGAGTATACTGAGGAGATTTGTAATGCATTAGTTGGTTTCGGTAAATAGAAAAATACTGGAGATCTAGCTATCCCTGAAATATGAAAATCAACTCTCGCGAGCAAATCAGTTGCCAAAATCTTGTTATTAACCAGTTTATACAAAAAAAAGAGTACACGAGCCCCGTTACTGCGCTTCTACATAGTTGTGAAATTAAATCCTGTCAATAGGCTTTCGCGAGATGTAGTAGGCAGTGGATAAAATCCATCTGATTTAAAGCCTAAGAATCTTAAGAAACCTGTCTATGACCTGGAGCGACTGAAATTCATGACTAGATCTCGCTAGAAAGCTCAACGTTCGGTAAGATCTCGATACTGTATCATTAATATGATTCACAAATGAGAGTCTGCAGTCAAACCTAACTCCCAGAGCCTTAATGCAGTTAACTCGCCTAAGAAAAGCACTGTTGATCCCATAATCATGTAGCAGAGACATTCTACTTTTTGAGAATGACATAACATTGCACTTGTGTACGTTCAGAGGCAGTTTGTTTTTTAGACACCAATCATTTAATTTCATAAGATCCATTTCAAGGCTCAAGCAGTCGCCAAGATTCCGTATGTCCCCGAGTATCTTTAAATCGTCTGCATAAAGTAGGCAGCTGTTATTCAACCCACGTATAATATCGTTAATAAAAACGTTAAAAATATTGGACCCAAAACAGATCCTTGCGGAACACCCGACAAAATTACTAGATCTATGACCAAAGTATTCAATATAGTGAGAGTGGTTTAATAGGTAACTTTCGAAAAATCTAATAAGATTGTTATTAAAAGCAAAATCCGACAGTTTGGAAAGTAAAATACCGTGATCAAGTCGATCAAATGGTTTGGAAAAATCTGTGTAAACGACATCGACCTGAGTGCCAGAATCAGTACGCTCTGAGACATACATAGTACAAAGATTGTTCACGGTTGACTTTCCAGAAGCAAAACCATGCTGCTGATCGATCATAAGAGGCATATGTAAGAGGATATTTGTTTTGGAAGAACCCGCTCAAATACCTTTGCAAAAGTGTACTTTATCACTATGGGGCGATAATTATCTTGAAAGCAATTTACGTATGGGCATATAACACTGATTTTGTGGCATTTTACTAAATATTTTGGGTAAGTATAATTCAATATATTAACGAAATTACCAGGACTACTGATTCTATAGGTACAATCTTGGTTTTGTGAGAATTTATGCTAATATTGTGCCTGAATCTGATGTTTTTGATTAATGAAATTTCTAACATATGGTTTACTAAAAAATTATAATCCCTATTTTCATCAATTATTGCTCATTGTATGCATTATTGATAAATTGCATTAAGTAATTAACTATGTCTGATCTATTTGAGTTGAGGCTATAAAGTAAGGGTCTTTCATTGGAACGTATGCATGAAAAAGCACGTAAGAATGAGCTTCAATAAAATTTCATTCGCTTGCTAGTATACTATAAAATCCAAAATTGGTATGGAGTAGTTTTCAAGATCGCAGATTATAAAACTAAAATTATTACAAATAAATAAATATGGCAGATCCAACATGGCGGACTAAATATTTCGCATTTTCCTGTTTTATTCAAATTTAATTGCGATAGTTTTTTTGATATAGATTACAAATTTGAAACTATTTTTGTTTTTTTTCAAAATTTTTATTGCAGGCGAGCTAAATATTTTATATATTACAAATTTGTGTAAAATTAGTAATGGACGTTTTTGGAATCGTAGATTACGAATCCAAAATAATTTTTAAAAATTAAATATAGCGGACTAAAACCAAAACTAAAAGCAATCCTTATTGAAGTTAGTTATAATATCAATACGTAAAATCATGTATGTATGATTCTAGGTTTTAAGATTAGTTGTCGGTATATTTTTTGAGAGCCAGTTTTTAAAAAATTAAACCGACTTATAACAAACCGCTAAAAAGCGAAAATTAACAATATAAATTAATATATGAAATTGAAATTTTTGAAGTCGACCCCAAATTAATACCACAGATTGAGAAATACTTTATTTGTAATTGCTTTCTTGTCGCAGCTATTTGTTATTTAACCCTTTTTAGAAATCGGATCAATTTTGTAATAAAAATTTTATTTTTTGATTTTTGGTTTTAAACTGAGTTAAGTTTTTAAAGTCGCAATAAATAACTCATTTTATCCAAAGTTGTAGACCACATTAAATTGAACGACAACCAGTTTTGAATGAAACTGTACCGAAAAAACATTTAGTCTGCTATAGTAAATCCGCTATTTTGCATTTTAAGAAATTAATTTTAACTTCGTAACCTAGACCTCCAAAACCCTCCAATTAGTCGCGGATCCAAGAAAGGAGCGGTGGAAGTGATCGCCCCCCCCCCTGAGTTATGAGTTCAGGAAAATAGACCCGATTCTGTCCGTTATACTAGGAATGAGTATGCTGCTGGCATTCCCCTCCCCTAATCGATAGCTTGTTTTTTCTTTCTATCGGCTCTCCCCAAGATCTTCGAATTCAGAAAAATCTCCTCACCTCCCGTCAACAACTTGCTTTTGCTTGCCATACTGTATTTTTGTAATATCACCGCCCCCCCTCCCCCCAAAGAAAGAGGCTGGATCTGCCCCTACCCCCGATACTGACATATTTCATCCTACAAATTGAGTTTGTGGAAATTAAGATCCGAAACATATGCCCCAAGAAACTCCAATATCAATATGGGCAAAATAGTAAAAATGCAAAACTTTTTGTCCTCTACATTGTATCTGTTAAATTGTAAACAATTAACTTCAGATGCGTAACCCACGATTCCGAAAACCCTCTTATATCAATTTTGGATATATGTAAATACTGTAAAATTTTCAACCCACCATATTGGAGCTACCATATTGAATTTCAAAAAAAAAAATTTCAAAGATTTAATTTATTCTTAATCTACACCCTTGAAAAACCCCCATTGCCAATTTTGGATCGGGAGAGCTTAAATTTTTAGTCCGCTATATTGCATCCACCATCTTCTTAAATAATTTTAGATTCGTTATGTACCACTCCGAAAACTTTTAGAGAAAACAGGGCAAAAATAATTTTTTTGTATGCCAAATTACCAGCGCTATCTTGAATTTTACTGGACCAATTTCAGCCAAGATAATATAGGACTACCGCAGCAACTTCCTGAACATAACGTAAAAAAATTCATTCAAATCGGTGCAGTCGTTCCGAAGTACATAAAAAAACATACACAGTAGTCGACTTTAGAACCTCCTTCTTTTAGAAGAATTATTTTTTGCGTTTTACTGTGTTTTTTGAAAGAGGTGCAATTTTATCATATTGATATAAATAAAGCAAAAAAAATATGTCGATCCTAAAATATTTAGTCACTTTTAATTTTAATAAAGTAACTATAGGTTCATAATTAATGCCCCTAAAATCCCAAATATTAATTTTAAGTAGAATAAAAAATGTAAAATATTTGATACGCAATATAGAATTTAAGAAAATAATTTTAATTTTCCTGAGAACCTTCCTATATCAGTTTTGAATTATATTTCACAATATTATTTTTTTCCATTATATTTCAAGCTTCATCTTGTATATTGCCGAACCATATTCAGCTAAAATTATATGGAACCAACCCAGTACTTTCTTGTATCTAACTCAAAAACATTTATTCAAATCGATGGAGCCGTTCCGAACTAATCAGTGTATATACATCAAAAAAAAAATAATTAACAAAATTAAATGAAAAAATTTGAAATTTTGGAAAATGCGATATGAAAAACAAATATACGAAAAAAATTCTTTGACAGTTTTCCCGATGATAACATTACAAGTACTCACCCAAAATTTGTCCATTTTAATTTGCAGCGGCTTGAAAAAAATTTTCTTTTAAAATCTTTCGCAAATCTAAGAACTCAACTGATATTTCTAAAAGTACTTCTTGGGTTTATATAGTATTATTTTAATATTTCTTAATTGCTATTAATAAAAACAAATATCCAATTATACGATGAGTTATTAACAAAAAGCCTTGTGGTTACTCAAAGTGTGTAAAATGAAAATTAATACAATCAACACAATACAGCAAAACGTTTCTAATAGATACGCATACAAATTTTAATTAAGAGTGAATAATTATGTAAATGTCTTACTGCAGAAAACAGAATAATAAGGGATTTAAGTTCCTGCTTTATATAAAAAATTGTATTGAGTAGTAAACTAACCCTAATTAGAATTTTTCAGAAACACTTTTTCTTTAATACACAGGTCTGCAACAAAAATGCTGTCTGGATGTTTTCAACTGATTTCTATGTATTTGGGTGTTCTAAAAACTAAAAGAATACTCAAAAATTCCAGAACGTCAGGTTATAGTGCAAAACGCAAAATTTTGTTATAAAAAAGACGTTAAATTTACTGAAATTTTGCAAAAAGGGAGTGTCCATCAAAAGTCCCAATGGGCTCAAGTTCCAAAAATCACGTGTACTCAAGATACAAACGATTAAAGATTTTGAATATGATAATACCCCTATGTATTCCAAAAGCTCCAGTATGGCTGGAAAACAATTTTTTTTGATATTTAAAATAACAACGAATAACAAATTATAAACTTCATAAATATTGAACGGTGGTGTTAATAAAGTATCGTTTTTTATAGTTGTTCATATATATTATCCTTTCAAGCAGAGGAAAGAAAAGAATATATACAAACGGTTTGTTTCCTGCGAATACAACTCTGGTCCTCTCCGTACACTGGTCGACCACATTAGGGTGTCGTCAGTGGAGCTGTATCGAACCGAAAGCAACATTGGCAGGAAACAACTGCTATATAAAATATAAATTCCAAAATGTGTCGGTAAGATAGTAAAAACCTGCCGACTTCGATGCCAGACACCGAACTGGTGTGAAATTTTAAAATTCAAAATTTCAGTGAGAAATAAAGAAATCTATCTGAAGTATTTAAATAGTTGTTTATATGTATTATCCTATCAAGTAGAGAAAAGGAAATAATAAAGGCATAAAAAATAAGTTCATTTCTATTGAATCAAAAAGTCATTTTTAATTTTTTTTTCAACAACAAACTTAAGCCTCTACAGACAAGTTTCTAGGAAAAAAGTTGTGCGAAATAAAGTGTCCTATAAAGTAGTGAATGAATGAATAAATGATTGAAGTAGGGGCGGTGATACTAGATAATCGATGCTTAGCCTCTATTCCGCCCTTTACATACCACGACATCTGCAGGTCATTCGAGGCCGATCGTCTTTGCGAATCTAAGCAGCCTCGTTAGTTGATCTTGTCTAACTGCTTCCGGTAACAAGATTGTATCTCCGAAATATCTCTGTCTAAGTGCTGGGCGCTCTCTGAGGACATAGTCAACAGTTTCATCCTCCTTGAAACACCATCTGCACGTCGCATCTTCTTCGACACCGACTCTATGAAAATGGCCCCTGAGGTGACAATGTCCTGTTAACAATTCCCCGCAGCTCTCTCCTTCCCAAGGAGAAAAACTCTTAAGTATGTCGTGCACTTGGCCCAGTTATATGTTCTTTAACATACCTCCTTTCAAGAGCTCCCCTTCACGATTCAATAAATTTGCTTTCCAGCAACGATTTTAATTCCCTTTTGCCATTATCAATTGGGACAGGTAGTATTGGTTGGGGTCCATACGCCTTACTGTCTGACCATATATTTATTACCCTACTTCTGTATATTTCCCTCTCACAGAGATGTTCACACTGCAGAATAGCATAAATTTCCACTGTGAAGATTGTCGCACATTGTCCGAGAGGGTAGTACTCTCTGGCTCCTGTGTTCCTGCCGAATACTTCGGCTCCAGCTCTTCCATCTTGTCGAGATCCATCAGTGTAGCACCAGGATCCATTTTTCGGAAAATTTTGCTTTCCCTCTCAATTCTCTCTACTTTTCAGAAATATCTCCAGGGAGAGATTGGGCTTTGAAAGCGGCGTCATGTAATCTGTCTACATGGGGAGTGATGGACACCTCTCCACCACGCTGTCCCAGACACTTGAGTAGCCATCCGTTCTAATTCCAAGATGTCTAGGCAACTGAGATGATAAACAGTCTTCAGGGCCTCATTCACTATGTATAAGTGAAGACGAGGCAGGTTCACCAGGACTTCAAGAGCCCTGGTGGAAGCAGGCCTCTTCTCACTCAATATTCCCACACAAGCCATTCTTTGGACTTGGTCAAGTTGAAGAATGTGTTTGCTCTTTGTTGTTTGTTTTGGATCACCATAGTGGATATCCAAAATAGCACTTTAGGTGTCAGTCCCCATGTGCACCCATAGGGTCGTTTACAAGCTTCAATATGATCATTTTAGCTCGGTCGTAAGTTCAGAATTACTCTAAGATATTTAACTGTCTCCTTAAATTGAAGAGTCCTTCCCACCAATGTAATTGTGGGAAATCTCCCCATTTTCCTCTTTTTCGTAAAGAGGCCTTGTCAGGGTTTATTTCGAGCCCTTCCCTGAGGTTCCATCGTTCCGCAACTGGAGGGCTCGAATCATTGGTCCCTTCAGGTCC
Source organism: Diaprepes abbreviatus (assembly GCA_034092305.1). Classification (NCBI taxonomy): domain Eukaryota; kingdom Metazoa; phylum Arthropoda; class Insecta; order Coleoptera; family Curculionidae; genus Diaprepes; species Diaprepes abbreviatus. The sequence goes on from JASJET010000135.1 coordinate 1,568,952, forward strand.
CTGATATCACAACCAGGGCACAAGATGACCAGGTCATCAGCACAGGCCTGTATATAGAAACGGGCATCATTCAGTTCACTCAACAGATTGTCTACCACAAGGCTCCACAGCAAAGGCGATAGCTCTCCTCCCAGTGGACAGCCCCTACTTGACAGTGCTTAACAGTTACATTGTTAAGCTCAGCACATATTATTCTCTGAGTTTACATTGTTCTGATCCATGCGACTACTGTCGGTTCACTGCCTCGTCGTTGTTAAGCATTGCATATCGAATCGTAAGATGTGTTGTCGAATGCCCCGACCTAAGGCAGATCGTCCACCCATCAGAGCATTTTCGACTCTTCTGACGAGTTGGTTTTAGCGCCGCATCTGTGGACTTTCCTGCCTGATAGGCAAATTGTAAAGGATGCAAGGGATATTGCACCATTTTTCCTTTCTTTATGTGTCGATCCACCAATCTTTCCAGTATCTTTAATAAGAAACTGGTCAGACTGATGGGGCGGAAAAACTTAGGATTAGTGTAGTCTGTTCTTTTTACCTTCAGAATAAAGACTCCTTTTGTTTCCCTCTACGCCATCGGTATATATCCCAAGCACAAACATGAGCGGAATAGTTTCACCAGATGGCTTATTATACAATCGGAGGAATTTGGTAGTAAAGCTGGAAATATACCATCCTTACAAGGTGACTTGAAAGGGGCAAAAGTTTCAATCGACCATTTTACCCTTTCATAGGTTACTATTGTTTTAACTAACTTGCAGTTATGATGTGCTAAGAGGGTCATCGTTCTTTAGATTCGCCCTCATATCTATTTGAGCCTGGAAAGTGCATCCTTAGTAGCTCCCCTAGGATCCTATAAAGTAGTATTTTGTTATTATTTAACAGTTTTCAAATATTTTCATACTGCTTGTCCGACATACGCACTTGGTCAATTTTTAACAACTAACAACTAATTTTAAATCTTAATCATTTCCACAGATACCTATACTGATATTAAAATTGGATTTGATAAATGTTATAGACTGGTTAAAATTTTAATTACATTAATAAATTTTCACACCTCATTATAATTTTAATAAAGTATTTATTGAAATTAAATTATATTTCCACGACGCATTTTCAACATAATATTTGTATTAATTTATACTAATAGTTATTAATTAGAATAAATAATTAATGAAGATTTTTTGTTATTCTTTTTTTCTTAAGATATTGATTTTTTACTTACTTTGAATACCCACAAGGTTTATTCTTCGGAAATGAATATGACTATATAAACTGAAGAATTATTTACTTCTGCATCAGTTTAAGAACTTTTAATAACAACACATTACATAATTTAAATTTACTTTTAAAATTTCTGCCATATAAAATGGGTAAATTTGGAGTAAGTATTATATTTGACATTTTCGTATTTTCTGTTTTATGTATATATATATATATATATATATATATATATATATATATATATATATATATATATATATATATATATATATATATATATGGTAAATAACACTAGTTTACAGTACATTTGTTGCCGAAAAAATTTTAGCTGTTGTTGACTACATATGATATGCTTATATCAAATATATGAGTAGAATTTTTTTATCAGCTCTAGTTTCTGAGTTTCAGCTATGTAGGTATAAAACAGAAAAAAACATGTATATTTACTAAGAAAAAATTTATTAAAAATCAAGTTAATCATTGAGTTCTAAAAAACTTCGTTTTAAAGTTCTTCTCTGATGTGTAGACTTAGGAAAATGACGTGTCAGAGACCAACAATAGTCAAACATCATATTCGAAATCCAGAAACCCTGATAGCGCTCTTCCATGACACGTAAGTCCTGATGCATACGCTCTCCCTGCTCTTCGCTCATATCTCCTAAATTTTCCGGAAACCTGTTTAGGTGACTATGGAGGAAGTGGAGTTTTATGCTCATATTGCACCCCAAATTTTTTTATTGTAACAGAAGATCTTCTACAAGTTCAATATAATTTTCTGATTTTTTATTTCCGAGAAAATTCTGCATCACAGAGACGAAAGCTGTCCAAGTCCTTAGTTCTAGCTCAGTCATAGAATTTCTAAATTGAGTATCTTTCGTAAGTTGTCTAAGTTGGGGGCCATCAAAAATACCGGCTTTAATTTTTTCAATAGTGAGCGGAGGAAATTTTGGGCAAATGTAAGAAAAGCAGTCCCCGTCTTTATCTAATGATTTAACAAACTGTTTCATGATGCCTTGTTTTTTATGTAATGGTGGAAGGATAATTTTGTCACGAACTACTAGTGAATTCTGAACTATATTTTGCTTTCCAGGCTTCATATTTTTTGTCAAGGCCCAGTTTCTTCTTACCCAATGCTCTTGTTTAGCTTTACTGTCCCAAAAACATATAAAACAGGGAAACTTAGTGTAACTACTTTGTTGACCGAGAAGAATGTTCACCATTTTTAAATCAACACAAATTTGCCACATATGGTCATTGTACTGTATTTTATTTAAGACTAGCGAGATGTTACAATATTCTTCCTTTAACTTTATACTGTGGGCAATAGGTACCCCAGCGTATTTATTTCCATTATGTAATAGAATACATTTTTTTTTCAGTCTTGATGCCAACAATCCTGAAGCTTGTTTAGAAAGATTTAAATCTCTTACAAGATCATCTGACTCATTTTTGGTAAACCATTTTGGCTCATGTGATATACCTTCAAAATCAGCATCATTTTGTAATGAGCTTGGTCCTTCCTTGTCTTGTTCTAAGGGTTCAGATATATGTTTAGGCACTGAAAAGTCAGGTGAATGGTGCACTGGACGCTGAACACAACTAGTACTTGGGTACTGCCATTTAGCTCGATTTTTAGTGTTTAGACCGTTTACGTTCACGCTACAAAAGTAACAGTCTTCGAGATGATTTTGTGGTTCTCGCTAAATAGTCGGTGTTCCAAATTTAAAGACAATTTTTTTACTACTTTTCCATAATCTTAAATATTCCACAAACGAAAACACAAATGGACACAATTAGGAGCCCAAGACTTTTCATTTTTATGTAAGAGCATACCAAAATACTCAAAATAGGTATTTTTCACCAACTCTGATATAACTTTTCTACAATTGTTAAACACATATTCTCCGCATATATTGCAAAAATGATTCGGATTGTTTAAACAACGTCTCCTTGAACTACTCATGACGCAAAAACTTCAAATACTAATCTTAACACAGTAAAATACGCACGTTATCGATAAATAAATACGCATAAATGATAAAAATCAAAAAAAAAGTAACTCGAGCTGCACAAAAATTTTTGAGGTTAGATTTGACAAAAACAGGTTATAAGTGTGATATTATTAACCATAAAATTCACGGCAACAGACAAAAAGTTAAATTTTGTAAACTAGTGTAATTAATGAAACAAAGTTTACTTTGTTTAACATATCACTTTTGTTACTAAATTGGCGTGACAGGTTTCGTAACACTGTTACATTCTCAAACGCAATGCCTTAAAAACTACAAATTACATTATTTTATAGGGCTTTATTAGTTCGCACATTTTTATTACTATTACCCTGGTACTAAAGGCATCGGACAGCGGAGCATTTCTCAAGTCTCTTTGATCATTGAGAAGGTTAATTGTACTGGTCTTACTGCATTTATAAATTTCTATGGCCTCTAAGACATTAAGTTTTTTACTTTTGTTTCTATGGTTAGCATGATTGGAAAAATGCAGTTTTGTGTTCTTGGATGGAAATTTCTCCCCGTTTGTCCTATGTAACAACTATTCCAATCTGAACGATTTAGACTATAAACACCTGACTTATGTAGGTTTTTGCTATTAAACATGTGTGATCATTTTTGTGTCGATTTGAATGCTATTTTTAAATTTCCTGTTTTTAAGACATTAGCTATTCTATCTGAAATAGGTCCGAAATACGTAAGGGTGGTGCAATTTAGTGTTATTTTTATTTATGTTGGGTGGGTATATTCGGTAGAGTTTAATTTATTTTCGTTTTTTATTTATTAAATTATTAATTTACTGTTCACTACAACCATTTTTTAATACTATATGTTTTATGATAATAATTTTTTTTTTGCTTATCTGTGTCTGTTAGAGGGATAGTCAATGATCTGTGTATTTTTGTTTCACTAATTATTTATAATGTACTATCACAAAGTAATAGACTTTTTAATAAAGTATATACAAGGTGTTAATTAAATTCATAGATATATTTTAAAGAATAAATCTGTCAGTGTTTTTAAGCCGAAAAATTTGTATTTGTATGAGTATGGGGCTGTGATGGTTTTGTTTTTATAATACAAGGTGTTGAAGTTTTAAGTCGTTTAATATACAATCAGGACGTAAAGTTTGAAATATATTCGTGATTTAAAATAAGCTGGGTTTTTTGAAAAATCGTCCGTAAATGTTGTCTTTGTTTTTGTGGTACATAATAAATAATATAGGATAACTCGAAAGAAGCCGTGCTATAAACTTTGGTTTTTAAATAGTTAAAATTTTTTGTACATTTCTAGAATCTAGAATTAAATGAAGTAATTGGTAATTTGATTCCTAAAATTATCAATTATTAAAGTAATCGGTAATTTTATTCTTAAAATTTTTAATTAATTTGTAAATTGATAATTTCAAAAATGAAGTTATAAATTACTTCGTTAATTGATAATTGTAGGAATACAATTAACAATGATTTTATTGATTAATAATTTTAGAAATAAAATCTCCAATTGTAACTGATAAATTTCCTATTAATTCATAAACCGATAATTTTACTGTCTAAATTATTAACTTATAGAGCAATTGAGACTTTCCATTTTAATGATTAATAATTTACCAGTAATTGACTAATACTTAACTTTAATTTTTTTGCCGATCACAGCCTAAATTTGGTTTTGATCTACTGATGTAGTTTCACCTATTTTTAACTGCAATTTGATTAGTAATATCAACAATTGAATATGGCGAATCTAATATGGCTTCTAAATATTGTTTCAAAATTGGGATTTTGGGGTTTTTGGGGCCGTAGATTACGAACCTAATTATTTTTTTCAATATAGGTCTAAAATATGCCGGGCTAAAATATTGAAATTTTTCGAATTCTTCCAAAATTGGTTTTAGGGAATTTTCGGGGATATACATAGGTTATGAATCTAAAATTATTTTTTTGCAATTCAGTTGAGGGGAGGGGGGTAGATTACAGCTCAAAATTTAATTTCCTAAAATTCAGTATGGGTCATCAAATTTTTCTTTTATTGGATTTCTTTCATAGGAATACAAAAATTTTTCATAGCCAAATTGATTTTGGCTAAAATTGGTAATAAGATGTTGGAAATATTGCAAAATGCTTCTTACTTCTCGTTCGAGATAAGTTATAAAAAAATAAGATTATATTACTATTTGATCCCATAACACAAATAAAGGCCTTCAAAATTGTTTAATAATTGTTATTTTTATTGTTTCAGGTTATATTTTTCATTGTCGCTGTCTTCATAGTCGCTATATTAGCCGAAGACCGTGACCGTCCACTAAAGAAAGTTTATGTGGAGTATCGGACACGTGACTACGAACGAAAAAATCAGGAGCATGAATTTAAACAACCCGAATACAAAGAAGATTCCGAGTATGAATACAGAAAAAAGGAACCACAATATAAAAGGGTTACTTACGCTTATGAAAAAAGAGAACCTGAAATTAAAAAAGTTGAGTACGAATATAAAAAGCAGGAACCCAAGTACAGTAAAGAATCCGAATATGAATATAAACGTACTGAACCCGAATATAAGAAGACGGTTTATGAATATAGGGATTCTGAATATAAAAGAGATGAACCTAGATTTGAAAAAGAATATAAACAAACTGAATATAAAAAATTTGATAAAGAATATAAAAAATATGAAAATGAATATAGAGAACCTGATGATAAAAAAGTGGTAGTACAAGTATTTAAAAAGGAAGAAACTGATTACGAACCTGAGTATAAGAAATACGAAACTGAATATAGAGAACCTGAAGAAAAGAAATTAGTTGTAGTTAAAAAAGGAGGTAACAAATATGATGAATCTGATCCAGAATACAAGCAATATGAATCGGAATATGAAAACTCTGAACCAGAATACAAAATTATTAAAGAAGTCGTTTACAAAAAGCCCGATGATGAAAAAGTGTATGTTAAAAATATTAAAAATGATGATGATGATGATCTTAAACCTGAGATTAAGGAACCTAAAAAAGATGTTGTAGTTAATATATGGGCCAAAAGATACAATTAAAATATTGTTTCTTTGCTTAACATGTTCCTATTTTTTTACTCTAATATTATTCTTGTACTATTTTATATATTTTGTTATTTAAAATCACTTAATTGAACATGTTGATATTAATATTAAATTTTAGCTGTAAGAATCATTACTCTAAATAAGTATACTAAAATTTTATAAAAATTGATTCTTATCCATAATAAAATATAAGTATTTAAACTTATTATTTTTTTTTAATCCTATTCAAGAAAAGTTGATTTTAAGCATGTATAGAGGTAGGATAGTAAGGTAACTGTCCCAGTGATATATATATATATATATATATATATATATATATATATATATATATATATATATATATATATATATATATGGATATATCCACTGCTATTGCATCTCACATGGAGGAATCCCTGAAAGCCGCATAAACATATATATGCCATCTGGCGGCAGGTCGGCATGCTTCCTTCCGATCTATCCTTTACACAGCCAGGTGCATGTCGGTATCCTGATGAGTCTAGTAGAGATGAAACATGTACCTCTGCCGTATCACTGTGGCGGGGAGGGAAGTTTTGACTTTTTTCTTGGTATGGTGGTACATGGCCATCATCTCGGTGGTGGTGGAATAGGATAAATTGTGTTTTATAACAATTTGTTCTAACTGTGCAACCTCTAACACAGAAAGGATATGATGGAGAGAAGTTTGCATTTACTGTTCACAATTTACTTCATTCATACACGGAGCTGCATATAGTTGTACGTTTGCTGAATGTGATTTCAGCACTACAACGGCATAATGTGGATATATCCACTGCTATTGCATCTCACACGGAGGAATCCGTGAAAGCCGCATAAACATATATATATATATATATATATATATATATATATATATATATATATATATATTTCTTCAACCTTGGTATATCATCTTGGGTAATAGGTTATAAAATAAATTTCAAAACTTCATTTTTTTCTTTCTCTTATTTACTTATGACGTTTCGCACATCATATTGTGCTTCTTCAAGTTTTTCTTTTTCCTTAAACAGAAGATATACATTAAAAACAAAAACATTTAAAACACACTCAACTATCTTGAAATACTGAAAAGTTTTGTATAACCTATTATATTTCATTATAAAATCAACATTATATATTAATAATATACATTAAAAATAAAAACATTTAAAACAGACTCGACTATCTTGAAACACTGAAAAGTTTTGTATAGCATATTATATTTCATTATAAAATCATCAACAGATACAACAATGGCACACTAAAGAAACTTGGTCGGGTCGTTACCTAAACTATAATTCAAACCACCCAAAATGCCAAAAAAATAGGTCTAGCAGATCGAGCTATTGCCTTAATCTCCGCAAAATATTGTCATGAAATCCTAAAAAAGGTACAAACAACTTTCATAAACAATCGCTTTCCAAAAAAAAAAGTATATCCAGAATAATAAAACAAAGAACACATTTGTTGTATAATAACACAAAAAAACCAAAAATAAAAATCAAGAAGACAATAACAAGTATATCAGTATGTCTTATTCTAATGGTCTTTCGGAGAAAATAAAACATATTTTATCAAAATATCAGAACCGTTTGTTATAAAGCACAAAATTTAGTGAAAAATTTATTTATCCCTTTAAAAAGGAAGGTACCTAAAAAGAAAAAATCCAACATTATTTATCCAATATCATGTCTAAACTGTCCTAAAACATTTATAGGAATGACAACACAGTACTTAGACAATAAATTGAACGGTCACAAATATCATAAATTACTTATAAAAAAAATTAAAAACAAATAAAAACGGCGTAAATGATAAAAAAGGTATAAGTAATCTCAGTGAAATTTATCATAACCTGATTAATGTCGCAGTAATGCCCCTGATGTTAAGGGCATATAACTAACGAACTATTTGCGACCACCTAAAATGTACGGATGTTTCGTCCGGTGGACTCATCACTGGGATCCACCGGTATCTTTCCCAGATATCCTTGTACTTTCCACAAAGTCCAGTTTTGCCGGAAAGCGTTGGTAAGATGTTGTTTCCACAACATTACCCAAAGCTAAAATTTCAAAAATAAATAAATAGATGAAAAGAAAAAGTCATGAACTTGTTGAATACCCTTTACTAATTCTATAAAATATTCCTGACACTGTATATAGTAAAAAAAATTTTTAATATAAAGAAAGAAGTACTTAAAGAAATAGGTCAAAAAATAAATTCCATCACATGAAATTAAGACATATTGAACTGACAAAGTCCAAGGAAGGCTATCTAAAAAAATCTTTAGTTATATCTGTTGATTTTAAAATAAAATGAAATATATATATATATATATATATATATATATATATATATATATATATATATATATATATATATATATATATATATATATATATATATAGTCTGTGTGTGTGTGTGTGTTTATATGTATAATTCATTTCATTTTTTCGTAGACTTTTTGAATTGACAATAGAAGAAAACTAAAGAATATTTAGTGATTGATCTGTTGAGAATTTGGTGTTATCGTCATGCTAAATATTCAGTTTGTAGTATGAAAGCATGTCAGTGTATTCGCTGGGCATATCTTGCTGCAAATTTTTGAAAAAGCAATGCAATAATAAACACAATCTAAAATGAATATGGATTTTACTCTCTATAATGCCTCTAATCCCATTGTTTACCAATATTCCATAAATTTCATTATTTATTAATTAGCATCGACATGTATACAAACTTAAAATGATCTTCATTTAATCAATACATATAGAAAACGAGAACGGTGGAAATCTCATTGTTAGTAGTTCATTTAGTCAAAAGTTATTAACATTTAAAAATCGCAAAAATCACATTTTTTAATCGTTCAACATCTCGGAAACTAGACGTCGTACGTCAAAATTAAAAAGGACCTTTTTTACTCCAAATCACTCAGTGAATACAACCCACTTGATTTTGCAAAAATTGTATTTTTAAAAGTTCAGACAATTATTTGTTTATAAGAGTCTTATCCCCACTCGGACGAACTTCCTCCCTAAAAATTATTGTTCAGGGACTCCAAAATATATAAAAAAAACTTGGGTCATTAAAATTAAAGGGCTACTGCGGCCCCACTGGTCCCTACACTAATAGAAAAATATAAATGTGACCAATGGTTGGTATGCATATGTCAAGAAATGGCGGATACTCTCGCCGGTATGAATGTTTGGCTGCTGTAAATCACAATGCTCCGTTATGAAAATTATTATCAATTCAAGTAACTATAGTATATAGTAATTATAGGGTATTATTACAAGTAATTTTAGTATTGTTTCGTGGATAGTGAATAGTATTTGTAAGATCATAACCTCGAAACTCAAACGACCAGAATGCAAGCAAACAAACGCGAAATGATATAATTCTATGTTCGAGGAATAAAATGTAAAATATTTAAATGATTATTTATTTGTTTATTAATTTAATTATACTTGAAGCTTTATCGTAAAACCCTATTTTCATAAATTCAATTCTTGATATCGTATATTCATAAATTTTCATTTTTAAAACATTTTTTATTTTAACAATCATCGGTTACATTTTTGTATCTTAGACTGGATTGTAAATTATAGTTTTAATTTGAAAGTATGTTTTAAATTCAAGAGTATACAAAGTTAGTATATAGAATACATGCGCGGTTAAACATACTACTAAACATTGGTAAGTAAAGGGTGTTTTTTTGTAGAGGTATAGAACTTTTAAATGGAATAAAACAAAGATGAACGTAACGTTCTGACCAGCATCGTTTTAAAAGAAGTACGGACCAATGATTCCCCCATCCCATAAAGCACACCAAACAGTCAGTTTTTTCTGGATGTAACGGTGTCTCAACATACACTTGAGGATTATCATCACTCCAAATACGGCAGTTTTGTTTATTGACATATCCATTCAAACAAAAGTGAGCTTCATCGCTAAACAAAATTCGCTTATGAAAATCGGGATCAACGGCAATCTTGTTTTGGGCCCATTCACCGAATCTACGCCTTGCTAGGTGATCGCGTGGCTTCAATTCTTGCACGAGTTGGATTTTGTAAGCACGCCAACCAAGATCTTTCCGCAAAATCTTCCATAAAATGAATGGACTCATATCCAATTCCTGTGCACGATGGCAAATAGACTGATTCGGGTCTTCCTCTACGCTACGCTCTACAGCAGCAATGACTTCTTCTGTACGCACTGTACGACGTCTCTGTGGATGCGTGTTATCTTTTAGAATAAACGTGGTGCGAAAACGTTCCATAGTTAATCGAATTAATTGCTCTGATGGACAATTATGTTGACCGTAAAATGGACGTAGTGCGCGATACGTATTTCGAACAGAACCATGATTTTCAAAATAAATTTGCACAATTTGGAAGCGTTGTTCAGGCTTCAGTCTATTTATGTTGAAATGCCAAACCAAACTAAACATAAATCACTTGACAGCTGACAAAATGGCCGCCAGTTAAAAAAGTGTTGCCAACTTAAAGTTTTATACCTCTATAAAAAACACCCTTTACATGCAAAACCGACCACTGGTACGCGGTTGATTGTATACATTTTGATATTATGTTGATTGAGTTCTAAATTGCCTAAGCTACATATTAAAAAAAATTGAATCCAAAAATCAATATTTTACTCGTTCAAAGGAAACAAACACCGCGCGCCTGCTACTAAGCTGCCTGTCATTGGGACATTTACCTTAATAAGCTCCAAAAATCGATTATATGTTGCATTAAATTTCGGAGAATTCAAGTGGGGTTATGGGATTTTTTGAACTTGATCTAAAATCCCAAAGAATATAAACTATTAAAATTACACCTGCACAAAAAAGTAAAAAATAAATTGGATTCTTTAATTGAACAAGATAATACTAATATTAAATTTCAGCTGTAAGAACCATTTTTCTAAATAAGTATATCGAAGTTTTATAAAACTTTATGTTTCTTATCCATAATAATAAATAACTATTAAAAATTGATATTTTTTCGTTATCTCATTCAAGAAAAGTCGGTTTTAAAAATGTATGAAGGTAGGACGGTAATAAGCTCCAAAAATCGATTACAGATTGCCTTAAGTTTCATAGAGTTCGGGTAGAGTTATAGGATTTTTGAACTTGATGTAAAACCTCAAAGAATATAAATTATTAAAATTAAACCTTCACTAAAAAAAATATTGGCATCTTTTTACTTTTCTGAAGTTGGCGCAATATCGAAGGAGTTATTTTTTAATTAATTCTAGATATATTAGTAGTTCTTCTCCCTTAATACGAGGGACCCCAAAAAAGTTTTCTTCCTAAGAATAAAACAAAAGATTTATTTTTTTTTGTTAATTTTATTTTTCAACATAATCTCTCTTATCTTCTACAAATTTGATTTACTTGTTCTCCAATGACATAATTCCGAAAAAAACTGAATGGTCTTCAAAATAAACATAATATTCATGTTTAACAGGTTGTCGCGTGTAAAATGACGTTTTCTGGGGCACTTTTTCATATTTCTGAATAGAAATAAGGCAGATGGAACCTAATTTAGACTGCACGGATCCGATTTTAAGCTTCTTTGTGAATTCAGAAAAGTGAGAAAAAATGTGTTCTTAACAAAAAAAAATCATTTCACAAATTAAAATTTTTTAATGGCAGTTTTAATCAGTTATACTGATATGTTCGTTTAACGTATTAACTTAAAAAATTAAATTAATTAAATTAAATTTTTATTTAATGGCCAAGGTCCTGTGCGGAATGCATTTGCTGTAATCTCGTATGTTTGTATTTTTACGTAAACATTACAAAAAAGTTCCACAAGATTCGTATTTATTTATCTACATCTCTGATTTATTCACTGGATGGTAACAATTTGACTGAAATGTCAATCTCAATACCTAGATCTGAAACCGAAGCAGTTTCACTTCAACTAAAACATCAGTGTCCAGGCCTAGACATAAAGCAGTACGTGATATTTAACCTTCAACTTCTAAACTTAATTGCAGTAACCTGAGTCCAGTATCTCTTTATAAGATAAGTCCACTTCCAATTAAAATGAGGAATATAGCTAATAGAGGTTTTGGTGAAGTTGAAAACCATTGTTTTTGGGTTTGGACCGTGTCAAATTGGAATTATTTTCCGCCCTTTAGCCTAGATTTGCATGAGGCATCTTCAGGGATCTTTACTCCATAAGGTTAGAACACTATCACTGCTGTCACATGTTGTAGCTAGCATCTTCATGGAAGCTTTCGAAGAAAACGCCTTGTCTTCTGCTCTTCTAAAACCTAGATGATACGTTCGTAGTTTGGCCGCATGGCGGAGATAACCTCCATAATTTCTTGGATCATCCAAATCAACAACAGCCTAGCATAAAATTTACTATGGGAACTGAATCAAATGGTGCCCTTTCCTCTCTTGATGTACTAGTATAAAGGAAAGAGAATGGCAAATTAGGACATTCTGTGTACAGAAAACCAACACATACAAATCGATATTTCAATGCAACGTCACACCATCATCCTTCTCAAAAACAATCCGTAATAAAATCTTTTGTACATAGAGCACTTTCAACATCTGATGATCAATCATTGAAATCAGCAACAGAAAAACTGACTAATGCTCTGAGAGGCAACGGATATTGCGCTGAAGATATAAGACGTTCTATTAATAAATCTAAAAACCCAACTTCTCAACAAAATGTCATAAATGTATCTCCTATGGACAGTGTTGTCTTACCTTACATACACGGAACCACCGACAAGATTGCCAGATTGCTCCGAAAATCAAAATTCGGACAAATTTTAACACTTGTAAGAAAGTTGGACAATGTTCAAACTCTCCACAGGACGCAATTCCATTTCAAACAGAGGGTGTTTACAAGATACCTTGCTCTCGTGGTAATAGTATACAAGCCAGCAACAGATTTTCCGGACCAATTTCCTCTTGGGCGATAACTCGTGAAATGCTTCAGACAGTTATGCTATGAGCCTCGTGAACGTCAGCTGCGGCTGCGTGGGTGGGTAGCAGCCTCCCACCCACGTAAAAAAAATTGTTTTTGATCATTTCCTCACGATTGAAAATTTGTCAAATGATAGTTAACACAATTATTTGAAGATAAAAACAGCGCTGCAAAAAAAATTGCTCAGTGATTTCCTCTCAGTTAAAAATTTGTCAGATGATAGTTTACATGCTACTTTAATTAAATAAAAACGTCAGCTGGCTCTATTTTAGTGAAAAAGAGACGGTAGCAATGGTGTTAATTTGCATGCAAGGAATTTGTCCAAATCGAGTTTTTTTTTTAAAGAAATATAAAGCAGTTGTCCGAATAAGTTTTTCGGATCGTTTATGCAACTTTCAATGAAATCTTCTCTTTGTTTGTCACCCTCTTCTTCAACATTAAACAGGAAATTTTCAAGGGCTTCAGGTACCGCTTCGACAGTGGAAATGTTGTACAAACAATCTTTATCTAAATTATCATCAAACGAATTGATGTTACGCTTGATGACCATCGATGAGTCTGCGAAGCTGTGCTGTTCTTCTTTTGATCTTTTTATTTTGAAGATCTGCTGCAACATCTTGTAATTTAGTCAGACCAGTTTCCTTCATTGTGTGGCTAATGATAGTAGATCGAATAGTATGGCTGCGGCACCATCGCTGTCCGATATAGAATTGGTAATGTGCGAAATTTCAGTCAGCTTATTCGCAGCATCAGTGTTAATAGTTTGCTCAAGAGTGAGATCAATTGCTTGTTTTGAGAAAGATTTTGTTGTTCTTTTTATACCAAATGATCCCTTCTCAAACTTCACACGTAATCCTGGATGCGTCTCGTCAATTCTCATCAAATTATTGAGGTATCTTACTAAATAACTCGCGTAATTTGGTTGATTAAAAGCAAAATATAAATTAACTATTTTTGATAATGCGAATTTATACAACTCAAAATTACCGGTACGTATGCTCGTTTTTAGCAGTAAGTAGTAATCGATTAATTTGACGTAAATCATGTAATACCAATGATTGCATTTTGAATTGCTCATATTTTTCGAATATTTCTTTTACTTTAGCTTGTTGAATTGATAGTTCAGATGATCTAGTTTGCTTTGAAAACTGTATTAAATAAGCTTTAAATTCAGTGGACAAATCTATGTTCTCTTCATGGACGAATTGTTCAAAATGCAGCATTCTCAATGCTAACGTTATCACTGGATGTAGACGTTTGCGTCTATTAATATTGTTTGCCAGTAATAAATCTGTTGACGGATCCGTTGACAATCATATCTATATTCACCATGATTATCCACAAGCCACATTTATCAATAAATTTACCTACTGCTTTAAAGAATGCCATTATAATATGGAACACTCCGAGGTGGATAAATAAAATGTTAAAAAATCCCTTCTCTGTACTTTGAATCTGCAGCGTAATTTTCGCAATAGCAAGATCGTACGTAACTTCGTATGCCTGGCTCCCACGCTGCACCTTCACTGCATCAGCTGACGACTTTTCCACCAACATAGAATCAGCTGACGTTTTTATTTATTCAAAGTAGCATTAAAATATCATCTGACAAATTTTTATCTGAAAGGAAATCACTCAATAATTTTTTTTTGCATGTTAGTGTGACCACCTGATGTATAATCCACCACGGTACAGCCAGCTGACTTTTTTTTATCTTCAAATAATTGTGCCAACTATAATTCAACAAATTTTCAGTCGGAAGGAAATGACTGAAAACAATTTTTTTTTTACATGAGTTGGAGGCTGCCGCTGCTCCATCCACGCAGCCGCAGCTGACGCTCACGAGGCTTCATGGCACAATTGTCTGAAGCATTTCACGAATTATCGCTTGAGAAGAAATGACCGACAAAATATACTATCTGGCTTGTAGACTATAAAATGTATGTACGTGAAACAGGACGGTCTATATCCACTAGGCTTAAGAAACATGAAAGATGTATAAAAAAGAAATAAATTGTACAATCTGCAGTAGCTGAACACCAGCATGGCTCAGGTCACACTTTTAATGTAAAAGAAACTAAGGTGCTTGCATCAGTGTCTGGTTTCTTTAAACGTAAAATTAGAGAATCGATGTAAATTTGTAAATATCCAAATAATATTAATTGAAATGCAAGTTACAGTGTACATCACAAGTGGAAATTGATTGAAAAGCTGGATCAAGGTTTGCTGCGCACCAATCGAGTATAAATACTGGGCTGTTGCTCCTCGATAGTCATTCAGTGTTCTAACCTCGTGAAGTAAAGATCTCTGAAGATGCCTAGTGCAATCGTAGGCGCAACGTCGGATTATAATTTCAATTTGACACGGTCTAAACTCAAGAACCATGATTTTCAATTTCTTCACCTTATTAAATTGATATAATCGAGAAAACTAAATAAAAATACAAAAAGAAAAGAAACTGACCAAGAGACAGAATAAGAAATGACACCAAGAAAATAAGAAAACTATTTATAAATTAATTCTTAATCATAGCCGTTCTTACAGAGGAGTATATTTCACATTGTTCTATTTATTGTTAATACATATATCAATAAATTATGGAATATAGATAGATTTTAAAAATAACGTATGATATCATGTGTAGTGATGATCCATAAAAATTTTTAATCGTTCAATTTTTCCCGGTGTTAGTGCACCCCTTGCACATCCCTTCAGGCGCCTCTGATCCATACTAGAGTTTCTAAAGACTAGATAGACATCGGCGCGAAGGAATTTGAAATCTGAAAATATATTGACAAATTCGTATTTTTCTTATATCCTTTTATTTATAGATAGTAGGAAAGACATTTCAAAGCTTCAATCATTTCGGTAAGAAAAGAAAATCATAATTTAAAGAAAATCGATTAAAATTCGAAGCAGTACTTCATTTAACTAAAAAATAATGACACATAAATTAAGATGAATGTCTTACAAGCACAAAATTTCCTAAAATTACAAAGCTCAAAACTGCAAATTCCACGATAATTTTACCGTAACAAAAGACCTTCAGAATTTAGAAAATAATGCGTTTTCGTAAATACATGCTGTGCCAAAGTCGCCCAAATAAGTTTTAAAGGTATCTCAAAAGGTAGTCTAGCATGTATTTAACGAGTAACTGTAGTTCTAAGGGTGATTTAAGACGGCCAGTGTGACGTAGAATTGCTTTTGCACCCCCCGGTGAGTAGTAACGACGAAGATGGAGCTAATAAGATGGACGGACGTAAGATGTACAAAAACAGATTTGGATTTTTGCTGATGTCGGCTTTTTCATGTGCTTTAGGTTTTTGGTTATTAGAATTTGGAGAGATAAGTAAATTATTTATTTTAGAAGATTAGTAGAGAGCTTTATTCTTTGTAGCGAAAATTTTTTGGAATCAACATCTAGAAAGTTGAAATTTTAAAAAAGTATTAAATAAAAGTTTTTAATTTATTTTGAAAAAATTCGTTAGTTACTACAAAGAAATAATGTATATACACAGGGTGGCCCAATAATGTTGCAAAGTCTAATAGCTTAGCGTTAGTACAAAAATAGGAAAAAATATATAATGAGAAGTCGTAAAAGATTAATATGTATATATTTCAAAATTATTTTTGGCTATACAGAATACAGTTGGTCATCTGACGAAGTAGCAATGCTATGTCCAGTAAGTACCTCCTAAATTGCCTGGAGTATACAGGGGAGCTAAAGACGAACCGCATTCCAATCAAAAGGGGAGTAAGACAGGGAGATATAATCTCGCCCAAATTATTTATAATGGCCCTGGAAGACTTGTTCAAATCATTAAATTGGGAAAATAAAAGGATAAATATTAATGGTAGATTCCTAAATCATCTGAGATATGCAGATGATATACTCCTGATCGCATCCGACTGGGAAGAGCTGCAGGCAATGATAAACGACCTCCATGAAACATCGCTCCAACGAGGATTAAAGATGAATCTCAGGAAAACAAAAGTAATGTCAAACTCAGACGAACAAGTTATAACAGTAAATGCAACCGGCATTGTTATTGCAAATTCTTAGTATTAGTAATTTCCTAAAATTTGGTTTACAATCGTTTTTATTAATCGAGTTCTAAAAGAAGGAGTTTCTCAATTCGTCGACTATGTATTTTTTATGTATGTACACCGATTACTTCGGAACGGTGGCACCGATTTGAATGAAATTTCTAAGGTTATGTTCAGGAGGTTGCTGCGTTGGCTCCATATTTTTTTGGACGGAATTGGTGCAGTAAAATCCAAGATGGCGCTGATAATATGGCGGCCAAAAAAATTAATTTTGTCCGATTTTCTCAAAAATTGGTAAGGGGGAGTTTCCGGGGTCGCACATAATGAATCTAAAATTATTTTTAAAAAATTCAATATGGCAGATCCAATATGGCGGACGAAAAAAATCAATTTTGTCCGATTTTCTCTAAAATTTGTATGGAGGAGTTTTCGGGATTGCACATAACGATTCTGAATTTAATTTTGACATATCAAATGTGGCGGATAAAAAATTAATTTTGTCCGATTTTTTTCTAAATTGATATCAGGGAGGTTTTGAGATCACACATTACGAATCTTAAATTATTTTAAAAAATTAAATATGGTGGATTAAAGATTCTACATCTTTCGATTTTGTCTAAAATCAGTATTGGGGGATTTTTGTTAGTGTTAATTACGAATTTAAAATATTTTTTGAAAAACTCAATCTGGCGGATTAAAAGCTTTACATTTTTCGATTTTTTTCAAAACTGATTCTTGAAGGTGTAAATTATGAATTTAAAAGTATTTTATGAGGGTTCAATATGGCGAATCCAATATAGCGGACTAAAAGTTTTTCATTTTTCGATTTTGTTCAGAGGAGGGACTGAATTGTTTTTGTGGATATAAATAGCGAATATAATATTATTTTAAGGAATCTAATATGTTCGATGCAATATGACGGTCTAGAAAGTTTAAATTTTCGGATTTCATCCAAAATGAGTACTAGAGAGCTTTGGAGGATTCAGATTCTATTAAGACGTTAAAATTATTTTTTTGAAATTCAATATGGCGGATCCAATATGGTGGGTTAAAAATAATACCTTTCGCATTTCTTCCGACTTGGTATTAGGGGGTTTTCGAGGTCGTGTATTACGAAAATGAAGTTAATTTTTTACAACTATTAGGTTGATAAGATATAATATGAAGGACAGACAATTTTACATTTTTCGATTTTGTCTAAAATTAATATTGCGGGGTTCTTGGGGCGTATACAAACTCAATATGCAGTATAAAACATATCGGGCTGAGAAATTTTCGTCTCAAAATCTTTAGATATCGAAATTGGAAAATTGTGGTGCTAAAATTTGAAATTTAAGATAGTGGACTTACTATGACAGACTAAATATTTGTTTGAGTCAATTTCACTGAAATTTGGAGAACATTAAGAATCAAGGAATTTTTAGTGGTGCATTTGAGGATGATTTATAACTCTGGATAAAATGGGTACTTTTTTGCCACTTTGGAGTCATTGTGAGGTACACTAATCTCGATTAGTACTTAGTTCAAATAATTTATTTATAACATAATAAATTCAAAACTAAAAATCGAAAAATAAATATTAGTTTGGCGCCGACTTCAAAAATTTCAATTTCGTATAAAAATTTACAGTTATTTTTCACTTTTCAGCGCACTTTTAGAAGTCGTTTCAATTTTTCTTTTATAAAAATTTCATTTTTGGATCTGTTTAGTTTCTGCCACAACCGATTTAATTACAATAAACCTATATAATATCACTCTCCATAAACTAATTGCAGTATCTTGTCGCGAAGTGTGGGAAATAAAAACGTGACAAAACAATCATACGTCTAAAAGGTCGACTCGCTTATGCTAGCAAAAAACAGAAAACAATTCGTCGTAGATAGGCCTAATAATAAAAAAGAATAAAGCCAAGATGGAAAGGATAAAGGATGCAGTTGTTTCTATTTCGCTTTAGCAAACAAGACGGTTGTCAACATCTGCCCCGGGCGTGACTTGCAATATCTCAAGTTGATGGCAGAATCTGCCACACAGGAAGAATGATTGGCTAGTTTCTTTTTCCTTTAGGTAGTGAAAAAAGGGTTATGAATGTAAGGTGATATTTAATATTTGATTTTTATAAACAGAGAAAAAATATAATTTAGATACAATGGGCCCCGGAAACAGCATCAGACAACTTACTGAAATAATATTAAATGTTATAATAAAAATCTCCTAGAAAATGGCAAAACCTCAGTGGTTTCCCGACTTAGTAGCATATAAACTTAAATTTTTATATTTTGTATTAATTCATATTTAATTAATTTCTGGATGCACCAAGTTCATATTGATAAGGAAGGTACTCAAATTCCTCGACTCCAATCTTGATGAAATTTTAATATGTTGTAGGGGAGCGAGGGGCTAGTTGTAAGGATTTTTAGAAAAACTAATATATTTAGATAACTATCAGCTGAATTACTACGGGGTGTACGGGGTTGTGTTGGAGGGGTAGCACCTTTTGTCGCCAACGGTCGCATCTGACGATATAATCGGCAGATGGTTGGAGATAACTGGTCCCCACAAGACACCCAGTTCTCATCTATGGCTCCCCGCGCCACACCCTGGAAACTGCATCGACCTGCAGGCCAAACTAGATGAGGATCGCTAGATATAGCTAAACTTGGTGGAGGGCAGCAGCGACCACCAATACTGACGTGAGGCGTAAGTGGAATGCCCATGGACCGGCTCACGAATGGACTTCCACAGGCAAGACTGAGACAGTTAAAAGGCTGTGGTACTGCGATGCGGAAGGCAAGAGGGAAACCACCGCATTAATTTCCCCAGGACATCCGTCCGTACAAATTCTTATCATGTTGGAAGAACTCAATGAAATGGCCTCCAGTCCCGGGCAGGCCTTAAATGGCCAGGAGGTGCGAAGAATCCCCCGGTTCCGACTGGATAAGAAGATTAAAATAGCAACTTGGAACGTACGCACTTTGCATGCAGCTGGAAAACTTGACAATTTGATTCAGGAAATGGAGAGAATGGAGATCGGCATTCTCGGGGTCAGCGAGATTCGATGGAGCGGTGATGGGGTAGTCCAATCGAATGGTAAAGTTCTTTACTACTCCGGCAGTAATATAACGGACCGAAACCATCGCCATGGTGTTGGTATCTTGATAGAAGAAAATTTACGAAAATCGGTAAAAAACTTTGTACCACTCTCTGAAAGAGTCGCTCTTCTTCAACTTTGCGGCAAACCGACTAATATCAACATAGTCCAAATATACGCTCCCACGGCGGATAAACCCGACGAAGAAGTCGAAGAATTTTATAGGCAACTCGATCAAGCCCTAAAACTTACAAAACCACATGAAATAAACGTGGTGCTGGGAGATTTTAACGCGAAGGTGGGAGCAGGCAGGATGGACCCTATAGTAGGAGATTACGGTCTAGGACAAAGGAACGACAGGGGACAGAGACTGATCCAATACTGCGAGGAAAACAATCTGGTAATAACAAATCAAATTACCGCCCAGACGATTATATACCTGGAAATCACCGCAAGACGGTGGGCAACACATCGTTCGCAATCAGATTGATTTTATTACAATCAACCGCAGATTTAGAAATTCGATCACCAGGGTCACAACATTGCCAGGCGCTGACATAGAGTCAGATCATAATCCGCTTTGCGCAAGCATTAATCTGAGACTTGCTAGGGCCAAGAGAAAGAACAGCAGAAAGACACTAGACCTCAAACTACTCCGAAATAGCGAGACGAGATCACAATATAAACATCACTTAAACATAGAGCTCTCTAGTGTCACTGCGACAGAAGACATCGAGGAACACTGGTCTAACATCAAAAAAGCCTTCAATGACACAAATAGTACATTTTTAATTAGAGAAAGACCAACAAATAAAAATCAATGGATGACAAGGGAAATTCTTGAACTAATGGAAAAACGTAGAATCTGTAAAAACCAGGGAGACGTCAATAACTACCGAAACTATCAGAGAAAAGTTCGAAACGAAGTAAGGGTGGCTAAGGAAAAATGGTTAACAGAACAGTGCATGGAAGCTGAAAATCTACACAACCTGGGTGACAGCTTCCATCTCCACAAAAAGGTAAAAGAAATAGCTGGACTCTATAGGAAAAAACCGATAAACTATATTAAAAACGATCTTGATGAAATCATATTAGAACCCGAGAGAATATTAGAAACTTGGAAAACCTATGCAACCAGTCTCTTTAGCGACGACAGGCCCCAGGATCCACCAAATATAGATAACAACTCACTGTCTGGACCGAGTATATTGGAAAGTGAGATTGTTCACGCTATGAAACTATCGAAAAACAATAAAGCCCCTGGGCCAGATAATATGTACTCCGAGACTTTCAATTTGATAAGTGAAGATAACTTAAAAATACTGGTAAGGCTTTTCAACCAGATCTACGATACTGGAATATTTCCTGAGGACTGGCTCCGCTCTACATTTATCACACTGCCAAAATCAGCTAATGTACGAGCATGTAAGGACCACCGTCTTATTAGCCTAATGAGCCACTTTCTAAAGCTCTTTCTGAGAGTCTTGCACACTAGACTATACAGAAGATGCGAAGAGGCTAGTGGACTTAGTCAATTTGGTTTTAAAAATGGATTTGGAACCAGGGAGGCCGTTTTCAGCCTTTGTATGTTGGTGCAAAACTGCCTTGATCAACAGAAAAACGTTTTTCATATGCTTCATAGACTATGAAAAGGCTTTTGATAATGTGAAACATGAGCTTTTAATAACATGCCTTCAAGATCTGGGCCTGGATGATAAAGACATTAGACTTATTGCCAATCTATACTGGAATCAGACAGGAGAAATGCGAATTAACAATTTAACAACAGAAGAATTCGAGATAAGGAAGGGTGTTAGACAGGGTTGTATTTTGTCACCAATGTTGTTTAATATGTATGTGGAAAGAGCATTCGTTGAGGCGGTCTCGAATAGCTCTATAGGAATTAAAGTTAACGGCATTCCCATCAATAACATACGCTATGCAGATGATACTGCAATCATAGCAGATAATGCAAATGATATGCAAACGCTATTGGATGCTGTTAACGAGGCAAGCAAGCGAATCGGGCTAAAAATTAATATCAGCAAGACAAAATTTATGGTTGTGGCTAAAGATAACATACCTAACATCAACCTGAACATCGAGGGACAGACCATTGATCAAGTAACCAAATTTAAATACTTAGGTTGCCTCGTAAACGATAAGTGGGACCCGGAGCTCGAAATTAGGAGTAAAATAGAACAAGCCAGAACCACCTTTCTGAAACTTAAAAGGTTCTTGACCAACAAAGACCTGAGATTTGAACTAAGATATAGGATGGTCAAATGTTATGTTTGGTCCGTTCTTCTGTACGGTGTGGAAACATGAACTCTCAAATCAACAACCATAAATAAAATTGAAGCGTTCGAAATGTGGACGCTAAGGCGAATGCTTAGAATTCCCTGGACCGCCCACATAAGAAATGAGGAGGTGCTTCAAATCGCCAACCTAGAAGATCGCGAACTGTTTGAAAACATTAAAACGAGAAAAGTCTCCTACCTTGGCCACATTTTGCGTGGAGAACGCTATTATTTCCAGCGTCTTGTGCTGGAAGGGAAGATCGAAGGAGGAAAGAGAGGATTGGGTAGAAAAAAACTGTCCTGGCTCCGGAACATCCGCCAGTGGGCGGGAATGCACGATTTCCAGACACTCCAGAGTGCTGCTATTGATAGAATTATATGATGGGAAGAAGTCGGAGGACGCCTACGCAGGAATCTGCACGGCACTTTGAGAAGAAGAAACACTGATTCATACGTTAGCTTTTTCTTTATTAAATCAAGTAGAAAAAATACCAATATTATTCGTATTTCTCTCATAAGAATTATTTTTCGCAGAAAAGTGCAATGTTACAACTTATCCCGGCTGTAGGGGTTAGTTGTAACGTCTATTGGGGGTAAATAGTAACAGTAAAGAAAAATTGAAATTTAAACTTATATTTTTCAGTTATAAGACTAAAATATTGACATAATTTGTAACCTTAGTCAAAAAATAAACTGAAATAAACTTCTAAACAATAATCAACATGAATATTTAAATTTTATCTTATTTCGTAAGTGTACACCTAGTTATAATCAACTTGGCACTTTAAATCACAGTAAATTAAATTAGGTCAATTTTAAGAAACTCTAGTAGGGGAAGGTGGGATAATTGCGAACACTTAAGGGAGAACTGAAATACAATAAGTCCAAATGAAGTTACAAGGCTTATTTATTGCTTAATATTTACTTAAACTAATCATTCTTATGTTCTCATAATCAACTTAGATAAATTTTCAAAAATAAAATCGAATTTCAACAAAAAACAAAACCTTTGGTGTCCAGGATTATCCCACAGCTTGGGGGGTAATTACGGATGGTGTATGGGGTAATCACGGACATACTCTAATTGGCACAGAAATCACAGATAAATCCCCTTGATGTGCTTGCACTACTCGTGCAATTTTCGTGGGCCCACAATTTACATTTGATGCACATTATCCAATCTTCTTCATACTTTTCATTACAAAGAAGACAATAATACCCTTCATCAACCTTTGTAGCACTTTTGTTAACTTTCTTTTTCTTGCGCTGTACGTTCCTATCTTTAGCCTTCATATCATCTTCAAATGCTTTAAGATTCTTCATACCTTTCTTTCTTTTAGTGGTTCGTACAGACTTATCATTTTCTTTTGCCTCTTCTTTATTTTTCTTCCTTTGTTCCTTTTCTTCTAAAGCGTCTTTCATAGGGGTACTAGTGATTATAATTGAATGTTTCTTTCTGGAACATTGCCTACTTTTCTGTTGTGACAGTTGGGGAACATTAACATCTTGAAGTGGAATTGATTTGTCCAAAACAGGTAAAGGTGTTACTGATCGCTGCTGCACAACTGATAATGGAACTACTTGTGCATTAGATGACACTGCTCTCTGCATAGATCGTGTCCGTGCAATCTGGGTATCAGGTGTTACTGCTCGTTGCACAGATGGTGTCGATGCTATCTGGGCATCAGGTGTTACTGCTTTTTGCATATTTGAAGTCGATGCTGTCTGCACATCAGGCACAAAATTTGTTGTATCTAATGGCCAAATACCAGCTGCCTGAAAACCATTTGCAACTTTTTCTATATTGCTGATTCGATTGAAAGCTTTAGTAAAAAGCTCAACAACTTCATACTGTGTAATTTTTCGGCTTATATTTGAAGCCATGTATAAGTCACATTCTCTGTTGTATGCTGTTTTGAGCGGTCTAAAATATGTTAAGTCCAGCGGTTACATACGATGTGACGTATGTGGCGACAAAGCAGGTAGCAAGCGAGGCTAATATGACTTTCATGGTTGTCTAAAATAAGAAGAATAGGTTCTTCAACAGTTAAGGTTTAAAGTAAGAGATAAAATGATGTAACCAATCTATGAATATGTTTTCATTAATCCAACCCGAATCGCTCACGGCTGCAACCATATCAGCATTGCCTCCATGCAATAGATGAGCATTCATTCGCTTCCTCTTGAAAATAAAAAATGGAGGGACATACTTTCTTGAAGCACTGAATGCGCAAACAATTGTTGTTGTTGTGCCTCTTTCACCACTTGTAGCCATGCCGACTTGTTTTTGGCCTTTCGGAGCTAGAATTCTAGAATTTTTTTGGACGTTAGAAATGCCGGTCTCGTCAACATTGTAAATCCGATTGGCATCAGACTGATATTTTCTATGTAAGGCTTCCAAGTTTTCGAAAAAGATTCTCACTTCTGTTTCATTAAAGGCTGTAATTCTATTAATAGAAGTGGATTCAGGTTTGCGGAGAGAAATGTTGGGATGCCTTTTTCGAAATCCATAAAACCAGTCCTTTCCCGCCATTTGTGATGTTTGGTCAAAATTATGCTTTAACTGATTTACTTCAGCAAATTTGAAAGCTATTTTCCTCACCATCTCTATAGTTAAGCCATAAAATAGATTACTGCATTTTAAAATGTGTTCTTCTAATTCTTTTTCTTGGTCTTCAGAAAATATAGCCTTTCTTCCACTTTTTGGGGCCTTTATAATTTCTATATTCAGATGGTCGTGTATAGTGCTTTTTGGTATAGAGTAAACGATAGTTGCTTTTCCTAATGAAAGTTTTTTGTTCTTGGCGTCCTGAATAGCTTTTTGTAAATCTTTTAATTTGTATTTGGTCTCCGTCTTTCTTTGATAATTTTGAGGCATCTGAAATATAAAAAGGTTTAGGTCGGTTTATAAAAAGTCTATATAACTGGGTATTCGGCCTATAATAACCCATAAAGGGGTAATTACGGATGTCTGTGATTACCCCAAACAAATCGTGTGCCATTACCCGACTCACAAAAAAAATATTTATTTGAGGTTAGTATATCTTAATGCACTTGGCGATTACTTACAAACGTTGTTTAATTAGACGTTAGTTCACTTAAAAAAAAACGTGAATCCTATGTTTAGCTTAAAATAATATACACGTATTCAATTTTACTAAAAAATAAGATGAAAATGTTGAAAAATAATCGACTTAACTTACCTTGTACGGCGACGTGACCTCACCTCACCATTCACCGTTCGGCACTGCATTCGGGCGCGACTCGCGATTGTGGCGGTTAAAATATCTGCTATCTTTTTCTAACATAGCTATACTGGCGTGTCCGCCATTACCCGCCGTCCGGGATTCCCCCCACTCTCCCCTAATTATTATTTTTTCATACCTTACTCTTAATTATATATATATATATATATATATATATATATATATATATATATATATCTTATGCAATAATTAGCCTTTGTGTTTTATTAAAAATAAATTCTTCGTCTGAGTCGCAGTTAATATAAACTAAGGAAATAGTATTTCCTGAGACACATTTAACACGTGCTCACATCTTACAAACAATGCATTCTACCCATTTGTTTTTATTTGAATCACTATAGGCTTCACTACAATACCATTCCTCAGTTTCAGATTCTGAATCAGAAGTCAAAATTCTTTTTTTTTTTAATTCTTTCTGCTTCTTTGTTTTTAACTGATTTACCCTTCCCTTTTTCCTTTTTCTGTCACCTTCTCTTTTACTTTCCCTTTTTTTACCCTTTCCTTCGCCCTTTTCTCTACCTTTATCGTCTTTTTCAGTTTCTTTTTAATTTTTTCTTCATGTTCTATTCTTAAGGCTTCTTTTTCAGGTGAATCCCTTAAAATAGTTGATTTTCTTTTGCGTCTACTTATAGTATTTTGTTACCTCTCTTTCGTTTTGAAAACCTGAGGAACTTGGAGTTGGTTCGGTCGCAGTTTCAATGTGATATATAATTTCAGTGGCACTTATAGCCAAGTCTGGACCATAATTCAATAGTTCTGGATTCTCAAGGCCCAAGGTTAAATTTTCCGATACATTTACATAATTTTCTGGCTTTTCTATAGGATTGTGACGGTCAGTAACTTAAAATAGTACAAAGTCACTATTTTGAACGATGTCAATATTCATAGTCAATTTTTTTATAAAAATTTTCTTTTAAAAGTCGGTTCATAAGAGACAATATCCATGTGGGTAAGTATAGTTTGACCCCACTTCAAATAAGTGATTTTCTTCCTGTTTTTTGAAGATATAAAACAAAAGTGTTTGATTTGGACTCACACTTTAAGTCGCTTATGCTACTCATAGAAGACATTTTCAAGGAATTCCGTTTAATTTCATAATTTATAGAATTAAAATACTTGAATGAAGTGCAAGTTTATCCTCATAAAAATACATAGAGTTGAGAACCTCCTTCTTTTAGAAGTCGGTAAAAAAATAAGGGATGATGTGCCTGGAGGTGAAACTACCATAGTTTGTTTCGAATAACAAGTAATTTCCATTTGATTTTTATGAAAATATCTCGATAAAAACTTGAAGTGTAAAAGAAACAGATTTATTTTTGCTGGAGGGGGAAGGTAACTTTTAGGGTATCTCTAATTTTATATCCTCTACAACACATTAAAATCGAAGCCAAACATTTCGAGTATCTTCCTTCTAAGACTAATGAATAAATTTTATACACAGACTACATTGCTCTCCAACTCTCCACCAGAGAACACTTCACCTACAAATAATTTTATTTGTTTCATAACTTTTTCGTTTTGATGTAAAGAACCAAATTGGCGACACTGTTGTAAAGGTAACAACATATTTAGGAAATAACATACTCTTACTTCATATCGTACAAATTTTACTAGTTTGTCTTAAATCGACAATAAAATATTTAATTAAAACGTAATTGTCGGACTTGCATTGTCTTTATTTTGGTTTGTTAATTACGACGTTTGGTTAGATTGTAGCTCTAGTAATTTTCAAGTATTACAAATCAGTGATATCTAAAGATTAGACATCTTTACACTGGGTCTACTGAAGGTCTGGAATCTTCAGTATTTTTAATATAGGTAAGCTGTTTCTATGCATTATTTTTTCAGATATGATTTCATCAATATTGTTGCAGCTTTAGATCATCTTCAATTGTACCCCAGATGTGTTTTGCAGTATTAAATCTCGACGTTTTCCTTTTTCATGTATGCATTTTATGTTCCTTATTTCTAACTATCATGATGATACTTCATGGCTATTACATTGTTGCTGAGATAAATTTTCGTTAACTATAACACATTGTTTATAGTTAAAAAATTAATAAATTCTAAAGGAGCATCTTTAATTTCATAGAAATTCAATTTCATTAAATATTATGGTCCATGCAATCGGAGGCCTTGGCCAAGTCTCAAAACCTAATAACCGACTTCAGATTCCAAGATATGTTCCAGCAAACTTCTACTTGCCAGACTGGAGTAACACCTTTTCCTAACTTCAAACTGACCTAAGCATAATAATTTTTTTTTTCAAAAAAACTATAAGGTTTATTAACCGACTTATAAAAGAAGGACGTTCTAAATTCGACTTTTCTATATATTTTTTTGTATGAACGTTGATTTTTTCGGAACGGCGGTACCAATTTGAATGAAATTTTTCACGTTATGTTCAGAAAGTTGCTGCTCTAGTTCCAATTATTTTGGCCGAAATTGATTCGGTAAAATCCAAGATGACAGCGATAATACGGCTAATTAAAAACGTAATTTTGTCAGATATTCTCCAAAATTGGTATGGGGAAGTTTCCGTGGTCGCACATAATGAATCTAAAATTAGTTTTGGCGGATCCAATTTGGCGGACTAAAAATTTTACATTTCTTGATTTTGTCCAACATTGATAGAGGAAGGGGGGGGGGGGGAGGAGGTTGAGGAGATAAATTACGAATTTAAAATTAGTATTAAAAAGTTTAAAAAGGGCGGATTCAATATGGAGCACTAAAAATTTAACATCTCTCGATTTTGTCCAACAATAAGACTGGAAGTTTTTGAGGGTGTAGATTACGAATTTAAAATCATTTTAAAAAAATTCAATATGGCCGACCAAAAATTTAACATCTCTCGATTTTACTTATAATTGGTACTGAGGGTTTTCGAAAATGTAACGTAGAGAGAGAATGTAGATTAAAATTAGATTAAGAGTTTAAAATTATTTTTTTCGATCAATCCAATATGGAGGGTTGAAAATTTTGCATTATTCACATTTTTTCAAAATTGGTATTAGGAGGTTATCAAAATCATAGATTACGAATTTGGCGTTAATTTTTTACAATTTAATGTGGCTGATACAATATGGACACTAAAAATTTTACATTTTTCCGATTTTGTCCAAATTGATATTAGGAGGTTCTTGGGGCATATATTACGGATCTTAAATTAATTTCCTCAAAGTCAATATGAATGGTAAAATATGTTGGACAAATTTACATTTCAAGTTCTTTCAATATCGGTATTGTGGGAGTTTTGGTGGCTTGGGTTACGAATCTGAAATTAATTTCTTTAAATTTAATTTCCTGTAAAAATTTATATTATTTTGCGTTTTTTAACGCTTTTTTAGAGATCGGTTTAATTTTTTAAAAAAAATTTCTAGTTTTAAACACTTTTTCTATAACTTTCTCAAAAAGCAGACGTACCGATATAGGACGATAAGTGTTTGAAGGTTACCACCTTTAAATATGGGAGTAATTTGGGAATGCCTCGGTTCTGTAGGACAACTTCCATCCCAAAAACACTTATTAACGAAGCCTGTAAAATATGAAACAATAACACTCATTATAACCTAGAATACTTTTTTTTTCATCTCACCATTCAAATAAATTGACATTTTTATTGGCGCATTTGCGTCTAGTATTTTATTTCCTGAAAACCAATGTTTTTAGTTTCCTGCAAACTACAGAACTGGTGGTCTTTCACAGCTTCCAACTTCTTGGGTCCTTTTCAAAA
Source organism: Diaprepes abbreviatus (assembly GCA_034092305.1). Taxonomy (NCBI): domain Eukaryota; kingdom Metazoa; phylum Arthropoda; class Insecta; order Coleoptera; family Curculionidae; genus Diaprepes; species Diaprepes abbreviatus. The sequence goes on from JASJET010000135.1 coordinate 1,598,631, forward strand.
AATTCGTGACGTCATACACACTACTTTTACCAATATTCCACTTCAAAAGGCATATGTGTCCATTATTTCGTGAATATTTTAAGACAATTAAGCTCTTTTTTAAAAATTTAATTACATAGCCATGTTCCAATCTCGAAAACCCCATTTTTTGTTACAAGATTTCTCATAAAACGCAAAATAATTTATTTGTGTTGATCATATATGTCAAAATAAAAAAGGTATGAAAGAAATAAACTTGGATTTTTATAGATAATAAAAAGCGTGACAAAATTATTAATATTTATAAAGTTTAATGACAAAGCCCATTGGAATTTTTTTGGAGCTTTCTCCGAAAACAAGAGCTTACTTGTAATGATGAAAGATTAATTTAACTTTTTTTAAACGTAATCGTTTCCATTGAAAATTAAAAGGATTGAATGATTTGTTTAAAAAAAATCCTGTAAGTTTATACTGTGTTTAAATAAAACATTTAGCAGTAGAGGTTCTCCCTCTCTCGAAAATAAAAATATAATACCGAAAATTAAACACGTACCAAATGGAACCAGACTGTTTTCGTATCGTATTTAAATAACATTCGTGTCCGAATATTTATTTTGTTTTTTACGCTCCGAAGCACGAGAAACATAAGCAAGATTCCATTGATCAGGTTTGGTTCTGAAGATTTCGTGAATCATGAAGACGCTGCGTCAGACTTGAAAAAGAACCCCGTCTACGCAATGTTGCCACATTAAAAATCGATAAAGTATGAACACACGAAGCTTGGGATTTTTGAAGTAATAGTGTAAAGACGTTTTAAATTCTTTCTTTAAAAATGTAAGATAAACCAAGTTTCTCAGGATACGGATAACAATAAATTAGGGATAGGTAGACATATCATATTAACTTGTAATCACAATAGATTTTATTCTTAAGAATACAAGAGTATCATGTCAATTTTCACAAGCGATAGATAATTGTCTGGAAGAAATTCAAAGGATAGAAAGAGAGAAAAGGTAATGATAAGCCTTATTTATTTAACGGTCTTGGAGCGTTGATCCAAAAAACTTTTACTTTTCTGATATTTTGTTGTCGCCGGTGAAACCGGTGACGTCACAAGGATGCCATATGGACCCATGCATGGCAGAATCGTACTTTACTAAGAAATGTTATTCAAAATTCATGTTTTACGGCTTTTCAGCATGCGCCAGTATGTTAACTGTCCTAATTCAGTATAAACAGTAAGAACTGGCTTAAGAGAGATAGGTCACAGATCTAGACGTTTAGCGTGTTTCAAGAGGCTCGCCATTTTAGAAATGGATCTATAAAGGTGTGAGGAGGCATTACTTCTAATAGAACAGCTGTTACCACCTTGGCTCTATTTGGAGAGTCGTCGGTTATCAATAATGTATTTAAAATTTAAAGGTAGGTGATAGGATGTAAATAATTAATTTATGATTGACAGTACACGAGATATGGTATGTAATTAGTATACCTGCGGCACTCGAAATCCGATTGGGATAAGCTAGCCTGGTAGTTCGCAGCAATCGCGACATTTCGTTGCCTCTCGAATCATCGTATAAGGGTGCATATAAATATGGCGAGTCGCGCACATGACGAGCCTGTCGCAAGCCCTCTTAGAATTTTATCAACTTCGATTGATGTCGAGCTTCTTCGGTGGCCGACGTCCAATGATATAATAAAAGCATCTGTGCCACAATAAGCTAATTTCATCATATTTTTATTGTTCGCGAGCAGCATGATCAAGGCCTGCAGTGGTCCATTTTCTGTTGATTTGTGGTTTGAACTCAAAGAATTTTTTTATCTAGTTGGACGACTTTATGGCACGTTCTTTCGAAAAAAAATATTTTGTAGCGATACTGGCGGCATAAGAAATATATAATGAAATTGGTTTGTTGAATCCCAGACGCTTTAATTATTTTCTTTGATGCAGGCCGCCGAAGACACAAGGGTTTTGTGAGAAATTCGCTTGATGCATCAATCGAAGTCCGCAAAATTCAAAGGAGGTTAGCGATAGACTTGTCACAAACGCGAATCGCCATATTTATTCGGAGAGAGAGAGAGAAATTCGACTTAGCTGAGAATAATTGGAAAAGTACAACTAATTGATATACAAGCAAAGTATTTTATTTTTCAGATCAACGTCATGGGGAAAAACAGAAAATATTTGGAAAACTATTTAAAATTTTACAGCTAGATTCACTAAGAAGGCATAAGACTTTAACTCGATCTAGTTACCATGAAAAATAAATCTTCTAGTCAGCCAGTTTGATTTTGATTATGATATTGTCCTAATTTATATTATATGTATTAACAAATAAACGCTTATATAGGAATATTAAGGATAAGAACCTTGCGATAAAGCATTGCAATATGTAAAGTTGTATCCCAATAATTAATGAAATTCTCTATTTTTGTCGCTTCAGTAACAAAAGAAAATGGTTTTTTTATACTAGCATATTTTAGGGTTTCAAATTTGCTTGATTTACTATTGCCATTCTCAATTTAAATAATCTGCTGTCGGTTTTAAAGCTAGACCGTGTTAGTGAATTCGGTGGTTAATTTTTGGCTTAGACAAGTCTCTCATTAATAACGGTATAGAGAAACCACAATATGCATTAAGCAATGATGTTCTAAGTACTGGAGTGCTAGAGTTGGACTTATTTAAATAACATAAGGCTGCTTTAGAACAACAAAAGTTGGATTTTATCTGAAATAAAGGCATGTCCTGTCTGTCCCTTTCAACTTGAGGAGTGTACTGATGTTTTCGTTCACTTGGAGGACATCTAGGAAGAGTTTCTGTTCTGTAGAAAACTACTACAAAAGGTGAAGATAACATGGAGATAATAAGTTTATTTTTTGGAAGTAATGATTTACAATGGAAAAACTTGTATGGAATGTGTATCGATGATGGGGCACCAGTCATGCTTGGATCGAAATCAGGCTTTCAGTAAAAAGCAAAAGGCCTGTATTCCAAGCAAAGGGAATGCACCGCAAAATTCAGTGACTTGCCCATGCTCCCAAGGCTCTTACAAAGCCTTTGCAGACACTTTTTGGTAATAAATGTCAATTATATAAAATTTAATTCTATTAATACTATTTTGTTTAAGAAATTACCTCTTTTTTGCTCTGCTGTTCGTGGGTTATTAAAAGGAAATATTATTGGGGGAGTCTTCGAATTGAAAAACGAAAAAAAAAAAACAGTTTTTAGAAATGAGAAGAAAACGTGAGTTTATGAGGCACTTTCATAATGAGACTTGAAATTGCAGAGTAAAGAAACGCACATTATTCATTTCAGAGATAATATTCAGGCGTTCGTATTAAAGCTGCAGAACTAGCGCTTTAAAGTCGATTTTCGGAACTATGGCAAGTTTAAATATATTTGCATAAAAACTGAAGAATTGGAGATGGAAATTGCAGAAAATCTAAGAGATGCCCTTGAATCTTCAATATAAATATGCTATAAAATTGTAGTTTTTTCGTATTAAAATGTAATTTCATAGTAAATTTAAAGTAGCCTGTTGTATTTATATCGTAAAATAGCAATTTCGTTAGAAATTTAATAGAAAAAGACAAGAACCTTTACCATATATTATAAATTTACAGTTCTGTAAAAAATATATAACAGCACGTTTGCAATCTTTCATTTATTTTTTAAAGTGTACAATATTTAGGATCATAATTACACGCGACATCGTTGAAACCATTCAAAAAATTTTTTAAATTCTTCTGTACATTTAAGTACAAAAAGAAACTTTTTAAATATAATAGTATCTTTCGTTTCTTGAACTCAAATTTCTCTTCATCGATATTTATCTCAACTTTTGTATTTTCAGTACCAACTTGAACATTAGACAACACCGCAGTCTACATAACCTGAGGCTGTGGGCCAAAAGTGACCTTCAAAAAATACATTACCAGTTCTAAAACAAAGAATCCACTCTCGCTACGCCACGCTGAAGATGCAGCACAACATTGAAGAAAAAAACGAAGCATATAAAATGAAGATAAAAATGCAATGACTTGTTAATGATGATTTGCAAGTCCGAATTTCATTATTTAAAGGTTTTGTTTTGTTTTTGTAAGAATTATATACGTAAAATGTATTTTTTATATTTTAAAGGTTGGTAGAGTTTAGTACTATTATATAGATATTATGAGTACAATATTAAATGTCATGAAAGGATTGATTAAAAAATAGGACTAAAGGACTTTCCGCTTATACTAACTTATTAGAAGAGACATTATTAGAAGAAATATAACCAATTGATGACTGCTAATATTTTCGAACATTCCACCGTAAAATTAGCATATCGTCAGAATTAGGGCCCGGATATTTGAATGCTGAATAATGTAATAATACTTTTATTTTTTGGTAAGCCCAAATTGATTCAATGTTATCAATTTTCTAACTGCAATATTTAAAGAGTATAACATTATAATCGGTACGTAAATTCTAGGAAATTCTTTTTTTTTTAATGAAATTATATAATTTGGAATTTTTGGAATTCCTACTTTTTTTTGATCACAAATACAGATAGTCCAAGCCATAAATATAGTGATGTAAATTCAGAAATAGATGAGACCTATCCAGGGGTGTTGGGAGCAATATAAGAACAAATCTTACATGAAATGTAACACAAAAAAATACGTATGGGATCAAGAAGGGGGGGGGGGGTGAAAGTTGGCTAAAAAAGGTTTCTCCAAAAAAAGTTTGAAATTAAAGTTGTAGAGATTTTAAAAATCTATAATTTGAACTATTGTACGATCATTTTCGTCAATTTGGTATTACAAAAATTCCAAAAAACCCTTAAAATTGGCCATTTTTCGCATACCAATAATTATTTATTGCACGATTAACTTTTTTTACAGTTTTTTTTTTGATTTTGAAGGGAAGCCCTCGTCATTTTGAACAAAATGATATTTTATAATAGTAAATCAGATCATTTGTTGCTGAGATATTGCTATTAGTTTATCTCAAGACGCAAAATGTTGATTACTGTAACTTTTTTTGAGTGAATGTTTTAATCTCCACAAAGGTTCAGACTCTTCGTGAAGGCCTAAACTTTCATATTTTGTTTTTTCTCCTTCAGTATTCGGTAGATAGTAGATTTTCCAACTCCTATCATGTTGGAACACATCTCAATAGAACTTTTAACATTATTATCTAGATATTGATATTTTAGGGCATCATAAACATTCATCATAATAAGTTTTTCGTTGAGGAAAAAATGCCCTGGTTTAACGATTTTGGAATAAATATAGATGTGGAAGCCACATTTTTTGGGAATATCACTAATCTCATATAATATATAAAAATAAACACAACAAGATAAATCACTAAGGACACACTGTAAGGTGTACTTTGCTCACTGGCAGAAATTAAATTGAACTATCAGAAACTCTATTGTTGCAGTAAATTTATAAAACCTTATAATGTTTAAATATAATTAAATATATTAAGATTCACGGCAGTTCTCAGTTACCCGCGGCACTGGAGCAGGCGAGTTGGAGGTTTGGGTAAAAGTTTTATTACTCTCTTTAGTTCTTGAATAGAGTATAGGAATGTGTTTGCTTGCGATCGCTCCTCTTCCCAAGAGCTTTGAGTTCAAGAAAATAGAACCGATTCTGCCTTTTATATTACGAATGTGTATGCTGCCGTTGACAACTTGTTTTTCTTGCGATAGCCACTCCCCCCAAGAGCTTTGAGTTCAGGAAAGTAGATACCATTCTACCTCTTATACTAGGAATTTGTATGCTGCCCGCATCCTCCCCCCCCCCCTTGTCGACAACTTGTTTTTCTTGTGATCGCCCCCCCTCTTCAAGAACTTCAAATTCAGAAAAATGGGCCCGACCCTGCCTTTTACACTAGAAATGGGAATGTTGCTGATGTCCCCCCCTATGACTACTTGCTCTCGCTTGCCATACTGTACTTTAGTGATTACCCCCCCCCCCCCCCCAACAAGAGAGGCTGGATCCGTCCCTGCTGTAGACTTAACAGTGAACTACTCCAAATGTTTTTAGAGTTTGTTTTATCAGAACTTTTACAAGAAATTTCATTGTTAAAATATCGTATGTGGCACATTTTATTAGTTGGGCATTTCTTTAAGCTAGACCACCCACCGTATAGACTAGAATTGGTCCCTTTGACTTCTTTTGTTCAGAAATTGCAAAAAAAAACGTCCTTTTGCAGACGAAATCTAGTAGAAAGAGGATATGATGTATTTTTAAAGTTAACAGGAATGATATTTTTTCTTATGTAATAAAGTTAATTCATGATAGGTGGCGCAATTGCGTAGATATAAAGGTATATAAGGCAAAAAATAATTTCTAATTGTTTATACTGTTATATGAATGACCGCCTATAGAAGAACATCTTACCTATAGATCCCGTCAGGGAATTACTTCAAATATAAAATCCAAACATGGATAAGCACGCAACATAAGGGTGTCTGACGAGTCCGCCACCGGTGTCAGGTCGAAATAAGCCTTAACAACAATATCATTGGTTCAAAAAATGCTTATACTTATGTCGTAACGTTGCTGGCATATTTGCAACAGTATTTATATATACACTCTATACGTATTGAAAATTCTGTACCAAGCGTTTGACAATTTGGTTCTCGCAACCACAAGAAAGCTTTGTCAAAAAACAGTATATCAGAAAGCCGAGTAAATCTATAATCGATTTGTCATTGTCCAAAGAGAGATTTATTTTACACAAACCTAAAAAGAGCCACTTAAACCGACTGACGTTTCCTCCTTAAATTTACAACTTTAGACAATAAATTTGTAAAATCCTCAGGACATGCTCTTTAGTCACGCTTTCAGATTAGCAACGGCTGATTTTCAAACGCTCATTTTAACTTATTCTAACCCCTTTAACCAAACAACATGTGTCAATCCTTAGAAAAAGAATCAGACACCACCCATGCTTGACGTTGATGGTGTATAAAAATACACCATCCAGATGTTGGGCGTAACTTTGCGTAATTCAATTATATCAAAATCTATTATTTCGGCAATGGAAGTTTCGTTTTTGATTTGATTCTGAAATCATTGGTGTAACATATACTTTTTTTATCTTGACATATTTTCCAAAAAAAAAAATTTTTATTTATGGAGCTATTTTTGAATTAATTCTCTATGAATCGGTATTACTTTGATATAACTATTTCTCTCGACAGTGTAGTGTATTGGAGTACTTAAAGCGTCTCTATTTCTAATGTTACCGTTAATGGAGTAGTATATATATATATATATATATATATATATATATATATATATATATATATATATATATATATGCTGTATAGTGATACGGCAGAGGTACATGTTTCGTCTCTACTAGACTCATCAGGGTACCGACATGCACCTGTTTGTGCAAAGGACATTGTAAGGGGGAGGGTAAGTTTTGACTTTCTTCTCGACATGGTGGTACAGGTAGGCCATCATCTCGATGGTGGTGGGAATAGGATAAATTGTGTTCTGCAGCAATTTATTCAAACTGTGCAACCTATAACACGAAAAGGATATGACGGAACGAAGTTTGCATTTACTGTTCGCATTTTACTTCATCTATACACGGAATTGCATATAGTTGTACGTTTGCTGAATGTGATTTCAGCATTACAACGGTATGATGTGGATATATCCACTGTTTGCATCTCACACGGAGGAATCCGTGAAAGCTGCATAAACATATGTACGCCATCCGGCAGGAGGTTGGCAAAGCCGCGTTCAGTATTGCATACTTCTTTCCGATTTGTCCTTTCCACAAACAGGTTCATGTCGATACCCTGATGAGTCTGGTAGAGACGAAACATGTAACTCTGCCGTATCACTGTGGCGGGGAGGGTAAGTTTTGACTGTCTTCTCGATATGGTGGTACAGGTAGGCCATCACCTCGATGGTGGTGGAATAGGATAAATTGTATTCTGTAGCAATTTATTCAAACTGTGCAACCTCTAACATATATATATATATATATATATATATATATATATATATATATATATATATATATTTATATATATTATATATGTGTGTGTGTCTGTATGTATCGGGGGCGATCGCCATTGTCAGTGTCAGAGATACCTTCATCGGAAAGGATATGGTGGAACGAATTTTACCCTCATATATATATATATATATATATATATATATATATATATATATATATATATATATATATATACATCATCACCCCGTTATTGTAAAAAAATGGTTATCAAGTAAAATTAAAAGGTAGTTATTGTTAAGAAATCTTCAAATTCAGTAAAATTGAAGATATGAAGGCTAAACCAAATTTCTAACTTAGAAGAAGAAAGCATTATAAATAGCTCCAAGCATTTTGCTTCTGTGGACTAGTCAAGATCTTGAACTCCTCGAATCTCAGCGAAATTAGAAAAAATAATTGAATGTTGTCAAAAATGTGCTATTCAGGATAAATAATTGTTACAGGAAATTTTTAAGGGATTCAAATTTAAAAATGTATGTTTATTAGTACTGTGGTAAATATGACATTTTTAGGTCACTAATTTATTTTTGACAAAGAACTTTGGAAACTATGTTTTAATTTACATCTTCATAAATTCATTGACATACCAAGATTATTAAGTACGACACTGTTCAAATATATACGAAATTGTGTTACAGTTTCTTAAATGAGTACTTACCCTTTATATAAAAAATGGGCTTGACAGACACCATTAAACACCTTCCTATGTCGTTTTTTATCCCACAAAAGATTTCGTTTATTGTCATTTACCAAAATAACAGGGTTCTTTGATTTTTGTGGTTTGGTTTTAACGGAAATGGTGCAAATATGAGGAGTGAAAAAGATTGACTAAAAGGTAATTGTAGGACTTACAAGATCTTTATTTTTTTTTGTTTATTCGACGCTGCGATTAGGTTGTATTGCTAATTGTTGAAAGTTTATGTATGAACTGTGTCTACTGATTTGATTTTCCAAACAGCGATTATTAAAAATATAGGTATTTCAACACTAGGAGAGCTGAAGAGTTCATTCATATTTTCATTACGGTTCCGTCTCTAAAAGGTCTATACAAAATCTTAGGGCAAATTCCTGAGACTAAAATATGAGGATCTAGCCTTATATACCTTAGTTCAAAAGTTGATTGTTTCCGAAACACAGGGTGTCGAATTTATATATTTTTTTAAACATTTATCTTAATAATAGTTCGATAGTTACAATTTCAATGCTCATCGCAGAGGGCGCCACCAGCAGAACGTCTCCTATATCTAAAGCTTCATAACTTTCTTGTGCCTCGGTATATTTAATTTCTAATTAAAAAATATTATATCTTGACATTTTATCCAAAAAAATTATACCTAATAAGAATCGCTTCAAGCAGCGTTTTTGAGATAAACGAACTTAAATATTATATTGCGTACTGAGAATCCTCGTAGCCCCCCTCTTTACACTTTATCGAAGCTTAGGACTCGTCCAAAAATTTTGGAACATGTTTCACGGCTAACAGATCAATAACAATAAAAATTTACATAGCAAAGGGCTAATAATGATAATAATGTAACTGGCAAAAACAATAAAAATAACATATAAAGTCAATAAGAAACCAAAACAGAAAAATTGTATTAATTTATTTGTTTAATTAAAGTCTAAATAAATGTTCAAAAGGGCATCCGTATTCATGTACACACAAATTAATTCTACAGGAAAGTTGAACTGTTGCACCCTTTCTATCATTCTTCAGTGTTTATAGGTCTACAGTACACCATCTGTTTAAGAGTTCACCCGTAAAAAATAATCCATAGATTTCCAAATATCAGAAGAGGTATATATTAAAAAGGTGTCCGCTGAGGCTTCATTCTGTCTTCTCTGCTTCTCGATCTTTATTCGGAAGAAATCTAGATCTAAATCTATTGAAACCGTAGCAAAACTTGTCTTTAATTGCGTCTTTATCTAAGAAGAAAAGACGACAGTACAGTGTCGAGTATTTGAAATTTAGATTCATGTATTCTCCAACAAACGAATCATTGCCTACATTTCTACGACGCTTCATTGGCTGTACATGAGTCAAATGAAGTGTAATACCTAAAATATGACAAATTAAATTGAAATACTTTTAAAAAATTGTATCATTTAAAAATAAATAGTTTGCATATATCATTCATCAAATATTATAAAAAAAAATAATTAAACATGAAACTTGATTTGAATCGGCTGGTCACAACTAATGTATGATTTGGCAGCGTTGTGTTTTTACTGTTTATATTTATCTCCGAGGCAGTCTCTTTCATAATAAATAAGTTAGTTTTTACTTTTTTGGGTTTCGGTCATATTATTACTTTATAAAAAATTAACACATGTTTTTTTCTGACGTTTCGGTTTATTTTATTGATTAAATCATCTTCAGAGAATTACTGTAAATATGAAAAGGAATATGTAAATTTATGCTATATAAACTGAAAATTTTACTTTCTTACCTAATGCTAACAGGTGGTTCACTTGAATACCTTACATTTAACTATTTTATTACTTTAATACAATATAATTAAAAACTTCTTTTTTAATATAAATATAAATATAGAAAACTATTACTTTTGGATGCATTTTTTTTCACATCTGGTTTGTTTTGCTTTTGACAGAGTACTACCAAAGGGTTTGAAAGTTTCTGGACCATCCGCAATTTTATTGCCTATTAGATTCGTATATACATTACTCAGGTCATTTGTGTCCGTTCTGAAATTCATTGTACAGGGTGTTCTTTTAATATGGATCATTTCTTTAATTGTTCTTTTTTTGTAATTAATTTCTTTGTCTAAAATCTCCACGTTGTTAAAATCGATGTTGTGCATGTTATCTATTGCATGTTTGGCTAAGGCGGTTTTATTGTTGTTATTGTGATGTTTAATGCTGTATTTGTGATTTTGTATTATATTTTTTAAATACTGCTTGGTTTGACCGACATATGTTTGGTTGCAATCTAAGCAACTGATCTTGTAAATGACATTTGTTTGTTCGTCTTTAGAGATATCAGGTTTAAGTTTTGTGTAAAGGTTTTTAAAATTATTCGAAGGTTTTTCAACTATTTGGATATCATATGGTTTTAGCACTTTTTTAATGGGATTAGTAATTTCTGGTATATACGACAATGATATGTATTTTTGGGTTGGTAAAAACTAATTAATAACTACACGGTCAACAAATAGAAACTAAATAATAAATAAGTTTACAAAATAGTAAAATGTTTACTCATAATATTCGAAAGTCTCTTGGCAAAGATGATGGTACATTTGTAACAGAAATATAAACAATATAGTGAATGCAAAAAATGTGTATGTTCATATCAATAATCAAGTGATAGAAATGAAATATATTGCTGACGATTTGTAGTATTACAGGTCGTTATATATATATATATATATATATATATATATATATATATATATATGTATATATATATATATATATATATATATATATATATATATATATATATATATGTTTATAGGGCTTTCACGGATTCCTCCGTGTGAGGTGCATTAGCAGTGGTTATATCCACATTATGCTGTTGTAGTGCTAAAATCACATTCAGCAAACGTACAACTATATGCAACTCCGTATGTAAGTGAAATAAAATGCGAAACAGTGAATGCAAACTTCGCTCCATCATATCCTTTCTGTGTTAGAGGTTGCACAGTTAGAATAAATTGTAATAAAACACAATTCATCCTATTCCACCACCATCGAGATGGTGGTTTACCTGTACCACTATACCGAGAAGAAAGTCAAAGCTTACCCTCCCCGCCACAGTGATACGGCAGAGATACATGTTTCGTCTCTCACTAGACTCATCAGGGTACCGACATGCACCTGGCTGTGCAAAGGACAGATCGGAAGGAAGCATGCAACACTGAACGCGGCTTCGCCGACCTCTCGTCGGATGGCTTATATATGTTTATACGGCTTTCACGGATTCCTCCGTGTGAGGTGCATTAGCAGTGGTTATATCCACATTATGCTGTTGTAGTGCTGAAATCACATTCAGCAAACATTTCACTTACATACAGAGTTGCATATAGTTGTACGTTTGCTGAATGTGATTTCAGCACTACAACAACATAATGTGGATATAACCACTGCTAATGCACCTCACACCGAGGAATCCGTGAAAGCCGTATAAACAAATATAAGCTATCCGACGAGAGGTCGCCGAAGCCGCGTTCAGTGTTGCATGCTTCCTTCGGATCTGTCTTTTGCACAGCCAGGTGTATGTCGGTACCCTGATGAGTCTAGTGAGAGACGAAACATGTATCTCTGCTGTATCACTGTGGCGGGGAGGGTAAGCTTTGACTTTCTTCTCGGTATGGTGGTACAGGTAGACCACCATCTCGATGGTGGTGGAATAGGATGAATTGTATTTTATTACATTTTATTCTAACTGTGCAACCTCTAACACAGAAAGGATATGATGGAGCGAAGTTTGCATTCACTGTTTCGCATTTTATTTCATATATATTTCGTCAGCACAAAGTTTGAAATACGTCAAAAAATATGCATTTATATGAAAAAATATGTATAAATATGGGCATTTGTAATAAAAACTACCCATTAAAAGAAAAAAATTATATCGCAAAGAGTACCCACATTACACACAGTGTTTATGAACGTAAACAACTTCAAATAGAAGAATTTAGGCCTAAGTGCAAGCCGGTATATACATGCATTGTACATAAAAAAAAACAAGTTATTGACATAGCTCTAAGTATTCATTTAGGCTAAACGGATCAAGATTATAAAGATAATTGAAGAAACTGTCCTTAAAGCGCTTTACATTTCGCTAATTTTTAATTTCTGGGATAAAAGAGTTGTACAAGACTATACAATTATAATAGGGGTTGTTGCTCTGTTAATGTGAGTGAACTGATATGTTGAATGCATTTTTCTTCTAGTATAATACAAATGAGATATTTCAAGCTCTTTGAATTTGTATTTGCGTTTTATAAAGAACATAATACATTCATAGATGTAGAGTGTTAGAAAACAGAGGTTTTCAAATTGTCGTCCACATGACATTTAATAATTTAATTTGAAAATAACAGGAAGGGCTCTTTTATGTTTTTTAAACACCTGTTCAGAAGTAAGTATGCCTCCCCAAGAAGTATACTCTGTTGTATAATAGAATAAAAATTTGTATAATACACTGCCTTCGAGGCAGTGGGATCAAGATCTCTAGATACCACCCTCAAAGAATATCAGACACTGGAAAGCTTACAGCACAATAAGTCTATATGTACGGTCCACCGTAAATAAGAATCCAGTCATACTCCCAATATCTTACCGAGGATGGTAAATCCACATTTCTTTATGATGTTATAAAAATAGCACGTTGTTTTTTCAGTATTTAAGTACAGATGATTACTGAAGAACCAGAATTTAAGTTGTCTAAAATTGATATCTATTTGGTTTAAGAGGATTAGTATCAAGATATCTTTAAGAAGAAAATTTGTGTCTACATAATTAAAAAGAAGATTACAGTAATCAGGGTTTATTGCTGGGAGATTACTTTAAAAAATTACAAAAAACAATGGTCCCAATGAGAGTATACCATGCCATTGTATTCTCCCCTCAGAATAATCCTTTGTGATCTTTTAGTAAGATATGATTTTACCCAGTTCAATTTACTTTCCCTAACATCATATCACCTGCAAATACAACTCTACTTCTCTCTTCAAACACGTTTCGACCATCTTATGGTCTCATCAGTGGAGCTGTATTGAACCGAGAGCAACATTGGTAGGAAACAACTGTCAGACTGGCGATATTTTTCAGTCTGACATAGGAAAGTCGGCAGGTTTTTTATATTCTACCGATATATCTCGGAAATTATATTTTATATAGAGAGTTGTTTCCTGCGAATGTTGCTCACGGTTCGATACAGCTCCACTGACGAAACCATAAGATGATCAAAACGCGTATGGACAGAGGACCAGAGTTGTATTTGCAGGACATAAACTGGTTGTTTATATTGTTCCTTTGCCTGCTAGAAAGGCGAATACATATAAATTAGCAAATGAGCAACACTTTTACAGCTAAATCACAGCTAAACTAAACTATACTTATCCTATTCCTATTTATATATCTATAAAATATACAAAAATATATGATAATCCAAATCTAGAAATTGAAAGAAACAATGATGACTCATCGGTATAATATTTATTTCGTTACATTACAATAACCACGAATTATCGCATCAAAATAATATTTTTCTACAAGGGCGCATCAAAAATTTCTCTTAGTCCTTAGTTACATTATGTTTAGTATGAGCTTCAAACACGCAAAAAAGCATTACATTTCGCATGCGTGCTACCTGTGAAATGTGCGTTTTTTATTCTATATATTCCCAGGTGGTATTATATTTTACTGTAAAAATATATTACTATTTTTTGAATTATAATTTGCATCGTAATATATTTCTTAATGGCTTGCTGTATAAAAAAAAAGGAGTAAAATTCTTCTGTTTACTGTTTACCTGAACTTAATTCATAATATAACTCATATTTACCTTTTTTTACTTAACATACGGTAGCAATATAGGGTAAACTTCGGTAAACCGCAAGAAGGTTACTAGGTAGGTATGTAGGTACTATAAATACTACGAGTTGTATGGAAACAAGTTAAAGTTTAAAAAAAGGTTTGGCATACCTGCTAAACGTAGGTGCAGGCCTGCATCGGGTGCCTTTTAAGAGGTGTGAAAAACGTGCGGCATGGCGCTTAATAGTCACCATATCATCGGCACATTCTTAAAGAAAAAGATACGAAGAAAAAAGATCTTGGGTTATGCCGTATACCTAACCTTCCTATATGAGTACCTTTTTCTTTTAACCTAAATATTATGCGTTGAGAATCCGGATACCTTCTTGGCTCGTGCCTATTTTGACCTGGTGATAATGGAGGTGGTTTTTGTCACTTGACGAATTTAAAATGTCTAATTTACAGGTACCCAAATTAAAAAGGATTTATTAAATAGTATATTTAATTATACAACTCTTTTCAGACCCTTCAAAAAGCATTATTTTTACTGTATGTTGATCTGTATCGGTGACGTGTGGTCTTACCAGTTAGGTGTAAGTAAACTAAGTTAGGGATATGTTTGTTATTTTGCAGAATTCCTAAAATAATCCTCTAATAGAAGTACCTTTGCTTCCAACCACAATATTAAGGGTTGGGACCCGAATACCCTTCTGACTCGTGCCAGTAGATGATAAAGAAGATGGTTTTTGACACATGATGAGTTTAAAGTGTCTAATTTACAGGTACTAAAATTAAGATGGATCTTGTTAACTTGTAAGTTTAATTTAAAAAGGGGTTTATTGATTTTAGACTGTGAATAAGACTTTACTTTTATGTTTCGCCCTGTAAATCGGTCATAGTCGGGGAGCTCAGTACGTTTTCGTAGCCTATAAAGAGATGGCTGCACTAAAGTTTTTTATATGTATTTTGATCCCCGATTACGAATATCGTGAATGGATTCCCGGAAAATAATTTGTTATAAATAAAAAACTGGTAAATAATAAAAAAAATATTTTTTTGTAAAATCAAAGCATTTTCGTATTCCTTCATTTATTCAGTATTCAGTAAAAAGTGTCTCTTGTCCGGCCATAGTTTTTGATTTAAAACATTTCAAGAATTGCATTTTTGCTACATGACATGTATGAAAAGAAGTGGAAATTAACTTACAAATGCACACCTAGTGCACATAATCCATAATAGCTTTCGCTGATCGTTGCATTAATACTTTACTATATATATCCCGATCCCGGTTGTGGACTCATTATATATATATATATATATATATATATATATATATATATATATATATATATATTATATCTCCACTCTGTACTAATAATTTTAAAATATCATAAAAAGACTACTAAAGTCGATTTTCGTTTACAAGAAAACTAACCCAAATTAAATACTAAAGAATTTCTTATAGGAAAAATTTATAGTTAAATTTTGGTCCGCAAATGTCATTTTTGAAATAAAGGTTTAAATATGTCCAAAATGGTGAGACTTAAGTATAAAATATTATATCTGAAATATGTCTAGAATTTTACATATAAACCAAAAATGCAATAATATATAAAATGTAACCTTTAAAATAAGCAAGTTGACATCTGCTTTCGGTATAACCCGAAGGGCCGCCATCTTGAATATATTTTCGGTGGCTATCCCCCATGCACTTTAGTACGCTGTCAAATTTTCAGATTCTTCCTAATTATAGTTTTCTCACAACGGAGCAATAAAGTTTCCGGAGAACACCCTGTATATATATATATATATATATATATATATATATATATATATATATATATATATATATATATATATATATATATAAAGGGTGTTTTTTATAGAGGTATAGAAATTTTAAATGGAATAAAACAAAGATGAATTTTTTAAATTGAGATGAAATTTACTTTATTCGAAAGATAACCTTCTGGCATTATAATTTAAATATGACTTCTGGCATATGACCGCTACGGCTGGCTCGGACGTTGTCTAATCTGGAGGTCCAATTTTCGATTTTTCCAACATTTGTGGCCGTATATCGGCAATAACGCGGCGAATGTTGTCCTCCAAGTGTTTCGGGCTTATCGGCGTAGACTTCACATCTCCCCACAGAAAATAGTCTAGCGGCGTTAAGTCGCACGATCTTGGAGGCCAATTCACGGGTCCGAAACGTGAAACTATGCGGTTACCAAACGTTTCCTTCAATAAATCAATTATGGCACGAGCTGTGTGACATGTTGCGCCGTCTTGTTGAAACCACAGCTCCTGCACATCATGGTTGTTCAATTGATGAACGAAAAAATCAGTAATCATGGCTCTATAGTGGTCACCATTGACTGTAACGTTCTGACCAGCACCGTTTTTAAAGAAGTAAGGACCAATGATTCCACCAGCCCATAAAGCACACCAAACAGTCAGTTTTTCTGGACGTAACGGTGTCTCAACATACACTTGAGGATTATCATCACTCCAAATACGGCAGTTTTGTTTATTGACGTATCCATTCAAACAAAAGTGAGCTTCATCGCTAAACAAAATTCGCTTATGAAAATCGGGATCAACGGCAATCTTGTTTTGGGCCCATTCACCGAATTTACGCCTTGCTAGGTGATCGTGTGGCTTCAATTCTTGCACGAGTTGGATTTTGTAAGCACTTCCATAAAGCATCTTCCATAAAGTGAATGGACACATATCTAATTCCTGTGCACGATGGCAGATAGACTGATTCGAGTCTTCCTCTACGCTACGCTCTACAGCAGCAATGACTTCTTCTGTACGCACTGTACGACGTCTCTGTGGATGCGTATTATCATTTAGAGTAAACGTGGTGCGAAAACGTTCCATAGTTAAACGAATTAATTGCTCTGATGGACGATTATGTTGACCGTAAAATGGACGTAGTGCGCGATATGTATTTCGAACAGAACCATGATTTTCAAAATAAATTTGTACAATTTGGAAGAGTTGTTCAGGCGTCAGTCTATTCATGTTGAAATGACAAACCAAACTAAACATAAATCACTTGACAGCTGACAAAATGGCCGCCTGTTAAAAAAAATGTTTAAGGCACTTTTGTGGGGCTGCAGTCAAACGGATTGTTCGCCAGGAAAGAAAACTTTTTCTTCTTATTCTAGCTTTCGAAAAATTTTATTCTCTTCATCAGGACTTCAACAAAAGAGTAAATAATCTTCTTTCAATCTATATGTCGAAAAAAAAAAGTAAAGAAAACAAACCTACCAAAGTGAGTAAGTATAAAAAGCCAGGTTTTGTTCAACAGAAATAGTCATTATGCACTTTACACTAAGATTATATGTTATAACAAAAATAGATGTTCTAAAAGGCAAAAATTCTTTAATTTATTTGAGAATCTAATTTTTAGCACGTGGACGCTGTCGAAACGCAATTTTAAATTAATTGAATGAAATTGACAATTGACAGTTGGCGCCAAAAGCCCGTTTTAATAGATAAAGTATACATTGCCCAAAATCTGCTAATCGTTCCGGAGGCGGAGGTAACGGTCCCAAAAAATATTATTTTATTACATCAAAAGTAGACAAAGGATAGACATTGTGACTTAAGTTTGTCGTAACTGTCAAGATGTAATGTAATTTAGAAATCCAGAACGGCAAACTCTGCACCGCACTGAGAAATCTGAGCTAGCATTTTGTACAAACCTTTTAGAGATACCCTGTATATAAAGGTCTTTTCCTTTTAATCAAATTATGGTGGGTTGGGTATCTATATTCCTTTTTGGCTCGTGCCTATTTTGACCCCATGATAAAGGTTTTTTCACTTGAAAAATATACAGGTACCCGATGTGGTCAAATAGATTTCATTGTAGGTATCATCACTCAGTTGAGGTTTCATGCATTTTAGATAATTTAAAAGACATTACTTTTACAGTTTGCACCTCTGGTTCCGTGTAGGTCGGTGTTGGCCCCTTAACGGTCGGATCAGTTGTGATGTAGAGAATCTGTCTGTTGTTTAAAGTTGCATAGTCAAAAACAGTTAAGATCTTTTCCTAAATCGATTTTTATTAAAGTATCGATTAAATTCAATATTAAGAATCGTCCCGGAAGTTTTTTAATAGAAGAAGATATTTTGTCTTCATAGATAATTGGCCGTCCGTAAATAGGTTTCTCGGAATTTTTGAGCTCCCTCCCTACTTAAGTGATGGAACAAGATTTTTTTCCACCCTCTTCTTCCCTGGAATATCACATGATAGTTTAATTTTAAATAATAGGAATAAATTACGCATGCTTAATTTTTTAATTATTTATTAAATTTATAAAGATATTTATAAATATATTTTTTAAATATTTAAATAATCTTTAAAGGTAACTTTTTATTAATAATAATTATAAAATTATTTAGCTTTATAAACACTTTTAGTCTTCAATCCTAGAAGACTGCATATTTTTTCCTAAAGCAATAAAAGGTGCTGAACATTTGTCACCACATGTATTTTGTATAATGTCATTTTCAACATAGTCAGTAATATCATATAAAGTCTGGTTGAGTAGAATTTAGTACGATGTGATGAATTTTAACAGCTTACTTGTCTGTAGAATACTTTGTCTTATCCGTGATATGTTATTATCTAGCTGTTACTATGTTTTGAAATAAAAATTTCAAATTAAAATTAATAAAAGTTGTAAAAATAATTAATTTATCAGATTTACAAGCCAAACGGCTTCACATTCCCTCTAGGGACTGTTGACTCATACTAGGTATACAAAGACACCAAAAGTATGAAGCTCTGTGGGAACCTTTTCTCTGTTATCGGGTCCCAGCTGGCGTGATCTTCCTACAAACTTCCGGACGGTCCGCGCGGTTGCAAGAAGAACGGATTATACAGATGCTCACTAAGGCCCAGTCCCTTGATGTTCTGCAGGAGGTTCTTTGGTGTTCAGCGCCTTAAATAAATTTCTACTATTTAAACTAGTTCGTAACACTCGCCTTACCCTCTTGACAAATTCGGTTGTCAATTTGGCCTTCATAGTGCGATAGTCACTTCGTTGTTCTTGTCAAGTCCAAATCGCATTCCGATATTCCCGGAGAACTCCTCCACAATTCTGAGCATTTGCTCCATCTGGTTTTTGGTAGTAGTCATCAGTTTAAGATCATCTATGCATAGAAGGTAATTCAATCTTACTACCTCTTCGTTGTTATTTCTAATACTAAAGCAATATTAAGTGGAGTTCAAACAGTGTGAAAGTGGGTTCATTACAAGGCAGAACCACAATGGGCTTAGTGAATCGCCTTGAAATATTCCTCTTCGTATTTGAATTGTATTCGTTTCGATGGTATCGCTGAATGGCACTTGCAATTGGATCTTAGTTCTCCAGGTTGACATGATGCGTTCTTAAAAAGAAAACACAAAGATTATCGACCCTATACATTCTCAATATAGTTTTGAGCCACTCATGTGGCACTGAGTCGAAGGTTTGATTATATATTACAAAGTCAACAATCAGTTGTTCCTTGTATCTCATTGCTTCCCTGGTGCATTCTCTCTGCTGAGTTGCGACGAATTTATTTTGTTCACAATGTGTATAGATGCGTTGGGCCAAGCAGGAGATGATTACCTTATACAGTGTTGGAAGGCAGGTGATTGACCTATACTTGGCTGGCTCATATGTGTTATGTTGGTCCTTTGGTAAGAGATACGTAGTACCTTCTATCAGAAACAATGGCATTTTTGCTGGGTTTAGAAAAACATCATTATTAAGATTAGCGAGTTGATGGTGTATACACCAAAATTTCTTGAGCTAGAAGTTCTGAACTTGGTCGAGACCCGCAGATTTCCAGTTATGGAATTCCTTAATTATTCCTGAGATTTTCTCGGTGATAAATGGCTCAAACTGCATCTGACTGTAGTCTTGGCAGATTCGGTGTTCTTCATTGATTCAGCCAGCTGCGATGTTACAATTGGAGGGTGTGAAAAGTTGGTTTTCCCAGAACTCTTCTACCTGCTCTCTGTTGGGATATCGCTTATTTGCTATGTTAGGTGGAGAGGTTAGCTTAGGTTAGAATTAATTAATTTTATTCGTAAGATTATTTTTGACTGCATTCGACAAATTCCACTTTCAATATATTATAGATAATTAATTAAAAATATATAAAAAATCTTACAGTAAGCAAGTATTACGTGATTGATTTCAAAACTCCCTCCTTCCGTTATGTGATCGACCAGGATGTCGTAGCAAGCAAGGAATTTTTGAGAGAGTAAGAAGTTCAATGAGAAATCATCTAGACTGCCTACATTGACATGAACGGAAATCATTTTCATTATTTGTTGTAACTTTTTTAGCTAAGGTATTTATTTTTTTCCTTCGAACATACCCCTGTAAAATTATTATAACGTCAGAACTAAGGCCCGGTTGTTTGAACGCTGAATAACGTAATAATATTTTTATTTATATTTGAAAGGTGTTGATAAACAGTAGATATTTAATTTCTTGGTACACACATACCGATTTTATGCTATCCTTTTCTAATTGCATTATTTAAACCAGTATCATATGATAATCGGTACATCAATTCTGAATACATAAAGTATGAATATATGGTTGTCTAAATTATGATTATTGTTGTTTTCAATATGTAAACAATAAAAATAAGTTTTTAAATCATCTTTTTGTTAATATTAATTGTAAACCTCGCATTTATAGTAATTTCTAACACTTAAAAACACCGAAAAAGTCACGACAAGCAATTAAACTGAAAGACAAGATAAGTGAACATGTTTGTGTCTGTCAAACATCAAAAAAGCGCCTCCCCACCAACCATCAACAGCCTTCAAATAAATCTATTGTTGTTTAAATCTAGGGTATGATCGAAGTTTTTTTCTTTATTTTTATTTTTCGTTCAATCGACAATTAACTTTAATGATTTAATAATAAAAGCGTAATACCATGTAGATTTATGATTGACATTTTTAACTTTTTGAACTTTTCAATTTGCTTTAAGTTTACAGCTATTAGGACTTAAAAACCAAACAATTCTTTTGCCCAAAGTTTTCATATAAGAGAGATAATTGTGAATATTTATTATCTTGATATTAATGACAAGTGACTTGATGTTTTTTTTTGGTTCAAGCTTATAATCGTTGTAGCCCTACTTTGATGCCTAGTTTAAATATAAATAAATCAGATGATTGATTTAATTAAAGCAGGTTTTCTCCTAAATTAACAGTTTAATGAATTTTTAAATGAATGTCTTTTTTATGTCAATAGTATTGCGGAATTATAACTTTTATGTAGAATTTTAAAAAGAGTCATATAACAAAGTAGCGAAAAATAAATCATACCGCCCCCTGACGGAACATCAGGTCTTAAATTTGCAGCTCACTATTAAAATTAAAAAATAGCTTTTATTGATGTTAGTTTTAATGCTAGAAAATGCATCGTGCTTCAATCTATTCCAAGGACATTAAATAAAAACCCGTGTTTGTGGACCGCCTTTAAACAGCCATAGCATCTTTCTGATGCATTTACGGACTTATGTTTATATCAGTTTTTTTTTCATATTTTCATAAATAGAATCTCCCTTCAAAGTGTAAGAACGAAATTTTCGGACATCCTTTATTACGATGACCTTTCATATTTCGGGAATAATAAACCAGAACATCATTAATAAAATTTTAATAAAAAAAAATTGAACCGACTTCAAAAAAGCTCTAAAAGGCAGAAAAAAAATCAATCAAAATTTTTGAAGCCAGCACCAAATTATTACTAAACGAAACAAATAATTTCCAACACGAGATTCATACAAGCTACTGCAAGAAAGCCATTGCAAATTAATTATTTATTAATCTTTTTATGTGAATCACCCATTTGTCCGATTTTAATTTGGCGCCCTCAAAATTCCCTAGTACTAATTTGAACACAAGATGGAAATATAAAATTTTTAGACCGCCCTGTTGCATCTTTTTATTGAATTTTTTAGAAACAGTTTTAAATTCGTTATTTACACACTAAGTAATACTCCAGTACCATTTGTAAACAAAATCGGTAGATGTTAAATTTTTAGCCCGCCATATTAAATCCAACATATTGAATTTTTTAAAAATAATTTTAAATTCATTATTTACTTTATCAATACCAATAATGGACAAAATCGAGAGACGTTAAATCTTTAGTCCGCCTTATTGTATCCACCATATTTAATGTTTCAAAAATAATTTTAAATTCGTAATTTATACCCTCAAAAACTCCCTTATGCCAGTTTTGGATAAAATCGAGAGTTGAAAATCCTTTAATCCGCCATATTGGATCCACCATATTGAATATTTAAAAATAATTTTAAATTGGTAATCTACACTCTTAAAAACCCCCCTAGGGTGACGGACCAATTATGGACATGTTAAGGATACCTTTTTCCGTTTTATAAAATAAAATTCGTGTTTTTATGTGTACAGATACCGTATAGTGGTAAATGAATTTAGAGATAATATGAGAAGACGAATCTTTAAGTTGAACTTTAAATAGTTGGATATAAATATGTTATTTTACTTAAAAATGTAGAAAGTTCAAAATCACCATTAATGGACACCTAAATCCCAGTAATGATCAACCAGTTATCGACAAGTTCAATGAAAGAAACCCATTCATTGGCAGTAACCTGGCTTTTTCTAAAAATCATTCAATTACAAATTTAGGTAGGTACGTAAATGATAGGTATATTTAAAAAGAATAGGCACTTATTAATCATAAATTAGCTTTTATTTCAATTTTATTTGAACTCACATTATTTGCGATAATCATCCCCAATTAAAATATTTCTGAAAAAAAAAACACTTATTCTCATATAAACTATGGCATCGAAGTAATAGTCTCATAAATTTATCATTTACAGTCTCAGTATCATTAAAGTATTTATCCATTCAATATAAAAAAACATTATAAAACTAAAAACAAAATGAGCAAAGTAACAAAAACTAAGTAAATTCTTATAAAATTAAATTTCTATTTCTTACAAACAAAATATTAGGTATTAATGAGATCTTCAGAGATCTGTGAATTAAAAATACTAAAAATCACAAAAGGAAGTGTGCCTACGTAATTAAATACTATATAAATCAGGTAAGTATTTCTCCATTTCCTTAACTTTATAGAGACCTCTTTTATTCAGAAGCAAAGGTTCACTTATAACTTCTATTAGATGGTGTTTTTTATACCATATTTTATCAGGTTTGTCAGGCCATCTAAAAGAATTGCCTGTTGATAGTACCATAGTGCTAATTTCATACTGGTCTTTATCAACTGCTTCTGTTTTGCCCGGGAAAAACTCGTCTTCATATTTTACTATGACAAACTGTCTGGGTCGAACAATGGCTTTATATTTTGAAGGTAACGTTTTGATTTTTAGCATGTTTAGCGATTCATCTTCAGAATTTTCTTCACTCTTGTTTTCGCGACGTCTTTTGATCTCCCTTTTTTCATGCGCGAGTCCAGCTCTTTTCCGCTGTTTACACTCATCTACTTTTGCCCTTTCCCCGTTATCTTCGGTAATGCCATCCTCTTTTTCATTATAACTACTGTTTTCACTCTCAGCATATGTTATTTCTAAATCTGTATCTTCGGAAGTTGTGTCATCCTGGTCTATTGCTTTTTTTCTAGATTTAGAACATCGTTTGTCCATCATTGGTAATTTGGTCTGTACTCGATCCAGTAATAAACATTGTAAAAAACAGAGAATTTAGGTTATGTCTCTATTTAATATTATGACAAAATATATTCTTAGTTCCTAATATTCAATATAAAATAATATCAAACTTAATTATCAAATAACATAATGAAGTAATTCACGAAAATATATACTTACTCTCTTAATGATTTTCATAATAAAACCGGATTTTTCGGACGTACCTCATATTTCACTTATATTTAGGCTGTCATCTTGAAGAAAGTGGCCGATCTTGACATTTTGATTTGTTAGTGAGACAACTGACCCCCTACTACTTATAATCCAGTGTTACCATCCCCAAAATTCTTTTGCGTTTGGTTATTATTTCGGTTTATTTAGAAAAAATGTCCATCACTGGTTCTTGTTCATAATTGGTGCTATCACCCTATATTAATTTTGAACAAAATCGAGAGAAGTAAAATTTTTAATCCGCCATATTAGATCAACCATATTGTTTTTTTTATGATTCTCGCCCCCATACCAATTTTTGAGAAAATCGGACAAAATTAATTTTTTTGTCCGCCATATTATCAGCGCTGTCTTGGATTTTACTGAACTAACCTGAACTAATTTCGGCCAAAATAATATGGAACTACCCCCGGAACTTCCTCAACATAATGAAAAAAATTGTATTCAAATTGGTGTCGCCGTTCCAGAGTAATCGGCTTACATAGATTAAAAAAAACTATCGAATTTAGAACCCCATTCTTTTAGAAGTCGGTTAAAAATGGTTTTATTGTTTTTCAAAATATTCTCCATCATAATTAATATGCTTCTGCCTCCATTTTTACCACTATGTAGTCCCAAAACATGGATTTTAACGTTTTTTGTTTTTCACGTGCGGGAACAAACAAAATTATTGGGTGCCAAATCAGGGTTATACAATTCCAGGTTCTGAATGCCCTAAAACTCACTTGTTTACGCCGATGTGTGATAGCTCGCATTGTCACGGTGGAAAATGATGCATCGTCTCTGGTCATTTTCCCTCAATTCACCGAAGATTTCCGACAAATGGTTATATACTATTGACTGTTCTACGGTCTGCTATATAGGCAATTTATCTGAAAAAACAGGCGACCATTTGCATTGCATTTGCGCGGGCAACTTGTGGTCATAATGGAAGACTTGTATGGTCGACTACTGTTTATTTTTGTCATCTGTCACGATCTTGTAAATGTTTTTTGAAGCACAGCGATCGTATTTTTTGAGAATTTCCTTAAATCAATCGACACGAGTCTTTTTTGGATTCAATGTCAAAACTATGCGGGATCTTCTAACGTGAACATAGCCTCTTCACAGAAAAATATTTATGCAGTATGTTACATATGCTGGTGTTACTAAAGCTAAGAAATTTCTCAATCTCACTGTATGTCACATGATGATCTTACATCATCAATGCATGCAACAGCATCGATGTTTTCTTGCACTATAACTGTAAGGATTTTCCTGAACATTTAACAATACTTGTAGTTCTTTTTCTTCATTAGTTACTGGTTTGTTGACCACTTTACGTTTTGGATAATCAACAGTACCAGAAGAATCAAATCTTTGCATTAAGTTTTGAAAAGTATGGGTATTAGGCTGGCGTCGATCAGGATACTTCATTTTGTAAATTCTTTGAGCAAGAAGGCAATTTTTTTGAGCCTCTCCTATTGTATAAATCATATCTATTAACTCATTCTTTGGAAAATTCATTTTACAATATAAGATGAATGCAAAAAAAACCAAACTACACTACATAAAAACCAAAAGAAGCGATTGCGGTTATAAATTTGACACACAGAAAAATGTTCTTTTACATTGTTTTTGCCATGGCTACTATGATAATGAAGACTATTTCTGTAAAAAAGTATAGAAAATAAGAAAAACTGAAATATCTCAAAAACTATTATAAATAGGTATAGGATATATTGAACAAAACTTTTAGGGTTTTTATTACTCTATTAAATAACATGAAAATATACAGGGTGTACCATTTAAAAAAAAGATATTTATTTATTTAAACTTGTTCAAATTTGAGCCGATGTGTTCAACACCCTGTAGCTTTTATTGCAAATATTAGGTAAAAATTATGTTAACTTGTCCTTGGCCTTGCTAAATTCCAAATTTGAATATATTTGTCACAAAATTGAAAACGTTATTTAGGATTGAATTGATGCTTGAAAATGTGACTTTTTCTTTAAACTTAATTATCTCAGAAACTATAAAGTTTTGTTATAGTAAACCCTTAATAAAAAAGATTTAAAATTATAAGCTAAATCGAAAATACGATTCGTATATAGGGTGTTCTATTTAAAAAAATGCAACTTTATGCTGTCCTAGTTTTTTGGCTCACCCTGTAGAGTCCTAAATATTTTTAAAATCTGCGTAAAAATAAACTGTATCAAACAATAAATATAGTTTCTTTGTTAATTTCATAGAAAAGGCACAAACCTACTTCATCCAATCGTCGACTCACCCTGTACAGTAGATGTTTTAGATTACCAGAGAAGTCAGAACGGACTTGCAATCACACTCGTTGAGCCTAAATTTTAACAAGTGTCATTTTACAGAGCTGAAAACTGA
Source organism: Diaprepes abbreviatus (assembly GCA_034092305.1). Lineage (NCBI taxonomy): Eukaryota > Metazoa > Arthropoda > Insecta > Coleoptera > Curculionidae > Diaprepes > Diaprepes abbreviatus. The sequence goes on from JASJET010000135.1 coordinate 1,625,449, forward strand.
TTTTTTAAATACTTTAGTCATTTTTCTTCAAAAAAGGAACTCTTAATTTAAATAATAATAATAAAATAATCAATCTCACCGTATGTCACATGATAATTTTACATCATCAATGCATGCGACAGCATCGATGTTTTCTTGCACTATAACTGCATTTATACGACCTTCACGTAACTCGTCGGTGAGCGAACGACTGCCACAATTAAATCATTTAAACCAACGATATATAGTGGTTTTTGTACGTGATTTATCGTCATATAAAAAAATTAAGTTTATTGATGCACTCTTGTGTTTTAACTAACAATAAACAAATAACATCTCTATGTCATTCTCAGTACGTATATCAACTAAAATTTTATAATGGATATGCAATTTTGCTGTTAAATTTGAGCTACAGTATGCTATGAATTTTTTGGAGGACAATATCTCAAATACCAATATAGTCACCTCAATGATTGTGGTCCGAGCCCCACGTACAATATGTTTAACTTCAGTTTTACTAGAAGGAATAAAATTAACATATTTTTTCCCTTCAAATAGTATCAACTCAGAGAGCTGGAAAATAACAAAATTTTCCCCGTCAAATCGGGCAAATTGATACCTTTGAACTACCCTGTATAATACACAAAGTTAAACATAAAGTAATAAACAGGTTTTTATTAAATCATCCTTATACAAAGCCCATATCAAATAATCTGATCCCAGCAGCAGAAATTCATTCAGCACATTAAGACGGTCCGTGAAATGACCTGAAGTTTGTCCCTTTTTGTAAGGGACTCCCGAAGTTGTTTTTGCGAGTTGTGTAATATAAAAATGACGATTTCCTTTTCTTGGGATAGGTTAAGGAAACAGATATCTTGACGCGTGTCTCAAGATATTTGGGTCTATCTCGAAACAAGTTTAGGGCAAAGTTTGTGATTCTTGTTGTGGTTTTGTTGTAATCTATTGAATGAGTTTCTGTACTACTATAAATGATAAATTGTGAGGACCACTGGTGGAGAGTGGTTGATAAAAGTATTATATTTTGAGTACTATACAAATAAACTAAACAAATATAATTATGATTTGAGGAAAAATTGATTAAATAAGCATTTCGAAGGGCCAAAATTTTATTTATAGGATGATTATTTCTATTTCAATTTGGTAAATTTAAATCCACCACTGTGAAATGGCAAATTTTATATTTTACTAGCAAGCATAAACACTAAATCGAAAGGATAAAAATTCGAGGTCGTAGATCACGATTCTAAGCTTGATTCTTTACTATTTTTCCTCAGTTTCTCGAAAAACTCAAAAAAGAACCGAACTTACGTATTTACGTTCAATGGAACTAGTTAAGTTATATTGTATGTAATATATTTCAATTATTTTTGTACACATTTTGGCAAACCAATTTAGAAAAACTTTTCCATTTTAACGACGATCAGACTATCTAAACTAATCGTCAGATTCGCGAAAAAGGACGCAACATTGTCAGATGCAAAATATTTTTGTGATATAAACTATAAAATTTGCCCACCTTAATCAACAACATAGTTTAATTTTTTTTATGTTTAAAACAGTTTCTGAGTAAAAATAATCTTAACCACTCAAAATTTTTGGTTCGTTTTGATTAGGGTAATCATTTGGATTAGAGTAATTCTAGAGGTGGGTGTTATTTGTTTGTTTTAATTTGTTTTTTATAATTTTCTTGATTTTTCCGATAAAAAAGTGCAACTTTATGAATTTTTATAGTGTGCACTTTTTTATCGGGACAATCAAGAAAATTATCAAAGACAAACAAAACTAAAATGGCACCCACCTCTAGATTTATTTCGGATAAATCTAGTGGTGGATGTCATTTTGGTTTAGTTTGATTTTGATAATATTCTTGATTTTTCTGATAAAAGAAAATGCAGATTTATCAATTTTCTTATAATATAGATGCACTTGCGCTTTTTTTTATCGAAAAAACTTGAGAAAAATATCAAAAACAAATCAAAAAAAGAAAAGAAAGATGGCACCCAATTCTAGATTTGCTTGAATCTGAATTATTACCTTGGTTTGTTCAGGTTTGGTTTGCTTCTGGTTAATTTGGAAACCAGAAACTAACCTGGATGAACGTAAATTGATCTAGATTTATCCTTTCCTGGTATAAACTGTAAAATTTATCCATTACAGTTAACAACATAGTTTATTATTTGTAATGTATAAAAAAAGGGTAAAATTAATCTTAACCACCCAAAATTTTTAGTTACTTCTAGTTAATACAGGTTTAGCTTGGTTTTGGATAGTTTGAAGAATTGAAACTAACCTAAACTGACCTAGATTTATTAATTAAAAATGTTATTGTCCAGCAGACCACATGGAGGCGGGACAATCTCTGCCAGAAAAAGATATTGGGAAAGGTCTTCAGTTTAGGTTAGTTCAAGTTAGTTTCAGTTTTTCAGACTAAACAAAACCAAGCTAAACGTAACTGAAGAACCTTTAGGAACTTGGAGCTGACTCTGGAAAGCAAGGATAATAGCCTAGACTTTGCAGCCAGGCCTCATTATACCGGTTGTGCGACTCCTACCTTCAAATTTTTTCTCAAATCTGCCCATTTCTGGGAGATGACGCTCAATATTTAATTGGCGACTAGGAAATCTATCCATATAAACCCTAACACTTCGACGCTGATTTTCATCACAAAGACCCATACACCAGGAGCATGTAAACCTCCTCGGAGTGTGTGTAGTTGTCCATGTTTAATAATAAAATCGTCTTAGAAACTTAGAATGTTGATTTTACTTTAGCCGACTTCTCTGACAGTGAAGGCAACTTGTCAATAATCAAATCAAGCAACAAAGTCATACGAAAAATTATTGTTATCGGTATTTTTTATTATTGCAGTTGACTGGCTTATGCTTGTCATTGAAAATATTTTTTTTCTGGCGAAATCGCTTATCCAACCAAGAAGTAAAAAAGCTTCTAAATGCAAACAATCATCTAGAAGAAATATCTAGGCTGTCATGACGTTGATGGCGTTGAAGCGATGTTTACAAGTGACATCACTTTTATACTACTTACACTAGTATACTCTAGAAAACGTCATTTTATAGTGTTTCATTCATTCATTTGCAATGTTTTTAAGAAATTCACTATTTTCTTAAAACATTGACGTTTTCTACTGTCTAGACAAAGCAGGATTAGATATAGATAAATTGACTTAAATCGACCTATTTTGACATCAAGAAATCTCCCCCTATTGTAGCTGACCTGTCCTTTCTGAAATATTCCAAGCAGACTTGCAGCAGAGAATTCCTCAGAAAATACTTCATCAAGTTTGCCCATTCCAAATACTGGGCCCATGTACTGGTATTTACTGATAGATCTAATACTGACTCTAGAGTCAGAGCAACTCTCTTTTTCCCTCCATGTATATACTCTTACTCCCTGCATCCCTCATCCAGCATCCTTTCTGCAGAACTGTGCATTTACAAATCCACCGAGATAATTAAGGGATCCAACTAAAAACTATGGACTATTGTCATGGACTCTTTACATTCCATCACATCTCTAAAAGCCTTCAATCCTACTCATCCGCTGGTCCTAAATATAAAATACAATTTGGAAAGAATAAATATACATAAAAAGAAAATTTCCTTTTTATGGATACCCAGTCACGTGGGCATCGGAGGCAACGAGGAGGCTGACACATTATCAAAGGGAAGATCCACAACTCTACCCATTAACCTCACCTTTTGTCCAGGAAACCTTCGTGTGTTCACCAAACCTAAAATACGAGCCCTTTGGCAGCTTGAATGGGACCTCCAATTGGAAAAAAATTAACTGCATGAGGTAAAGGATACTAACGCATTAATATTGCCCTAAAGAGCTATCCCAAACAATCCCTGTCCCTTATGTCCAGCCTCAGGATTGATCACACCAGAGTGATCCATCGAAATCTTATCCTCACACCTTCAACCAATGCGAAGTTGTCCTTTCTATTAAGCGTATTTTGAATATTTGCCCAAATACTCTCGTTATCTGACTGAACACGACATCAAAGGCCCCCTTAAAGAAAAACTCTCATATGGAAACACAATGAAAATATTCGCTTTCTCCGAGACACCTTTCTATTGCCCATATTTATTTCACAAAGGTACTTATTCATCTATGTCTATGTATATTAGTCTTTTCAGTGTTTTTAATTCTGTCTATTTAGATAAGCAGATAAATTTCTTATCATGTTTCTACTAACGCGTACTAGTCCTCTTTTTGATTTATCTTATTAAATAGTATATGTTAATGTCAAAAGCACCACGGTATCGCTTGATTTCTCCACTTCCGCGGACACCAAAAAACCACCATGGGTTGACGTGTATTTAATTAATATAAATCAATCAATTAATCAAGAGTCTGTCACCAAACATTGTACATGTATTTTCCGGACACCCTGTATATTACTCAAAAACAAGTCAACTACTGTTGCAGATATTTTAATTCCATCATTTACTAAATTTGTCTGACACACTATTCATCTGAAGATGACTGGAGATTCTTACCAATTAGAACGGTATGGTTATGAGCACATAAAAAATTGTATTCTCAATTTTTAGTTTATCGATAACCTTGAAGCGTGCCCTTGCTTATTCCCACCACAACAAAGCGAAACGATCAAAAATAAAGAAACCCAAGTAAATCGAAAAGAGGTAATAATTTTTCACAAAATAAAAAAAGTTTATATCGTCATCACCCCTTTATCCATACAAGAGATCCACCTGACCCTCCGAAAGGGTCAAACGGCAAAACCCTGTGGTCAGTTTTTAAGTAAGGTCAAGGCAGGGTCGTCATCAGGTGCAAGCCGGAAAAACAGGTTGACCCCGAATTTACAGGAAATGCACGTCAGATAGGAACTTCATTTGCTGACTTAATTTCAGACCTTAGGTTTATGTAGGGGGTGACGTGCACCTGTACATAATTTCTGTATTTCCGTGTTTGTGAATGAGTCGCTATGGGGGTTATTTAACGTGATTTTTATTTCATAGTTTGGTATTCTATTGCACTTGTTAAAGAACAAATATATTATGTTTAGCGAAAGCTTAGCATGCTGCTTCCTGTCATCTAAATCAAAATATGCTTTTATGTCCAGGATTATAATCTTATTGAAAAAGCATTGATTCTAAAAAGTACTTCTATAAACTAAAAATGCAGTTACATTGAAATTACGTTGCAAAAGTGCAGAGCAATTTTATAAATAATAAAATAAACAGTTAAATACTCTGAACAGATGATCTATCCAAACTTTAGAAGCATTGGTAGTAGACTTATAGGTCTATAGGAAAAACATCTTCTGGATTTTACCCACGTTGGAGAATCATAATGATTTGGACCACTTTCCGGGTGCTAGAGAAGCAGTTTATACTTAATATTGCAATGAATATAAATGTTAAAAGTTTCATGCATTTAGTTGAAAGTTCTTGCAGGATTTTCCTAGAGATTAGATCTAATTCAGGTCTTTTTAACCGACTTCTAAAAGAATGAGATTCTCAATTCGTCGAATATGTATGTTTTTTTTATGAATGTACACCGATTACTCCGGAAGGGCGGCTCCGATTTTAATGAAATTTTTTGCGTTATGTTCAGGAAGTTGCTGCGGTGATCCCATATTTTTTTGGACGAAATTGATCCAATAATATTCAAGATGGAGCTGACAATATGGCGACCAAAAAAATTGATTTTATCCAATTTTCTCCAAAATTGGTATGCAGGAATTCTTGGGGTCGTATACAACGAATCTGAAATTATTTTTTAAAAATTCAATATGGCGAATCCAATATGGCGGACAAAAAAATTTAATTTTGTCTGATTTTCTCCAAAATTGATGTGGGGGAGTTTTCGGGGTCACTCATAATGGATCCAAAATATTTTAAAAAAATTTAATATGGCGGATCCAATATGGCAGAAGAAAAAAATCAATTTTGTTCGATTTTCTTCAAAATTGGTACACGGGAGTTTTCGGGGTCGCACATAACGAATCTGAAATTATTTTAAAAAAATTCAATATGGTGGATCCAAGATGGCGGACTAAAGATTCTATATCTTCCGATTTTGTCTAAAATTAGTATTGGAGTATTTTTGTTAGTGTTAATTATGAATTTAAAATATTTTTTGAAAAACTCAATCTGGCAGATTCAATATGGTGTCCTAAAAATTTGACATTATTCGATTTTCTCCCAAATTGATATAGGGGGTTCTTGAGGGTGTAAATTATGAATTTAAAAGTATTTTTTCAGGATTTAATATGGCAAATCTAAGATAGCGGACTAAAAAAGGTGGGACTGAATCGTTTTTGAGGATGTAAATAGCGAATATAAGTCTAGAAATTTTAAATTTCCGGATTTCATCAAAGATTGAAACTAGGGGGCTTGAAGGGTTTAGATTTAGATTAGATTAAGACTTAAAATAATTTTTTTGAAATTCAATATAGCGGATGCAATATGGTGGGTTGAAAATTTTACCTTATTCGCACTTTTTCAGATTTGGTATTAGAGGGATTTTGGGGTCGTGTATTACGAATATGAAGTTAATTTTTTACAACTATTAGGTTGATAAGATACAATATGAGGGACAGAAAATTTTACATATTCCGATTTTATTTAAAACTGTTATTGTGGGGTTCTTGTGGCGTATACAAACTCAATATGCAGTATAAAATATATCGAGCTAAGAAATTTATATTTCAGGTTCTTTAAATATTGAAAATTGATATTGTGGGGTTCTTGAGGTGTTTACAAACTCAATATGTAGTATAAATATATCGAGCTAAGAAATTTACATCTCAGGTTCTTTCAACATCGATATTGGAAAGTTTTGGAGCCTATATTACCAATCTAAAATTAATTTGAAATATAAGATAGTGGATTTACTATGACTAAATATTTTTTGACACAATTTTACTGGTATTTGGAATACTCTAAGAACCAAAGAATTTTAAGTGGTTCATTTTAAGGTGATTTACAACTTTGGATAAAATGGGTACTTTTTAGCCACCTTGGAGTCATTACGAGGTACACTAATCTCGATTAGCACTTAGTTCAAATAATTTATGGATATCATAATGAATTCTAAAACTAAAAATAGAAAAACAAAATTTTTATAAAAAAATTGAACCGACTTCTAAAAGTGCGCTAAAAAGTGAAACATAACTATAAATTTTTATATGAAATTGAACTTTTTGAAATCGGCGCCAAATTATTTGTAAATGAAATAAATAACTACTAATATATACAAATTATGGTAAGAAAGCAATTACAAATAAAATATTTTTAATCTGTTTATGCTAATCACATTTTGTCAGGTATTAGTTTGGTGCCGACTTCAAAAAGTTCAATTTCATATAAAAATTTATAGTTATTTTTCACTTTTTAGCGCATTTATAGAAGTCGGTTCAATTTTTTTATAAAAATTTTATATATGATATTGATTTATTTCATTATTGTTGTTTTACTTCTTTAAAAGTGAATTTGTTCTGGAGAAAATCCATTTGGAATGCATCATTCATGCAGTCTGTTTTGTCGTTTTCTTTCTTCTGTGGCTAGTATAGAAAGAAAGAGTTTAAATACGTTTTTTAGGTGTTTGGAGAAAACTTCAGCTTTTTCTTTATCGTTCTTGGTCCACATATTATCGTTATTTTCGATAGGTGGGCTAAGTTTTGGGAGCCTATTGAGCTTTTTTCTTACCTTCCACAGTGAATTATTCGTGATCTCTCTTGGAGTTTGGCTTTCCAGGTATTCTTGATTTCCTCGATTTTGTGCTTTATTGTGAGTGATATGTCGCCAGTTCTTAAAGGTGCTTCACAATTAGGCATTGCAATCATGCTGTTGCTTGTATGTTTTTTGTTCAGATCCCTACTAAACCAAGCAGTTTTATTGTTATGTAAAGACGGTTGTTTTCTTTGTATAAGGTTTATGGGTAAATTATTATTATTACCATCGAGTGGTCAAATCAGAAGTCGAAGCAGGATTCTGCTTGCGTTTCTTTGTATTACTTTCGTGATGCAAAATTTGGTTTTCGAAATTTTATTTCTGTCTGATGGCAAGTATTCTGTTAATCTGATATCTCACTTAGCTTTTTCAATATTTCAAATTAAAAATGGATTATTTCTAATGAAAAATTTTTTAGTTTTGGGATAATAATTTTCTCGTGGCAGAAATTTTTGGCAGAAAACTGTAAATGTAACAAAATTAAAGTTTTTTTAAACATTTGAATTATTATTTCTTAACACCTAACATCGAAATTTCTTAATGCCGATACGAACACCGACAACTTAGACTTTTTTATAATACACTCTAAGCGCATATACCCCTTTTTACACTCAAAAGGCCTTGTTGAACCTGTTCAAACATTTAAACTTTTTTGTGTTCTCTTTTTTATTTGATGCTTGACAGGAAGTCCTTTTTATTAAATCGTGCACAGACGTATTTAAAGATATGTACGATATGCGAATCTCCGTATTTACTTTTGTGTGTCACTGAGAATCGTTTTTCATCTGAGGTGGTGTTTAGTTTCATTTCCGTTGCGAAAAGATTGTTTTTTTTTTTGTCGCTAACAGGGTAAATTTTACGTTAAATTTTTTATTAAAAAACTGGCATGTTATATCCATTTTCCTTTAGAAATATTAAGTCATAGTTCTGGTGCAAAAATTTTGAAGCAATATAACTTTTAATTATATATATATATATATATATATATATATATATATATATATATATATATATATATATGTGTGTGTGTGTTATCGAAGTCGTCTAATAACTTTTTTCGATATAACCCCACTTTTGAATTTTTTTGGAAAAAAATTAAAACTTGAGAGATGTCTACTATTTTTTTGATTAATTATCGTCTCGATCGAAGCAGAAATTGATGCCCAAGTCAAATTTTCAATAAAGCCAAAAAAATCTCATATGATGCTGACTTTACTGGTCATATATATATATATATATATATATATATATATATATATATATATATATATATATATATATATATATATATATATATATATATATATATTTAGATTCCTATTAATACGGAAATACATTCGTTGATTTATTTGGTTCCTTGTAGAAATTTGAAGACGTTCCGCCAAAAAATTCAATTGGCATCTTCTGGGTTTGTTGATTTTGATTCGATTGATCCCCTCAGTGACCTTCGTCAAGACAGATAACAAAAGCGTCATCATATTTCTATTGTTCGCGAGCAGCGCGACAGAGGCTCGTAGTGATTCACTGAACTAGCTCAGATAGATTGGTGCTTTTGAGTCTTTTCATAATTGGTATTGTCATGGAGATGGATCGTCTCAATGTTCACATGGTGAAGACGCCGGTGTTTGTGGTTTCTGGCAAATTTAAAACTAGTCGAATTCACTGTGTCCATTTCAAGGCTCGATGGAGGTCACTGTTTCGGAAGTACTAAGGTGCCTCAACAATGTTCTTTAGCACTTTGTTTGGAAATATTTGGATAATCTGAGTGTTGCTTTTATGGGCATAATCCCAGCAGAACTGCCGTATGTCCATATAGGTTCCAGGATTTGTTTGTAGAGAAGCAGTTTATTGTATGTATACTATACAGCTTGGAGTTTCCTCCATGCAACCAATGCATTATTTTTTATATTTTAACCCCAGCTCTTTCCTTCTCATTTTTACATGAATTTTCTAGCGAAATCTTGCGTTAAAGTTCATGCCCAGATATTTTGCTGAGTCAGCATGTTGGATCTAAGTATCGTTTATCCTTATGGGTATGTGTTGCTTTTTATTGCAGGTGAAATTTGCATGTAAAGCTTAATTTTCGTTTAGTTTAGCTTAACATATCAAAACTTTGTCGAAATGTTTATTCTAGTAATGGACGTTTGCTGTATTATCGTTAAAGTTTGCAACTGTATTTTGTTCTACATCAGGAATACGACTAGCATATGACACGTAGAAAAGTGGATTCAGTACGATACCTTGAGAATGTTGTCCTGGTAGGCGTTTGTTTAATTGTGAAACAAGTCTTCAGATTTTGTCGAAAGGTTGGACATCGAGGAAAATGACTGCTCAGACTTTCTGTTCTAACGATTTTTCAGTTATATCAGTAATTCTGAGTACTTGATCAATTGTGGAGTGACTTTCTCTAACTCCGAATGAGTAATTAGTAGTTCCTGTCTTAAAATACAGTTTTTCGTAACGGTGAGATAGACCTATAATCCCAGACTTCATACAGTGATTATGCTGGTTCCGGGATCATTAAGAATAGAAATACACAAACTAAGAGATAGTGAGAAAAATGAAACAACAAACAAGGAAAAAGTTATAGCAATTGCAGAAGACTTCTATAGAGAACTATACGAAAGTCAACACATAAAACCTAATAAATTAATAAACCAAGATTCAAAAGAAATATCGGAGGTAACACTGGAAGAAGTAAAACTTTCTTTCAGTCAAATGAGAAACAAAGAATCCTCCTTAGAAGATCAGGTCATAATTGAAGGTGAAAAAGTAGGTGGTGAAAATATAGTTTTTCTTTTAGTAAATTCTAAACAACGAGATGACAGTCCTCATTCGTTATAAAGGAGATATAATTGACTTTAAAACCTAGAGACCAATCTGTTGACTTTCCTGTTGGTATAAACAGTTTCCCAAAATCTCAACTAAACATTTTGAAAAAGCTGGATTCTTATCACTGGCGGGGATTGGTAGATTTTAGAAGTGGATATGGTTCTAGCGATCACCTGCAGACCATCAAGATCCTTATAAAGAAGTCTATAGAATACACAAATTATAGATTTTAAAAAGGTTTCAGCACATATTTTTTATTCGATTTAGATGTATTAAATACTTTTTTTCCTTCATTTTGATGGCTTTGCTAGACAATATCCAGCTCGATTCCTTAGAGATCTTGAATTTGCCCTCTTAAATTAAACAGAATTGAGTGGAGTTTTCTTCATTTTCATATTCTTTTTTAGGATTAAATGCATTATTTTTGTAATTACACATACGATAGATGCTTGGCAACATAACTTCATATATTTTGTTTCTTATCTCCGATCATATCGTATGAACATGCAGTAATATGCGAACAGGAAAATAGCTGTGGGATAGGATTATTCACATTCTCTCAAAAGAACGTCCACTTTCTATTAAGAACTAGAATAATCGCCCAGATGAAGCGATAATATCACTAAAGCAGCTTTTTCAATATTTCACACATTACATAAAATATAGCATTTTCCAACTAGTTATATAAATAACCATGTTGAGTAAAAATAAAGACAATTTTTGTTTGCTTACACCAATAAAATGTTAATTTAAACAACAACCACAAAAAAAGAAATTTATTTGACAAACAAGGCGTTTCTATATACCAAAATAATAACTACATTAATATTGATGGTAATAGTTTTGTTAAAGCTATTATTCATCCCCGCTTAATAAATATACCCTATATTTATTGAATATTTATCATATTTATAGCTGGTCGTTATTTCTAAATTAAAGTGGTTTATAGCTTCGTCTTTAAAGCAGAGTATATTGTATATTATACGGTATGCTTAAGTTTTAACCAGTACAGGGTGGGTCAACAACCGAGAAAATATTTACATAGATACAATTATTCTATTAAATCAAGAACATTTCTTTATAATAGCAAGTACAACGCGTTTAAGAGATCACATATATTTGCAGTTTCCAAAAAATCGATTTTTGTGACTTTTTTTTGAATAATAACATAATTTTAAGTTGATTCAAAGAAAATTGCTCATGTTGTAGTCTCTGAGGTTCACTCTCCTGGATAAAGATTCAGGACGTAGAGTCTACGGCAGTTGCACGCAGAACAAAAGGCGCCCTTATGTCTGTATAAACGAAATTTTTATACAATGTGTTGTTATAATATACAATGTTGGATAAAAGTAAAGTAACAAAGTGTTTTTGTAATTTTTAATTTAGAACAAGTATAAGCTTTGTGATCCCTAGATAGTTTTAACAAATATAATGTTCAGAATAATAGTATTTTTTTAATAAATCTTTATATTTAGAAAAATCGGCACAAAAAGTTAAGTCATCCAAATTGTTTGGGACAGTATTTTATTTTACTTATTAACCAAAAAAAAACATTAAATACATTTAACAATTACAGTATTATATTAATAGCTAATGGACATACGTTATTATTTATTACTTGACAACATCGTGGTATTGAGCAATCAAAGTTTGTACAATACTTTCTGAAGGATTTGTTCAGACTTTATTGATTTTACTTACCGATTGTCCATTTGGAAAAATATGTGTACATGGTGTCTATTTTCAACACTTTTGCTGGGTATCTCTATTTTTTAACCGATGTTTAAAAGATAATTCGTCGACTAAGTATTTTTTTATGTATGTACACCGATTACTCCGAAATGGCAGCACCGATTTGAATGAAAGTTTTTATGTTGTGTTCAAGAAGTTGCTGCAGTTGCAGTAGTCCTGTATTTTTCTGGACAGAATTGGTGCAGTAACATCCAAAATGGCGCTGACAATATGGCGGCGAAAAAAAAAATTTTATCCGATTTTCTTTCGGAGGAATTTTCGGGGTCGTACACAACGAATCTGAAATTATTTTTAAAAAACTCAATATGGCGGATCCAATATGGTATCGGTATGGGAGAGTTTTTGGGATCGCATATTACGAATCTAAAATTATTAAAAAAAAATAAATATGGCGGATCCAAAAATAGCGGATTAAAGATTTTACATCTCGCGATTTAGTCTAAAATCAGTATTGGGGGATTTTTGTTAGTGTTAATTAAGAATTTAAAATATTTTTTGAAAAACTCAATTTGGCGGATTCAATAAGGCGTCCTAAAATTTTACATTTTACAATTTTATCCAAAACTGATATATTGGGTTCTTGAGGGTGTAAACTATGAATTTAAAAGCATTTTTCAGGATTCAATATGGCGATCCAGTATAGCGGACTAAAAATTTTAAATTTTTCGATTTTGTTCAAAGGCGGGACTGAATCGTTTTTGAAGATGTAAATAGCGAATATAAAATTATTTTAATAAAATCTAATATGTCAAATGTAATATGACGGTCTGGAAATTTTAAATTTCCGGATTTCATCCAAAATTATTATTAAGGGGCTTTGAAGGTTTTAGATTTAGATTAGATTAAGACGTTAAAATTATTTTTTTGAAATGCAATATGGCGGATCCAATATGGTGGGTTGAACATTTCACCTTTTTTTCAGATTTGGTATTAGAGGGTTTTCGGGGTCGTGTATTACGAATATGAAGTTAATTTTTTACAACTATTAGGTTGATAAAATACAATATGAGCATAAAATAAATCGTGCTAAGAAATTTACGTCTCAAGTACGATATTGGAAGGTTCTGAGGCCAATATTACCAATCTAAAATTAATTTGAAATTTAAGATAGTGGATTTACTATGACAGACTAAATATTTGCTTGACACAATTTCATTGGTATTTGGAGAACTCTAAGAGTCAAAAAATTTTTAGTGGTTCATTTTAGGGTGATTTACAACTTTGGATAAAACGGATACTTTTTTGCCACATTCGAGCTACATTAATCTCAATTAATACTTAGTTCAAATAGTTTATGGATATAATAATAAATTCAAAACTAAAAATCGAAAAATAAAATTTTTATAAAAAACAATTTTACCGACTTCTAAAAGTGCGCTAAAAAGTGTAAAATAACAAAATATTTTATATGAAATTGAAATTGTTGAAGTCGTCGACAAATTATTTCTAAATGAAATTATAAATAAAATTATTTTTAATCTATTTATGCAAATCACATTTTGTCAGGTATTAGTTTGGCGCCGACTTCAAAAATTTCAATTTCATATAAAAATATATTGTTATTTTTCACTTTTTAGCGCACTTTTAGAAGTCGGTTCAATTTTTTTTATAAAAATTTCATATTAAATATAAAGGCTTTTAACTAAGGTCAAGTCAAAGATTACGAGTGACTGCCTTTCGTAATTTTCATAACACATTCATATAGTCATTTTCCCAATATTCAGCTACCTTGAGAAAATTTCAGGCCAAAAACCTGAAAAGGACTTTTGAAGCTTCACATAACCTTCAGCTGTTATTTTAACCTATGCATTAAACAGTATCGGAACGTAAATTTACCGCTTTTTTTATATCAGTAACAAAAGATAATGATTTCCATATGAAATACGTCAATAAATTAGAAAAAAAATTTTTTTGACATTCTATGACTTTATATCGTCGTATTGAGTCTGTCATTTTGAATTACTAAAATGACCATATAGTTTTCAAAAATGAGGTCAAAAGGTGTCCTTTTAGCCTTCGTAGGCCTATCTTGCATCAAAATTGTTTTGGGAAGAGGGGGTGTCTGGTTGACAGAGAAAGCTATAAATAGATTATCTGCACTTGGTGAGTAGACTTCCATTTCCACACGGCGTTGCATACGTTATAATGGAAGAAACGCTATTTTTTTATAGTGTTTAAAATCAATAAGAACATTACATTTTCGCATTGCAATTAATTCCAGATTGTAGTTCTTGACTTGAACTATCAACTGCTGAACGCAGAATTTGAAAATATATATATATATATACTTAATCAAAAATTATTCATGTCGAAAAGTGACAAAAAATGACATTTTTCATATCTTAACAGTTTTCTATATTTTAGTTTTGCCTCTCGTTTTTGAGCTTGATACTATTTTAAATCATATTTTTACTAGATTTTGGACATATCAATACATGCATTTAAAAACATTCAAAATAAGCTCCTTATCGTTTTGCTTATACGATTTTTAATTCACAAATTTAACTTAAAAATTAATCGAATATTCTAGCTGACCCTAAAATTGCCAACAATTTTTCCCTAAAACATTTTCTCCATCACTCTTCACCTGAACTTTGTGCGGGTGAAAGCCAATAACAAAAAAATGTTCAATAATAGATTTCCGATTGTACTCAAAATGAAAGCAGCGCGTAAACAAGAATTGGACACAAAAGGCCGAAAGTTGAAAAAAGCTCTTCGTCACCGAATCGGTTGATTCGTATCTGAAAAAGCATTTATCCAAGTCAAAGGAAGAGAATTGTCAACACGTCACAGGGTCCAGGTGCATTTTGCAGTTGGCTAGTTGCTTTACTAGGTATTTTAAATGCGTGAAATTTTTAATTTTAAATAGGATGTATGGATGACATGCTTTTAATAGTTTTATATTGTTATTCTTTTTAGTTAACAATTCATTTACGTATTGCTTCATAAACAATGTTTTTAGTGGGAAAAAAATACTCTTCTAATTTAAATTATTTTAACATTTTAAAATATTAAATACATATTCACAAAAAACTGTTACGTTTTTAACCAGATTTAGTTGCTACCCATGTTAGATCTTCTATTTAGCTAGTTTTTGCTTTAAGTTTTATATTTTTATGATTTACAAATAAACAAATAAATGTTTAGAAAGGAAAATTCAAGATTTATTGTTGTCCTTGTCAATTTAAACCTTTATTGGCAATTGAGATCTGTTCTAAAGTTAAATCATGTTAGTCCATTAGAAAGAAAATATTTGGAAATTGCGCAGAAATTTATAAATAAATTATAAAACTAGATTTAAAACAGCAGGGTTTCAGGCAAGAATTTTTGCAAAAGAATAGGATACTAAACTTATGTTATAATGTTAGAAACATAAATTACTTTAAAATTACGTTAAAGATATTAATAAAAAGAAAAAATTAGTATGATATTATTTTATTGATATAAAATGAAAAGTTTAATTATTATAGAAGTGCTTATTTACTTAACATATTGTTGAAGTCGCTACCGTAGTACTTAGGGAAGTTATTTTTATAATAGTTTTTGGTGACTTAGAATTTTTTCTATATTTTTCTTTGTAATAATAATAATAAATTTATAACCACAAATTAAAAAAGTTACAACAATCTATGTATGTACAGGTATTTGTTGAATCCATAAACTACAAGCAGCTTGTCGGGTTATCAAATAACACAATTTTACTTTCTAGTATTCTATTACAAAATAAATTAAATTTAAAGAGAAACATTACATAAATATATATATATATATAGAAATCAATCGATATTCGAAGATATTAACACAAAAAACAATACTCAAAATCATCCCCATTCTCAATATTAATTGAATAATGGCACTATATAAATAATCTGATTGGTTTGCTTTTATCCTCTTAGAGATCTTCACACAAAAAGAATATACATTTACAATAGATTTTAATTCTAAAGGTAACAAATTAGATAATCTTGGACCGATATATATAATATGCCTCTGCGAATCTGTATATAATCCCACAAGAAAGGTAATGCTTTCACTGTGAATAGACCTGGTATGAACATTGTGTATAATCGGATTTTTATATTTATCACACTTCTTCATTAACTTTAGAACATTTTTAAAATACAATGGACTGATAATTAGTTCAGCTTCTTCAAATAGTAAGTTTGATGGGAACCTTCTGGATTTATTTAAGAATATTTTTATTATATGCTTTTGAGTAACAGTTAAAGGGTAAAGAATGCTACCACATGCACTGCTCTAGACATTCAAACTATATTTGAAGACTGATGCAATCAGAGTCTGATATCTCATTCTTATAGTTTCAAAGACAGGAATTCTCTCAATTAGTAGAACTTGTATATAGTCTTACGAAGTTTTATAGTCATATAGTTTACGTGAGCATCATATCTGAGATTCCTGTCAAAGACACACCCAAGTATTTAACCTTGTCTCTCACTGCCACAGACTCAAAACATTGGCACTGTTTCTCACCCATAACATATTCATAACCATGTACTATAAGATTAGGATATATAGAATTAGCCTTATTATTCACAGAAACGACTATGTGGTCAGTTTTCCTCGAAAAGTAATCCTCTACTCTCTGAAATGTTTCCTGTCAAAATTTACCTTCAATTAAAATAACTGTTTCATCGGCATAACAAATACATTCACTATTTCCTCCAGGTGAGATGCAATAGCAGTGGATATATCCACATTATGCCGTTGTAGTGCTAAAATCACATTCAGCAAACATACAACTATATGCAACTTCGTGTATTGATGAAGTAAAATGCGAACAGTAAATGCAAACTTCATTCCATTATATCCTTTCTGTGTTAGAGGTTGCACAGTTTGAACAAATTGCTATAGAACACAATTTATTCCATTCCACCACCATCGAAATAATGGCCTACCTGTACCACCATACCGAGAAGAAAGTCAAAACTTACCTTTCCCACCACAGTGATACGGTAGTAGTAGAGACGACACATGTACCTCTGCCGTATCACTAAGAGGGGCTTTATAAGGCAAATATCTTTCAATATTTTAGGCGAGATATTGTCACCACCAACCGCTGTTTTAGTGTTTAAAGAATTTATTACGTTAATTATCTCGCTTTCTGTTATGAGATTCAAAAATATGGAATTCGAAATACGCTTATTAAAGAAGTTTTAATTGTTTGTTTTGATTTTGCCAGCCAACTCTCTGCCCATACCTCCAAAATAATCCAAAAAATATTTACAATTCATAGGCACACGAACAAGCAAGAAAAGTCAAGAAATTTAGTTTTGGTAATCTATGTTATGGTATTTATCATCGTACAGACAATATAGTAACTGCTGTCGAAGACTTTGTGGTTATTATTATCGACAAACGCCTCTGGGTTATCATTGCCAATCATAATCTTTCAGATCTATTAATATTGGCTAGACTTTTGGTAAAATATTCGTTTTCTTAATATACTATAATCAAAAGGTTTTTATCTATGTTGTTTAAATAATAATTTAACCCGTCTCGTTTAAAAATTGGTTGTTGTATCATCTATCTTTCCTCATTGTTCTATTAAGAATGTCAATACTATAATAAAGAGATTTAATTTCACATGAACATTAACATATTTTCTATTATTCTTGTATTTTACATATCTATTTGAACGCCTTAAAATATATTTTTTTTTGAGTAGTTGTTATCTATTAGACGGCTTAACATATCTGGATTTCCTTCAAAATGGATTGCAACCTTTATTACAAGAAGTCCCACTTGAAACACGCCAGCGGATGTGGTCTCTGCATGACGGCACTCCAGCTCACTTTAGAAGAGAAGTGAGGGAACATCTTAATGAATCGTGTGGAATAAATGGATAGGTCGTGGAGGGCCAAGAACATGACCTCCTCGTTCCCCTGACCTTAATTCTTTCAATTATTACTTATGAGGGTACTTAAAAAACATAGTTTATTCCGTTGAAATTCCTGACGTGCAGGCTCTTCATCAAAGAGTTGAAATAGGATTTTGGCAAATTCGAAAAATGCCTGGTATTTTTGCACGAGTAAGAGAATCCATTGGAAAATGTATTGCAGCTGGAGGATAACAATTTCAGGATCTTTTGTGATATTTTTTGTTAGAATAATTTTTGTTAATAAGTAATTAATTTAAGTTCGTAAGTTAATAGTACATTTATTATTGTTATTATGATTTACAAGCCAAACGGCTTCGCACTCCCTCCAGGGATTATTCACTCATACTAGACATACAAAGACACCAAAAGTATGAAGCACTGTGAGGACCCTTTCCATGTTATCGGGTCCTAGGTGACGTTGTCTGCTGTATTTCCTACGAACTTTCGGACGGTTCGCGCGGTTGCTAGGAGAATTGCTTTCTGCATCGGCTTATACAGATGCTCACTAAGGCCCAGTCCTTTGATGTTCTGCAGGAGGTTCTTTGGTATCACTCCAGTTGTTGACAGTAATATGGGAATCGTTTGGACGCTGTCTATTGCCCATTGTCTTCGGATTTGGACCTCCAAATTTCTGTATTTGGCGATCTTCTCGTTGTATTTTGGCCTTAGGTTGTTGTTGTTAGGTACAGCAATGTCGATTAGTGTAGCTCGCCTAGAAATTTTATCTATTGGTATAATGTCTGGTCTATTATGAGCTATTGTTTGATCCGTCAGAACCGTTCGGTCCCAATATAACTTGAACTGGTTGTTTTCAAGAATAGGCTTTGGATTGTACTTGTAATAAGGTACTTTTCCTACCTGTAATAGGTTTAACTTTTCTGCTAACTCTTGGTGGAGTATCTTAGCGGCTGAGTCGTGTCTTTCCTTATACTCGGTTGCGGTAAGCGCTTGGCATCCTCCAGTTATGTGCTGAATTGTCTCCGATGTTCGACAGCCATATCTGCATCGGTCATTTTCTATTGAGGGATCTCTAATGATGAACTTCCGATAGTTCTTCGTCGGAATAACCTGGTCTTGGGGAGATAACAAGAAGCCCTCCGTTTCCGGAAACATCTGTCCTGAAATCAACCAGTAGTTCGACGCTGAGTTGTCGACATTGTCCTGATTGACCTCATTTGGATGCCGTCCATGAAGTGGCTTCCGTAGCCAGGTTTGTAACTTCTCTTGGTCTGTTTGGTGGTGAGAAGTAATATCTTGTATACCTAAATATTTGTATGATTGGTCTGCTTCCATTGCAGCTATAGTTTCACCGTTCTGCATGTCAAAAGCCCCCGGTTTTGTCTTCCCTTTAACGATGTTCAAAATACGGCACTTGTCAAGTCCAAATTGCATTCCGATATCCCCGGAAAACTCCTCTACAATTTTAAGCATTTGTTCCAACTGGCTTCTGGTAGCAGCCATCAGTTTAAGATCGTCCATGTACAGAAGATACCTGGTATTTTTGCACGAGTAAGAGAATCCATTGGAAAATGTATTGCAGCTGGAGGACAACAATTTCAGCATCTTTTGTGATATTTTCTTGTTAGCATAATTTTTGTTAATAAGTAATTAATTTAAGTTTGTAAGTTAGTAGTACATTTATTATTGTTTTTAATTAGTAGTATTTTATTTCAAACGTCTAAGAGTCTTTTTTAAATGCCCACCCATGCAACAAGTTTTTAAAAGTAAGTCAAAAAATACTCGATAATATTTGTGTTTTTTAGATTTTCGTTCATGTTTATTCATTTTCCTGTGTATGTAATGGAAAAAATTGTATTTACAAAAGGCTTACTTACGGAAAAATGAGAGATAGAAAGAAAACGCAAAAGGATAATTTTGTTTTAAACAAAAAATCAAATGTGAGGAAATTATTTAAAAAAATTTGACCAGAGGCAAACCAGATTTTTTTTAAACCCTACCGTAATATCCGTACACACACCACTGAGTAAACTACGAAGTCAATTTTTTGACTGCTACTAGAGCAGTATCAAATTAAGTTCTGGCTAAAATTTCGTTCCATTATCTTCCAGCGTTCGAAAGTTACTACACAAAAACCATTTTTTTTTAAATTTTTTAATACCCTGTAATTTAGAAAGAAATATTTATAGAGCAAAACTACATATGAAAAGAAAATTACTTTTTACTAAGAAATTCACTGTTTTTTATTCTCAACCTTTATGTTATACTTTGTATATTATTTCTTGATGAAAATTTTGAGGTTAGATTCAATATTAATTTAGAGTACTTAACGGTTTCATTCATCTATATATAACCGTCCTAGCTAATATAGGTTTTTTTTTTAAATGCATAAATGTTCGTTTTTTAATAAAAATAACGATTTTTTCAACCTTTCTCACACATTTTAATTGAAACTGTACCAATCCCATCGCAATCCTATCCACCCCTTCAAAATTTACCCCAAAGTGCTAAAAATACTACGTACTTCCCCTTTTACCCACATATATCAGAAAAAAAAAACTAAACAAAAACCACCTTTACGAAAGGTGTAAATCGCGGAAGATAGTTGCGGAAAGAATCCGGTAAAGGTGTATTTAAGGGTGGAGAAGAGAAAGAGAGAGAGAAATAAGGGTTGAACATCGTGGGAAACTGCAAGGGTTTTAAGCGCTGATGATGTCAGTAAATATAACGCAGCTGCACGTCTATTAAGAACACAGATCTGTTGAATCTTCACATGGAACATCTTTGACGGGATGATTATAAAAAATTGGGTATTGTACGTAGCTAATTGGAAACTAAGATAATTGAACGATGTTTTTCAGTTTGGTAAATAAAATTGCCTTAAAAAAATTATATACTATGTGGTTCTGATTATTTGTATAATTCATTTTGATCGGAATTAAATATTTTAGTTTTAAGGATATTTATACGTTACAGAACTTATCGAATACTAAAAATGTAAGTACGTATTATCAAAAGAATTAAAACAAAATAAACATACATATTAAGAGTATATAAAGAAAAAATTTACACTATTGGATAAACTTAATACATTGACAATAAACGAACTGAAAAATAACATCCAAAAAGATCTCCAAACTTCAGTAAAGAAAATCTGAACTGTTAGAAGATAAACAAACAGTAAATTATCACAGTAGACCAAATACCTGATAAATAATCGAAGAAACATGGCAAAGGCATAGCAGACTACGTACAACTAAACAAACAAATCAGAAAAAAAGAATTAGAGACGATATCAGGAAGCATAACACGGGAAGTATTAGAAATACCATGAAAACAACAAAAATATGAAGGTATTAAAATCCATAAACTCAATTGGTAAACGCAATATAAACCAACTTAAAAATAAAGAAGAAGAAACAAAAAATGGACGGGGTGAAGTGGCTAACATCGTAGAAGAGTTCTATTCAAATTTGTACACTTCAGTTAACCCAAAACCAGACATCAAGCTCCCCAATGATACAAATGTTGGTTCAGTAGAAATATCTGACATCACAATCGAAGAGATGAAATCTGCTTTGTCACAAATGAAATCTGACCGTGCCCTAGGTGAAGATGGTATATCTAAAGAAATGTTGGAGCTCGGAGGGTCTGCAACGCTACATTCAATGAGTATTCTTTTGAATAAATGTCTTCAAAATGGTAAAATCTCTGATAATTGGCGAAACGCCTCAGTCATTCTTTTGTACAATAAAGGCGACAAATTAGACATCGAAAATTATATCCCGATAACTCTTCTGCCACATCCGTACAAATTGCTTAAAAAGATTATAACTAATAGACACAAACAAATTTGACTCCTATCAACCTCTAGAACAAGCTAGGTTTCAAAAGGGCTTTAGTAAAACAGAGCGGATCTAGAACATCAAACTACTAATTGAAAAATGCACCGAATATAATATTCAAATCATTCAGCATTTGTTGATTATAGCAAGGCTTTTGACTCTGTCGAGCTTTTGGTCATATTTCAAGCAATGGACAATGCAAGGATTAACTCCAGTTACAGAAATCTTCTGAAATAGATTTACGATAAGGCCACATTGCAAGTAAATATAACAAAGGACCTAGAAACACAGAAGATAAATATTGATTGAAGGGTGCGACAAGGAGATGCGATTTTCCCTAAACTTTTTACTTTAATACTGGAAGATGTCTTTAAGCAGTTAAACTGAGAACATAACGGCATTAGCATCGATGGTAAATATCTCAACTATATATGTTTAGCAAATGACGTGGTATTAATAAGTGGAGATTTAGACAAGATACAGGAAATGTCATCTGAGTTGAAAAATGCTTCAGAAAATGTTGGATTAAGCACGAATTTAGCAAAAACCAAAATAAGGTCTCTAGAAGATATACCATTTTATGTAGGAAACAACGAAATATAAAGAGTCGAGGAATATGTGTATTTGGGCCATCTAATTATACTTGGGAAAGAATACCAAGAAGTGGAAATAAATAGAAGAATTAGGAGGTCATAGCCGTTGGAAGATTCGGATACGATCTTAAAAACACCGACATTCCTATTAACTTGAAAAGAAGAGTATTTGACTCGTGTATTCTTCCAGTAATGACCTATGGAATGGAAACAACCACACTAACAGTTAAAGCAGCCAATAAACTGCGTACTACTCAGCGAGCACTAGAAATAATCATGCCGGGAATATCACTACGTGACCGAATAACGAACGAAGAAGTGAGAAGACGCACAAAAATGGAGGATGTAATAAAACGCATTGCTACTTTGAAATGGACCTGGTTGGAACACGTCGCTAGGTAAGACTATACAAGGTGGACAAAACATAAATTGCAATGGAGACCTAGGAAAGTAGGTAGAAACTGGCACCGGATTACAGAAAATAGGATGGGATGGAAGAGACTAGAGAAGGCCTATGTCCAGGTGTGGACCAAATTGGGCTGCTAGAGGGAGAGAGAGGGAGAGAGAAGTTAGCATTCTAGTTTGAAAATATAAACAATTCATTATAAATTTGTGAAATATGTTATTTTTAAGCAGAGAAAACACGAAATTACCGACTCGTGCATGAGGATTAATTTTTTTTTTTTAAATTCGTGTACCATTTTGTATTTTTAACCGACTGGTAATGGTTGGTATTTACTTTCAACACCGACATTTCGACTAAACTAACTCTTACAATACGACATAAAAATGCAACGTTCACACTTTAAAATTTAATAGCACTGTTTTGCATTTCGGAATTTTTGTCGCTCCCTGATATTTTTTTATATGTTTTTTGGATCTACTGAGCTAAGTTCAAATATGAGCTCGGTTTTTACCTATCACCCATAAGTTTTTAGTGATAAAAAGGCCACGTTTGTTAGTTAAACCTAAAATATGATGACAGTAAACTCCTTTCTCTCATTGTCAATAAGAAAAATACTTCCAGCATAGACTGCCTTTTCCGAAATTTTCGCTTCGTATTGTAGGAGATTCCACCGCTGTGAACGAGATTCAAGTAGTTGTGGCTTTGTTTCGTGAAGATCCAAATTCAGAAAAAGATCGTTGAGCTCTTCTTGAGATATAAAATGGGGCTGTTTACTGTTACGACATACGTAATCGTTTTTCTTTTGAAAACTTGGACCAGCTTTCGGTTCAAAATCACCTAGTTCATCCGATTCCGAGTCGATTTCGTATCTTTTTGGAGGCTTAGGGACAGGTATGCTAGAAGCGTCATGATGTACACGTCTCATAACTGAGAGAATATTCAATTTTGTGTTTGTTTTTACTAGAAAACCCCAGGATTTTTGTTAAGCAAAAGTAGCAATCATCAACCTGATTCACAGATTTGTGAGCACCCAGTAGCCATCCTGTTCAGGTTCTTGAGCAAGTGTGGCAGCAAATTTTAGAATCCCAAGTTTTATCTTGATCGGCAACTTTGCACCTAAAGTATATACTCTTACAAGTGGGCTCAAAGTCTTTCGTTGAGCTTTGAGTGTCACTTCCTTGGACGACCAGTCAGCTGTTTCATATATCTGGTAAAAACATTGGGTATCGAAAAGACCAGAAGCGACAACATAATTCCTAAATGCAGGAACCCTTCGATAAGCAGCTGCCCTTCGACAACTACGGGGTATCGCGAAATTTGGAATTACATGGAGTTTAACGGGTATCTCGGTTATTTTAAATCCTAGGGAGTTGATATTTCGTAAATTGGGGTCATCATCATACGTTCCTTCATACCGTGTTGTTAGATTGTGCACACTTTTCCTAAATTTAGAGAAAACGTAGATTAGGCAACGTGGCAAAACAATACTGGCCGACTGGAAGATTTAAGTTCCATAGCAATTAGATTGTGTCTAAACCTTAAACTTTCATAGTGAATCTCCCTGAAAAAGTTTATAAAATTGATAAAATTATATAATAAATCCCAATATAAATAATAATGGTACATTTTCAATTATAGATTAAAAACTGGTTGACCTTTTACTTAGTTATATCTATTATATGTCTAAAGATAAAAAAATATCAAATATATTTCTAGTAAAACTGATAAAAAAAAAAGTAAGAAAAATAGTGGAGTTCCTTAAATTTGGAACAGGCCAACAGGTGGAGCCAAAATTCTACAAATGAGCTTCAAATAAGCCAAAGATAAAATTTAAAGAAAATAAGATTCACCTGTAGACCCCCTGATAAAGTGGGTTGGATCTCGAGTCTTCTTTTCCTTTGGCTTTAACCCCAATATGCTTTGCTGAGTATTTGTTAGCGAAATATTCTCAGATAAGCAGTCTATCTGCTAAGGAATTGCACAATAGCAGATACCTTTTAGATACGTTTTACTCTGTATCACAGTATTAAATTCCCAAAAATGCTTTAGCAGTGTTAGCCGAGATAAACAAGCAACATATCTTTAAGATGCTTTTATGAATTCGGGCATACCATGTTATAAATAATATGTCATCTTTATGCCTACGGGTTAAGATGATCGACCAGAAATTAAGGAAAATTGCTGTAAAATTAGTATTATAGTTAAATGACAAAATAACTCACACTGTGTAGATACATTTAAACTTGCCTAGGCAAAAGAAAAAGGTGGTTTTATTTCAAGGAAGATAAAATACTAAATTTGAAAAAAAAAATAAGAGAGCAAGAAACGCAAACGTCATTGGCAATCAGAAAACAAAAGACTCTGAGCTCATAATTCTGGTCTCCCACATAAAAAACTTTCAAACAAAGAATGTTTGACAGATTTTTAAATTTTGCGAAACAAACCAGCCGAAAAAAGGTATAGTGACTAAACTAACAAAAATAACCCAAAACTCTTTTAAACTAAAAAAATAATTACCTTTTTCTCTTTTCACTAAAACACTCTTTCGAACACAAAATCCTGACAAATAAGAAAAAATGGTTCAATCAACTGACTTTTACCTGTGTACATGAGTATCAACTGATTATAGCAGCTGGAGCTGCTGCAGTAGTTTTACACGTTCGTACGGGTTGATAACTGGTAATATAATAAAATATTCCTTAACAACTTTGGATAAAATGGATACTTTTCATCACGAATTCAAAACTAAAAATTGAATTTTTATAAAAAAAAATTGAACCAAGTACTAAAAATGCGTTAAAAATGAAAAAAAAAATGAAATTGCAATTTTCATTGATATTTTGACAGGTATTAATTCGACCCCGATTTCAAAAATCTCAATTTCATGTAATAATTTATACTGCTATTTTTCGCTTTTTTGTGCATTTTTAGCAGCCGGTTCAATTTTTTTATAAAATTTCTTTATATAGTGTTTTACAATTTATTAGGACATTTATTCATCCATTTTTCTGATGGCAAGTAGGACACGCACGTTGAAAAGAGACTATGTTGAAAAAGTTTTTATTTAATTGTTAGGTAGTAGTAGAACATGTGTCTAGTGTCCCTAGTATATAATATTTTTAAATAAAAGATAAAATGAAAATTGCAGCAGGATATATCAAGTTTTTAATTTCAAGTCACCAATATATTAATACAAATATTCAAATGTTATAATATTTTTTTTTAAACACACTAATAAGGCATGCAATATTTGAATGAAAATATTATAATATATGGTATATTCATAGATTTTTATAATATATTATTTTTATTTTACGCACTGCGTGTATTTGCAAGGCCTATTCCCTACAACTGGATTACTATATAAATCAAACGCGAACTGTATTGAACATCAACTTACAGATTTACTCCACTATACGAAACCAGCCAAATTCAAAATGAAATTAACGGTAAGCAAATTGTTAAAATATTTGGACTAATAATTTTCTATTTTATTTAATGTTATGTCCATCAAAGTTTCTGTATTCATTTAACTAAATTAAAATGTATATACGTGAGTAAATATGAAGAAATAAACGTTATATTTTAAAATTATTTGTCATTATACAGTTTCTGTATAATGACAAATAAAATAAATTTTACAAACTTCAAAAAATCAATTATTTCGAAAAAAATTTATTCTTCTTTTTTGTTCTTTTATGTGTAAAGTTTCAAAGTGAATCTTTACAAAATAAATTTTATAAACTTGTTTATTAAAAAGTCTAAGACTTAGAGCCGATCTAGTCGTAGTGGATCAGTTTTATTTTACGTCAGAGAAGTGGTATTATACTATGTCAACAAGTAAACGGACTTTGATTTTACCACTTCTTGTTGAAAATACAGGATGGTAAAAATAAAACTATAAAATAAGGGCATGAAAATTTAGCTGAAAGTAATTCATAAGTCAAATTAAAAAATAGGGGGGTTTGTACACTCTAACCTTTTTTTTTCGCGTGCGCTTATAGACCTGACACTTAGTTTTTTTTTTTATAGTAAATTGATAATTTCTTTAACTTTTGTATTTCCAAACATTTTTTTTTGAGGTGTATTAATTAATATTCTCATTATGTATCGAGATTATTATCATGTAATTTTGAATGACATTTAATAAAGTAAACTGCTTTGCATTTAAACTTGTAGAAAGTTAAAGAAATGGTCAATTTACTATAAAAAAATAAGTGTGATGCCCTTAAGCGTGCATCAAAAAAAATATGGGAAGATTGGGAGTTGGTGGGTAAAATAACCCATATTTTTTAATTGTGTTCACACTCTGTATTTTGAACAAGAAACGTCAAATAAAAAAACGACCAAATAAAATTTTCATATTTTTGACTGATTGACCTTTTTTTTTTTGAACACCCGGGATATTAAAATTAAAGGTAAAATCTAGGAATTAAGTCCTGAAATGGGCAAGAAAAATAATTGTCTCCCGTAAATACACACCAATTTCCATTTTTACCTGCCTAGTAATAATACACACACACACACACACACACACACACACACACACACACACATATATATATATATATATATATATATATATATATATATATATATATATATATATATATGTATATATATATATATATATATATATATATATATATATATATATGTATATATATATATATATATATATATATATATATATATATATATATATATATATATATTATACTTGCATTTTTAAGACTGCAAGCTTGCTGGACTTAATTTCGCACTTGTTAATTTATTGTCAAGTTAGGTAGATATTTCAAAACTCAATAGAATCCCTGATATTAAGGTCAAAAAGTTGACACAGATGACAACAAGTTGTATTTTCTCAGAAGTATCATTTGGACAAAAATAAATTTCACATCTAAATTTTCTGCCCGTTCTAACTGGCACCTGAAATTTTTTTTCGAAAGGATAAAAATTGAATTTTATCGTTTTTGAATAAAGATTGAAAATCAGAGTTGTAAAATGGAAATAATTCCTTCTTCAACTGTGTGATTAAGTTGTTTTTTAAAGTATCTCGAAAATTATCAAATTTTGGGTGCACAGAGCACAAATATTGCAATAAACTTACAAAAAGTTTTCGAGAAAGTTTCGGAGACTTATAAAAAGCTTTTATGGAAATTTCCAGCAATTACAAGATGTCCGTAACAGATCACTATTGGAAAGATTACGCTTGAGCTTATAATAATCTTTCAGGTAGGCAAATTATCCGTTCAGAGAATGTTACTGGAAACTTTTTTGAAAGCATCAATTGGGAGTATGAAAATTTTTCTTTAAATCTTATTTTAAAGTTACACTAAACTCGTTTGCTTACTTAATAGATTATAATTTCCTCTTTTGAAATTATGTCATGTTGTCTACCAGAAATTTGCAGAAAGATTTCATGAAACTTTCATGTAAATCTTACAGATCGCCTTTCTTTAAGTTGCTAGTAATCTTTCAAGAAATATTGTATATGAAACTTATTTATAAGTTCCTGCAAAGTTCTTGGAAGCTTATTTAGGAAACTTTTATGGAACGTTCATATTATGTGTGTTGTTAGGAAGGAACTTTAATAAATTTTGAACATTTTTTAAAATTTATTAATAACGTACAATTTTCCAGATATTCCTTTTCTTTGCTTTGGTCGCTTTGGCCACTGTATTTGCTGAACCTGAACCAGGTGACTACTACGATGGGTATGGAGGGTCTCGTAGGAATGTCAAAGTTATTGTAAAAGAGAAAGTGCCGCTAATAAGGAAGTCTGTTTATCGATACAGGCAGCCTAGTAAGGTTTTAGTTGTTAAGAAATCTTCATACGATGATGGTTATGACGGTTATAGTAAATATTAGCAAAACTGTGAAAAATCGATAAAGTAAGCAGAAACCACTACTGTTTCTCGATAATTACAAAGATTCATTAAAAATAAGTTTATGTTAAAGTTAATAAGCATATTTAAAAAAATATTAAAAAAATTGTTCATATATACTATGTAATCTCATTAGTTAGGCGATTATCACTTGTGCACGGTTAAAAAATAAACAAAATAAAATTAATTATATTAATCTTTCTATGTGTAAAATGATGCCTCATTGTTTTTTGACTATACGATTTTTGATTTTAAAATAAAAAAAAAGTTCAAACCGAATTGAAACCAAATTTTTACTCAACAATATAATTATAATACATTTAAACTTGCATTTGTTGACTAGTGCAAAAGTGATACTTTACAGTTGGTCATAGAATAAACTTTAAGAAAATATAATATATTTTTTTATTCCAAAAATATCCCCCTGTTGAACTTAAAAGCATTGCAACAAGAATTTACAAAAATGTTGTTTCATTTTCTCTCTATTAGGTGGCGATTCACCAAAAATTCATTTTATATTATGCAGTAGCGTAACATAAGTTTCTATCTCCTGAGTCAGATGTAAAAATTTACTCTTAGAATAGATAAAAAAATTGCTGCCTCGTTCTACAATAAGAAATAATAAGATTATTCTAAAGACAAAATTCTCAAGAGCAATTTCAATAAAAAAAAAATTACTTTAAAAAGAGGCAGAATTAGGACTCTTCTTTTAAGTGAAAAAAACACTAAATATAACACAATAAGATTTATGTGCAAACACTTGAAATAAGCATTTTTGAAATGGTACAAACTGAAAATTTATAATTTTTCCTATAACTCTTGTGAACGCAATATTTATAAAATATACTTTGAAGATTGAAAACAACAGCCATAATAATCATATAAAATTTAAATATATATATATATATATATATATATATATATATATATATATATATATATATATATATAAGAGTGTTTTTTTATAGAAGTATAGAATTTTAAATGGAATAAAACAAAGACGAATTTTTTTAAATTGACATGAAATTTACTTTATTCGAAAGATAACCTTCTGGCAGTATAATTTAAATATGACTTCTGGCATATGACCGCCACGGCTGGCTCGGACGTAGTCTAATCTGGAGGTCCAATTTTCGATGACTTTTTCCAACATTTGTGGCCGTATATCGGCAATAACGCGTCGAATGTTGTCCTCCAAGTGATCAATCGTTTCGGGCTTATCGGCGTAGACTAGCGACTTCACATATCTCCCCAGAAAATAGTCTAGCGGCGTTAAGTCGCACGATCTTGGAGGCCAATTCACGGGTCCGAAACGTGAAACTATGCGGTTACCAAACGTTTCCTTCAATAAATCAATTGTGGCACGAGCTGTGTGACATGTTGCAACGTCTTGTTGAAATCACAGCTCCTGCACATCATGGTTATTCAATTGATGAACGAAAAAGTCAGTAATCATGGCTCTGCTAGGTGATCGTGTGGCTTCAATTCTTGCACGAGTTGGATTTTGTAAGCACGCAAACCAAGATCTTTTCGCAGAATCTTCCATAAAGTGAATGGACACATATCCAATTCCTGTGCACGATGACGGATAGACTGATTCGGGTCTTCCCCTACGCTACGCTCTACAGCAGCAATGACTTCTTCTGTACGCACTGTACGACGTCTCTGTGGATGCGTATTATCATTTAGAGTAAACGTGGTGCGAAAACGTTCC
This sequence comes from Diaprepes abbreviatus, assembly GCA_034092305.1. Lineage (NCBI taxonomy): Eukaryota > Metazoa > Arthropoda > Insecta > Coleoptera > Curculionidae > Diaprepes > Diaprepes abbreviatus. The sequence continues at coordinate 1,656,060 of JASJET010000135.1, forward strand.
ATAGTTAATCGAATTAATTGCTCTGATGGACGATTATGTTGACCGTAAAATGGACGTAGTGCGCGATACGTATTTCGAACAGAACCATGATTTTCAAAATAAATTTGCACAATTTGGAAGCGTTGTTCAGGCGTCAGTCTATTCATGTTGAAATGCCAAACCAAACTAAACATAAATCACTTGACAGCTGACAAAATGGCCGCTAGTTAAAAAAGTGTTGCCAACTTAAAGTTTTATACCTTTATAAAAAACACCCTTATATATATGATAATAAAATAATAATCCATTAAAAAAAGCATAAAAAAAAACAAAAATGTATTTATTCATCTAAGTACATAACAGGCAAATGCCCAAATAGTACAGTGAATAAGAAATTCATATGTAAATGAAAAAATATATAAAACTACAATAAACAATGTATGTAATAAAAATAACATATCGGACCAATTGTAAACAATAAAAAATACACATTTCACAGTTCGTCTAATAAAGCTACTCTTGACTAAGAACTATTGAGATTTTTCATATACTTTTAGAGAAAATGAGCTCTTGCAGTAGCAACGCATGTTGTTTCAATTAATGCTCCTCTCTTGTCGGCCTTTTTGTGTTTGAATCTCAGCTCCTGAAGCAGAATACTTAAAGACGATTTATCCAGAGACACAATCTCAGTATTTAAGCTTTTTAGAGTAGCATCGTTTTCTAAAGATAATAAATAATAAAGACATTAAGATTAATAAATATAGGCCAAAAGTCACTGGCGTAACTAAAAGTATATGCACCCCCACCCCCGCAGATTTTTAAAGGCGTCCTACTATTTTGAACCCGTCTTGATCCTTCGTATTTCATTTTCATCAAGGACTTCAGGGCGCCCCTGAATTGGCTGCGCGGGGTTTGCGGGGTAGTTATTTACGCCACTGCCAAGGATGCTATTTTCAAGGTTACTTACCTTATATTTTAACATTATTTAACATATTTTACTCTTATTTTCTTAGTACATATGGTAGAGTGTATTTCGAATTTTCATTTTGAATCTTTCTGAAACATTTGTGCTTTTCTCTTTTCGACAAGGTCTATTTTTTCAAGGACAGGAAATAATTGGATGGTTTTCTCTCCTTTTCCACATGACATGTAGGATTTTTTTTGAAACTTTAAAGGCAGTGTTTACTCTTTAAAAATAATGGCACCTAATCGAAAATGTTTAGTTCCAAAAATAAAATAATATTTTTACCTCTCGGATAGATGAAACTGATTTCACAGGACCACCGTTTCTTTTTCAATTCGAAATACTCCCACAAATTAAGTTCAAGCTGTTGTGTTTGCCTGTGAAGAGTTTCATAAGCGTTATCTACAAAGAAAAATCGGAGCTCATTACTTTATTCTAATTTTTAATGCCTGATTATTACAACTGAATAAAGTAGAGCGAAAAATATTTTAAAATTATATCGTGTTTCGGGCCTTTAGACACCGATGACAGATTTGAAGGTTAGAGATATTTATACGTCTAAGTTTAGTTTTTTAATAAAAATAATACATACTTACCGGTAATAAATTATGAAACAATAATTTATAACCTTTATATAAAACAATCTCCTGTTTTAAATTCATGTAAATAAAATTCTGAAACGACTGTCAATAAAACAATGTTTTAATTGAAGTCAAAAGAAAGTCTGTATTCATAAAACGAAATGACTTATTTGTATGGGTTATCTCTGTCTATCTTACTCTACCCATAATGTCAGATTTTCTGTAACGTATGGCTTGAATTAGAAGAATTTGTTTGTTTTCCTTTGTTTTATTATTCTCGTACAAATTAGGATGAATAAGTTTCAAAACTGTCTTCGAAACGTTCGTAGATTGATGACGCATAAGCTTTCTCTTACTGGAGCAACTGTATATTAGAAATTAATCTTACAAATTTATTGGAACATGAACCATTGGTAGAACGACCTAATATTTATGTTCAAGTAGATGGTTACAATGCCTTAAGCTAAAAGAAGTATTTAAACAGTAATTTCCCTGATAGACGGTAGGGTACTAATGGACTGGTGAGGTGACCGCCACGCTGACCGGATCTAACACAACAATTAAAACTCAGGAACAACTTCTTAAACTAGTTTCCAACGGGTTTAGAAACGTAAGAAGTGCTCATATTCTTAACGCAATAAGATCTGTAAGAAAGCGTTGTCCAGAGTGTATTGACAATAATAGGGGTCCTTTTGATTTTCTTCCTGGCTAGATTTTTTTTGAAGAGGAATAGCTTGTTATTTAGAATAAATTATGTTTTGTTGATACTCTTGTTTTGTAAATACTATTTCGTCATGATCTTGTGTTGTCAGTAAAAAAATTGTAAGTATATTAAGTTTAAATATAAGCGTCATAACATCTTTTTTGTTTTTTGTTCATGACTTACTATGATTTTTAATAAAAAAAATTGTAAAATTCAGCTTGCTTTGTCATTTTGGCATAGAGGGTGGAATATTGTTATATTTATTTCACTTAAAATAACCAAATTGGGATGAATAACTTTTTAACCGCACCACGTTTTAAAGTTGCGATTTCACGGTTAGATTACGCTTAAAATATTATAAAAATAACCCGTTTAAAATGTAGTATCTTTTCAAATAAAAACGTTACAGGGTATTATATAAATTGTTAACTTTTGATTTTTACCCTGTATCTTTAAAACAAAAGAAAATTTTTAAGTTCTGTTTGCGGCATTTTTAGTTTCCCTAAAAAATAGCTCGTGAATGTTACATTTCACTTTTCACTATTTAGTAAGATTTTTGAGGGTATTGTTTACCAAAAGATGTGTCCTCTTTTTAGGCATGCGTTAGCAACTTCACAGCATGGTTTTATGGCAGGTCGATCAACTAGTACTAATCTGCTTGTATATGAGCAGTACTTGGTGGAGGCCTTGGAGGGGAGGTATCAAGTGGATGCTATTTACACTGACTTCTCCAATACTTTCGACCATCAGCTTCTCATTTACAAGCTGGAAGGCTTGGGCATTCATGGATCATTTCTACAATGGATAAATAGTTACTTGTCTGATAGAGTACAGCGAGTAAAAATTAACAACTGTGAATCATCTGATATATATATATATATATATATATATATATATATATATATATATATATGTTACCTCTGGTGTTTCTCAAGGTGCTCACCCCGCTCCGCTCCTTTTTAACAGCTTTATTAACGATACTGAGGACATCATAACTTTCAGTAGATGTTTTCTTTATGCAGATGATTTAAAGATATTTCAGGTTATCGGGAGTAGCAACGACTGCGAGGGCATTCAGCAGGATCTAGCTCGGTTCTCTGAATGGTGTAAGTTAAATTTTATGCTCCTCAATATTAATAAATGCTCCATTATAAGTTTTTATCGTAAAAGGGATTGGATACCTTTTGATTACTTTCTTTATAATAACATGATTAATCGTGTTGAATATGTGAAGGATCTGGGTGTTACATTTGATAGGGCCCTTCGCGTCGACACACATATTGATATTATTGTGAACAGGGGTTTGAAGTTGCTCGGCTTTGTAAAAAGAATGCTTACACATTTTAATAATGTAGACTGTTTTAAAGTAATATACTGCTCTGTAGTTCGATCAATCTTAGAATATGCGTCCCAAGTTTGGTCATCTCATTATTTTACATACAAAGAAAAAATGGAAAGAGTACAAAGAAAGTTTCATTGGCTTTCAACAGGGAATGCAGCAGGAGCGGTCTGAATATGATGATACTGCCGATGCTTTGAGGTTGCTACCATTGTGTTTGAGGCGCATATATCTTGACCTCGTTCTGCTTTATAAGATTGTTAACACTTGTATTGATCCTCCTGCACTACTCAATAATATTGGATAATTGGTTCCTCAAAGAACTTTTAGAGCGCACAATTTGTTTGAGGTGATATATCACCGAACGAATTATGGCATTAATAGTCTTATTTCTCGAATGTGTAGAGAAATGGATACAGTTCCTAAAGAAATTGCCAGTTAATGTCTTTAAATTAAAAATTTTGCAATTCTTGAAAAACTAGTTAATATTGTCAACTGTCAATATTTGTCTTTTGAAGCACTTTAATGCATTCTTAGATTTGTAAGATTTTTAATTCTAATTCTGTTTTAAATAGTGTTTGTATTTTTAATTTTTGAAATGGATTGTATTTATTTGACCCGTTAATATACTATTATTATTATTATTATTAAGAAATCCATAAAAGTATCGAACTTGGAATACCATGTACTTTCATATGCCACTGTCAGGACAACGCCGCTTATAAATGTTAAAATATTAAAAAGTTCTTTATAATTTTAATTGAATTAAAAAATTATTTCAGTAATTTTAGTTTTTATTAACTTATTTAACTGTTCTACAAATTAAAATAAAATTACTTTTACGGTAAGTAAAGAAATATAAGTCATGATTTAATTTCACATCACTTCTTGTACAAGTTTTAGCCTAAGAATATTATTTACTTTTTTATTTTTGGCCTATATTTTTTAATATCCGTAAAAGTAATCTACTAACTGATAATATGGAACATTTTTTTTTTTACTTTTTTTAACATGATTTGCAAATTATAACATAAATGATAAATTTTTATTGATCCTTTGAAGTTGCTGAAAAATTATTGTTGTTTCTTGTCTATTCTTCACGGTTTTGTTAATATTTACTATAACCGTCATAACCAGAATAGTATGAAGGTTTCTTAATAACAACAACCTTACTAGGCTGCCTGTATCGATAGACAGATTGCTTTATTATCGGCACTCGCTCTTTTACAATAACTTTGACATTCCTACGAGATCCTCCATATCCATCGTAGTAATCACCTGGTTCAGGTTCAGCAAGTACAGCGGCTACAGCGAGAGTGACGAAAAGAAAGAATATCTACAAAAAAATACATCAATTAAAAATATTTCCTGTATAGAAAGAGAAAGTTTTTTCGTAGAATGATAAGCATTAATGCTTAACTTAAGATTTATTCTTTGTATTTATATCTTCAATCATACCAGTAGATTTAAACAAGAGAAGGGCTTTTTTGAGGTTTGACAGACTCAAATATTTTTATTTAATTTTGCTTTCAAGCGTTTGCGTATCGTGACTTCCTTAAGTGTTAAAAATAACTACGAATTTTTCAATTAATATCAACTAAAAGAGGATTAAGAGCTTATTTTTATCGGTAAATATGCTAAATATTTTTCATATATGAAAAATAACATAATAATTTAGGCAACCAGAAACTCAAAGTGTAATTTCATTGTCCGATAACTTTATTCTTCGATTGACGTATCGATTAGAAAATTATACTAGTTTAAATAGTGTAGTTAGAATAGGATAGCATAAAATCGGTGTGAGTATCAAAAAATAAAAGAACATGTACTGTTTATATATTTCCAAATATAAATAAAAATATTACCACATTATTCAGTAATATAGTCTGGGAGCTCAGTGGGTTTTTGTAGCCGACGAAGAGATATGGCTCTACCAAAGGTATTTTGACTCCCTGACTACGAATATTGAAAGTGGATTCCCGATACATGGTCAGGTAATTTGTTATAAACAAAAAAAAAACCGTTAATAAATTAAAAAAATGTATTTTATAAAATAAAATATTTTCATGTTTCTCACGAAAGAAGGAGGTTCTCAATTCCACCGCCATGTATTTTTTCCATGTATGTACATTGATTACTCCGATACAGCGGCACAGATTTGAATTAATTTTTTACGTTATGTTCAGGAAGTCGCTGCGGTGGTTCCATATCATTTTGGATTAAATTGGCGTAGAAAAATCAAAGATGGCGTTGATAATATTGCTGCCAACAAAATTTTTTTTTGGGGGTCGCACCTAACGACTCTGAAATTATTTTTAAAAAATTCAATATGGCGGACAAAAAAATTGATTTTGTTCTATTTTCTTAAAAATCGATATTGGGAAGTCTTTGCGGTCGCATATAAAGAATTTGAAATTATTTAAAAAAATTTAATATGGCGAATTCAATATGGCGGACAAAAAATATTAATTTTGTCCGATTTTCTCCAAAATTGGTATGAAGGAGTTTTCAGGGTTATACATAACGAATATTTTTAAAAAATTCAATATGGTGGTTCCAATATGGCGGAGAAAAAAATGAATTTTTTCCGATTTTCTTCAAAATTTGTCAGGGGCAGTTTTCAGGTTGGGCATAACTTTTTCCGATTTTCTCAAAAATTGCTATAGGGGAGTTTTCGGGGTCGTACAACACGAATCTCGAATAATTTTTAAAAAAATTAGTAAAGCGGATCCAATATGGCAAACAAAAAAAATTGTTTTTTTCCGGTTTTTCTCTAAAATTGGTATCGGGGAGTTTCCGGGATCACACATAAGAAATTGAAAATATTAAAAAAAAAATTAAATGTGTCGGATTCAATATAGCGGGTTAAACATTTTACATGTCACGATTTCTGTCCAAAATCGGCATAGGGGGATTTTTACAAGTGGCAATTACAAATTTAAAATAATTTTTGAAAAATTTGGTATAGGGGCGTTTCTGCGGATGTAAATTATGAAATTTAAAATTATTTATAAAAGATTCAATATGGCGAATCCAATACGGCGGATTGAAGATTTTACATTTTTTGATTTTAGTCAAAATTGGTACTGAGTCGTTTTTGAGAGTGTAAATAGTGGATTTAAAATTATCTTAAGAAAATTTAACGTGTCTGATTCAATATGACGGTCTAAAAATGTTACAGTTTCGGATTTTGTCCAAAATTGGTACTAAGGGATTTTCGTGGGTGTAGAGTCAAAATAGATTAAGAAGTTAAAATTATTTTCTTGAAATTCAATATGACGTATCCAATATGGTGGGTTGAATATTTTGCGTTATTCAGATTTTTTCGGGGTCGTAGGTTATGAATCTGCAGGTAATTTTTGTAGCTTAATATGATAGATACAACATGAAGGACTAAACATTTTACATTTTTCCGATTTTATCCAAAATTGACATTGGAGGTTTTTTGGGTCGTATACAAACTCAATATGGGGGGGCTATATTACCAATCTAAAATTGATTTAAATTTCAAGATAGTGGATTAACTATGGCAGACTAAATATTTGTTTGATACAATTTCATTCAAAACTGGTATTTGGAGATTTCACATAATCTAATAATTTTTAGTTTTTTATTTTAGTGTTGTGACAACTTTGGATAAAATGGGTATTTTTTCCGACTTAAAAATCATTGCGAGGTACATTAATATCGTTTAGTACTTAGTTCAAATAATTTATAGATGTCATAACCAGCTCAAAACCAAAAAAGCGCTCAAAAGTCAAAAATAACAATATAAACTTTAGTATAATTTGAAATTTTTGAAGACGGCGCCAAATTATTTGTAAATGAAACAACTACTAAGACGAGTTATTATGAACTAATCAGAAGTAAGAAAGCGAATCACATTTTGTCAGGTATTAGTTTCGCAATTTTTATAAAAATTTTATTCACCAGAAAGTTTATTAACTTTGAAAATGAAGTACCACGCTCAATGCTTTATATCGTATGAAAGAAAATATGTGGAAAGAATTAAAATAAAAAAAAACTTAACCAGAGCACCAACACATGCAAAAATACTTATAATAATTGAAGTTTCTTATACTATTGCTTTACTTTTTAGTGCATTTTTTTGAAGTCGGTTTATTATTCTTGCAAAAATAATTTATGTTCCTATTTTTTTCATTAGCTTATAATTTGCAGTTGTTAATTTTTTGTACTTTGTAATTTTACTTACTGCTAATTTCATTTCGAATTCACTTGTTTTCGTATCACGAAGTAGATCGGTAAATTGATAATCAATCTAGTGAACCTTTGGTTTATATACCAATCTAGTTATAGGGAACAGACCTTGCAAATACGCATTGTGCGTAAAATAAAAAAAAATGTATTAATATACATTTATAAAACATATGTATATGGATATGCCGTACATAACAATTTTAATAAAAACAATTATAATTTTTCTTTTTGAAATAATTAAGTTTTTGTTTTAATAAATATTAAAAAAAAATAATAACTAAAATTTGAACTAGATTCGAACATGAATTTTTTAAAGGAGAATGGAACAAATCCCCTTTTTTCGAGTTGAGTCATTTGTGCAAACGTATTGTGTTTAAAGATCACATTTTTTCGGTTCGTATGATCCGGGAATTTCCGGTCAAAGTAAACAGAGGGTAACTTTTTAAATTCATTGAATCAATCTATTTCTTGTTGTCTATCACTTTGAGAGGAATTTAAAGAAGAATTTTAAAACTTATAAACGATATTTTATAATTACTTTGTTAGTATTCTGTTTTCCTTTTTTGAAAAGTGGGATAACAATAAAGTAATTATAAAAGAAAAGAAAAACGATCATGACGTTGAAGTATTTTACAAACAACTAAATAACACAGTAAACAGCCTAAAACCCAATGAAATCACATACATCTTAGATGATTTAATGCAAAAATTGATAAAGTTCGTAGATCTGACTTGGTAGGAGATCATGGCTTAGCTGAAAGCAATGAACGTAGTGATGGACCGTTTGAATTTTGCCAGAATAACGACATGGTAATAACAAACACCTGGTATAAGCTGGATAAGCGAAGATTGTATGCGTAGAAATGTTCGGGCGATAATCCGACACATACAATAAGAAATCAAATTGATTACATATTGGTTAACGAGAGATTCAGAAACAATGCAAAAAAGGTGGGTCAGACCACAATCCTCTAATTGCTGATATTACTGTTAACTTAAAAAGGATGAAGGAAAGTACTCAACTGAAAAAAGTTGATAACAACGATAGATGACTGAAGAAATATTGGGTCTCATGGAAGAAAGGAGAAAGTATAAGAACAGCATAGAGGAATATAAAAAGAAGTAAAAAGATTCGTGCAGCTAAGGAGACAGATGTAGAGAAATGGAGGAACTAGGGAAAAAAACATGATACTTTTAATATGTATACGAAGGTGAGAGGAATTTCTGGATTGTTCAACAGGAGGGCCTTTAATTACTAGTAGACACAATAGGTAAACATCTCATTGACGAACGAGAAAACCTTAATGCCTGGAGTTCCTACATAACGGCATTATTTGAAAACCAAAGACCAAATATATCAGACGATGTGCATATTCCTAGTGTAAGAGGCAGAGCAGTAGAGAAATAACAAAGGCTTTCATACAATAGATATTGATAGTTATGTTTAGGCCTATAACCGCAATTTTTGCCATAAAATTTAAAATATGTCAAAAACAGTTAGATTTAGATATAAGATATTATGTATGAAATATGTCTATAATTTGTATAGAATCTAAAAATGAACGTATAGGTTGTTCTATATAAAATAAGCAAGAAGGCATCAATTTCTGGTAAAACTGTAAGTGTCATCACCTTTAAAATACTTCAGCCGAATTGCTACCATCAATTTTAGTGAATTTCCAAATTTTAAAAATTTTCCAAAGGCTATTTTCCGAAAATCGATCGCACCGTTTCGCCGTAGGCATCATTTATATATACATGCATATACGGGTCAGAGTGAGGCCTATAACAACAAAGGGAATTGATTCTATTTTGGGCGACCTGAATGTGAATGACTGGAATATTTTCTATCAGAATGTCGACTCTGAATGGCTTGCTTGGCATCTGGTTTCGGTTTGTCAGCCGCTGATCTGCAAGCATCTTCCTATGAGAGACGTCTTCACCGATAGGCCTCCTGTTCGGTGGTTTAATGAGACATTAAGGAAAATGAGGGATGAGCTCTCTGTGGTGAGGCTTTTGGACGATGGTAGCATGGAATTCCGGGATTTGTATAAACTTATGAATAAAAAATACAGACAGAAAGTTGCTTCTACAAAGAAAGATGCATTTGGGAGTTTTCTGGAAAATTCACAAAACAAAGCAAGTGATGTTTGGAGAGTTATTAACTATAAGAGAAATCGAACTTCATATAATATTTCTAGTTCATCGCTCAGCGCTGGGAACTTTGGTGAGTTCTTTAGTAAAATAGTATCCGACACTATAAAGGATCTACAGATTGACAGAGAAATACAAAATGCTATGGTTTCGTCGATCCCAAATTCGGTGCATTCTTTTGCCCTTTTACCCGTGACGGAGTGTGATGTACGGAGTGCTATACATGCTCTCAAAAGGTCGAACTCTTTTGACGTATATAATATGAGTAGCGCTATTCTGAAGTAGATTAGTGTCTATTTGGTCAAACCTTTGAAGCATTTATTTAATTGTAGTCTGGCTGAGGGTAATTTTCCGGATTGTCTAAAGATAGTAAGGACTGTTTCTTTGTTTAAAAAGGGGAATGTCGATTCTATGGAAAATTATAGACCTATATCTTTGATTCCATTATTAGGGAAAGTATTTGAGGTAATACTGAAAAACAGCTTGAATCGTTATTTTGAACATCACAATTTTTTGCATCCTTCACAATTTGGTTTTCGAGGTATAGATTGGAGAGATCTAAGAAAAATACACTGAATATGTCATTGTACAACACGTTGCCAGAAATATTTAAAGATTTAGACATTGTGAGATTTAAAATTAAATTAAAAGAATTTTTGTTAGAGCATGCATTCTATTCGGTGGATGAGTAATTTACAGATAGTTTTAACCTTGTTTTTTTTTGTTTTGTGATATATTACAATTATATTTTTCTGTGCAAAACGTAATGAAATAAATTTATCTTTCTATCTACCTCTCTATCTATATATCTATATATATATATATATATATATATATATATATATATATATATATATATATATATATATATATATTTCTCCTGTTTTTCTTGAACCATTCAATATAAGCATCAATATGTTTTTTTGTATTCTTGGGGTTAGGTTCATATGTGGATGTTAAAAAAACGTGTTTTGACGTTTCGCCTTTTATTTAATACATTTTACAAAGAAATAAAGGGCTATGTTCTGGGCTCACCAATCTCCTCCACTGTTGCTCAGTTAGTTATGAAATATTTAGAAGAAAGAGTTATCAAAGACTCTAAATTCAATATAATATTCTTTAAAAGATATGTGGATGACTGTTTAATGGCTCTTCCCTCTAATAAAACGGATGAAATCCTCCAAGAGTTTAATAGCTTTCACAACATGTTGCAGAAATAGAGAAAGACGGTAAAATAAACTTTTTAGATATAACTATTATCCGCAGAGAAAATAAAATCTTAACTGAGTGGTATACTAAACCCACATGGTCAGGGAGATACTTAAATTTCCACTAAAATCATCCAATGCCTCAGAAAAAGTGTGTTATTATTGGTCTAGCAGACAGAGCCATCACTTTAACTTCCCCTGAATTTAGACCCCTTGTTTTAAGAAAAGTGAAAGAGACCTTATTAAAAAACAACTTTAAACACAGGGACATTGATAAAATATTAAAAGAAGCATTCACAAATTTTATAATTTTAACAATCCTCCCAACAATAATGATACATTGAAATTTTTTGCTTTGCCATATACAAACGGATTTTCAGAAAAAATGACATATATTCTGAGCCAACATAATATCGTTGTCTGCCACAAAGCTCAAAATAAGTTGAACTCTTTCTTATACAACTGAAAAGTAACTCTGAAAAAGTAAAACTCGTAAAATGAATAACTATAATGTTGTTTATTCAAACCCTTACACCAACTGTCGAAAAGAATATATAGGAATGACTACACAGTTAGTTAAAAGTAGACTAAATGGGCATAAATATACTACAACAATATAACAATACTTGAACGTGACCATAATTATAACAAAGTGAATGTAGAGGAGATGATGGAAATAAAAAAAGAAAAAAAACGCAGTCGACGACAGAACTGATATAAGTAACCTAAGCCACATTTACACAAATCTTATTAAAAATTGATATACCTTCTTAAAAGTCGATAGATGAAACTATCCTCTTAGAATTTGTATGTTATCAGTTTTCCTAAAAAAAAAATAAGACTCCATAAGTAATGATTTAAAAAATAATGTGTAAAAAAATAATTGTTTCTCCCATACCACAAACAGTACATTGTATCTTTCAGTATTGCAACAAGCTCAAGGTGCGTACTTACATATTTTTGTGAAAATTTGATTATTTCTAAAATCATATAAAGTTTTTAATTGTAAAACAAATTTTTGAAAACAATTTTTTTGAATTGCCTTAAACTTTTTCTGTTAATGTGTGGGCTTTTAAACATAATTTGTGTATTTTCAATTTTAGGTTGATTGACCGACAAAAATGTCATGGTTATTATTAAATTAAGGAAAATAATATAAAAAAATTATTTGAAAATGTCTTAAATAAAGAGCGAAAAGTCAAAAGACGTTTTTTTTTAAATCCACGTATGAACCTAACCCCAAGAATACAAAAAGAACAAATATATATATATATATATATATATATATATATATATATAAACTCTTACCCAAATAAACTAATTAATAAAATTTTTAAAGAAAAACTAGACAAATACAAAGATGGAAACACTAAAACAGAAAATTTAGAAGACAATTAAACTAAAAAACATAATATAACCACTAGTCATAAGGGCCATAATTTACTTAAAATCAATTTCAGCAAATTATAAAGTGATATTCCAAAAAACAAAAAATCAAATATTGTCTACCAAATACCCAGCAAGGATTGATTGTCTATCGAATTATATCCGCCATGAAAATACAAAAATCTTTAAAACTGAAATCAACAAAGGAAAACGAGAATTTTACGAAATGATCGCAATAAAAAAAATCCAAATGCCGTAAACGATGAAACAGACATTAATAATCTAAATCAAATTTATTTCAACATATTAAAATAAACCAATATAAGGAAATTTCTAAAATAAATAAAACAATAAAAAAAAAATTCTACCCTTTTAATTTTTCTAAATTGAATAACGATATTTTTTCAGAAAGATATCACTTCAATTAAATAACCTAAACTTTTTTCGCCACTTAAAGTACCTAAAACATACACTATCTGGGTTTCACATTCAGTCAAGGCAGTTATAGGGTTAAAAATGTAGTGTCCATTCTTCTAGAGAGATGTAATTAATTTTTATTTAAAACAAAAATATCTGTTATTAATGGTAAGTTTTTAACACGTTATTTCGTATATAATAATATATGAAAATGTACATTTTTCGTAGAATCCGCCGAAACCTGTAGTTGAAAAAGATTCGAAAGAATCGAAACGTTCTGAAATATAAAATATATATACAATAAGTATGAGTACTTTATATATGTAGTTTCAATATAAAAATGAACCATATTCCCAAGGAAATAACCAACTAAAATCATATTTAATAGTTCAAGAAAATTAATTTCTATGTATATATATATATATATATATATATATATATATATATATATATATATATATATATATATATATATATTTCATTCTAAAAATTGAAATAAGCAATAAATATTAAATAAAAATTTAAGAAAGATCCAAACGTGAGATTACTACCATTTTACGCATGCACTTGAAATTAGTTTTACAGTTATTGCAGCAATATTAATATCCATGAATAGGAAGCAATAAGTCGGTTTACAACGCCGAAAGGGCAGTAATGCAGTTTTACAGACCTTTCAATAATTTGACGCCGAAAACTATCTTCAAAGGAACCGACCCAACTTGACAATAGACACAATTCAGCTGAATCTATTTGCTTTCGTCTCGAATGACAATTGTGTGCAATTTGGGAATTTTGACGTTTACTTGCCATCATAAAAATGGCTAGCAATGTTTATTTGAGTTGTTATAAGGCTCTTAAAATTTTGTTGGCGGTATGTAGGTTTTGTAAACTTCAAACTTTCTTTTTTTCTGTAAAATATAAACATTTTTATGTTTATTGGTTTTAGTTATAATTTTTCGTCAATATTTTTTCCCATATGGTTGCAAAACCTAAAAGCACGAAGCATGAAACAAAATTTTACATATACAGGGTGTCTCATTTTAAATTACGACCTAGAAAATTTCAAAAAATAGAAGAAATACAAAAGATGTGCTTAATAAAAGTTGGAAAAAAAAGGGGGACATAAAATTATGAAGAAAAGCTTTTTGTAGATGACACCACTTACGAGAAAAGAACCCAACACTGGTTGTTTAATTGGGTCCATGATATTTTTATTGCTCCATTAGAATACTATTAAAAACGCTTAAGTCAGATTTTTTTATCGCAGAAAATAATATTCTTGCACCGACGCATTTTCGTTACACAAAACATATCACGAGGAGGTTGCTCGACATGATATAGATGGTGCACAACTGATTTCAAAATCCGCTGAACTGTCGTTTTTGAAACACCAAGACTGTTAAGTTTTTATTATGCTTATATTATATATTATCATGAAATTTTGAATTTTTTTGTGGATATGTTCAATAACTGCTGAGATGTATTTAAATTAAAAATTCTTTCTCATATTTAAATCTATCAGCTCTTTATTACTGTGCACTAGTTACGGATTATAAATCATTCTTCACGTTGAACGAGATAAGTAAAACAGTTCTAATAAATAAATAAATAAATAGCATATTAACGGATCAAATAAATACAATCCATTTCAAAAATAAAAAAAACAATCACTATTTAAAACAGAATCAGGATTAAGAAACTTACAAATCTAAGAAAGCATTAAAGTGCTTCAAAAAACAAGTATTGACAGTTGACAATATTAATTAGTTTTTCAAGAATTGCAATATTTTTAATTTAAAGATATTAACTGGCAAATGAAAAATATCAATGTCAGTAGAAACTGAATTCATTTCCCTACACATTCGAGAAATAGGACTGTTAATGCCATAATTCGTTCGGTGATATATCACATCAAACAAATTGTGCGCTCTAAAAGCTCTTTGAGGAACCGATAATCCAATATTATTGAGTAGTTCGGGAGAATCAATACTAGAGTTAGCAATCTTATAAAGTAGAACAAGGTCAAGATATATACGCCTCACACACAATGGTAGCAACCTTAAAGCATCGGCAGTATCATCATATACAGACCGCTCCTGCTGCATTCCCTGTTTAAAGGCAATGAAACTTAAAAACTTTCTTTGTACTCTTTCCAGTTTTTCTTTGTATGTAAAATAATAACAAGCATTCTCTTCACAAACCTGAGAAACTTCAAACTTTTGTTCACAATATTATCAAAATGTGTGTCGAAGCGAAGGGCCCTATCAAATGTAACACCCAGATCCTTCACACAGTCAACACGATTAATCGTATTATTATCAAGAAAGTAATCAAAAGTTATCCAATCCCTTTTACGATAAAAACTTATAATGGAGCATTTATTAATATTGAGGTGTATAAAATTTAATTTACACCATTCAGAGAATCGAGTTAGATCCCGCTGAATGCCCTCGCAGTCGTTGCTACTCCCGACAACCCGAAATATCTCTAAATCATCTGCATAAAGAAGACATCTACTGAAAGTTATGATGTCCTCAATGTCGTTAATAAAGCAGTTAAAAAGGAGCGGGGCGAGGTGAGCACCCTGAGGAATACCAGAGGTAACATGTATATCAGATGATTCACAGTTGTTAATTTTTACTCACTCAGACAGGTAACTATTTATCCATTGTAGAAATGGATGCCCAAACCTTCCAGCTTGTAAATAAGAAGTTGATGGTTAACCTTGTCGAAAGCCTTGGAGAAGTCAGTGTAAATAGCATCCACTTGACACCTCCCCTCAAAAGCCTCCACCAAGTACTGCTCATAAACAAGTAGATTAGTAGTAATTGATCGACCTGCCATAAAACCATGCTGTGAAGTCGCTAACACATGTCTAAAAAGAGGACACATCTTTTGGTAAACAATACCCTTAAAAATTTGACTAAATAGTGAAAATTTCGAAATTCCACGATAATTTTCGACGTTAGCTCTGTCTCCATTTTTATGGATTGGCGTAATGTAAGTAGTTTTCCATATTTTTGGAAAAACACCCGTTGATAAAGAGATATTAAAAATCTGAGCCAACACTGCAGACAAAACACCTTGACAATTCTTAACAAATATGACTGGTATCCCGTAGGGACCGGTACCCAATTTACTGTTCAATTGATCTATTGTATTAAACGCGTCCACCGGCTCAACTTGAAGGAAACTAAGGTTTACAGTTTTTGTGTAGTTAAAAGTACGGGTATCGCAATGTTCATGCGTGTAGACAGTGGAGAAAAAAGCTCTAAAGAGCTCTGCTTTAGTGGCTGAGTCTTCCGCTGTAACATTATTATGTGACATACTACTTAGAAGAGAAAATTTCATATTCTTGGTATTAACATACCTCCAGAAAAACCTACTTTCAGACTTTATAGAGTCTTCAATGCCAGATATATGGTTTTGATAATTGTATTTATATGTGTACTTACATAGCTTACGTAATTCTGAAAATAAAATGTAATCAGAATTGGAATTGAAAATTTTATATTGTTTATGGGCTTTCTTTTTTTCAAAAATCAGAGACTTCAATTCTGGACTGAACCATGGAGGAAATTTTTTTATTTTTTGCTTTAGCTTTAGGAATATAGATATCAAAGCAACAATTCAGACACTGATAAAACGTATTTAATATTATATCAACATTATTTTGAGTCATTAATAAGGCCCAGTCAAAATTTACCAAGAAAAAGTTCATTTCCAAATAATTGCAGTGTTTAAAATCATTATAGTAATATTCAAAATTCAGTTCATCAAATTTTGTGGGTAGCGGAATTTCTAAATATAGAGGTGGATGATAAACATCACAACGCATAATGGGTTCTCTGCAAATAACAACTTTAACATCTGAACTACTAATAGCAAAACATTTCTCACTACGATCAATAAAATCAGTTGAGCTCTAAGTTTTTTACAGACTGTTCAGCGTTTCAAATAATTGTTTGGGAGAATACTAGATTTCACTGCAAAAAAAATAGTTGACATTTTACTACGTCACTGAGTAGCGAAAAGGGATTATTCTTCAGCGAAAAGGGTTTATCTTCGTCATTTTTCGCTGTCGTGCCACAATTTTCCTGGAACAGGGATCCCGCCGTGGTTTTGTGATATGAAAACGGAAGAAAATAAGTTTAGCAAGTCCAGATGACCCACGAATAGTTGTTGTTCTTGGCATAATTCACCTGAACTCTCACATGAGTCTCTGAGAAATACGAGAGCTTCGTGACACAAAAACGACAGCTAAGCGGATTTTGAAGTCAGTCGCATACCATCCGTATCATATATAACTCTACACTTCAACCATTTTATTTAGCTTCAAAAAACTTTAAATAAACATTAATTCAATATAAAATGTGATTATTGAATGCGATTGATGTAATCTTAAGATTTATTCAAGTACCGCATGACTAATGAGTGCTATGAAAAATATACACACAAGAGAACCTTAGATAGTTTAAAGTTAAAAATGAAAATCTAAAAAGAGAAAATGGTGATCTAGGTAAAGATAATATTCAGAAATGTAAAAAGTTAAACTTAGTCAAGAATCAATATCATTACAATTATTAACGAGGCGCTCTAATAATTATGTGAGTGATACTAATAAACGGATTATTTGCGAGACATTAGATGGACTCATGGACACGGGCTGAAAAATTATATACAGCTTACCGATTATTCAAAGATCACATTTACAACAAAATTATATTCGTTTTTTCACTAGAAAGTTTATGTATACCTATATTTCAGTTATTATAACTATGTTTGAGAGCGGGCGAGCTGATGTCTGTTCTGCGTAATAATTACAATCCCTGTCAGTTAGACAGTACTTTTAAGCTGAGATTCAGCGATTAGAACAATTCTGATAGCATTAATGTCTTCTTTATGCATATATAATAATTCCACACTTCAAACATTTTATTTAGCTTCAAGCAACTTTAAATAAACATTAATTCAATATAAAATGTGATTATTGAATGCGATTATTATAATTTTTAGATTTGTTCAAGTTCTACATGACCAACGAGTGCTATGAAAAATATACATACAAAAAAAACCTTAGATAGTTTAAAGTTAGAAATGAAAATCTAAAAAGAGAAAATAGTGATCTAGGTAAAGATAATATTGAGGAATGTAAAAAAGTTAAGCTTAGTCAAGAATCGATATCAATATCTTACGAAGAAAAATCTCACCTACATCAGATGGACTCGTGGACCCATGCTGAAAAATTTTCCGATTAATTAAAGATCACATTTACAACAAAACTGTGTACATTTTTTCAACAGAAAGTTTATTAACTTGGAAAATCAAGTATTACGCCCAAAGTTTTATATCGTATGAAAGAAAATATATGAAAAGTATTAAAATTTAAAAAACTGAAGCAGCGTTATAATAACTGAAGTTCTTTTTAATACTGTAATAGACTTTAACTTCCCTTCATACATGGCGGCGCGTACGTTTTAATTGATATAACGGTATTTGTTTATAACATTAAGAAGCAATAAAAATATTTCATTTTTGCATTTCGATTAATTCCAACAGTGAGCCCGCCGTGGTTTTGTCATATGAAAACGGAAGAAAATAAGTTTAGCAAGTCCAGACCCACGAATAGTTGTTGTTCTTGGCATAATTCACCTGAACTCTCACATGAGTCTCTCGAGAGCTTCGTGACACAAAAACGACAGCTAAGCGGATTTTGAAGTCAGTCGCATACCATCCGTATCACGTCATTATTATTGTGTTTTTATTATTAAGTTTTATTAAACATATCAATAAAAACATAACAATAACAGGATATTGCTTCTTACCACCAAATAGATAAGTCAGTTAGGATAACGTCGACAACTCAGCGTCAAACTACTTGTTGATTTCAGGACAGATGTCTCTGGAAATGGAGGGCTTTTTGTTTTGACTATATAGAAATATGGGCGATCTGGAAATCACTTAATAATGCTAGAATTGAATCCAAGTATACCACTATCATACAGAACATATATAAAAACGCAATTATACAGGTTAAAATCGACGAAGACACAAAAACCGAAAAAATAAACCTTATGAGAGATGTGCGTCAGGGAGACGTCATCTCTTCGAAACTATTTACGCTAGCTTTGGAAGATGTCTTTAAAAAACTAAATTAGGATGAGAAAGGTTTGAGAGTCGACGGTTCTTATCTTAGTCATCTTTGTTTCGCCGACGATGTTGTTGTCATGTCTAGCAACCCAGAAAAGCTAAAACAAATGCTTCAAGATTTCAATGAAGAGGCGAGAAAAGTGGGACTAAAGATGAACTTGGGGAAAACTAAGTTAATGAACCCTGACGCAAATGTACAAATAGAGATTCAAAATGAAATCATAGAGAATGTCCAAGGGTACATCCATTTAGGCCACGTCATGAAACTGGGCAAAGAAAATTAAACGGCGGAAATAACAAAGAGAATAGGGCTGGCATGGGCTGCCTTTGGAAAGTTGCAGTACGTATTAAGAGATAGAAACACATCAATCAACCTTAAACGGAAAGTGTATAACACATGTGTCTTGCCTGTTGCTACTTACAGCATGGAAACGATAACACTAACCAAACAAAACGTAAATAGGCTCCGAGTCACTCAACGCTCCATGGAGAGACAAATGTTAGGAATCTCGTTACGGGATAAAATACGAAATCAAGTAATAAGATCAAGAACCAAAGTAGTTGACGTCATTGAACGCATATCACGACTAAAGTGGTAATGGGCGGGGCACATAGCTAGACACCAGCCCGATAGGTGGACGAGTAAATTACTGCAATGGTGACCGCGAGAACCAACCGAAATTGTGGCAGGCCACAACGCAGATGGGTAGATGATATAAGACAGTTTTCTGGAAAAGACTGGCTCCAGAAGGCGAGAGACAGTGGAGGACCATCGGAGAGGCTTATGTCCAGGAGTGGACGTCAATAGGCTGAGAAAGAAGAAGAAGAAAATCTAGGGCCACACAACAGATTAATAACTTTTGATGCGGAAAGGTCCTATATCAATGTGTTATTTGAAAAATCACGGAAAATCAAAACTATATTTTCAAAGGATGCTGCATTTTATCTTTTGGAGTGTTGCCATCGTGGTGCTTCTTTTCAAGGAAAGGACAAATTCTGTGCTAGGGGCAAGAGATTCTTCATTGTCTTCAATCATGACCAAATAAATAAGGAATGGTTCGGAACTAATACCATAGAAACAGCAAAAATGAAACCGAAATTTTGTCGAGGTATGTCTATGATACCTTTTATTGTATAGAAGGGTACTGATTAAGAACTAAATGATTTCTTGACACATCTAAACTCTATTCGACCAGCAATTATAATTACCATGACAGATCTAAGTGATAAGTTGCCCTTCCTGAATGTCTTGGTCAAGCATTCAAATGAATTTGTCAAAACTTCAGTATAAGAAGCACACATACTGGACAATATTTCTAATCATTCTGTTGTAATCAAACGAAGAATTATATGGATCCCTTATAGTTACGCAGCTAGTCCAGAAGCCTAGTGGCTTTTCGGACTCCCTGATTATGAAAATCGAGGGTGGGTTCCTGAAAATACTCAGGTAATTTGTTATAACCAAGATCATTGTATGGTAACAAACAGTGGCGTAAATAACGACCCCGCAAATCTCACAGTGCGGGGGGGGGGGCAACCAATCCAGGGGCGCACAAACTCTTGTTACGCTACTGGTAATTAAAGCCACTCTTGCTTTGCAATTCTGTATATTAAGGAAATCTCAGAGAAAATTAGACGTTACAACATAAAAACAGCCTTCAACTTCAAAAAGTTCTGAGTAAATAAGTTATATTATATATATATATATATATATATATATATATATATATATATATATATATATATATATATATAATTAAATTAAAATTAAGTTAATTCCTAATTTACTTTGGAGACATTTTTTGCAGCAGATTTAATTTTTTTAACAATTTATCTTCGAATTTTTAATAGTAGACACCTACAAACAGTAACAACGTTAAATATAAACCGCCTTAATATTTTCCAGGCGTCTGCATTTTTCTTCACGAAATTTCCGTCGCGATGCTATTCTCATTAAATAAATTACAATAAAAGCCTAAATATATTATCAATCAAAAAAGTGCGGGATACGGATGATCCTTAAATTAATAATTAAAAAGGGCCCATCACGAAATATCGAGACAGCCCTGATTTATCACCGGAAGCGGCGTAATGAAGAAAACAGGTGGCGCGCGCGAAGAAGAATCATGGGAAACAATGAAAGGACCAATTTTTATTGCGTCAGGATATGAAGTTAACCAAGTTTTAAAATTTTAAATATCTTTAGTATATTGTGTTTTATTTAAATATTTAACAATTTTTATAAGAAGCTTAACGATTATTAGAACTGGTAAATTTGTATGTATATATATATATATATATATATATATATATATATATATATATATATATATATATATATATATATATATATAGATATATATATAGATATATATATATATATATATATATATATATATATATATATATATATATATATATATATATATATATATATATATATTGTATAGGTAGTCACCTTTTCTCAAGTGTGATAAGTTTTAATTTTGAAAATGTCAAACAAAGAAAAAGACATGTATAATTAATTAATGCATTTATGTGGTAAGTGTAGATTGTAGAACAGATATTAGTTATAGTATGTAAGAATTTGTATATAAATCATGATTTAAAAGGACATTAAATGTCTATAATTGTGTAATGATATGATATAATGTATAAAAATTGGAGAGAAAGGTTGGACATTATTGCATTTAAAGCAGGAATAATCAACATATTTCACTCTAAAAGACATAAATCAACTAAACTAATAAAAATAGATATTTTTAATAATGTGTGAAGTGTTATTTACCAGAGACAGTGATTAAAAAACAGATTTTAACACAGTATAGTGAAATCCACAAAGAAGAGAATTTTGAACACACATTTTATAAATAGTGTGGGTAAAGATAATATTAGTAAGAATAAAGGTCAAATAATAATCATTTAGTGCAATATAGACACCATTTAACAATAATTATTTATAATATTTTAGTTTTAACTGATTTCAACAACAATATTTAAAAAAAAAACTCTGTTAAAAATATAATAAATCTGTAAGACCAGTATAAGAAAATGTAGATTATAAGTTAATTTTACAAAAGAAACCAGAATAAAGTAGTAGAAGCTAAAACATTGTTAAATATGATTATAATATTAATAAAACAAGAATTATCAATTTCAACAAGTTACAATTAAAATTTAAAAGTATAAGTAAAATTCTTTTAGATGTAATCAATTTTTTTTATCAATTTTATGTGTTAAATAATAACTAAAAGTAAATTGTAGGTATATCAAAATGTCAGAAAAAGTCCAAAATCTACATAACTTATAATTTATTTTGATCAAATATAATATTTAGTTTTTTTTTTATATTCCAGGGTCCGTCCTAAAATTGGACGCACTGCGGCCAGAGTAGGCCTATTGTGCTCACTCTAGACATTACAGCCATTCCGCCAATCTAGCCCCCTGGCTCAATCTGTACAGTCCTGCTAAGGAGTGAATGAGTATTTCTCCCGGTTCCAGACTTATTGACCCGAATGTTTGTTGTCTAAATCTCTCCAGTGACTCACAGTCACATATGATATGCTTCGCCGTTTCCTCGGCTTGTCCACATAATCTGCAGTCGAGGTTTCAGTTCATTCATTCTATTCAGATGCACTTTGATGGCTATGTGTCACTTCATTATACCCGTAATAGTCCTTAATTGGTTCCTATTCATTTGGAGTAATTTCCTTGCCAGTGCCGCGCAGCGCGGCACCCCAAAGGCCGGTTCTGGACCAATATATTAAGATGCTGATCCTGCTCTAGCTAGCTCGTCAGCTTTTTCATTTCCATTTATGCCTTCGTGTCCTGGTGCCCACTTTAACATAACTCTGTTATCTTTTGCTAGAATTTCCAGCTCACTCTGACATTTCCAAGCCAGCCTCGATGATATCTTTTGGCCCTTGAGGGCTTTTAACGCTGCTTGGCTGTCAGAGTAATATTTAGTTCATAATATCAATAAAATATCAAAATTTCATGATAAACTGACAATTAGGAATCCATTTTGGTTTTGTATTGCAAAACTTAAAATTCCATCTGGTTGCCAGTTCACGTCAGATAGCCGACCAATCAGAAAAAAATTAAAACAAAAATTTATGCTACGTCACCGCTAACTATAAAAGCGAAAATTCATTTTTTTTAAGTGGAGTGCAGGTCAATCAGTTGTAGAGTAAACATCGCTAGTCCTATTTGTAAAAAGTAACATAACCTCAAAATTTACATTTGTTATTTTTAAAAAAATAAAAGGCAGAGTGCAGATCAATCCGTTGTAGAGTAAACATCGCTAGTCTTATTCGTAAAAAGTAACATAACCTCAAATGTTCATTTGTTATTTTTAAAAACCAAAAGGCAGAGTGTATATTAATCCGTTGTAGAATAAACATCGCTAGTCTCATTCGTTAAAAGTAATATAACCTCAAAATGTTGATTTGCTATTTAAAAAAAAAAGATTTTTGAATTTTGAAAAAGGAAGAAACGTAGAACGCGGATAAAAAAATTCTGGAGATTAAAAGACAATTTTTTTTAAATGGAAAAGAAGATTACTAAATTTATAAATAAATAATATCACTAAGCAAGCAGCTCTGAAAAAGATTTAATAAATTAGTGACATATAAGTAGAAAAGTAACAATAGTTGGCAAAAGGGAAAGGATATTTTTTAAAAAAAGGAAGAAACCTAGAACGTGGATAAAAAAAATTCTGAAGATTAAAACGTATTTATTTAACGTGTAAGAAGTAGAAATTTTGGACTTGTCTGAAAATAGCTTGTTAAAATAGATATATACTAACCTTATAATGAATATTTTTAGTTTGTAATAAAATAATTTGTTTAATTTGCACTGTAACAATATCACTCTTAATATTAACGGCAAACACAAATATTTTTTTAGAGTGTTTAAAGTAAAATTACATGTAATAGGGCTATTCTTTTGAGTCATTATCACTTTCACTTCTATCACTTGAAGTAATCATGATCACTTCAGCCTAATGACAAGTAAATGCATATTCAAAGAACATGAAGTTATCAGTTTCACTTTGTTCACTTTGATCAATTGATAATTACTCAAAAGAATATAGCCAATAACACACTAGTCATTTTTAACCTTTCAGACATTATATACAACGTTGCCAGATTTAATAATCTTAAATCCAGCAAGAGAGAAACAGTGCACATTAAATAATATTGAAAATTGTAATTAGGAATATCTATTATATATAAATATTCCATAAAACTGCACCAACTGATATATCTGTATTATTTTAATAAAGTTTATACTTGTGTTTATGAATCATTGGTTTCACTTTTCTAAAAATTGACATCGACGTTTTTAAACATCTGATCGCGAAAAACGGGATACATTCATATATATATATATATATATATATATATATATATATATATATATATATATATATAGGCAATTGCGACCCCTATCCTTTGGGTAGCGCGTTTCATGTACTCGATGGTATATATTTGTTTTAATTCACCGTCGCGCCACTACATGGCGTGAACCATCGAGATGTCGCCTTTGTCGTCTTGTTTGCTGTTTCTGATTTTAAATTCAGCTTTATAGGATGCAAAGGCGAGATGATGGTTTATACCGAATGCGGTGGCCTGACGAGTCCCATATTAGGGTGAAACAGCGCTGTCGCCATCTTTCGGACCCGGAGTTTTTCCAAACTTTGGAATGCTCCGCACTTTTTAACACGACAATGATATGGATTGACAAATTTCACGTCCGCTTAGTCAAGATTTTATTCTATATTATTTTAAATTACACGGACAAAAATTTATCTGTTTATATATACATATATATATATATATATATATATATATATATATATATATATATATACTTAAATTACGTTTTGTTTTTATTTTCTTGAACCGCTATTTAAATATATTCTTTTTTCGTGGGTTTTCGTTTAATTCGAATAAAGATTAATTTATTTCCTCATGGATGTTTTATTGTTTTTCTGTCACAAACGTTTCGACCTTATTATTGGTCTTCATCAGTGTGTTTTCGACAAACCGTTTTCGAATAGTCAACCATTAGTTTGCGCAGAAGATGCCAAATGGGATTGTAGCGCAACGTCTGTAAATTTCTACAAGAAACCAAACGAACGAACGGATGTATTCCTGGATTAAAACTGAATCATATATATATATATATATATATATATATATATATATATATATATATATATATATTGGAGTTATATGAAAAATTCTCACTTTTGCCCTGTATCTTAAAGATGGGGAGGGCTAGAAAAATTTTGTTTGCATCTTATGTTTAACAAAAAAGTCTTCCTCTTTAATAATGAGACAGATACCGTGCAAAATTGTCAAAAATGAAACACTCTGTACATAAATACTTGTGATTTTACTATAACTTAAACTAACATTTCTATATAAATATATTTTCCGTTTAACTGAATTATTGTGCGTTAGGTACCCGGATTCATTTTTGGCACGTGCCAGTTTTGACCTAATGATAAAAGTTTGGTCCTTTGGTGAATTTAAACTGTCTTAATATACAGGTACCCGAAGTGTTAAAATAGGTTTTACTTTAGGTATTATCAACAGTTTAGGTTTTATGCATTTTAAATCGTTTAAAGGAAATTACTTTTACAGTACGCACTTCTGGTTAACCTGTAGGTTAGTGTCGACCGCCTGGTAGTAGGATGAGTTCTGATGTAGAGAATCTACCTGTTATTTAAAGTTACATAATCAAAAACATTTAAGAGATTTTCTTAGATTGGTCTTTCTTGTTTCGACTACTGATTTCTTAAATGGGTTGAATTCATTTCAAGATAAAGAATTGTCTATGCAGTTCGACCATAAGCAGCCTTCAAACAAGTGTAATGTTTAAATCTACTGGTATGATAGAAGTTCAAGAATTATGCTTGCCATTTGGCTGTAAATTTAAGCTACGACAAACAGATCACTTACTGTTCGAACATGAAGTCTCGAGGTTGTAAATAATGTTTAATCAAAATGCAAATAATAATAAAAAATGTTTTTGGAAAAACCTGCCCCGACAGGCGAAACGTTAAACAGCTTTTGATGTCAATAGAAGTAAAAATCTACACCCAAGACATAAAATATATATATATATATATATATATATATATATATATATATATATATATATATATATATATATATATATATATATATATATATATATATGAATATAGTGTGTTTCGCATAAAAACTGATTTATCTCCGAAACCGCCAGTTTTATTTTATTATTATTATTTAAATTAAGAGTATCCTTTTTGAAGAAAAATGACTAAAGTATTTAAAAAATCAGTTTTCAGCTCTGTAAAATGACACTTGTTAAAATTTAGGCTCAACGAGTGTGGTTGCAAGTCCGTTCTGACTTCTCTGGTAATCTAAAACATCTACTGTACAGGGTGAGTCAACGATAGGATGAAGTAGGTTTGTGCCTTTTCGGTGAAATTAACAAAGAAACTATATTTATTGTTTGATACAGTTTATTTTTACGCAGATTTTAAAAATATTTAGGACTCTACAGGGTGAGCCAAAAAAATAGGACAGCATACATACAAGTATTGTTAAATGTTCAGGAAAATCCTTATATTGGTAGCCGTCAGTTAGCAGCATTATGTGAAACATCACAATCCACCGCTAATCGTACTACCAAGAAATATAGGTATCATCTATATCACATGGAATTACACCAAGAATTGCATGGACAGGATTTTGAAAGTCGTGTAAACTTTTGTCGTACAATAAATGCGGAGATTCGATTAAATCCAAATTTATTATGCAAGGTAATGTTTAGTGATGAAGCTACTTTTAGAAATAACGGTGCCTTAAATAGACGCAACATGCATTATTATGCCACAGAAAACCCATTTTGGATTAGAGAGGTGCAACATCAAAACCACTGGTCATTAAATGTTTGGTGTGGTATTCATCATAATCGAATTATTGGACCCCACTTTTTTAATGAACCACTAAATGGCCATAGTTACCTGAACTTTCTACAAGAAGAACTACCCCAACTGCTTCAAGGTGTCGACAGGGATGAGCTCGACAGTATGTGGTTCCAGCACGATGGTGCGCCTCCGCATTACCATCGTGAAGTTCGTGCGTTTTGGACCAACGATATCCGCAAAAATGGATTGGACGTGGGGGTTTCATTGAGTGGCCACCAAGGTCTTGCGACATCACCCCATTAGATTTCTTCCTATGGGGTTATATTAAAAATAAGGTGTATGCTAATCCACCAACAACAGTGGAAGATATGCGAACCAGAATTAGGGATACCTGTAGAACAATAACGCCACTAATTTTGTCCAGGGTCCGAGAAAATCTGCAAAAAAGACTAAATTTGTGCATTGCACACAAGGGTCGTTTATTCAAACACTTATTAAAAAGAAATAATTAATCTCAGTATTTAATAGGTAATTTTTTGTTTCAATTTAGTATAAAAGTAAATATGTATTTGCCTTGTCGTTATTGTTGTGTTAATTTTTTCACATTATGTTTAATTAAACTATTGCCGTTGTAATATAACGAATAATGTATTTCATCATATTTAACCACATTCTGTTTGTTTCTGTAGTTTCTTTTTATTATTTTACATGGCTACTATGATAATGAAGACTATTTCTGTAAAAAAGTATGGAAAATAAGAAAAACTGAAATATCTCAAAAACTATTATAAATAGGTATAGGATATATTGAACAAAACTTTTAGGGTTTTTATTACTCTATTAAATAACATGAAAATATACAGGGTGTACCATTTAAAAAAAAAGATATTTATTCATTTAAACTTGTTCAAATTTGAGCCGATGTGTTCAACACCCTGTAGCTTTTATTGCAAATATTAGGTAAAAATTATGTTAACTTGTCCTTGGCCTTGCTAAATTCCAATATATTTGTCACAAAATTGAAAACGTTATTTAGGATTGAATTGATGCTTGAAAATGTGACTTTTTTTCTTTAAACTTAATTATTTCAGAAACTATAAAGTTTTGTTATAGTAAACCCTTAATAAAAAAGATTTAAAATTATAAGCTAAATCGAAAATACGATTCGTATATAGGGTGTTCTATTTAAAAAAATACAACTTTATGCTGTCCTAGTTTTTTGGCTCACCCTGTAGAGTCCTAAATATTTTTAAAATCTGCGTAAAAATAAACTATATCAAACAATAAATATAGTTTCTTTGTTAATTTCACCGAAAAGGCACAAACCTACTTCATCCAATCGTTGACTCACCCTGTATAGTATGGTTTAATGAGTCTTTATGGCCTCTATAAAATATTAAAATTTCATTAAATTATTCATGGTTCAAAACTTAGAGCCGATAAGGTAAATCGCTGGGTTCCTTTTTAGGGCTCTGTATCTCCGTTAAGGTGCACTTCAGGATTTTTTTTCTATGACAAAGTAAGGTTATTTTGACCTCTCCTATATGCTCCAGATAAATTAGAGGTTACTCACCGGACACCCTGTATATGATAAACCAAAATTTCCCTATCCCAAAAAATGCCATTAAATAATATATAGTGTTAAAATTAAAATTTCAGTTTTAATTATCAAATTCTTTAATTTTAAAAGTGACTCTCGAGCAAATAATAACATCCGTACTGAAATATGACATGGGTACCATACAAAAGAGTCTTCTTATTTGAGAAGTATAGAGACGCAGTGAAGAGTGAAGAGAATCGCAAAGAACTGAGATATGACCCACCTGGAGCCGGTCTTGTCTGTGCCAACAATGGGCTTGTAATTCCATATGGGTTTAGAATTCGAAAAAATCTTTTTGTGTTTCCTAATCGTTTTTTTTTAAATGTTCGATAATGATTATTGTTTTGATATTGTACCCTACTGCACTGACTGTTATATATATATATATATATATATATATATATATATATATATATATATATATATATATATATATATATATATATATATAAAATGAGATTTTACTAAAAGATGACAGCAGCTATCTAATCATTTCGTCGACGTCATAAAAATTTTCTTGGCAACTACTTTCATGAAAAAAATGCTGCATAACTATCATAAACTAGAATAAAATATTGAAAATCCATTTTCTACATTCCCATTTAATTTTTTTCTGAAAAAGATTTACTCTGATAGCGATGAATATGACAAACGCTTTTAATAGGAAATTGCAGTGTTGGAAAAGCGTAATCAAGTAAATTGGAACCAGCCATACTTGCAGACTGCTATTGGTGCCTTCAAAAGGAGACTGAGAGGAGTGGCTATAAGAAAAAAGTTGATCGTTCAAAATATAAAAGGTTTTTTTTTAATGAAAATAAGGAATTGGATAATTACTTTGGAATAATTAAAAAATAAATCAATTAATGCTTTTCACTATGTAACCTGACGAGATATGATGTTTTATTTATAAATCTTAATTAGGTGTGAAATGTGTTAGCAATACTGCATACAGTTCCCCACGATATCCAAGTCCAGGTTATTCCGATGAAAAACTATCGGAAGTTCATCATCAGAGATCCGTCAATAGAAAATGACCAATGTAGATACAGCTGTCTAACATCAGAGGCAATCCAGCACATAACTGGAGGATGCCAAGCGTTTGCCGCCACCGAGTATAAGGAAAGACACAATTCAGCCGCTAAGATACTCCACCAAGAGTAAGCAAAAAAGTTAAATCTATTGTAGGTAGGAAAAGCGCCTTATTACAAGTATAATCCGGAGCCTATTTTTGAGAACAACGAGTTCAAATTATATTGGGACCAAACGGTTTTAATGGATCAGACAGTTGCTCATAAAAAAACCAGACATTTTACTAACAGATAAAGTTTCTAGGCAAACTACACTATTCGACATTGTTGTACCTAACAACAACAATCTAATGCCAAAATACAACGAGAAAATCGTCAAACACAGAGATCTGGAATGGCAAATTCGAAACCCATGGGCAATGAACAGCGTCCAAACGATTCCCATAATACTATCAACAACTGAAGTGATATTCCTATCAATATAATTCAGACCATCGAAAACATATACGCAAACAATAAAGTTCAGATTCGCACTAACGGTAAATTATCTACACCCATACCAGTCAACAGCGGTATTAGACAGGGAGACTCGCTTAGTCCTTTATCGTTTAACATGATAATGGACGAAATAATAAAGGAGGTGCGACTTGGTAGAGGATGTAAAATGGGTGATACAGAAATAAAAATTCTCTGTTACGCTGATGACGCTGTGATATGTGCCGAAAATGAAGACGACCTCCAGAGATTGTTAAATACTTTTAATCTTACGGGAAGAAAATATAATATGATTATCTCAGCCGAAAAAACTAAATGTATGACAACCTCAAAAGAACCTCTCCGATGCAAACTAGAACTAGACGGTCGAATAATACAACAAGAAATGAGTTTCAAATATCTAGGAATCGACATAACTAGTTATGGCAACATCGAAGATGAAGTAAGAGGGTAAGTGGCCAAAGCAAACAAAGTGGCGGGTTGCCTCAACGACGTGATCTGGCGAAACAAACACTTACAACAAGAAACAAAGCTTCGGATCTACAAAACCACAATTAGACCTATTATGACATACACCTCAGAAACACGGCCAGAGACGACAAAAACGAAACAACTATTGGAGACTACAGAAATGAGAATACTTCGACGAATAACAGGAAAAACGCTACTAGACAGAGAAAGAAGCGATAACATCAGGCAATCATGCAGCACAGACTGCATTAATGAGTGGGTCCTACAACGTAAGACACAATGGAACAAACACATAAGCCGAATGACGGAGGATAGACTGGTAAGGATCGCACGAGATAAATCGCCTAGTGGTACATGTAGTAGAGGTCGACCGCGGAAAAGGTGGAGCGATAATTTGAGTCCAGAATGAGGAAAATCGAAGGTCAGGGACCTATTATAGAAGGTAGAAGAAGAAGAAGAAGAACTGAAGTGATATCAAAGAACCTTCTGCAGAACATCAAGGGACTAGGTCTTAGTGAGCATCTGTATAAACCGACTCAGAAAGCAGTTCTCCTTGCAACCGCGCGAACTGTCCGATAGTAGGAAATATAGCAGACCACGTGACATAAGACCCAAAAACATGGTTCCCACAGAGCTTCATACTTTTGGTATTTTTGTATATCTGGTATAAGTTAATATTCCCTGGAAGGAATGCGAAGCCATTTGGCTTGAAATCAGAGTTGCAAAACAAAATATGTATGATGTTAGGGAGTTTGTTTTTTCTTTTCATTCAGTAAAAAATTACTGTAGTCCGATTTTTTCCGTAATCAGTTTTTATTCATTTAATATTTTTTATGTAAACAATTAAAACAACGGGGTTACCTCTCCAGGATGGTTAATCAAACAATAACGAAAAAGTCCAATTCAAATTCTGGTTGAATCTTATCCCCTTTTTACCTATCCAAGTTAATCTGTGACCCCTCTATTAACTCTGGAATCCTCGGGTAATTGCTACCCATTCTTCTGTCTCATTTTTATTATAAATAAATATTTCATTCCTGTCAGGGAAAGCTCGGAGGGTGGAATAATTAATAATTAAAAAGTGATGCTCGTGGAGCAACGGATCATCAGCGAACGTTTTAAAAATGAAAAGTCTTGATTTTTTATGATATTATGTAATTTTGTTGGCATTCCTAAGTCGCTCTTGAAACGCGGTTAGCAGTGGCGTGACAAGTGGGAAGACGATTCCTTAAGAGGGTATAACTAATTTTTTTGTGATTTTAATTTTCCGTAATTTGATCACAATATAATATATTAAAACTGAATTTCAATTGATTAACGTTTTCATAGTCCGCCAATAAAGTAAAATTTCTTTCATTAAAAAAATTTTTTTGGCATGTAATTTTTAACGTTTGTATGAAGGTTGTAGACAATGTTGAAAATTGACTAAAATGGGGTTGCCGGACTTGCATTGTATTTATTTTTATTTACTTTTATGGCGTCTCGATTAGGTTGTATCTCTAATCGTTACCAAGTACAAACTGAACGTTTTTTCTTAAGACTGCGAGCTTATACGGGGTATGTGTGCATTGATGCGCAAAGTTTCACTTCACTGTACAGGGTGAGTCAACGATTGGATGAAGTAGGTTTGTGCCTTTTCGGTGAAATTAACAAAGAAACTATATTTATTGTTTGATACAGTTTATTTTTACGCAGATTTTAAAAATATTTAGGACTCTACAGGGTGAGCCAAAAAACTAGGACAGCATAAAGTTGTATTTTTTTAAATAGAACACCCTATATACAAATCGTATTTTCGATTTAGCTTATAATTTTAAATCTTTTTTATTATGGGTTTACTATAACAAAACTTTATAGTTTCTGAGATAATTAAGTTTAAAGAAAAAAAGTCACATTTTCAAGCATCAATTCAATCCTAAATAACGTTTTCAATTTTGTGACAAATATATTCAAATTTGGAATTTAGCAAGGCCAAGGACAAGTTAACATAATTTTTACCTAATATTTGCAATAAAACCTACAGGGTGTTGAACACATCGGCTCAAATTTGAACAAGTTTAAATGAATAAATATCTTTTTTTTTAAATGGTACACCCTGTATATTTTCATGTTATTTAATAGAGTAATAAAAACCCTAAAAGTTTTGTTCAATATATCCTATACCTATTTATAATAGTTTTTGAGATATTTCAGTTTTTCTTATTTTCCATACTTTTTTACAGAAATAGTCTTCATTATCATAGTAGCCATGTAAAATAATAAAAAGAAACTACAGAAACAAACAGAATGTGGTTAAATATGATGAAATACATTATTCGTTATATTACAACGGCAATAGTTTAATTAAACATAATGTGAAAAAATTAACACAACAATAACGACAAGGCAAATACATATTTACTTTTATACTAAATTGAAACAAAAAAATTACCTATTAAATACTGAGATTAATTATTTCTTTTTAATAAGTGTTCAAATAAACGACCCTCTTGTGCAATGCACAAATTTAGTCTTTTTTGCAGATTTTCTCGGACCCTGGACAAAATTAGTGGCGTTATTGTTCCACAGGTATCCCTAATCCTGTTTTGCATATCATCCACTGTTGTTGGTGGATTAACATACACCTTATTTTTAATATAACCCCATAGGAAGAAATCTAATGGGGTGATGTCGCAAGACCTTGGTGGCCACTCAATGAAACCCCCACGTCCAATCCATTTTTGCGGATATCGTTGGTCCAAAAACGCACGAACTTCACGATGGTAATGCGGAGGCGCACCATCGTGCTGGAACCACATACTGTCGAGCTCATCCCTATCGAGACCTTGAAGCAGTTGGGGTAGTTCTTCTTGTAGAAAGTTCAGGTAACTATGGAAATATAAGATGAATGTAAAAAAAACCAAACTACACTACATAAAAAACAAAAGAAGCGATTGCGGTTATAAATTTGAGACCCAGAAAAATGTTCTTTTACATTGTTTTTGCCATGGCTACTATGATAATGAAGACTATTTCTGTAAAAAAGTAAGAAAAACTGAAATATCTCAAAAACTATTATAAATAGGTATAGGATATATTGAACAAAACTTTTAGGGTTTTTATTACTCTATTAAATAACATGAAAATATACATTTAAAAAAAAAGATATTTATTCATTTAAACTTGTTCAAATTTGAGCCGATGTGTTCAACACCCAGTAGCTTTTATTGTAAATATTAGGTAAAAATTATGTTAACTTGTCCTTGGCCTTGCTAAATTCCAAATTTGAATATATTTGTCACAAAATTGAAAACGTTATTTAGGATTGAATTGATGCTTGAAAATGTGACTTTTTTTCTTTAAACTTAATTATCTCAGAAACTATAAAGTTTTGTTATAGTAAACCCATAATAAAAAAGATTTAAAATTATAAGCTAAATCGAAAATACGATTTGTATATAGGGTGTTCTATTTAAAAAATACAACTTTATGCTGTCCTAGTTTTTTGGCTCACCCTATAGAGTCCTAAATATTTTTAAAATCTGCGTAAAAATAAACTGTATCAAACAATAAATATAGTTTCTTTGTTAATTTCACCGAAAAGATATAAACCTACTTCATCCAATCGTTGACTCACCCTGTACATACACACCTCAATGATTTGATGTTACAAAGTAGCGGTTTCCAAAGATTAGGTATCTCAACATTCGGTTTACTGAAGATTCCATTATTGTAAGCTGCTTCTATAATTTTTTTTTCATGTTGTGTTCCATATATATTGCCGCAGCCTCAGACCATTTTACATGGTGTTGTTTATCCCAGGCGTTTCCCCTTTTTGTGTATGAGTTTTATGTCCTTAATTCTAACTTCTAGTGGTCGTTTGGTTTCTCCAATACACATTTCGCCACACTCAGATGGAACTTTGTAAACACATTATTTCTTATCGGTAGTTTTTGGTTTTGTTTTTGTTAAATGAGATAGATTGAAATCACCAATACCAAGTAATAAAGTACGCCGTATTTTCGACAACGCTAGTAAAGCAGGAACAGAAATAAATTATCACCAATGGCGAAAAGTCCTTCTTCTGGACGAAGCTACACAACGCTACGAAGAAATCAATGCCGAAACCTGTCAGATGATCATGAGCCAATTACCATAAAATAGATAACATATGCAACAAGTTGGTAAAAAATATAGCGAAGAAACACCAAAATAAACTAGAAAAATTAAAATCACATCAACAACCGACTTTACCTAAAACAAATTCAAGAAAAACCGTCATAAATTTATCTTTAAGAATATTCTGAACAGCAGAAAAACAACTACTAAGCAAGGGGCTTAATTTCGCAGTAACACCAAAAAGCATGCCCGTTTTAGATATCATAAGCTCTGTAGAATCTATACAAGTAGACGAAAACCATTCCGTCGAGTTTAGGTGGAAAATAAAATCAACTTTGGAAGTCAAGAAAAATTCAATTCAAAATCTCTCCAAGCTAGAAGCAACAACCTTAAAAGAACTTCGTAAGGATGAATCCATAAAGATTTTACCAGTGAACAAGGGAAATGCAACAGTGATAATGGACATCGTAACGTATGACCAAAAAATCGGAGATATTCTGGAAAAAGATAAATAAAGACAACTAGCTCGTGACCCCACTAAATCTATAGAACCAAAAATCTACAGAACACTAATTAAATACCAAGGCTATATACCTGACAACCTATGATCGGCGCTCATACCAAACTACAGTAAGCCACCACATCTTTACGGACAACCAAAAATTCATAAAACGAACATACTATTGAGGCCAATAACCAGCTTCAGAGGAACCCCAACAAATGCACTGGCGAAGTTTCTTTTAAAAGTTATACAACCTTTAGAACGTAAGATGAACACATGTTAAAAATTTTACACATTCGTGAACATTATTAGTAGCATCAATCTAGAGCCAGAGGGCAGACTAATAAGCTTTGATGTGGAAAGTCTGTATACTAATATATCATTAGAGAAATTACTAGACATAATCAAAACTAGACTTTCAAATGATACTACTTTAACAGATCGAACCACGTTACCACTGGACGGGGAGTGTTGCCTGCGTAGTGCTTACTTTCAAGTAAAGGACAAGTTCTACGATCAGGACGACGGGCTTCCGATGGGTTCTTCACTCTCTCTAGTCGTCGCCAATATATATATATATATATATATATATATATATATATATAAATATATATATATATATATATATATATATATATATATATATAAATATATATATATATATATATATATATATATATATATATATATATATATATATATATATATATATATGGAATGGTTCCAAACTCATGCCATAGAAACGGCAACAGTAAAAACCGAAATTGTGGTTGAGATATGTCGATGATACCTTCATCGTATGGAAAGGCAATGATCAAGAACTAAATAATTTCTTGAAACATCTAAATACCATTCGACCTACAATTAAATTTACCATGGAAAAAGAGGTACATGATCAATTGCCCTTTCTAGATGTCATGGTGAACTGTTCAAACGAAACAATTAAAACTTCAATATACAGAAAGCCAACACATACAGGACAATATCTTAAATATAGTTCTAATCATTATGTTGTAACAAAACGGGGAATTATACGCAACCTCTATAATCGTGCTATATCTATATGCAATAATGCCAATTCATTGGAAAAAGCGGTAGCAAATATTAAATCTGATTTACAACAAAATGGTTGTCCTTTAAAACTAACAGTGAAGCGAAACTTTGCACTTCAATGGACACAGTCCCTATATAAGCTCGTAGCCTTAAGACAAAACATTCAGTTTATATTTGATAACGATTAGAGGTACAATCTAATCGAAACGTAAAAATAGATAAAAATAAAGACAATGCAAGTCCGACAACCACATTTTAGTCATGTATTTTTTACTTATGATGCAGGAGAATATTCTGGATCAAAATATTACGAATTTTAAAAAAACTTCTAATAGAAAATTTGAAAAAATATTTTCCAAGCAATAAAAACAAGTGTGCATAACAATTTTTCCTAATTTTGTTTCTGCTTTCCAGTGAGATTTCATAGCAGTAGCTCCCAACCTTTTTCTAATCGCGACCCTTTTTCGATATTTGAAGATTTTTTTATTAATAAATGGTTAGAAAAAATATATTTTAGAACTTAATAAAATTAAGATTAAGTATTAGTTGTTAATGATTAATGTGGCAATTGAACTTATATCTGAGTTTAGTTTTTGTCAAGGTCAATCACATGTAGGGGCGGATCCAGCCTCTCTCCTTGGGGGAGGGGGCGGTGATATCGCGAAAGTACAGCATGGCAAGCGAAAATACGTTTCGACGGGGAGGGGGGGAATGACACCGGAAACATTCACATTTCTAGTGTAAAAGGCAGGGTCGGGTCTATTTTTCTGAATTTGAAGCTCTTGGAGAAGGGGAGGATGCCAGCAACATACACGTTCCTAGTATAAGAGTCAGAATCGGGTCTATTTTCCTGAACTCAAAGCCCTTGGGGGGCGGCTATCGCAAGAAAAACAAGTTGTTAAAAGGGGAAGTGCCAGCAGCATACACATTTCTAATATAAAAGGCAGAATTGTTTCTATTTTCCTGAACTCTGAGTTCTTGGGAGAGGGAAGGGGACGATCGCAAGCATATTCCTATACACTATTCAAGAACCAGAGAGAGTAATAAAACTGTTACCAAAACCGCCTACGTACCTACTCTAGTGCTGCAAGTAACTGAGGACTGCCGTAAATCTAATTATATTTAATTATATTAAAATATTATAAGTTTTTATAAATTTACTGCAATAATAAAATTTCGGATAGTTTAATTTTATTTCTGTCTGTCAGCAAAGTATACCTTACAGTGTGTCCTTAGTGATTTATCTTGTTTGCGCTTGTTTTTTTTTTATATTATTTGTGATTAGTAAGATACCCAAAAGATATGGCTTCCACCTCTAAATTTATTCCAAAATCATTAAACTAAGGCATTTTTTCCTCAACGAAAAACTTATTACGATGAATGTTTATGATGCCTTAAGATATCAATATCTAGATAACAATGTTAAAAACTCTGTTGAGATGTGTTCCAACATAATAGGAATTGGAAAATCTACTATGTATTGAATACTGAAGGAGAAAAAAACGACTGGAATTGTTAGTACTCCCAAGCCACATTCGATCACAGACAGACAAAAAACCTCGTTGGAAGAAGAGATGAAAACTGCAATAAAAGGAGTTGTACATACATTTTATTGTGAGAAGCAGATTCCAACCGTTGACAAAATTCTTACTAAAATCAATGAAGATCGGGATTTACCTGAAATTGAAAAAACTGAGCTCTGAAAGTTGCTCAGAGAACTTAATTTTTGCTGAGAAAAACCAGATAGGAAATCTGTTCTTATAGATCGTCCGAAAACTGTCCTTTGAAGAAGGAAATATCTCTCTCAACTAAAAGGGAGTGTTGCTAGAAATAACACAACTTACAAAATTAGTAGTTTAACTGAACTTTTGAAAGTTTTTTTTGGATAAAGTTACTGCGGAAAATTGGGAAAAATCCATATAATAAAAGAATAAAAGAAAATGTGGATCGATCTCATAATCAGTGAGATAGAGGAACCAATTATAATTAATTTGGGTGAAGATAGTTTCACTGACTTTGATTACGAATTAGATACGTACGGGACGGATATTTTTTTTTATCCGCGGAGATTCATTTTAAAGGGGTGAAAAATTATGCTTAAATTTCACCCCACAAACAGTTTTTTGTGAATATATCAAGTTCTAATTAAGATATCGTTACAAAATAAAGTGGCAATTATTTGTTATTTGAAACGAAGTAATACCCACGCATAACATTTCTTAATTTTTATAAGGATAAACCAGCACTTTATTGACGTATTTTAATTCTAAAAATTACTAAATTAAACGGTATTCTCCGAAAATATTTTTTTTATGAATAAGTTGTGTGCTTCCGGGTTTTCGAAAACAAAATTAATAAAAGGGGTTGAATAACTCCAAATACTTTTAGTTTTAACTCAATATCTAATCGAAATATGTTCAAATACTGTACTGAAGAATTTATTCTATCAAGTTTTACTTTTCGCTACCACTTATGACCTACTTCGGAAAAGATGTATTCCTGAAAGTCATGTAAAGGTCAATCTTTAAATTTCTAAATTTGACGAAAGTAATTGCCAACAAAAACTCCCAATTTTAGGACAGGGTGTAACGGACACATGTATTTTTGTAATAAAATTTTTATAAAAAAATTGAACCAACTTCTAAAAGTGCGCTAAATAGTGAAAAATAACTATAAATTTTTATAAGACATTGAAATTTTTGAAGTCGGCGCCAAATTAATATCTGTCTATTTGTGATTTGCATAAACAGATTAAAAATACTTTATTTGTAAATGCTTTCTTACCATAATTTGTATATATCAGTAGTTATTTATTTCATTTAGAAATAATTTCCCGCCGACTTCAAAAATTTGAATGTCTTATAAAAATTTATAGTTATTTTTCACTTTTTAACGCACTTTTAGAAGTTTTTCGATCTTTAGTTTTGAATTCATTATGATATCCATAAATTATTTGAACTAAATATTAATCGAGATTAGTGTTCCTCGCAATAACTCCAAGATGACAAAAAAGTACCAATTTTATCCAAAATTATAAACCACCCTAAAATGAACCACTAAAAATTCTTTGACTCTTGGAGTTCTCCAAATACCAGTGAAATTGTGTCAAACAAATATTTAGTCTGTCATAGTATATCCGCTATGATAAATTTCAAAATAGTTTTAGATTGGTGATATAGACACCAAAACCTTCCAATATATCGATATTTAAAGAACTTGAGAAGTAATTTTCTTAGCCCGATATATTTTATACTACATATTGAGTGTTTATACGCCCCAAGAACCCAGCAATATCAATTTTTGACAAAATCGGAAAATATAAAATTTTCAGTCCCTCATATTGTATCTTATCAATCTAATAGTTGTAAAAAATTAACTTCGTATTCGCAAATCATGACCCCGAAAAACAAATCTGAAGAAATGAGAATAAGGTAAAATTTTCAACCCACCATATTGGATCCGCCATATTGAATTTCAAAAAAAAAATTTTAACGTTTTAATCACTACATAGTATAAAACAAAGTCGCTTTCTCTGTCCCTATGTCCCTTTGTATGCTTAAATCTTTAAAACTACGTACCGGATTTTGATGCGGTTTTTTTCAATAGATAGAGTGATTCAAGAGGAAGGTTTATATGTATAATAACATCCATTAAATAGTGGAGAAATACTGTTATTTTTGAGGTTTCTAATGTGATGTCGTTAATTATCATATTTTTTTCCGCTTACATTGCAAACGCAGGCTGAACCCTACGAGATTTATCAAAATAATGTACTAATTATTTGTACACATTGAAAAGGTCTACAGAAAACTCCGCGATGGTATATGTCTATCTCTCATGGATATCCCACAATAACATTTTTTTGTCATTTACTTTTTACGACAAATAATGGCAAATTTTGAAGCGATTTTAACCAATACAGCATTAATCCTTATCAAATTAAATAGCTTAAATACATTGTTGATTTAATATAGATCTATATGGTCCTTTACAGCACAAGATTTAAATGAATATTTTCGAAGATATTACAGATTTAAAATTGCGGGAAGTAGCGCTTGCGGCGGTACTGGCCGACCGGGGCGGCGGCAGCGTGCCTATAAATAGCGCGTCGGAGGCCGATGTAATAATTGTTGTAAAAATAAAATAAATAGTCACAGTTTTTCTGTCTCTGTCTAATCTAAATCTAAACCCTTCAAATTCCTTTAGTACCAATTTTGGATGAAATCCGGAAATTTAAAATTTTTAGACCGTCATATTGCATCTGACATATTAGATTTTCTTAAAATAATTTTATATTCGCTATTTATATCCTCAAAAACGATTCAGTTCCATATTTGAACAAAGTCGAAAAATGTAAAATTTTTAGTCCGCTATATTGGATTCGCCATATGAAATTCAGGAAAAATATTTTTAAATTCATAATTTACACCCTCAAGAAGCCCCTATATGAGTTTTAGAGGAAATCGAAAAATGTAAAATTTTTATGACGCTATATTGAATCCGCCAGATTGAGTTTTTCAGAAAATATTTCAAATTCTTAATTAACACTAACAAAAATCCTCCAATAGTGATTTTAGACAAAATCGAGAGATGTAGAATCTTTAATCCGCCATCTTAGATCCTCCATATTTAATTTTTTTTTAAATAACTTCAGATTCGTAATGTGCGATTCCAAAAACTCCCCCATATCAATTTTAAAAGAAATCGGACGAAATTAATTTTTCCAAAAAAAAAAAAGGAATTACCACCTATTTAATATTTCAACTGTTTTTTTGAAAAAATAAGACGGTTCGTCAAAATACTGTTTTATTTAATTATAAATTATTTTTATAATAAAGTTTTTATAAAAGAATTGAACCGATTTCTAAAAAGTGCTTAAAAGTGAAAAATAATATAAATTTTTACATGAAATTGAAATTTTTGAAGTCGACGCCAAATTTATACCTGAGAAAATGCGATTCACATAAAAAGATTGAGAAATGCTTTTATTTGTAAATGCTTTTATACCGTAGCTTGTATGTATCTGGTATTTCATTTGGCAATAATTTGACGACGACTTGAAAAATTTCAATTGTTTTTTTTTTCACTTTTTAGGGCTTTTTAAAAGTAGGTAGAATTTTTTTATAAAAATTTTATTTTTCAAATTTTGGTTTTAAATTGAGTTGAGTTTCTAGGTCGCAAAAAAAATCATTTTTTCCAGAGTCGTAGAACACACTAAACTAGACGAAACAAAAATTCTTTTATTATAAGAATTCTTCAAATATCTGTTTTGAATGAAAATGTACCAAACAAATATTTAGTCTGCTGTAGTAAATCCTCTATCTCGAATTTTAAGAAATTAATTTTAGATTCTTAACGATTCCTAAAATTTCCCAATACCGATAATGAAAGAACTTGAGACGTGAAAATTTTTAGTCAAATATATTTTATCCTGCATATTAAGTTGAAAGAAATTAATTTAAGATTGGTAATAGACACCTAGAAACCCTCAATATCAATTTGAACAAAACTGGAAAAATGTAAAATTTGTAGTCCCCCATATTAAA
The DNA here is from genome assembly GCA_034092305.1 of Diaprepes abbreviatus. Taxonomy (NCBI): domain Eukaryota; kingdom Metazoa; phylum Arthropoda; class Insecta; order Coleoptera; family Curculionidae; genus Diaprepes; species Diaprepes abbreviatus. Next base: position 1,697,879 of record JASJET010000135.1, read on the forward strand.
TTGTAAGAAATGAATTTTAAATTCGTAAAAAACCCCCTAATACTAATTTTGAAAAAATGTAAATAGCGTAAAATTTTCAACCCACCCTATTAAATCCGCTATATTGAACTTAACGAAAATAATTTTAAACTTTTAATCTACAACCTCGAAGCCCCCCCAGTACCAATTTTGGCCATAATCCGGAAATGTAAAATTTCTAGACCGCCATATTGCATCTGCCATATTAAATTTTTTTAAACAATTTTAATTTCGGTATTTACACTCCCAAAAACAACCAAATATAAATTTTGAAAGGAATCTAGAGATGTTAAATGTTTAGACCTCCATATTGGATCCGCCATATTTATTTCATAAAAAATAATTTATATTCGTAATATATATCTTCAAAAACACCCCTATATCAATTTGGACAAAATTGAGAGATGTTAAATTTTTTGTTCGCCGCATTGAATTTTGAAAAAATAAATTTCAATTTGTAATTGACGCCTTCAAAACCCCAATTTTTGGACAAAACCAAGAGACGCAAAATTTTTAATTCATCATAAAGAATCCGACATATTGATTTTTTAAAAATTAATTTCAGTTTCGTTATGTACGACCCCGAAACTCTCCCATACTAATTTTGTAGAAAATGGGACAAAAATAATTCTTTTATCCGCCATATTATTACGACCATCTTGAATTTTACTGAACCAATTTCGATCATATTAATGTGGGACCTCCGAAAAACCTTCCTTAATATAATTTAAAAAGTTTGATTCAAATCGGTGCCGCCATTTTGGAGTAATCGATGTACATACATACAAAAACGTACAATGAGATTGAATTTAACTTCCTTCTTTTAAAAGTCGATTGAAAATAGTATTTTACTCGTGGTTTGATTTCAAGACAAATGTTATTTTTACCACCTACCCTTGTCATTTGAAAATAACCGATTATATCCTGCGCATAATATTTATAATAGCGACAATGAAATTCAGTGTTGCCAAAAGTTTTCAAATGAAATTTAAGCTTTTTTTCATTAATGTAAAACGATAGTACCGTCTCATACTTTTAATCAGTCCAGAGATATTCGCCTATGACAGACAGGGAGACAGATTGAGCAGTAAGTGATCCTACAAGTATTCCGCTTTTTCTTTTTAAGATGGGAAACCCTAAAAATATATGATAATCAAGACCTATTAAATTTTCAGAGAGGTTATCAAGTACATATTAACAAACAGCCTAAAAATGATAAGCAGATCAACTTTTTTGACCCTTTTTTGATTTTTAAGTGTACTCATGAAGAAGCTTACTATTTAAAAAAAAGTAATCAATTTCCGGATAAATAATATTAAATAATCCATTCAACTATCGACAGGGTGACCATAAAAATCATTCCCCTATGTTTTATCTATATTATTCGTGAATTGTATACAGTATTAATATTTATAGCAAAATATTACTGACCTTGATTAATAACTATAAGATTGTCTGCTGTTCGCAGTAGAAATAAAAACCTGTTGGTGTGTTTTTAGGATGCTGTTGTGTAAAAATAAACTTGCCTATAATGATAAAATCAATTTTACAAGTGATATTAATCATCATCTATAATTCAAACTTCTTTGAAATTTTTAATAGAATTTAAAAAAAAAACTGTTTAAATATAAATTCTTGACGAAAATATTAATTTTTTCTCGTTAAAAATAGTCTTGACGACAAGTTAAATAATAATTCAATTTGCCTTTTACCATTCAATTGTTAAAAACAAGAAATAAACAGCCATATTCATTAAGAAGGTTTGAGATTTAAACCAGATTTAGTTGCCATGAAAGTACATCTTCTAGTACCATGTTTCAACGGTGATGTTTGTCCATTATATCACCTTTGACGTGCCTAGAAAATAGGGTGCCTTGGTAAATATCGAAGTTTTTGCGAGCTTGAAAATCATTCTCCACTATTTCCTCCGGCTCACACGTTCTAGTTAATAATCCAGACTATCCAACGCCACTCTCCCGAATAGTAGTTGAACCATCTCCCATAATCCTGGTATTGACTTTTTAATCGAGAAAAAAATTCTGGGTATCCACTTCTGAATTCTATTTTAAGTTTTCCATTAATTGACGAGACCTCGTAAAATTCCTCAAAATTTGATAATTCTGCTGTATTTGTATTTAAGAAAGAACCTAAAACCCAACTCGGTATTGTTTTGATAACCGATGGTTCTATATTAATTTGGCGATGACTTCAAAATTCAAAATTTTAAATTAAAGATAAAAATTTATAGAATTATTTAACATGTTTTAACACTTTTTTGAAGGAGCTTTGATTTTTAATCGATTTTAAAAAGTAAAGAACTCAATTAGACCACTATATATATATATATATATATATATATATATATATATATATATATATATATATATATGGCGACTACAACAAGGCGCGGATCCAAAGGGGGAAAGGGGGCGATCTCCCCCCCCCCAAGATCTTTGAGTTCAGGAAAATTGACGCAATTTTGTCTCTTATACTATAGTTTATTAAAGAACTAGGGAGAGTAATAAATCATTTGTTACCCTCTTTTTCTTCGCAAACTACCTGTGTTCTTTAGTCTAGTGTCTTTGGCAAAATCTGTTAGACACATATATTTTTCATAGGAATGGGTTAGAAATTTTATAATCAAAAATACCAGTCTATAATAATGGACGATTTGGGTTGGATAACAATAGATATTTGGAAGTGTGAAGTGTTAAAAAGGATTTTAATCCTTGTCATTGGCGTCGGAAGGGGGTTATTTTATAACTAAGTATTTATGGCATAGAATATTATTTCGGAAATAAACTTAAAATAAAAAGTTTTTATAATATTACTTTATTTCGTATGTTTTCTTAATAATTCACATACATTACAAAATAGAGATAATTTTGACATATTTAACACAAATCACAATTGTATTTTTATTATTTTTAATTTTGGCATAGAAACCGTTTGAGATACATTCAGACTAAAACGTAGCATTATTCTCTCAAAAAATTCTAAGTTATAATTTAAAGTCTTACAAAATACCAATTGTCAAAAATGTAAAAGTTAAACATAGTTTTTTTTGAGCTACCGATCATTTTATTAATAATTAAAAACATTTTTAGGTTATTTGACGTTTCAGTTTATTTATTTCTCAAAGCATTCTTTAGAATTACAATTAAACATTAAAAAGGGATTCAAATGTAATTAATTTTTATATGTTACAATTAAAATTAGACCTACTTATTTTTATTTGTATTGTACTGACTTCTTAATTTAATTTACTTTATTATATGGAAATCCGATAGCCCCAAAAAAATAAAATAAACGTGTTAATTCTACACGCTTAAGAAAAAGACACAAATACAATAACAAAATAATAGAAAAATTACGGCTAATTGGAATTAAATATATATAAAATTAAAGAGTGGGACACCCTAAAATAAAAATGGATAAAAAAGTAAAAAAAAATAAACAACATTAAACAATACAAAAAAAATAACAAAAACCAAAAAAACTAGTTTCCACATTTTGTTTTATTCTTTTATTATATGGATTTTTCCCAATTTTCAAAAGTTCAGCTAAATTACTAGTTTTGTAACTTGTGTTATTTCTAGCAACTCTACCATTTACTTGAGATAGATATTTCCTTCTCCAACGGACAGCTTCCGGACGATCTATAAGAACAGATTTCCTATTTGGTTTTTCCCATCAAAAATTAAGTGCTCTGAACAATTTCCAGAGCTCAGTTCTTTTAATTTCAGGTAAATTCCGATCTTCATTGATCTTAGTTAAAATTTTGTCGACGGTTGAGACCTGCTTCTCATAATAAAATGTATGTATAACTCCTTTTATTGCAGTTTTTATCTCTTCTTCCAACAAGATTTTTCGTCTGTCTCTGATCGAATGGGGCTTGGGAGTACTGACAATTCCAGTCGTTTTTTTCTTCTGCAGAATTCGGTATATAGTAGATTTTCCAACTCCTGTCATGTTGGAACACACCTCAACAGAGCTTTTAACATTATCTAGATATTGATATCTTAAAGCACCATAAACATTCATCGTAATAAGTTTTTAGTTGAGGAAAAAATGCCTTGGTTTAACGATTTTGGAATAAATCTAGATGTGGAAGACATTATCTTTTGGGTATCTCACTAATCTCAAATAATATATAAAAACAAGCGCAAACAAGATAAATCAGTAAGGACACACTGTAAGGTGTACTTTGCTCACTGACAGAAATTAAATTGAAATATCAGAAATTTTATTCTTGCAGTAAATTTATAAAAGCTTATAATATTTAAATATAATTTACCTACGGTACTGGAGCAGGTACGTTGGAGGTTTCGGTAACAGTTTTATTACTCTGTCTAGTTCTTGACTAGAGTATAAGAATGTGTATGCTTGTGATCGCCCCCTCCTTCAAAGAGCTTTAAGTTCAGGAAAATATAACTGATTCTGCCTTTTATATTAGGAATGTTTATGCTGCTAGCATTCCCCCCGTTGACAATTTGTTTTTCTTGCGATAGCCGCCCCCCAAGAGCTTTGAGTTCAGGACAATAGCCCTGATTCTGCCTCTTATACTAGGAATGTGTATGCTGCTGGCATCCCCCCTCTCCAAGAGCTTCAGATTCAGAAAAATAGGCCCGACCCTGCCTTTTACACTAGAAATGGGAATGTTTGTCCCCTCCGTCGACAAGTTGCTTTCGCTTGCCATATTGTACTTTCATGATATCACCTCCCCTCAAAGAGAGAGGCTGGATCCGCCCCTGGCCATAATATGTCCTATAAAAAATAAATATTGTCTGATTTCCTCCAAAATTGGTATGTAAGGTTTTGCGAGATCGTACGAATCTAATGGTGGACGAAATTTTTTTTAAAATTGGTATTGAAGGGTTTTTGAAAGCTTAGGTTATAAATCTAAAATTATTTTCTTAAAATTCAATATCCCCATTAAATTGGTATTTGAAAGATTTTTAGGATCAAAGAATTGTTTGTTACTCAATTTAATATGTTTTATAATAATACAGATTAAAATGATGCAGATAAATTATATGAAAAATATTTATCTTCAGATTAAGATAGACACGTGTTGCCACGCATGCTATTTTACTAATGTAAAGTGTTAGTGACTATTTTTTCAGCGGCAGCCATTTTATATGTGGCAAACAAAGGATTGGATCTTAATTGATAAGCGTTTTTGTAAAATGAGGTGGTGATTATTAAAAAAGAGTACACATTATCAAGGTGAATGTTTCAGTCTATAGTTATAGAAGTTGAAACAAAGGAGCTTTGAATTGCTTTGCACAAGTAAAAATAGTGCGGATGCTCAACTTTATACTAAATTTTTTGGAACTTAGAGTAACATTTCGATAAAGATGTTTTAACATGTTGTTGCCAGTTACATATTATATGTTTAAATTCAGTTATTTATGATAGTTTTAATGTTTGCCATTTAAAATTTGACTTTTAAAGTATTTTTTTTCTTTCAGAAATTGCATATTTCCAGAGGCGTAAGAATTTTTTTTTGTTTAAATTTTTGCAAATTATCTTTTTAAAATCAAGATTTTAATTTTCTATTTAAATCGATGTTTTATTGACAGATCATTTTTTTAACAAAAATTTAAAAACATGAAAGTTTTCGTTTTCTTAAGGCTTTAGAAAAACGTAAAATTTTGATTTCTGATTAATATGAATACTGGGAACCATAAAAATTTTAGACCCTTTGATCAGCAGCTAAAAAAGGTAAATCTATTAGTTTATAATTTGTTGTCTGTTTACCTTTTAATATGCAATGTTTTATTTTTTAATCGACTTCTAAAAGAAGGAGGTTCTTAATCTGTCGAGTATGTATGTTTTTTTATGTATGTACACGGATTACTCCGGAACGGCGACACCGATTTGAATGAAATTTTCTACACTATGTTCAGGAAGTTGCTACGGTGGTTCCATATTTTTTTAGATGAAATTGGTGCAGTAAAATCCAAGATGGCGCTTACAATATGGCGGCCAAAAAAATTAATTTTGTTCTATTTTTTCCAAAATTGGTATGGAGGAATTTTTGGCGTTGTACCCAACGAATCTGACATTATTTTTAAAAAATTCAAAATGGCGGACCCAATATGGCGGACAAAAAAATTTAATTTCGTCCGATTTTCTCCAAAATTGGTGTGGGGAAGTTTTCGAGGTTGCACATAACGAATTCGAAACATTTTTAAAAAATTCAATATGGCGGATCCAATATAGCGGACAAAAAAATCAATTTTGTCCGATTTTCTGCAAAAGTGGTATGAGGGAGTTTTTGGGGCCTCACATAACGAATCTGAAATTATTTTTTAAAAATTCAATATGGCGGATCCAATATAGCGGACAAAAAAATCAATTTTGTTCGATTTTCACCAAAATTGATACGGGAGAGTTTTCGGGGCCACACATGACGAATTTAAATTTATTTTTTAAAAATTCAATATAGCGTATCCAATATGGTGGATAAAAAATTAATTTTGTCAGATTTTTTTCAAAATTGATATGATAGCACATTACGAATTTGATATTATTTAAAAAAAAATAAATATGGAGGATCTAAGATGGAGGATTAAAGATTCTACATGTTTCGATTTTGTTTAGAGTCAGCATTGAGAGATTTTTGTTAGTGTTAATTACGAAATTAAAATATTTTTTGAAAAACTCAATCTGGCGGATTCAATATGGGGTCCTAAAAATTTTAAATTTTTCGACCTCCTCCAAAACTGATATAAAAGGTTCTTGAAGGTGTAAATTATGAATTTAATAGTATTTTTTCTGGATTAAATATGGCGAACGCAATATAGCTGACTAAAAATTTTACATTTTTTGATTTTGTTCAAATGTGGAACTGAATCGTTTTTGAGGATGTAAATAGCGAATATAAAATTATTTTAAGAAAATCTAATATGTCAGATGCAATACGACCGTTTAGAAATTTTAAATTTCTGGATTTCATTTAAAATTGGTACTAGGGGGCTTTGAAGGGTTTAGATTTAGATTAGATTAGGACGTTAAAATTATTTTTTTGCAATTCAATATGGCAGATTTAATATGGTTAAATTTGAAAATTCGCATTTTTTCAGATTTAGTATTAGGAGGTTGGGGGGTGGTGCATTACGAATATGAAGTAAATTTTTTACAACTATTAGATTGATAAGATAAAATATGAGGGACTAAAAATTTTACATTTACATATCGGGTTAAGAAATTTACGTCTCAAATTCTTTAAATATCAATATTGGTAGGTTTTGGGGCCTATATTACCAATCTAAAATTAATTTGAAATTTAAGATTGTGAATTTACTATGACAGACTAAATATTTGTTTGACACAATTTTATTTGTATTTGGAGAACTCTAAGAATCAAAGAATTTTTAGGGGTTCATTTTAGGGTGATGTACAATTATGGATAAAATGGGTACTTTTTTGGCATCTTGGAGTCATTGCGAGGTACACTAATTTCGATTAGCACTTATCTTATCAGTTCTTTTATAGAAAAACATTATTGCATGTAAGAAAGTAATAATTTCGTATAGAAAACTTAATTTATCACAAGGTGTATATTTTGAGACAGAAAAGTAAGAAGTACTTTACGAAATATATTGAAATTACCTTCAAAATTTTATTATCATTTTAGTTAACAAATAAAATATCCAAATAATGCTTTGATTAGTTTAAATTTTTTCAGGATATGTGGCACGTGGTAAAAACTTGACCTGCAAAGTTAGAAGTTCCCTTTCTTTCCTAATCTAAGTATTTATCCTATTGTTATTAAAAAAATTTTGCCCTCACTTAGTTGTTTAAGATGAAATTGATGGCATATATGTATGTTGCAGTATGCTACTATATATTCTGATGAAGGTAAAATAAATTACCGAAACGTCAATGACATCTGATTTACGTTTTTGATTTCCTTTTTAAATGGATCACAATCCCAAAAAATGTATGTATGCCTATTACTTAAGAACGGCTAAACCGATTTGAATGATATCCTTTGCGTTATTTGTGGGAAATTCTCATATTATTTTCCCCGAACTTGGTTCAGTAAAATCCGCGTTGGTGCTTATAACATGACAAAAAAATTAATTCTGTCCGATTTCCTCCAAATTTGGTTTGGGGGAGTGTTCAGGATCACCCAAAATGATTCTAAAGTTATTTAAAAAAAATCATTATGACAGATTAAAAATTTGACATCCCTCGTTTTGGTTCAAAATGGATGTTGAGAGTTTTTATGAGTGTAGATTATGAATTAATTTTGTTTCAAAAATTGAATATGACGCATCCAATATGGAGGACTAAAAATTTTAAATCTTCTGATTCTGTTTAAAACTGTTTTGAGAAGGTTTTTGGGGATGTAAGTTACGAATCTAGAATTATTTGAAGAAAATTTATTAGTAGATTAAAAATTTCACATCTCTCGATTCTGTTCAAAATTACTAGAGAGTTTCTAAGAATATAAAAAATATATAAATTTTTTTGAAAACTTCAATCTGGGGGCCCAGTATGACGGTATTCGGGGGTTTTCAGGTTTGTAGGTTACGAATAAAAAATTAATTTTTTAAAATTAAATACAACAGATATGATATGGTGGACCAGAAATTTTACGTTTCCGATTTCGTTCAAAGTTCAAAGATGTCGGACTAAAAAATTTACATTAATCAAGTTCGCTTCATATCGGTATCAGAGGGTTCTTGAGGGCGTATACAGGGTGATTCAAAAATCGATCACGAAACTTAAGGGGGTGATTCTACTTGACAAAATAAGGGTAGAGCTTCATATAATTTTTTTTCAAAATGTCATTCGTTTTCGAGTTACAAGCCGTCCAAGTTCAAGTTTTTATTTTTTGTTTTTTGAATTACTCGCTTACAGGAAAACCGATTTGACTAATATTTGAAAGATAGGCTAAGTCTTCTGCGCTTCATCATTTTAGTAACAATTCACATTGATTGTTTGCCGCTAGAGGGCACTTTACCTACATTGAAAATTGTTTTTTTGTCATAATTTTTTAGTGTTGACAGCTACAGTAGTTTTTGGCATAATTTCTGAAAGACTGATGCCAGGCCTTTAAAAAAGGTGCTCTTTATTTACATCGCTAAACCCAACGGTTTAGATGTAAATCACCCTTAAAAATTAAGTGGTAAATTTACTTTTCTCATTTCATTACCACCAGCTACCAGGTAAATAGCTATCAAAGTATACTAGAGCTGTCAGTTTAACATCAAATAAATTCGCTTTTTAAACTATTTAATTTATAATCTTAAAATAACTAATAATGGCTAATCACCAATATTCAAATATCGAATATTGTGATATCTATTTTTGTTATGGAAAAGCAAATGGTAATGCAGAGTTGGCAAGAAGATATTATATGGAGAGTTATCCGGAAAGAAATATCCCTCATGCTCAAACATTTTCCAGTGTGCACAGGAGGCTTGCGGAATGTGGTTCCTTTAAAAGTTATAATGGAAATAGGGGAAGACCTAGAACTGCTAGAAACGTGCAACAAGAAGAAAGAGTGCTTGAAATTATTGAAGATAATCCAGGTATTAGTACTAGAAAATTTGGAATGAAGTGCGGCTCTGTCAGGCTAGTTCATGGAGGATACTAAGAGAAGAACAACTCTACCCGTTTCATTAAAAAAAGGTGCAGGCTCTTTATGACGATGATCGGCCGAGACGGTTGGAAATGTGCAATCAGATCCTAGCTAAGTATGAACACGATAATCGATTAATTGGCGTCATATTATTCACTGACGAAGCTGGTTTCACTCGTGATGGCATAACAAATCTACACAACATCCACACATATGCTTACGAGAACCCAAACAATGTGGTAGAAACGAAACATCAGCGTAGATTTTCACTAAATATGTGGGCAGGGATAATAGGAGATTACCTTATTGATCCTCATTTCTTTGATGGCCCATTAACTGGTGACGTATACTTAGATTTTATCCAAAATCGTCTCCCATTGTATCTGGAAGATGTGCCATTGGAAGTAAGGGCCAACATGTGGATCCTCCAAGACGGAGCTCCGCCCCACTTTAGTATACGTGTCCGACAGTATTTGAATGCAACGTATCCTGAGCGATGGATAGGACGAAGTGGACCATTGGCATGGGCAGCGAGGTCACCAGACCTTAATCCTATGGATTTTTTCTTTTGGGGTCATTTGAAACAATTGGTGTACGATATTCCAGTAATCAACGTCGAGGATCTTCGCTTCAGGATAATCGAAAAGTGCCAAATTATTAAAGAAACACCAGGAATTTTTCATCGAGTTAGGCGACATTTTTTGAAGAGTGTTAGGAAATGTATTGAAGAAAATGGGGGACATTTTGAGAATCTTTTTTAGTTTGTTTAGTACTGTTTCACTAATTTTTATCAATTAAATGTATATCGCAATAATCCATAATATGAATATTTACTGATTAGCCATTATTAGTTATTTTAAGATTATAAATTAAATAGTTTAAAAAGCGAATTTATTTGATGTTAAACTGACAGCTCTAGTATACTTTGATAGCTATTTACCTGGTAGCTGGTGGTAATGAAATGAGAAAAGTAAATTTACCACTTAATTTTTAAGGGTGATTTACGTCTAAACCGTTGGGTTTAGCGATGTAAATAAAGAGCACCTTTTTTAAAGGCCTGGCATCAGTCTTTCAGAAATTATGCCAAAAACTACTTTAGCTGTCAACACTAAAAAATTATGACAAAAAAACAATTTTCAATGTAGGTAAAGTGCCCTCTAGCGGCAAACAATCAATGTGAATTGTTACTAAAATGATGAAGCGCAGAAGACTTAGCCTATCTTTCAAATATTAGTCAAATCGGTTTTCCTGTAAGCGAGTAATTCAAAAAACAAAAAATAAAAACTTGAACTTGGACGGCTTGTAACTCGAAAACGAATGACATTTTGAAAAAAAATTATATGAAGCTCTACCCTTATTTTGTCAAGTAGAATCACCCACTTAAGTTTCGTGATCGATTTTTGAATCACCCTGTATAACGAATCTAAAATTAATTTCTTAAAATTCAAGACAGCGGATTTACTATGGCAGACTAAATATTTGTTTAATCAATTGTCATTCAAAACTGACAATTCTCAGAATGTTGTTCAGTTTAGTGTTTTTACAACTTTAGATAAAATGGGTACTCTTTTGCGACCTTGGAAACATTGCGAGGTATATCACCCATCTCGCTTAGTAATTAGTTCAAATAATTTATGGATATTATAGTTTTTGTGTATATAAGAAACTATGATTTTTTCCCCTTAATTTTTCACTAAGGCTCAGTTTCACAACGTGTGGTTACCAAAAGATTAGAATCGCCTTGGTTTAATTGATGGTTTAGGTTTTACCGTTAACCATGAGTTAATTTTATCATCTTGTGGTTACTTGCTTAACTAAGAAAACAAAACCTCATTACTTGCGCTTTTTGCTTACGCAAGATCTATTTAATTTATATTAGTTGGCTCCTGGATTGATTTTACTAAAAGTTTTTGTTTAGTTTTGTTGGGAAGAGTTATTATAAAAGTTAATTTTAGACTGGCTCATAAACCATTTGACTTTAGAAATTTAGTTTAAACGGCAGTTTATACTATTTCCTAAGAAGAATTTTTAAATATTTAGTCAGATTCACTAAGACGGTTTAAAACTTGGACCTGATCTAGTTGCCATGGAACTTAAATCTTCTAATCGGTCAGTTTTGTTTATATTATTGTCATAATTTATATTATGTTTAAAACTTGCTTGACTTATTGTTGTTCTTGTCACTTTAAACCTTCTGCTATCAATTTAGAACGGGTTTAAAATTAAATGACGTTAGTAAATTTTCAGCTCTAAAAGAGAAAAACAATATACAGTTCCGTTTAAACTAAATTTCTGAGATCAATGTTTTATCAGCTAACCAAAACTAACAGGGTTTATACCTAGGAGAACCTCTATTACACAAACCCATTCATTATATAAATAACTAGCGACCCGCCCCGGCTTCGCACGGGTGCAATGCTGATACTAAATACACTACAGAAAAACTGTGACTATTTATTTTATTTTTACAACAATTATTACATCGGCCTCCGACGCGCTATTTATAGGCACGCTGCCGCCGCCCCGGTCGGCCAGTACCGCCGCAAGCGCTACTTCCCGCAATTTTAAATCTGTAATATCTTCGAAAATATTCATTTAAATCTTGTGCTGTAAAGGACCATATAGATTTATATTAAATCAACAATGTATTTAAGCTATTTAATTGGATAAGGATTAATGCTGTATTGGTTAAAATCGCTTCAAAATTTGCCATTATTTGTCGTAAAAAGTAAATGACAAAAAAATGTTATTGTGGGATATCCATGAGAGATAGACATATACCATCGCGGAGTTTTCTGTAGACCTTTTCAATGTGTACAAATAATTAGTACATTATTTTGATAAATCTCGTAGGGTTCAGCCTGCGTTTGCAATGTAAGCGGAAAAAAATATGATAATTAACGACATCACATTAGAAACCTCAAAAATAACAGTATTTCTCCACTATTTAATGGATGTTATTATACATATAAACCTTCCTCTTGAATCACTCTATCTATTGAAAAAAACCGCATCAAAATCCGGTGCGTAGTTTTAAAGATTTAAGCATACAAAGGGACATAGGGACAGAGAAAGCGACTTTGTTTTATACTATGTAGTGATAAGATATATTTAAATTAATTTTTTTTTAAAATACCGTAAAAAATAGAAGTTAGCTGTGAAGAGCAACATTTCTTCTTTGTTTATTATTTTAATAACGGCAATAAACATATTTTTATAATATTTAAGTACCAACTTTAGCAAATAAAAGTGAATCAGAGGTTTGGTAACCAATCACTCTTTATTTGGGAAACTCCTGGTTTTGAAATCTTACCATCGATTGTGAAACTGGGGCTAAATCTCATTTTTTTTTCAATGTTTTCTTGTTTTTAAGGAAAAAATAACTTCATATTCATATTCAAAACCATCGAAAATATAAAAATGAAGTGGTTCTAAGGACTAGAACGCCATAGTACGATACTACTATTTCTAAGTGACTTTTTCGGGGTATCGCGCTCACCTAACTAAAAAAACCTACTTACCATCTATGGGCCATCTGCAGAGTAACATATTCCACATTTATTACAGCACTCAAATTTTTTTTGTTCTTTTTGCTTAGTTTGGTTTATTTATAATAATTAATCTGACCTAACCAATTTTTTTGGGTGAAAATTAACCTAACTATTGGTGAAAACACAAATGAAACCATCAAATAATTCAAATATTTTTTTTATTTCATTGCTAATAAATCATTAATAATATTCAATACAGTAATAAAAGTCCAAATTCGTGTAGTAGTTCAAACTTAAAAAAGTGAGAGAGACTGTGAAACATAGAAATTAAAATGTACATAAAAAAGAGACAGCCTATAAAAAAATCTCTCACGATAATATGCATGTAGTCAGTCTTAATAACAAAACGTACACAATTTGATTCCTTAACTAAATATTAGCGCCAATATACATCACTAGAATTACAGAGAACATAAAGAAATTATATACAAGTATAGTAACTCTCGAAACAATAATGTCTAACACATTTTGGTAACCGAGTAAAATTGGAAAAACTTTTCAAACAAAAAAAGATAATCAAATATTTTAAAATAAGAGTCCAAAATTTGGCACAATTTAAATTGAATATTTTGGAAAGTTTTTCAATAAACAAAATGGCGCTCTAAAACATATAATACAAATTGCACTAGAGGGGTTATTATAACCACTATGCCTATCAGGAAATTTCGAAAAACAATTCGAAAATGTCCTAAAAAATTAAATATAATTCGGTAACATTAAATTTAATCTGAAAGACAGGAGGTGACAAAGTATGATTTTAAAAAATCAAAAAGTTTTTGAAATATTATTTTCACACCCTGTATAATCTATATTAAATTTAATATTACTTAAATTATCGTAAGAGCTGAGACCATCACCAAATTAAATTTAATAAAATTTGACAATTTTCGAACAATTTATCGAGATTTTAAGTAAATTCCCAATCCTACTTACAAGTGAAGATTTTTTTAAAACAAAAAATCACGCGGGAAATTAAATGGTCTTAAGATAATCAATATTAGTGAAACAGTTATTTGCCCCCCCTTTTGCTTTTAATTATTCCAAAATAAGTACATAATCCGCAAACAGCTGCAAATACTTTTTGCAGATAGACGGATATTTTTTAAAATATATTAGTTTTTATTTCCAGCATCACAAAATGTCACATCAAAAAATAATTTTCCGATGTGCCATTTTGTGATGTTGAAAATAGAAACTAAACCCTTAAGTCTATGCGACAGATACGTAAATTCTAAAAATAACTTTTACTATAGAATAGGAAATTTACCCCTTACAAAATATAAATGTCAAAAAACGAACATGTATACTTCGTTAAAAATCTTGGCACATAAATTTTCCTATCAAGGGACTAAAAATTAAATTGGCACAATTTAACTGAGGTAGTTACGTCATCTGTAAAAGATACTATAAATTACCTATCGCCAACAAAACATTATTATGTACAAACAACTCACATTTACTTGGAAATGAACAAATATCAAAATTTTGCGTTGTTCACATTTTATTGCAATATTTTTTTATTACTTCAAGAGAATAATAAACCCTATTTTATGAACCAACCTTTCTTTTTAGGTCTGTAAATTTTGAAAAAAATTTTACAAATATAAAAAGCTGTCGTTGGTCTTCAACTATCGTCTATTTTTTTTATACACCTTTTATAATTTTTTTTTGCTTAGTTAATTTGAATCTAAAGTTTTGTACATTGACATTAAAGATTATCTTAAATTTATAATCTTTCTGATATATAAATATTTATATTCTATCTTATAACTGAGATTCTGAGGTATTGCTGTTGGTTAAGTATTGTTGAGAATATAAAAAATAAATTTTTGAGCAATTATGTTTTCGAAATGACGAAACATGATTTTTACTAGATATTTTATCAACTAGATCTAAAAATAAAATTTTTAACTACAGATATTTTACAAGAATTTTTTTTTTCTGTGTATCTACAAAAAACGAAATTATCGTAAAGTAAGTCGAAAATTTTTTGATTTTTTTTTAAATTTTTTATGCTATTTTTTTACTTGAACAGAAATTATATATCTCTTATGTCCTTAAAACTAGTAGAAATCATGCCCCTAAAATTTAACTATGTGAAAAATTAGAGACAATGAAACAATAAACAATATATACAACAACTATAAATCATTTCTTAAAATGGCAACAATAATTAAGTAGAAATGTGCCATGAGGTAAACAAATAAATACCAATAATAATATCAACTTTATTTACACAATACGAACCATGATTCGAACGGGACCCCCCGTTAGGGCTTCGGTCATTGTTAAAGCTTTAGCTTCTCATTGCACTAAGTTTCTCCTTTTTTCTGGCATGGGTGTCCATGTGCTTGACCATATGATCTTTCCTGATAAATCCTTTTTGGCAAATCTTACAAGCATAGGGTTTACGCCCTGTATGACAGCAAATATGTCTTCTTAGATCGGTTTTGTGATTAAACATCTTGGGGCACATATCACATTTATGTGGCTTATCCCCTGCATGCTTCTTTGCATGCACTTTGTAAGTGTTATCATCTGGAAAACGTTTGCCGCATCGTTGACATTTGAAAGGCTTGTCCCCATTATGACAGGTCTTGTTATGTTGAGTCAAGTAACAAGGTCTATTAAATACCTTATCGCAATCATAGCATTTGGTCTTGCTTTCATCCTGATCAGGAACAGTAGTGGAAGTGATACTTGGACTTCCAGCAGCAGTGTTTTCCTCGTAATTCTCTTTGCTTTCGCCTTGTGCGTCAGTTGTAATGACCAAAGGTTGGTTCATAGGTTCAACCAAGGGTTGCGAAGCACCCGTTGTTGCGTATGTTGCGTTTGCATGCTCTTGAAGCGTTTCGGCTACATCTTGATAGCTAATTTCCATATTAGCATCATTGTTATTATTATTAAGGGTAGTTGGTGAATATTGAGGAAGCTGATGAACGTCTTCAGTTGATTGCTGCATTACTGGGGTTGTAAGAATAGCTATTTTATATTGGCTTCCATCATCGTCTTTAAGCGCCAAATTTCTAGTGGCCTCGGTCAAATCAAATGCTTCAGTCGTGAAATAAGTATAAGCAGCTGGAGCCGTTGCCGGCGCCAAACCCCCCACGTTCGCGAAATCTACGCCAAACCGATGCGCTTGGATCTGCGCAAAACTTGGCAGTGGTTGAATTTCATTTTGGACTACGAATTGTATTTCACCAGTAGTATTGAGGTTGCTGGTGGTATCCGTAGCCTGCGAAACGTGGGGGGCCGACCCGTTTGGGTACATCTGAAACTGGGTGGCTTCCATAGGTGGCATCATAGGGGGTTGCGACATCATATTGAAACTGTGAGGTGGTGCCATTGAAAGCAGGCCCCTCGAATCTGGTGGCGAGAGGCCTGCCTCCCCGTTTGGGGGACTTCCATTGGGCATATTTGAAAAACCTGAATTTTGCATCATATGACCTCCAAGAGGACTTGGATTTCCAAGCGGTGTGTGATGTTGCGCTATCGGTGAATGCATTGGAGGCGTATGATGCATCCCTTGTCGATCGTAAGGACCGTTTGGAGGATGTTGGAGTAAGCCGGGCATTGAAGTTAACCGATTATCGAATTGAGGTCCCATTCCGTTGCTGTCTTCCCCTTTGATATCCTCCCTTGGACTACCAGAGTTTGCTCTGTTATCATCTTTTATTGACGTTGAATCTCTAGATGGATGATGATGTGCGCTAATTGGCAATGTTGCTGGATCAGGTTGACCACTTGATTTAACAGCATTCTTATGCAAGGTGGTGTTATAGTGTCGTTTTAAATGCCCAGAACTAGTAAACCATTTATTGCATGCAGTGCATTGGTAAGTTTTCGGCCTGCGGGCTTCATTAGACTTCCAATTGGCGCCTTTGGAAGATGAATTAGGTGGTGGACCCGCGTTCGCGGTAGGAACTTGAGGAACCTGAGTGCTAGAGATCACAGAGCTTGGAGGAGTTGGCAAGTGTTCAAAGGATCTGTATGACTGCTGGTTAGTTGTAGCCATTTCAGGATTGGACGACGATACGCCGTTGTTAATAAAGTTTTGGTTTCCCATTTGATGAGGTTGGAATAATTTTTGATCAGCAGAAAACATTTTGTTTTCCGTAATATTTGGCAAATTAGAAAACATTTTCTGATCCCCTGAGTCATTAATATACATATTGTGCTCACCTTGAAATATATTAGGTTGCTGCTGCGGCGATGGCTGCCAAGAATTCAACATTGCAGACACTGAGTGTGGATTGGTAGACTCGCCGTTCGGTCGCTTGTCTTCTTCTTTACCTTCTGGCCAAACAGGGTGGACTACTTTATGAGAATCAAGATCAAGAATCTCACTTTGAGATGCATCTTCTTCTTTGATCTGATTTTGTTGATCAAACATAAAATGTTGGTTGTTTTGCGCGTATTGAGATTGAACTTGAGGGTTATTAGAATGCGTAAGGTTATTGTGCTCAATAAGCTGAGCTGCAGTCTCACAAACATACCCACATTTGTCACATTGTTTTGGACTAGGTGACGGAGTTGGTTGTGGTGGATATGCGGGGCTAACAGAAGGAACAGCTACTTGAGATTTTGGTCGCTCGAAAGATTGAACGCCATAGGGATGATAACGAAAAACATTGCTAACGGAATGTTTGTTTATCACCATATCTTGATTATATGTAGCATCCATACTAAAGAACTGTTGTTGTTCGTTGAAATTAGAAAATGAATTCTGATAATGGGGCTGTTGTGCGCCAGGTGAATTGCCTTCACTCTTAACCAACGGGAAATTTTGAAAATTTGGCGAGAATGCGGAATTTTCATGATTTTGATATGGAGAAGAAGCACTTTGATAGCTTTGAGGTGTAGGAGGATGACCATAAATGGCTTCAGGTGTTGTACGATGGTATTCAGGGCTTTTTTTCTGAATATCAGAATTATCCGGTGGTACAGAGTTATTGGAAGAAAACTCACGTTTTAATCCTGCAGCTGTTTTTGTCATGTTATTGTTTTTTTCTTCGTTAGAATTCTGTGCTTTCACCGCCCACTGTTGCATTAAATTTTCCTGATGATATTGAAGATGAACTTCCAATGACTCTGCAGAATTAAGGGCCAATCCACATTCTTTGCACTGAAATGGTTGTTGAAACGACTGTACTCCACTGTTGCTCGCCATTTAAATAATACACTTGTTAATCTTGTCCAACTTTTAAAAACAAAAAAAAGTCCAAACGAAAAAATACAACGGTCACTCGTTTAATATCATAACATGTCAAGAGTTTTTAAGTCCGGTGGCGAAGGATAACAAAATCTACTTTCAAGTCCGAGCGCGAATTGAAGCATGTCCACAAAAAGCAAAATAAAATTAACCGAAAAAATAAAAGAGTTTTTGAACGTGTACTTTAGCCCATCGTGAGGGCGTCACTCGATTCTTAATTCTGACATATTTCACTGACCGGTGCGCTGATAAAGTTCTCGAATAACACGGCACGTAGTATATTTCACTTGACTGTGTCTTTCACTGACTCTCTCTTGCGACTACCTTCCGTGCTGGACAGCCGACAACTGATCTCAGACTGCCGGTCCTTCTCTTTAATTTCGGGGGT
The DNA here is from genome assembly GCA_034092305.1 of Diaprepes abbreviatus. Classification (NCBI taxonomy): domain Eukaryota; kingdom Metazoa; phylum Arthropoda; class Insecta; order Coleoptera; family Curculionidae; genus Diaprepes; species Diaprepes abbreviatus. Next base: position 1,716,649 of record JASJET010000135.1, read on the forward strand.
CCAACGTGCGTGTATAGTTTCGCAACTTCGCATAGGCCGCTCTCGGCCAATGGGGTGGCCCGAATTAATGCCCAAAGGGTGTGGAGGGGGGTAGTAAGATGCTGCATTTTTGAACATAGACAACTCGCTGGATTATGATGCTTACACTAGCCCGGATTAGGGGGCAGTAAAATAGAGGGGGTGGAGGGAGCAAGATTATTATGAGTTTGCAAAAAAGATATTTGGGGGTGGTGTTTGATTGTTTTAGAGGGGAGAGGGTTGGAATTTGGATTAAGGTGGAAAAGGTAATTAATAAAACAAACAAGGAAGAAAAATTGAATTATTATGGTTATGAGATGTTTTATGTGCGTTTTTTTATAAAAATATATGCATTTTTACAGAATAAAATTTTTATACTGACTATATATATGTTTACTACAACTTACTTTTCAAATTATTTTTTCGGTTTTATGTTTTAAATTTAAGAAAACGTAAAAAACACCAGTTAACTCTGCTTATTTCGGGGATGATAATTAAATATATTCAAGTGTTCAGGAACCATATATCAAAAATACTTCCGCTCTCTCTTCTATTTGCAAAAATTAATCAATTTTTGAGAATTTTTAAATTTTACGCCATGCCGATGAAAAAATAAATAATGTTAACTTTACGAAAAAACATATACAGATAATTTTAAAACGTAAGAGTGGACATTATTTAAAACAGTTTGAAAAAATATAAATTTTTATAGAAATAATTACTAAATAAAATTAATAGTAAACTAAATTTACACTAATACTACAACAATACAAAGTATTAATTACCTTTTTTTTTATATGTATCTTTTTGCTAGTGTCAAAATATATTTTACCGGCATATTTTTACCTCCCTTCCTCTTACGTAATCATCGTAATTTTATCAAAAAAACCATACTTCTAATCCAAAATAGAATTGACGTATCTGCCAGTTGATCATTTCGTATGCCCCTTTGTTAGTTTTATTTTGTTTTAAGATATTTTTGAAACAGTTTTATTGGGTGGATTATCCATCATACCAAGATTAAATAATTTTCAAAGACACTTACTATATTCTCTCTCATATTTAAATTTTACCAAAAATACTCCTTCCCCGATGATTCTAAAATTACATAAATTCATAAGCTATGAATAATATTATGAAAATATTTCTCAGCTTTCCGCATTGCAAATATAAAAATGTTTAATATTAATATGTGAATTTACACTAAAACTATAACCACAAGCCACTGTTTCCAGTATTAATTACCATTTTTTTTATATGCATCTCTGTGTTAGTGCCAAAGTATATTTTACCTCTATTTCTTTCATATAATCATCATAAATTTAACAAAAAAAAAAAACATACCTCTAAACCAAAATAGAATTGATGTATCTGCCATTTGATCAATTCATATGCCCATTTGTTATTTTAAATTTGATTCAAGATATTTTCGAAACTATCTATCATACCAAAGCTAAATAATTTTCAAAGACATTTGCGTCTAAAAAACGTTTTTATCTACAATACCAATATTCTCTCTCATATTTAAATTTAACAAAAATACTCCTACCCTGACGATTCTAAAATTACTTGCATTCATAATCCATGAATAATATTTATGAAAATGTTTCTCAGCTGATTGCAAATATAAAAATGTTTAATATTAAGATGTGAAACAAATCATACAAAAATGTCTATCAACTAAACTGTCTTAAAAGGTCCACTTTCAGTTTGTGTCTTTAATAAAAATTATCCTATAAACTAACATTTTAGATGGTTAATTTTCTTGAAGAAGTTCTAAGTTTACCCCAAAACAACTTCAAAAATCTTTTAGCATATATGTTTAAAACAACTTCGAAATACTAGTTGTTGCATATCAGTGTGTCTCGAAAGCTTCAAAAAATAAAGCTTTATGTGGATATATTTATCATAACTTGCATTTCAAATTATTTTTGCTGTTTTTATCAAAAATATGAATATTCTCTCCTATATTTAAATTTTACCAAAAACACTCTTTCACTGTCTATTCTAAAATTTACTAAACTACGAAGAATATTAGGAAAACGTTATTCAGTTTATGTTCATAATAATTTGTAAAACAAATCATAACAATTAAATGAACATTAACTAAACTAGTTTAAAAGGTCCACTTTCATTTTTTTTTACTAGATTACCCGCCTGTAACAAAATATAAATCGGAGATTACTGAATTTTAACAAATTAACCTGTAAAAGAAAATTCTAGCAACTACTAATTTTCTGAAAGGAATCCTAATTTTGCTACAAAACAATTTAAAAATTGGTCTCAAAAATCTTTTCAAATATATATTTATAACAACGTCAAAACGCTAGTTGTTGCACATATCAATAAATCTGTTTCGAAACTTTAGAAAAAAGCTTTATATTTTACCATAATTTTTCTTTCATATTATTTCTTCAGATATTTCTTTTAATTTAAAGAAAACGTAAAAAAGGCAAGTAGAGTTCTAAAAATCATTGCATTGATCTAGAATATGAATATTCTCCCCAATATTTAAATTTTACCAAAAACTCTCTTTCACTGTCTATTCTAAAATTTACTTAACTACGAAAAACATTATGAAAACATTGTTCAGTTTATGTTAGTAATAATTTGTAAAACAAATCATACCAATTAAATATACATTTACTATACTATTTTAAAAGGTCCACTTTCAGTTTTTTTTACATTAGTAAAAATGACGTCTCATCTCGTGTCTTAATATATATATTTATAACAACGTCAAACGCTAGTTGTTGCACATATCTATAAATCTATTTCGAAACCTTAGAAAAAAAGCTTTATATTTTACCATAATTTTTTTCATAACAATTAAATGAACATTAACTAAACTATTTTAAAAGGTCCACATTCAGTTTTTTTTTATATTAGATTACCCGCCTGTAACAAAATATAAATTGGAGATTACTGAATTTTAACAAATTAACCTGTAAAAGAAAATTCTAGTAACTACTAATTTTCTGAAAGGAACCCTAATTTTGCTACAAAACAATTTAAAAAATGGCCTCAAAAATCTTTTCAAATATATATTTATAACAACGTCAAACGCTAGTTGTTGCACATATCTATAAATCTGTTTCCAAACCTTAGAAAAAAGCTTTATATTTTACCATAATTTTTCTTTCAAATTATTTCTTCAGATATTTCTTTTAATTTAAAGACAACGTAAAAAAGGCAAGTAGAGTTCTAAAAATCATAGCATTGATCTAGAATATGAATATTCTCCCCAATATTTAAATTTTACCAAAAACTCTCTTTCACTGTCTATTCTAAAATTTACTTAACTACGAAAAACATTATGAAAACATTGTTCAGTTTATGTTAGTAATAATTTGTAAAACAAATCATACCAATTAAATATACATTTACTATACTATTTTAAAAGGTCCACTTTCAGTTTTTTTTACATTAGTAAAAATGACGTCTCATCTCGTGTCTTAATATATATATTTATAACAACGTCAAACGCTAGTTGTTGCACATATCTATAAATCTATTTCGAAACCTTAGAAAAAAAGCTTTATATTTTACCATAATTTTTCTTTCAAATTATTTCTTCAGATATTTCTTTTAATTTAAAGACAACGTAAAAAAGGCAAGTAGAGTTCTAAAAATCATTGCATTGATCTAGAATATGAATATTCTCCCCAATATTTAAATTTTACCAAAAACTCTCTTTCACTGTCTATTCTAAAATTTACTTAACTACGAAAAACATTATGAAAACATTGTTCAGTTTATGTTAGTAATAATTTGTAAAACAAATCATACCAATTAAATATACATCTACTATACTATTTTAAAAGGTCCACTTTCAGTTTTTTTTACATTAGTAAAAATGACGTCTCATCTCGTGTCTTAATATATATATTTATAACAACGTCAAACGCTAGTTGTTGCACATATCTATAAATCTATTTCGAAACCTTAGAAAAAAAGCTTTATATTTTACCATAATTTTTTTCATAACAATTAAATGAACATTAACTAAACTATTTTAAAAGGTCCACATTCAGTTTTTTTTTATATTAGATTACCCGCCTGTAACAAAATATAAATTGGAGATTACTGAATTTTAACAAATTAACCTGTAAAAGAAAATTCTAGTAACTACTAATTTTCTGAAAGGAACCCTAATTTTGCTACAAAACAATTTAAAAAATGGCCTCAAAAATCTTTTCAAATATATATTTATAACAACGTCAAACGCTAGTTGTTGCACATATCAATAAATCTGTTTCCAAACCTTAGAAAAAAAGCTTTATATTTTACCATAATTTTTCTTTCAAATTATTTCTTCAGATATTTCTTTTAATTTAAAGAAAACGTAAAAAAGGCAAGTAGAGTTCTAAAAATCATAGTATTGATCTAGAATATGAATATTCTCCCCAATATTTAAATTTTACCAAAAACTCTCTTTCACTGTCTATTTTAAAATTTACTTAACTACGAAAAACATTATCAAAACATTGTTCAGTTTATGTTAGTAATAATTTGTAAAACAAATCATACCAAATATACATTTACTATACTATTTTAAAAGGTCCACTTTCAGTTTTTTTTACATTAGTAAAAATTACGTATTAACAAATTTTGGTTGGAACATTATCTTTTTTCAACAAATAGGTTGAAATCTAATTACCGAAAATCTAAGGGATTTAGAGAAAAATATTCTATAGACGAATTGTACGTCTTGAAAATATCTTCAAAATGAGTTTTTGTTTGTTCAAATCGGTCTGTAAACAAAAAAGTTATTGCAAATTAAACATTAAAAATGGCTTATTTTTCAATTGTTAATAACTTTCTTAATATTTATTGAATTGTTTTCAACTTTCACCAGAATGTGAGTTTTAAAGAGCTTAAAAAGTGTGCGGAAGTTGGGCGCTGTAGGTCCAATAGTTTTTGTAAAATTACAATTGTTTATTAGAAAAACGAACAAAGTGGCTATTTTTGATTGGCTGTACCCTCGTCTAGGAAACTGCTACAGAGTTCTATCAGTGCTCATTCTCTTCGTAAAGACTTAAACTATCATGTAGTAAAAAATAAATGGATAATTATGATTTAATGGATTATTGTATAACTTTTAATACAACCTTATTTTATGACAATAACATTATTCAAGAAATGTTATTTCAATTCAATAATAAGAAAATTCAAATTTTAGCACGATATTATTATTTCTAGTTCATACATATATAATAAAAGCAAAAAATGGGGTAGGAGGGGGCCGAATATAATTCTTCATAAAAGTAAATATATATATATATATATATATATATATATATATATATATATAAGCGTTTTCAGTGAAAAAACATGTAAAAGGAGTAAAAAAAACTTCAATGTAAAAAATGCAATTTTCGGAGGTAGGGGGGAATCCGAGAAGGTTGAACATGTGCCCAATATTATTTTTTCAATGAGCTACCCCAAAAAAAATCAAAGAATGAAAGCTCTACGTTATTTAGAAGCGGAGATATTGCTAATTTTTCAAGCGCGCGCCGATTTGTACGCACGTACGTACGTACCCTCAGTTTAGCGATCTCCTGAAGGATTGATTGTGTATAAATTAACCTCAATTGAATGATTTCATATACTTTAGGAACTGTAAAAAATTCAGCTCTTAATATAAATAAACATTCGCTCCGAGATTTTTCGAAAAAAAATTGCTAACTCGGCTCCTATTGGTCGTAGAGACTTTTTTTTATCAAATTTCGTGTTTTTTTTACCAGCTTTCCAATGATATACTTCATTAACAAATCGGACAAAAAATGCGGTTGTTAATTAATTTATTTATAAGCGAAAAACTACCCATATCTTCATGACGATTTTGCATAAACAAAATATGAAAAATATCCACTTTTTTTTTACTACATGATAGCTTAAGTCTTTACGAAGAGAATGAACAGTGACAGAACTCTGGAGCAGTTTCCTAGATGACGGTACAGCCAATCAAAAATAGTCACTTTTTTCGTTTTTCTAATAAACAATTGCGATTTTACAATAACTTTTGGACCGACAACGTCCAACTTCCGCACACTTTTTAAGCACTTTAAAACTCATATTCTGGTAAAAGTTGAAAACAATTTAATAAATATTAAGAAGGTTATTAACAATTGAATAAAAGCCATTTTTAATGTTTAATTTGCAATAACTTTTTTGTTTAGAGACCGATTTGAACAAACAAAAACTCATTTTGAAGATACTTTCAAGACGTACAATTCAACTGTGAAACATTTTTCTCTAAATCCCTAAGAATTTCCGTAAAATCCAAAAAATCGGAGAAAAATCATTTTTCGACCTATTTGTTAAAAAAAAAAAAACAAAATTTTTTGAGACACGAGATGAGACGTCATTTCTACTACCTTTCCCTACCCATTTCTGCAATCAGATCCCAGGTAGTATTTGAGTTTTTTTAACACTCCATTTCCTGGGGTAAGACACTTCGGTTTTTTAAAACCGGTTAAAAATATTTAACATTTAAATAACCTCTTAAAAAGAGAGTCTCCTACAAAAATAATAAAAATAGGACTCTTGCGATTTATATTTTTCAATAACCTAGGTTAGTTTCGGTTCAAATTGAAAAGTTGCGTGCACCAAATTTCGTGCAACAATTTGTTCTTGGATGCAATTTTTTGCTCTCGTCATCATATCTCATTTAAACTCCTATTATAAATGATAATAAAACTTTGATGTGACAGAAAAAACCTTGAACCACCAAATCACTGGTTTTAAAAAGAATGGTTATTATTAATTATAGGACGTCTATCCGATGTTGAGATGAGGTAAACGGACTTTTGTCCTTGCACCAGCCGAAAATTGCACTCTGCAAACTCTGCATTCGGTTTTCGAATAGTTTTTGCACGTAAAACGTTAAATAAATAATTTTTTCTCCGATTATTAAGTAATACCTTCATAACTTATTTGGTAATAACATTTGTTACCCCTGATGATGTATTTTATTATGTAAAGGTTACTGTCTAATTCTCTGATCCGCCATGTTATGAAATTTTTTAGGCCTGCAAAAGCCATTTAAAATATATCAAAAACAGTTAGACTTATTAGGTATTGGATATTATACAAAAATATGTTTATAATTTTGCATAGAATCTAAAAATGAAATAACGAACATATTTTTTCTATTAAAGTAAACAAGAAGGCATCAACTTCCGGTATAACCGGAAGAACCACCATCTTGAAAATATTTTATCTGAATTTCCCCCATCGACTATAGTAAACTGCCAAATTTTAAAAATTTTCCAAAGTCTGTTTTCCAAGAAGTTCATTGCGGTAGTTCGTCTGGACCACACTGGATATACACGTTCTAACTCCTTGAAATATTTATATGGCTCTCCTAAAAAAATTGTTAGGTTCCGCCTTTGTTCATAGAATTTCTTTGAATCTAATTTTTGTATTGAAAGAAAAAAGTTGAAAAATACAAGTACACATGTATAAAAATAAAAATATTACGCCTTTCTTTATCATGGTATGATATAGGATAATAACATTGAAGCTTCTTTTCTTTAAATTCCATATTGTTGTAACAATTGATATTGATGGAAGTATCACATATAAGTTTTCATGCTGTTAGTATCTGCATTTATTATTTAATTTTTGTACCGATTTCAAAGATATTTACACACACATAACATCTTACTGTGAATCTTATTATTGCTAGTGGTTTTGTTATTTCTGGCTATTATAGTGGACTTATTTTTTTCATCGACACCCAACTGAATATTATAATGGAATTTTCTAGTATCAAAATTGCAGTTTTGATCAAAATTGTTTTACACGGTTTTAATTATAAAAATGGTAGTGAGGCCTATTAAAGTCACCCTAAAATCAATCCTAAGATGTGACTTTAGTTTTATATGCCACTAAATCCTCAGAAGTTCATTTTCAACGTCACTAAATGCACGTTGGTCAATTGGAATGCTGTTAATTTTTCTTTATTATAGATTTGTGTATCCTACCATGTTTTTTTTTATAGCAACTTATTGAAACTCTAACAGTATCTATTAAATCCACTTTATTTATTTTCATATTCCATTAAATTCAACCCTTGGTTACCACTCTATTTCGATTTTATGGTAATAAGGTTTTGCAAATTTTGTTAACGAGCAATATACGATTGTTAATTCGATATCATTGTCTACCTTGTAGAATGGTATTCACCAATTATTACGAAGTGTTCATTTTACACATGATAACAACTACTCAGCAATAAAACTAATTCCATGGTAGTATGGTCGTACTAAGAAAAAGAAAGCCGGTAGACAAATTCTATTTAAAATTAACAACGTCTAGAACCCTCCTTAGCAACAATAAAACTTCCAAATAATTTCGGGTTTAATGGTGATGACAGCAGGTATATATTTATTTCTAAATGACAGTAATCCTAGTATCATAAAATGTCAAGTAAACTGTCATTAACATTACCATAAAGTAAATGTTATAGATATTGTACAATTTTAACAGAAATACAATTAGTTGTACTACCTCTAGTTGTTATCATATATATATATATATATATATATATATATATATATATATATATATATATATATATATATATATATATATATCGACGAAAAAAGGTTATAGACATTGTTCAATTTTAATAGAAATCGTCTACCGGTTTACTTTTGCTTATTACTACGATACAATTTTACTACTTCTAGTTGTTCAAACAACATCATAACATTAATATATTTATATATATATATATATATATATATATATATATATATATATATATATATATATATATATATATATATATATAAACAAAAATTAAATAAATTCAAAATATGAACGAAATGTCCGAATTCTATGATTTTTTGGCCTTTAGTATATAATATAATTTGACAACGACGAAAACCCCTGAGTTTTTTAATTTTCAATTATATTTTGAATACAGAATAATTTTCCCAATATCGTCAGTTTTTCCCACGCGAAGTGACCCATTGCCTATGAGGTTCTTTGAATATATCCAAATTCTATAATCTAAGTCCAGAATCTTGTACTTCTCTGTACTCAGTTAGTCCACAGACGCCGTACAGTGAATGAAAATGGTGGATACGATTTCATCGAAACGTCAACTACTCAACAGTCTTAAAAAGAACCAGGCCCACGTAAGGGATATATATATATATATATATATATATATATATATATATATATATATACATATATATATATATATATATATATATATATATATATATATATATATATATATATATATATATATATATATATGTTTATACGGCTTTCACGGATTCATCCGTGTGAGATGCATTAGCAGTGGTTATATCCACATTATGCTGTTGTAGTGCTGAAATCACATTCAGCAAACATACAACTATATGCAACTCCGTAAATAAGTGAAGTAAAATGCGAAAACAGTGTATGCAAACTTCGCTCCATCATATCCTTTCTGTGTTAGAGGTTGCACAGTTAGAATAAATTGTAATAAAACACAATTCATCCTATTCCACCACCATCGAGATGGTGGCCTACCTGTACCACCATACCGAGGAGAAAGTCAAAGCTTACCCTCCCCGCCACAGTGATACGGCAGAGATACATGTTTCGTCTCTCACTAGACTCATCAGGGTACCGACATGCACCTGGCTGTGCAAAGGACAGATCGGAAAGAAGCATGCAACGCTGAACGCGGCTTCGCCGACCTCTCGTCGGATGGCTTATATTGTTTATACGGCTTTCAAGGATTCCTCCGTGTGAGATGCATTAGCAGTGGTTATATCCACATTATGCTGTTGTAGTGCTGAAATCACATTCAGCAAACACACAACTATATGCAACTCCGTAAATAAGTGAAGTAAAATGCGAAAACAGTGTATGCAAACTTCGCTATATATATATATATATATATATATATATATATATATATATATATATATATATATATATATATATATATATATATATATATATATATATTTGATTTTGGTAATAATATTTGTTAACCCTAATGATGTATTTTATTGCGTAAGGGTTACCATCTAATTATTTATAAAGCAAATGCGATGTCGTTCTTAGACCCTCCATGTTGTGAAACAAGACAATAATAATAACTTGTCAATATGATGTTGTTTGTCGGTTTTTAAAGACAAATAAAAATTCTGTTGTTTTGAAACAGTAGAACTTAAACAACCAGTAGGTTTACTCGGGTTAGAATTACTCGAAGTTTTCGTTGAACCTGAGTTATATTGTGTTCAGTGTTAAAATATATCCATTTTAGGGATTATATTTCGAACATGCGGAAACGTTTGTAATTACATTATTTTAACTAGAAACATGCTATTTGGTATTATCAACCATAAATAACGTAAATTGCAGGACTTTCTTTATCATGATACGATGTAGGGTACTAACATTTAAGCTTCTTTCCTTTAAAACCTATCCCCCTGATTTACTAACATGATTAAATTTTAAAACCGGTCTAGACAGACAGTAGAGTATTTAAATTGACAAGGGTAACAATATGTCAAGAAAGTTTTGAACTTTTAAAATACAATTAAAACAATATCATAAGAAAAACGATTTTGGTCATCTAGAAAATCTAATTTCCCAGGTAACTAGATCGAGTCTAAATCTTAAATCTTTTTAGTGAATCTGGCTATATATTTTCATAACCAATAATATTGATGGAAGTGATACATAAAAGTCTTAGTGCGGTTAGTATTTGCAATTATCGCCTATTTTTTCTTGTATTGATTTCAAAGAAATTTACATTCACACATAATTTCTTACTTCTTATTTTTTTCATTGACACTCATCTGAATATTATAATTGAATTTTCTAGTACAAAAATTCCAGTTTTGGTCAAAAGTGTTTTACACTGTTTTAATTATAAAAATGGTAGTGAGGCTTATTAGAGTCGCCCTAAAATTAATCCTAAGATGTGATTTTAGGTTTTATATGCCACCAAATCCTCAGAAATTCATTTTTAAACGTCACTAAATGCACGTTTGCCAATTGGAATGCTGTTATTTTTTCTTTATTATAGATTTATGTATCCTACCACGTTTTTTCTATAGCAACTTATTGAAACTCTAACAGTATCTATTAAATTCACTTTATTTATTTTCATTTTCCATTAAATCCAACCCTTGGTTACCACCCTATCTCGATTTTATGGTAATAAAATTTTGCAAATTTTGTTAACGAGCAATATACGATTGTCAGTTCAATACCATTGTCGACCTTGTAAAATGGTGTTCTCCAATTAATACGAAGTGTTCATTTTACACATGATAACAACTAATCGGTAGTAAAACTAATTGTATGGTAGTACAATGGTAGAAAGGAAAAGAAACCCGGTCGACAAATTCTATTTAAAATTAACAATGTCTAGAACCTTTCTTAGAAACAATAAAACTTCTAAATAATTTCGAGTTTAATGGTGATGACAGCAGGTATATATTTATTTCTAAATTACACTAATTCTAGTGTTGTAAAATGTCAAGTAAACCGTCATTAACATTACCCTAAAGTAAAGGTTATAGACATTGTTCAATTTTAATAGAAATCGTCGGCCATTTTACTTTTCCTTATTACTACGATACAATTTTACTACTTCTAGTTGTTCAATATACATATATGTATATATATATATATATATATATATATATATATATATATATAAACTAAAATTAAATAAATTCAAAATATGAACGAAATGTCCAAATTCTATGATTTTTTGGCCTTTAGTACTATATTTTATAATATATTTTGACAGCACAACGACGAAAACCCCTGAGTTATTTAATTTTCAATTATATTTTGAATATAGAATAATTTTCCCAATACCGTCAGTTTTTCCCACACGAAGTGGTCCATTACCTACTAGGTTGTTTCAATGTTTGCAAATTTTCCACAGAAAAAATGTATTTTTTGGAGGAAATTGATAAAAATGTCCCATTTTTGAATTTCTGTCTATAATCCAGCACAGAATCTTGAACTTCTCTATATTACACGGTTCGCCTATAGACGCCGTACAGAGAACTTTGAAAATGGTGAATGCAATTTCACCAAAACTCTACAGTTTTGATAAGGATTCAGCACACACACGGGATACCCAAAAACCTTCGGTTACATATCTCACTCGTGAGAACATCTGACATAACACACATATATATATATATATATATATATATATATATATATATATATATATATATATATATATATATATATATATATATATATATATATATATATATATATAAGGCACTTTTGTGGGGCTGCAGTCAAAAGGATGAAAGGATATTCTTGTCTTATTTAAGGGATTTTTGGGGGGCTGCATTCTTTTAACTGTAGGTACAAAAATAAATTGCAAAAAGTGTATATCTAATAATGAAATTGCTAAATTATTAAAAGACTATAAAACATTGATAAGGAAAACCTTACTACAATTTTGAAAACTGTTGAAATTAGGATATAAACTCGATACTAAATACAGGGTGTAGACCTACACCTATTTTTAAACTATTTTGTCGTTCTTTGTATATTAACCTTTGTCACCCTATATATATATATATATATATATATATATATATATATATATATATATATATACATATATAGATTTTTAAATTCATACAGTATTATTATAATATCACATTCCCGATTCTAGTAATGTGGCATCTCGATCCTGAAGCACCTGTAAGTGCATATATATTTTCCTTTTTTAATTTTTATACAACCAGCCACTATTGTTAATTTAAGGCCTGTTTTTATGTGTTTAGACAACACTGGTATCATGCTAAATATCGCAGTTCTATTATGCTTAAAAATTATTCTCCGCCTAATTTAGGATCCTGATTTAGGAGGTGTTATTTTCGCGCTCTAAATTTTTCCCACTTCTACATTCTATTAAGAAATCTTAAATATCATGTAGCTGAATAGCCCTTTTAGTTTTTATTCTCATTAAAAATTTATTAAATAATCGTTGTCTCTGATAATAGCAGTTTATTTCGATATTTTTAAACACAAAGTATATAAATGAAATAGGTATGTTTTAAAACTGTTGCTTATATTTTATCTATTGAAAAATATATGTAATATTTTTCAATTTTGGATATCCAATTAATTCTTTAAAAATATGTCATAGTCATCGGAAGGAAATACCAAAAAACACCTTTCTGATTTTTCTCCTAATCCTTTAAAATCGTTGTCTATGCGAAAACTCACTACCGATTTGGCTTACGTCATGCTATTTTAACTTTACGAATTTTTCGCCGACTGACCAGTTTATAAGGTGTTCTTCATGGTTTGTTTTTATTGAAATTTACTGATATTTTAATATGCCATTTAATTACGTATCTTAAATATATTTACTTTATCAATTGGTATATTTTGTTGGTCAATATTAGAAATATACACTAGTCATCAAGTTGATAAGAATAAATAATGTTATATATACTTTACTGATATAAATAATAGGGAAAAAGCTTAATCTTTCCAACAGGGATGTTGACTGTTTTTGGGAAAGTGTTTAAAACCATTCATAAATACCTAATATAGCCTAAAATAATTAATATTATTTTTTTAATCATGTGTTTTAATTTCTTTTTCAAATTTCGCTCCAAAAAGCCAACGTGTCATGAACCGCTGTGACGTCACATGTTCCCAAACAATGGTAAACTGATAAGGTAATAAAAGATGAATTCTAAATTTTATAAGTATGGTACGGTGCCTCAGTATACAAGTACTACAATTAAAACACCTGGAAAGTTATTTATTCACGTTCCACATTCGGAAAATAAAAGGAAAAAAAATGTGGCTTCAACCAACCCACAGGGATCTGGCACTTGTGCCTACATAATCTAAAATGTATTTTTGTGCAGATCATTTTGATGTAAGTTTTGATAATATTTGTTTATTTTTCTCATAATAAAAGTTATTATTTCTCAAGTTTTCAAAGATGACAATTGGAATTTTGAGGCTAGAAATAAAGTAATCAAAATTGGATAACAATGTTTTGTACTTGTTTTATTTTAGTTGCCTAATGGTATGAAGAACTTATACAGTATATCATCTGTTGAGCTCGGTATCATGGGTCCGAATGAGAGCAGCTTGTTTTCCAAAGTTTGGATACCAAGCATATAGAAAAATACAAGAAGAAAATGTAACAACTCGACTATTAGCAGTCAAAAAGAAAATATGGAAAATAATAGCCGAATGTGAAAGAGAAATAGAACAAGCTTACTCTACACAAAGTATTTCAATGGCTAAGGTTCGACTAGGTCCGAGCTCGTATAAACAATATACTTATACTAGTTCATTATAAATACAATATTTAATGTATTTGCTGCAAAAGAAAAAATAGTGTGAAAATAGTTGTAGAAATATTGTATAAAATCAATTCTCTTCAAATTCGAACTATTTGTCTTAATAAATGCACTTTTTAGAATCATTTTCAAAGGAAGCAGCAAACAAATTTCTCAAATTTTCATAAAATACTCTTACTCAGTGAGTGTGTAACACTTTTCTCTTATTAATAAAAATACATAGAGTTTCAATTTATTTTTATCACAATAAATTAAGTAAATAAAGCAAATGCTATTTATTTTTAAATTATACGGTACATATATGGTCATTATTAAATAATGGGGACTCAAGTTATACTTTTTAAGGTCACTACAAAACCTTAAGCTAACTTCAACCAGACATTTATTTGCTTTAATGTCTATAAAAAAGCATTTCATAAATTCCAACACGAAAAAATTAATTGACATAATAAAAATAACAGATATAGATCAGAAAAACATTCGCTACATGAGAATTTATACTTGCATTAGATGGAATATGTGACAACAAATGATACAACCACGTGTGATATAGAAATATGCAGAGGGGTGAGACAGGGATGTATTTGTCACCTCTCCTATTCAAATCTGTATTCTGAGGCTATTTATGACGAGGTAATTGATGATAGAGATATAGGAATTAAAATCAATGGAGTATTAGTTAATAACGTTAAATATGCTGACAACTTGA
This sequence comes from Diaprepes abbreviatus, assembly GCA_034092305.1. NCBI lineage: Eukaryota > Metazoa > Arthropoda > Insecta > Coleoptera > Curculionidae > Diaprepes > Diaprepes abbreviatus. The sequence goes on from JASJET010000135.1 coordinate 1,731,715, forward strand.
ATATAATGGCTAACAACATTGAAGATTTACAAGGAACTAAACACCTTTAGTAAAGAATATGAGCTAAATAAAAACAACAGCAGATCTAATTTATGATACTTATTGTAATAAAAAGGAAGATCCTTATGAAGATGCTCAAATTTTAATAGAGAATGTGGCCTTAGAGTGGGTATCTCGCTACAAATACCTGGGTCGCTGGTTCAATGAACATTGGAATAATGAAAAAGATATTAAATATTGAATAGATGTGGCCTGTAACTAAATAGCTCATTTAGGACACATAATGAAAACTTGAAAATACTGTCTACTGAAATTAATCGTCGAAGGTAATATAGAAAGAAAACGGGGTGTGGGAAGAAAACAATTATCCTGGACATGATCGCCATCATCCAATGGTTGTAGATAGATAGTCAAAGGAGAAAAAGACATCTACAATACATAGTTTTGTTGCTTTGGCTGCTTTGTGAACAAAAGCATTGTTTTGTTTCTGAATTCCAGTGACGTAACCAATTCTCATCGATTATTATTATCTTAGGGAACTGCTCAGAAGTGTGCAAGTGAAAATTCCAAATTCCAATTTTTCTTCAGGAGTCAACGATTTCAAATCCATCTTGCTGAAACTCTACTCACACCTAGTTTACTTCGTAAAATATTGAAAACGTTCGATTCAGATGTTATTTATAGCTTTTGCAAACGGCAATATTCAACAACCATTAATTGATTGGTTGATTGATTGGTTGATTAATTGATTCATATAGCAGGCTAAGGTTAAGAAACCCTTACACTGCAGCCTGAATTCTTATTATGTTGCCTGTTATATATGTTCTGGGCGAACAGATTAGTGGCTTTAATCAGGTTTAGGAGCCTATTTACTAGTTTGTCCTCTGGGCATAGATTTTTAGGATTGATCGATTCTTGAAGATGATGTATGAGGCTGTTTTGCCATCTTCCTCAAGTAGTCTATATGTTGGGCCTTCATTATAGATGCCCATTTTATCCAGATGTTTCCCGAAGCAGAAGTGACCGATTAACAATCTGCTGTCTATTTAAGTGCAGGACAGTACCTGTGTCCTGGAATTTAGATTCTGTTATTGATAATTGATTCAACAGGATATTCACCTACGAAGTGGTTTTAGAAATGGCCAATACGGATTCTGCACAAATAAATATTGTAGCAAATCCTTGTCTTGCAAGTTTGTCTACAATTTCATTGACTAAGTTACCCTTGTGCCCTAGCACCCAAGCAAGAGCAACCTTGTCGTGTTTCGCTAGGACAATAGAAACATCAGGATTGGGTGGGTGTGATGGTCTTCTACGTCTTGCGTTATCTTCAAGAGATTCACGACCGCACTGAAACTATTTTGACCAACGTTTTACTTTAAAATTTGGAAGAGCCTTTCCAGTATTTCCAATGATTCATTCATGATTGTTTTTAGGACAATTATGTTCCTTTGTTAAAAATTTGGTGACGTTACGATGTTCCAATTTCTCAAAACTCATTTTTTGTTACAAAACACTTCATAAAATATAAAACATTGAAGGAATTGGATCAAACTTAAGACACAAGTAGAAAAGGTTTATCACCATTGAACGTTGCTAGGCCATGCAATGGTATCTGGTATCATTCCTATTACGTCAATTTTGGGATCCTATAAAAATAAAGGGAAAAAGAATGTCGAAATATAGATTTTGCATCTTTGTCGAGTATATTAATGTAATGCAAAGGATATTACTGGCTTGAAAGGGATAAAGAAAGAAAATGTCAAAAAATACGCTCTGTGTATCAAAAATATTTTTGTTGTTAAAACTTCTCCAAATCTTCCGAAATATTAATATTGTTATTTTATTACTAGCTATAAGTCCACTACTATACCACGAATATTTTATTCATCACATCATGACGAGAGTAATAAGTTGTAGAAATGCGAGTATCGAGTTATTTTACGTGCAGAAAAAGATTAGATTATACTACAATACAAACAAATACCGGATGTTAAAAAAATAAGGTTCTTTTCAGCTGTGACCTTTCAATATAAAGTAACCAAATTCGGAGTATAATATAGCCAAAATAAACAATAAGTTTGGAGACTTTAATTTGTATTTTTGCCAGGGTAGTCACCGCTAGTATGATCCCAATAGTTAGGTAAAAGATGAAGGGTAATTTACACGCTCGAATTTCAAGAGTTCAGGCAGTATTTTCTGAATGGGTTTTAATTCATAATTTTAATCAACACAGAAAAAATTATGATGATGGATCCATTAAATAGAAGGAGAAAACTGGTGAAGTCAAGCGCGTGTTGGACATGCATTGTGTTCAGGTCCCGTAGCTGTTAGTGGCTATGTTAGTTTTGTTTATGCGGCTGTTTTTAAGTTTGAAAGCATGTGCCTGCGAAATTTTATCAGGAAAGCTTACTGACATATCAAAGATTGAATTTAAAATTTTTTTTTGCATTTCATAAATTAGTCAACGTAATTTAGTCGTAGTAATTTTTCTTGAAAGTATTAACTACTAACACGGAAGATATTCGAGATGTACTTCGCTGATTAATCTGATTTTGTAATATATTGTGCTTCTTCTTTAGCTGCCTATCCACTTTATTGGATGTTGACGACCACATCTTTGAATATGTCTTTCGCTGTGCCTATTAATTCCCCTATTGCGTTCAATCCAGATTAATGTGTTATATTTCTCGTGCAAAACCTTCCAGTAATAATTGCAATAGTTTGTATTTACCACCTCTCATGATATGACTAAGGTAAGCAGTTTTTCGCCTTTTGATTGTTGTGAAGACTTCTCTGTCTTTATTCATTCTTCTAAGTATTTACTTGTTGGTAACACTGTCAGTCCGAGGTACCTTTAACAAGCGTCTGTAGGTCCACATTTCAAAAGCTTTCACTTTATTAATTAAATCCACTGTCATAGTCCATGACTCAAGACCATACAGCAGTACAGACCACACATCAGGGGCGGATTCAGCCTCTCTCTTTGGGGGGAGCGGTGATATCACAAAAGTACAGTATGTCAAGCGAAAAAAAGTTATCAACGGGGGGGGGGACATCAGCAACATTTCCATTTCTAGTGTAAAAGGCAGGGTCGGGTCTATTTTTCTGAATTTGAAGTTTTTGGAGAGGGGGGCGATTGCAAGAAAAACAAGTTGTTGACAGAGGGGGGGAGGGGAGGATGCGGGCAGCATACACATTCCTAGTATAAGAGGCAGAATCGTGTCTATTTTCTTGAACTCAAAGCTCTTGGGGGGAGTGGCAATCGTAAAAAAAATAAGTTTTCAATGGAAGGGGAGTGCTAGCAGCATACACATTCCTAATATAAAAGGCAGAATCGGTTCTATTTTCCTGAACTCAAAGTTCTTAGGAAGGGGAGGGGCGATCGCAAGCATACACATTCCTATACTCTATTCAAGAACTAGAGAGAGTAATAAAACTGTTACCCAAACTTCCAACTTACCTGCTTCAGTGCCGCAGGTAACTGAGAACTGCCCTGAATCTAATTATATTTAATTATATTTAAACATTATAAGGTTTTATAAATTTACTGCAACAATAGAGTTTCTGATAGTTCAATTTAATTTCTGTCAGTGAGCAAAGTACACCTTACAGTGTGTCTTTAGTGATTTATCTTGTTATTATATATATTATATGAGATTAGTGAGATACCGAAAAGATATGGCTTCCACATCTATATTTATTCCAAAATCGTTAAACCAGGGCATTTTTTCCTCAACGAAAAACTTATTACGATGAATGTTTATGATGCCTTAAAATATCAATATCTAGATAATAATGTTAAAAGTTCTGTTGAGATGTGTTCGAATATGACAGGAGTTGGAAAATCTACTATGTATCGAATACTGAAGGAGAAAAAAACGACTGGAATTGTTAGTACTCCCAAGTTACATTCGATCACAGGCAGACGAAAAACCTCGTTGGAAGAAGAAATTTAAACTGCAATAAAAGGAGTTGTACATACATTTTATTTTGAGAAGCAGATCCCAACCGTCGACAAAATTTGAACTAAAATCAATGAAGATCGGGATTTATCTGAAATTAAAAGAACTGAGCTCTGGAAATTGCTCAGAGAACTTAATTTTTGCTGGAAAAAACCAGATAGGAAATCTGTTCTTATAGATCGTCCGGAAAATGTCCGTTGGTGAAGGAAATATCTCTCTCAAGTAAAAGGTAGAGTTGCTAGAAATAACACAACTTACAAAATTAGTAATTTAACTGAACATTTGAAAGATTTTTTGGAATAAAGTTACGGCAGAAAATTTGGAAAAATTCATATAATAAAAGAATAAAAGGAAATGTGGAAACTCGATCTCATGATCCGTGAGATAGAGGAACCAATTATAATTAATTTGAGCGAAGATAGCTTCACTGACTTTGATGCCGAATTAGATACGTAATGTTTACCAGCGTAAACACAATTTATTATTTAAATATTTTTAACATATAAAAATTAATTATATTTGAATCCCTTTTTAGTGTTTAATTGTAATTCTGCAGATGGTTTAAGAAATAAATAAACTGAAACGTCAAATGTTCTAAAAGTGTTTTTAATTAATAATAAAATTACCGATAGCTCAAAAAAATTTTCACATTATATGGACGAATTTATTTTTTTATATATGTTTAACTTCTTGTATTTTGACAATGGGTATTTTGTAAGTATTTAAATTATAACTTAGAATTTTTGAGAGAAAAAGGATACGTTTTATTCTGAATGTGCCTAAAACGGTTTCTATGCCAAAATTAAAAAAACAGATTTTGCCAAAGACACCGGACTAAAGAACACAGGTATTTTGCGAAAAAAAAAGGGTAAAAAATGATTTATTACTCTCTCTAGTTCTTGAGTAAACTATAGTATAAGAGGCAAAATCGGGCCTATTTTCCTGAACTCAAAGCTCTGGGGGGGGGGGGGCGATCGCCCCCTCCGCCCCCCCTGCCCCTGGATCCGCGCCTGCCACACATAACATTTTGCATAACGCATGCAGAGTGATATCCGTATATTTCTAGTTTTTTCCCATCTTTTGATTTTCAAGAGCTTCATTGAATATGGCTTCAGAATATAGGTTAAATAACAATGGCGACAGCAAGCATACTTGTCGTAGGCCTCTGCATATGCCAATATCATCCGACGTGATTTGTTGTGCGGTTATGTGTACTGTTTGGTACCAATACAGCCTTTCTATACATCTTATGTTCTTTTCATCTACATCTGTTATTCTCAGGATGCTCATGAGTTTTTTTTTATGTTGTATACGATCGAAAGCTTTTTCGTAATCAACAAAGCAAACGCATACATCTTTGTTTATATTTCAAAAGTTTTATATAAGAACTTGTATTCCGAAAAACGCTCCTCGAGTACCCATTTTTGCAGGCCTATATTTGGGGAACGAGACGACTAAATAAGAAATATTATGTAACATACATAATTGCAATTTTAGACTTATTCAAATGTATCCTACCCAATAAGATAAACGAAAAAAAGTCTTTTTTCTGTTTCTCACAAATCCGTAGACTCAATCATAATATATTTTTTTTGAATATATTTGGTAAGTTTTTAAAATTTTTAAGATTTTCTGTTAGATAATTAGAACAGAGGGAGGGGGGAGATTTAAAAAGCCATTTTAAAGCCACATATTTTGCACATGAAAAGACTAAATATAAAATATTATATGATATCGAATTTTTGTTATTTCGCCTCAGGTCTCTTTTTGGGTTGACTGAAACCTTAGTAGATACAAAACTGTGACATACAGACGAACGGACATGATGAAATTATGAGGATTTTTAACTTTCTACGAAACCCTAAAAATAAGAAAAGATTCTTTTACATAAAATCCACCACGTAAAGATATCTATATAATTGCTAATAAATTTAATATGAAAATTGTAGTTTATCTTCAATTATTTTCACTACGCATATTCCTTGACAAATATTTTCTTACCTACAAGATATATAGTCCTTTATAATGCTGTATATCCAGAAAAACTGGGATTACTAGAATTAAATTTGAACTAAATAAGAATTTGATTAGACAACATATTTTATTTTCTTTAGAATTTAATTTAAACATATTTTTAACTTTGTCGAGTTAATCGATTTTTTTTCTGATTATATATATATATATATATATATATATATATATATATATATATATATATATATATATATATATATATATATATATATATATATATATATATGATTAGGTAACCAGTTTCAACATAAATGATACCTACAAATTGTATGCATTAACGTACAGAACGTATACGTACGATATCTAATTTTTTACCGACTTTATCACTACTCTTAAAAACCTAGACAATTTTTTATTATACGAATTTTCATTTATCATTTGGTGCAAAATTTATATTTTCTGATTTAGAATATTAAAATATAAAATCCACATGTTTCAAAATATAACTATAAAAAATTAAAATTGATTACATGTACAGGGTAAATAGACCACTGAATTACAAATATGTACAGTGAAAATGTTCACATTTAAAAACATTTTTGAACGGTACTTTACTCTTCTTTTCAACCCATTTTTGTCCACTGCTAGAGATAAGTCTTCTTCAATCGTTTCCACTCATTTCTGTCTATGATCATTCTCATCCAGCTCCTCCTTATAACCTTTTTGAAGTCATCAATCCATCTATTCTAAGGCAGCCTATAATATTTCTTTGTCTTCCACAGCCTCCAGTTTAATGTTCTCTGTATTTATCTTCCTGGTTCTTGTCTCATTACATGTCCCGTCGACTGCCACCTCAGTCTCGCTAGCCTTTCCATCATATCAGTCACCTTCGCTTTGCTCAGAACATAGTTATGACGAATCCTATCACTTAGAGTTATACTCATTCAGCATGGCTCTTTCTATTGTTAGGTGTCTTTCTCTTAGTTGTTCGGTGTTTTTTCTTATGAGAGACCTAATTACTAGTTCATAGGTATCTCCATCTTTACATTTTATACTCTTGGTTTTAAACAGCTAAGTTTTCCGAATGTCACTCATGCGCCATGATTTAATACTATCGAAGATCATCTCGCGGTCAATAAATGCCGAGTGTATAGGGATATTGTATTCGGTGATCTTCTTTATTATTGTCCTGATTATTTGCAAGTGATCAATAGTTCCAAAGCCTGTCTTGTTGTAGGGCGGTAGGGTATTATTAAAGTTAGTAATTTAAGAAGGGGCACTGTTGTACAAGAGTTTTATTCTCTTGGACAACACGCAACAATCTTTATGCTATTCTGCAATATGGCTATCTCTGTGAGAGGAACATCAACAGGAATAAGACAATAAACATATGTTCAGAAAGTAGGGTTACAATCTGCATTATTGTCACTGAAGTCTAGTGTTGCAGCTTAATGACTGGTGCACAGACGATTTGGATAGTCTGTCAGAGGACGGCTACATAATGGGACTCATGTGGTCCCTGCTCATTCGGATATACAGGGTGAGTCAACGATTGGATGAAGTAGGTTTGTGCATTTTCGGTGAAATTAACAAAGAAACTATATTTATTGTTTGATACAGTTTATTTTTACGCAGATTTTAAAAATATTTAGGACTCTACAGGGTGAGCCAAAAAACTAGGACAGCATAAAGTTGTATTTTTTTAAATAGAACATCCTATATACGAATCGAATTTTCGATTTAGCTTATAATTTTAAATCTTTTTTATTAAGGGTTTACTATAACAAAACTTTATAGTTTCTGAGATAATTAAGTTTAAAGAAAAAGTCACATTTTCAAGCATCAATTCAATCCTAAATAACGTTTTCAATTTTGTGACAAATATATTCAAATTTGGAATTTAGCAAGGCCAAGGACAAGTTAACATAATTTTTACCTAATATTTGCAATAAAAACTACAGGGTGTTGAACACATCGGCTCAAATTTGAACAAGTTTAAATGAATAAATATCTTTTTTTTTTAAATGGTACACCCTGTATATTTTCATGTTATTTAATAGAGTAATAAAAACCCTAAAAGTTTTGTTCAATATATCCTATACCTATTTATAATAGTTTTTGAGATATTTCAGTTTTTCTTATTTTCCATACTTTTTTACAGAAATAGTCTTCATTATCATAGTAGCCATTTAACATAATAAAAAGAAACTACAGAAACAAACAGAATGTGGTTAAATATGATGAAATACATTATTCGTTAAATTACAACGGCAATAGTTTAATTAAACATAATGTGAAAAAATTAACACAACAATAACGACAAGGCAAATACATATTTACTTTTATACTAAATTGAAACAAAAAAATTACCTATTAAATACTGAGATTAATTATTTCTTTTTAATAAGTGTTCGAATAAACGACCCTCTTGTGCAATGCACAAATTTAGTCTTTTTTGCAGATTTTCTCGGACGCTGGACAAAATTAGTGGCGTTATTGTTCTACAGGTATCCCTAATCCTGTTTCGCATATCTTCCACTGTTGTTGGTGGATTAACATACACCTTATTTTTAATATAACCCCATAGAAAGAAATCTAATGGGGTGATGTCGCAAGACCTTGGTGGCCACTCAATGAAACCCCCACGTCCAATCCATTTTTGCGGATATCGTTGGTCCAAAAACGCACGAACTTCACGATGGTAATGCGGAGGCGCACCATCGTGCTGGAACCACATACTGTCGAGCTCATCCCTATCGAGACCTTGAAGCAGTTGGGGTAGTTCTTCTTGTAGAAAGTTCAGGTAACTATGGCCATTTAGTGGTTCATTAAAAAAGTGGGGTCCAGTAATTCGATTATGATGAATACCACACCAAACATTTAATGACCAGTGGTTTTGATGTTGCACCTCTCTAATCCAAAATGGGTTTTCTGTGGCATAATAATGCATGTTGCGTCTATTTATGGCACCGTTACTTCTAAAAGTAGCTTCATCACTAAACATTACCTTGCATAATAAATTTGGATTTAATTGAATCTCCGCATTTATTGTACGACAAAAGTTTACACGACTTTCAAAATCCTGTCCATGCAATTCTTGGTGTAATTCCATGTGATATGGATGATACCTATATTTCTTGGTAGTACGATTAGCGGTGGATTGTGATGTTTCACATAATGCTGCTAACTGACGGCTACCAATATAAGGATTTTCCTGAACATTTAACAATACTTGTAGTTCTTTTTCTTCATTAGTTACTGGTTTGTTGACCACTTTACGTTTTAGATAATCAACAGTACCAGAAGAATCAAATCTTTGCATTAAGTTTTGAAAAGTATGGGTATTAGGCTGGCGTCGATCAGGATACTTCATTTTGTAAATTCTTTGAGCTAGAAGGCAATTTTTTTGAGCCTCTCCTATTGTATAAATCATATCTATTAACTCATTCTTTGGAAAATTCATTTTACAATATAAGATGAATGCAAAAAAAACCAAACTACACTACATAAAAACCAAAAGAAGCGATTGCGGTTATAAATTTGACACACAGAAAAATGTTCTTTTACATTGTTTTTACCATGGCTACTATGATAATGAAGACTATTTCTGTAAAAGAGTATGGAAAATAAGAAAAACTGAAATATCTCAAAAACTATTATAAATAGGTATAGGATATATTGAACAAAACTTTTAGGGTTTTTATTACTCTATTAAATAACATGAAAATATACAGGGTGTACCATTTAAAAAAATATATATTTATTCATTTAAACTTGTTCAAATTTGAGCCGATGTGTTCAACACCCTGTAGCTTTTATTGCAAATATTAGGTAAAAATTATGTTAACTTGTCCTTGGCCTAGCTAAATTCCAAATTTGAATATATTTGTCACAAAATTGAAAACGTTATTTAGGATTGAATTGATGCTTGAAAATGTGACTTTTTTTCTTTAAACTTAATTATCTCAGAAACTATAAAGTTTTGTTATAGTAAACCCTTAATAAAAAAGATTTAAAATTATAAGCTGAATCGAAAATACGATTCGTATATAGGGTGTTTTATTTAAAAAAATACAACTTTATGCTGTCCTAGTTTTTTGGCTCACCCTGTAGAGTCCTAAATATTTTTAAAATCTGCGTAAAAATAAACTGTATCAAACAATAAATATAGTTTCTTTGTTAATTTCACCGAAAATGCACAAACCTACTTCATCCAATCGTTGACTCACCCTGTACATAGAAAAAAGAAAGCAAATTGTACTATCTCAATTGCCTTGGGTAAGAAGGAATTAAAACTGTTTAACATTCGATTTACTTGGGAGCTTCTCTCCCCGTAGAGAAAAGAACTGCGAATTATGGTGGAATTACTGTCAGGATATTGTGATCTGGGATGTCATTTTCATAAGACTGATATCATGGATGACCCGAGGTGTAAATGGTGTCTAGAGGAGGATGAAACTATTGTCAGTGTCCTCAGAGACTGTCCAGCACTCAACGGACTGAAGCAGACAGGAGATGCAACATTGTCACCTGAAGCCGGCAGAGAGGTTCAGTTAACGAGTCTGCTTGGATTTTGGACTTGCAGTTATGGCGGGATATAGAGTGCCAAGCAAGGCCTAGGCTTTGTTTCTATTCATCCATTCATTTGATTTATGTAGGTGGGATAGTAGACTTATGTGTTGGTAATTTATAGATTAGGGTAATTACCTTTCTTATAGATAATGACTACTTTCGCGTGTTTCCAACCTTGTGGTGTTTTACACCTATCCAGTGGTATTCCCAGAGCTTCTTTGAATGTATCTCCTCCCATCTTTAACATTTCAACTTTTATTTAGCGTTCGCCAGAGGCTTTTTTATCTTTTAAGTGTCATAGTGCATGTTTGTTTTAAGTATAGTTATTTGTGACAGAAATTCTGAAAGATTGTTGGGTAGTTTTAAAATTTTGTATGACCATGCATACAATTGTTCATAAAATGTTTGTATTATGGTTGCTATTTTTTCATTGGTTATTAGTGAATTTCATTTCTAGTCCTTGACCTCGTTTATTGTTCTCTTGACACTATCCAGGGTGCGTCACAAAATCAGGGTAACATTAAATTATTTTTTAAACGAACAACCATTATGTGAATATTTGGAATCTATATGTAATTCTAAAATCTTTTTTAATACGGTACTTTAATTAAACGTATAATAAGGCATTTTTATACCTATAAATCAAAAATGGTTAATAAAATAACTACTTTAAGACAGCATTAGTTTAAAGTTGCTATAGTAAAACTTGATAGGAAAATCAAAGTTTAATTTTTTAATTAAATAAATTCCTCATATCAAAAAAACTGAGTTAGTTTTTGAATTTGGCTCGACGAAGGATCCATAAATAGTCTTCAAACCCGAGAAAGGAAAGTTATAAAGACTGTGGTTATGTAGAGAGTCAATGAATTAATTTAGATACATCTTATATAACGGTTGGAATTCTTCAAGAAAGATCCTGTTGCTAAACACATTATTACAATTCAAATTGACTGATACAACATAGTCGACTAAATATTTCATTATGCTCAATTTCCTTCAAAATTGATGGAGGTTTTCGGGGTTGAAGGTTACCAACTTATAATATATTTAACTTTTAATTGACTATATGTGAACTACAACAAGACGTAGATCTATAAGGAGTATTTTTAGCGAATTGAAACGGAAGAAAACGGCATTTTAAAATTTTGAAATATTATCAAAATTTTATTTCGAAGACATTCTATGCATCGTATGCAATGTTTGTTTATTTTTTTTTTGCATAAGAAGTTGCAGTCTATATTTCTAACTGGCGCCAAATACAAATTTGTTTTAAATTATACAAATTAATGCAATACCTCATCCTTTTTGTCTAGACATACCACAAAAGGATTATACTCAGAACAAAAATGTTTGAGTAGATATTAGGCAAGTCTCCAGATTTCTGTAGTAAGTTATTAAAAAATAATTATAGGTAATAAATAAATTAAAAGTATTTTCAAAAAATCTTCTTAAAAACATCAAAAATAATTTTTGTTTGGGGAAGCCCAGCGGGCTTTCGTAGTCAATGAAGAGGCATGGCTCCAAGTTTTTTAAAGATATTTTACCTCCCCCCCCCCCCCGATTACGAATGGACGTTTAATGTGGTTTACATGATAGCAAAGATATAATTCTTTGTTTTATCACATCACATGACTTTGTTATAAAAATATTAATGTTATGTAGAGAGCAAGACTTCATCTTAACCTTAAATATATTTAAATCCAAAACAAAACAAACTTATTAAAGAGGATTTACAAATCAACGTTAGAACAATCGAAAAATATAGTTTAATCTAGATAGAGGGACGATAACAAATATAATACTGAATGCAGCAAAAAAATAGCAATTAAAAGACTACGAGTCCAAAGACTATATAATCAGAAAAATAACCGAAGACCTCATTTTTAAAAGAATATGAAAAGATATGAAACGACATCGATACAGTAAAATTGGCTGAAACAAACAAAAATAGAAAGAAATTCGTAAAGATAAGAGAAAACATAACACCAGAATGACACTAAATACAATTGAGAATAATAAAGGATCAAAAACTATAAAGATAAAAATAAATATTGATAAAGAAATTAATAGGGTTCAAAATAGAAAGGATGAAATACCAAATGTTAGGAAAGAAATATTATAAAAGATAACGGCATACTAATCAAACGTATAAAGTTCCATATTATCCAAATTATTAATGTAAAATATGAATCTTCGTCTCTCTCCCTTTTTCCTTTGACATACCCCCCGATTATGAATATCTAGCTTGAATTCTCGAAAAATGCTCTGCTTATTTTGTTACAAACGAAAAAATTAGCAATAATTAAAAAATTATTATTTTTTTTTGGAAAATAAAGAATATTTACATAATAGCAGAGATATAATTCTTTGTTTTAGCACATCACATGACTTTGTTATAAAAATATTAATGTTATATAGAGAGTAAGACTTCCTCTTAACCTTAAATACATTTAAATCCAAAACAAAATAAACTTGTTAAAGAGGATTTACAAATCAACATTAGAACAATCGAAGAATATAGTTTAAATCTATGTACAGAGAAGATAACAAATATAATACTGAATGCAGCAGAGAAATAGCAATTAAAATACTACGAGTCCAAAGACTATATAATCAGAAAAATAACCGAAGACCTCATTTTAAAAAGAATATGAAAATATATGAAACGACATCGATACAGTAAAATTGGCTGAAACAAAGAAAAATAGAAAGAAATTCGTAAAGATAAGAGAAAACATAACACCAGAATAACACTAAATACAATTGAGAATAATAAAGGATCAAAAACTATAAAAATAAAAATAAATATTGATAAAGAAATTAATAGAGTTCAAAATACAAAGGATGAGATACCAAATGTTAGGAAAGAAATATTATAAAAGATAACGGCATACTAATCAAACGTATAAAGTTCCATATTATCCAAATTATTAATGTAAAATATGAATCTTCGTCTCTCTCCCTTTTTCCTTTGACATACCCCCCCCCCCCCCCCCCGATTACGAATATCTAGCTTGAATTCTCGAAAAATGCTCTACTTATTTTGTTACAAACGAAAAAATTAGCAATAATTAAAAAAATTATTATTTTTTTTTTTGGAAAATAAAGAATATTTTCGTGTTTTTTGGCAGATTTTAAACAAAAAGTGTCTTTTGTGAATTTTTGGTCCGTCGTAGAGTTTTTAAGTTAAAAATCGGTTGACATGGCATTTCCATATATTTTCAGCGCAATATCCGTTGCCTTTCAGAGCATTAGTCAGTTTTTCTGTTTATGATTTCAGTGATTGTTCGTCACATATTGAAAGTGCTCTATATACCAAAGAGTTTATGACGAATTGTTTTTGAGGAGGATGATGGTGTGACGTTGTATTGAGATATCGATTTGTATGTGTTGGTTTCCTGTACACAGAATGTATTAATTTGCCTTATCTTTCCTTTCTACTAGAACATCGTGAAAGGGAACGGTAACCCTTGATTCAGTTTCCATAGTGAATTTTATGTTAGGGTGTTGTTGGTTTAGATGATCCAGGAAATTGTGGAGCATATCTGCGCCATACGGCCAAACTACGAACGTATCATTACCGTACCTGCACCAAAATTTAGGTTTTAGAGGAGCAGAAGACAAGGCGTTTTCTTCGAACGCTTCCATGAAGATGTTATCCACTACAGGTGACAGCGGAGTCCCCCATAGCCACTCCTGAAGTCTGCTTGTAGAAAGTTCCTTGAAAAATAAAATAAGTGGAAATCAATACTAGAATTAATTAAAGCATGTCTGATTTTCGCTTATCTTACTTTTCAAGGAACTTTCATAGAGCAGACTTCGGAAGCAGCCATGGGATCTCCACTATCACTTGTGGTAGCTAATATCTTCATGGAAGATATACTTCAACCAATAACAACAGATAAATCAATACAAGTGTCCATCGTCCTAAATTTAGAAGTAAAAGTACTCAGACTAAAACAATTTGTTTAATAGAAGAAATCATATCCTCAAAATCATACTATTTTTAAAAAAGTATTCAATTATATCTTTTGAGTTTATAATTACCTATGATTACTATAAATATATATATATATATATATATATATATATATATATATATATATATATATATATATATATATATATATATATATATTCATTATCGGTTGCAGAAATAACAAATCTTGGTATGTCACTTACATCAAGATCTTCACATTTCTAAATTGAGCGGAGCAGAAGTTGTTGTTTATTATAAGAAATTGGCCACCGTAAAACAATCAATTTTCGGCAAATTCGAACTATTGGCCTTAATAAATCCATTTTCCATCATGGAAAAACCTCTTAGAATCGTTTTCAAAGAGAGTAGTAAGTAAATTGCAAAGAAATTTCACGGAAATCACCATAAAATAATGTAACTTTTGACAGCGATGCTGTTTGCGAACAAATGACGTCATGCATTTTGATTGGTGTTGATTGTCACGTGACTTCGGAGTAATTTAATTACATTTTCATGATTAAATAAAAATGAAATTCTTTAAAAGTAAAGAAAAATATTGTGTTTTTTAGGATTTCTATTATGAAAACTACCATTTCGCGGCAAAATCATATTTTTATTCGAATATATTCAACAAGTATTTACATTTTAATTTTATTCGGGGCTTCGGAAACCTACGCTACGCTACTGGGTAGAACAAGGATCAAATTTATTATGACTAAATTGTCAATAATTTCGAAACAATTGAATTTACCTATTGCGTCCGCTATACAAAAAATATGCTAAATTTGATGAAAGTTTGAAATAATCGATAACTTACAGGATATTCCGTTTTAAAAAATAATGAATTGTATTATATCAGTTGTATATAGAATGCATAATCAAATAGAAAATTTGTAGTTCCTAAGGTTGAAGGAAACCCGAATATGCTACAATTTTCCGTTCGCTCTTAATTAAACTGTTCCGGAAAATTTGCCCAACCCTGTAGATGAACGACTTCTAGAAGTCAATTGCTTTGTTTCCTTTTTCAAACGTATGCTTTTTACGTATCTGTGGAATGGGTTTCTGGCACACTTTATCATACTAAAAAGTTATCATTATAAAAATAAAATATAAAAAATAAAATTTTTATAAAAAAATTGAACCAACTTCTAAAAGTGAAAAGTAACTATAAATTTTGATATGAAATTGAAATTTTTGAAGTCGGCGCCCAAACTAATACCTGGCAAAATGTGATTTGCATAAACAGATTGAAAATACTCTATTTGTAATTGCTTTCTTGTCATAATTTGTATATATCAGCATTTATTTATTTCATTTAGAAATAACTTGGCGCCGACTTCAAAAATTTCAATTTCATATAAAAATTTATTATTTTTTGATTTTTTAGTGTACTTCTAAAAGTCGGTTCATTTTTTGTATTAAAATTTTATTTTTCGATTTTTCGTTTTGAATTCATTGTGATATCCATAAATTATTTGAACTAACCACTAACCGAGATTAGTGTACCTCGCAATGACTCCAAGGTGGCAAAAAAATACCCATTTTATCCAAAATTGTAAATCATCCTAAAATGAATCACTAAAAATTCTTTGATTCTTAAAATTCTCCAAATGCCAGTGAAATTGTGTTAAACAAATATTTAGTCTGTCATAGTAAATCCACTGTCTTAAATTTCAAATTAATTTTAAATTGATAATATAGGCCCTAAAACCTTCCAATATCGATATTTAAAGAACTTGAGATGTAAATTTTTTAGCTCGATATATTCTATACTGCATTATGAGTTTATATACGCCCCAAGAATCCCGCAATATCAATTTTAGACAAAATCGTAAAATGTAAAATTTTCTGTCCATCATATTATATTTTATCAACCTAATAGTTATAAAAAATTAACTTCATATTCGTAATACACGACCCCGAAAAGTCCCTAATACCAAATGTAAAAAAATGCAAATAAGGTAAAATTTTCAATCCACCATATTGAATCCGTCACATTAAATTAAAAAAAAAAAATTTTAACGTCTTAATCTAATCTAAATCTGAACCCTTCAAAGCCCCCTAGTACCAGATGGGATCCGGAAATTTAAAATTTCTAGACCGTCATATTACATCTGACATATTAGGTTTTCTTAAAATTATTTTATATTCGCTTTTTGTATCCTCAAAAATGATTCAGTTCCACCTTCGAACAAAATCGAAAAATGTAAAATTTTTAGTCTGCTATATTGGATTCGCCATATTGAATTCTGAAAAAATACTTTTAAATTCCTAATTTACACCCTCAAGAACCCCCTATATCAGTTTTGATGAAAACCGAAAAATGTAAAATTTTTAAGACACCATTTGAATCCGCCAGAGTGAGTTTTTCAAAAAATATTTTAAATTCAAAATTAACACTAACAAAAATCTCCCAATATTGATTTTAGACAAAATCGAGAGATGAAGAATCTTTAATTCGCCATCTTGGATCCGTCACATTTAATTTCTTTTTAATAATTTAAATAATGTGCTTCCCGAAAACTTCCTCATACCAATTTTGGTGAAAATCGAACAAAATTGATTTTTTTGTCTGCCATATTGAATCCGCCATATTGAATCTTTTAAAAATATCTTGGATTCGTTATGTGCGACCTCGAAAACTCTCACACCAATTTTGGAGGAAATTGGACAAAATTAAATTTTTGTCCGCCATATTAAATTTTTTAAAGACAATTTCAGATTCGTTGTGTACGACCCCGAAAATTCCCCCATACCAATTTTGAAGAAAATCGGACAAAATTAATTTTTTTGGCAGCGATATTATCAGCGCCATCTTGGATTTTACTGCATCAATTTCGTCCAAAAAAATATGAGATCACCGCAACAACTTTCCGAATATAACGTAAAAAATTTAATTCAAATCGGCGCGCCGTTCCAGAGTAATCGGTGTACATACATAAAAAAAATACATAGTCGACATATTGTGAACTTCCTTCTTTTAGAAGTCGGTTAAAAAATCGAAATTGAACTTCCGTAAGTTAATCCAAACTTACCAACAATACAAATAGCTGTTTATTTCTTAAAAAATTTTAAAGCGCAAAAAGAGCATCAATTAATGCAGACGATGTTGTCTTGGCTCGAAGAATAAAAACACCGCGGAGCGCCGAAAAGTTGCTCGGAACAAGCGGGCGGCTGATGAAATGAGAACACTCTCACCTTCACCTTGAATCTCGTTTCGAATTAGCTTGACTTGTATGTTGTGTTTAGTTATATTTAAAGGACAACAATTATAATATTGATTTTAGTACGTATGTGTTTCGTCAGAAATTTTTATTATTTCTTTGAAAAAAAAAACCCGTAAGTAGGAAAGAATGGACGTTTAATGTGGTTTACATGATAGTAGAGATATAATTCTTTGTTTTATCACATCACATGACTTTGTTATTAAAATATTAATGTTATATAGAGAGCAAGACTTCGTCTTAACCT
The DNA here is from genome assembly GCA_034092305.1 of Diaprepes abbreviatus. NCBI lineage: Eukaryota > Metazoa > Arthropoda > Insecta > Coleoptera > Curculionidae > Diaprepes > Diaprepes abbreviatus. The sequence continues at coordinate 1,749,676 of JASJET010000135.1, forward strand.
TAAATACATTTAAATCCAAAACAAAACAAACTTATTAAAGAGGATTTACAAACCAACATTAGAACAATCGAAGAATATAGTTTAAATCTATATACAGGGTGAGTCAACGATTGGATGAAGTAGGTTTGTGCCTTTTCGGTGAAATTTACAAAAAAACTATATTTATTGTTTGATACAGTTTATTTTTACGCAGATTTCAAAAATATTTAGGACTCTACAGGGTGAGCCAAAAAACTAGGACAGCATAAAGTTGTATTTTTTTAAATAGAACACCCTATATACGAATCGTATTTTCGATTTAGCTTATAATTTTAAATCTTTTTTATTAAGGGTTTACTATAACAAAACTTTATAGTTTCTGAGATAATTAAGTTTAAAGAAAAAAAGTCACATTTTCAAGCATCAATTCAACCCTAAATAACGTTTTCAATTTTGTGACAAATATATTCAAATTTGGAATTTAGCAAGCCCAAGGACAAGTTAACATAATTTTTACCTAATATTTGCAATAAAAGCTACAGGGTGTTGAACACATCGGCTCAAATTTGAACAAGTTTAAATGAATAAATATCTTTTTTTTTTAAATGGTACACCCTGTATATTTTCATGTTATTTAATAGAGTAATAAAAACCATAAAAGTTTTGTTCAATATATCCTATACTTATTTATAATAGTTTTTGAGATATTTCAGTTTTTCTTATTTTCCATACTTTTTTACAGAAATAGTCTTCATTATCATAGTAGCCATGGCAAAAACAATGTAAAAGAACATTTTTCTGTGTGTCAAATTTATAACCGCAATCGCTTCTTTTGGTTTTTATGTAGTGTAGTTTGGTTTTTTTGGATTCATCTTATATTGTAAAATGAATTTTCCAAAGAATGAGTTAATAGATATGATTTATACAATAGGAGAGGCTCAAAAAAATTGACTTCTTGCTCAAAAAATTTACAAAATGAAGTATCCTGATCGACGCCAGCCTAATACCCATACTTTTCAAAACTTAATGTAAAGATTTGATTCTTCTGGTACTGTTGATTATCCAAAACGTAAAGTGGTCAACAAACCAGTAACTAATGAAGAAAAAGAACTACAAGTATTGTTAAATGTTCAGGAAAATCCTTATATTGGTAGCCGTCAGTTAGCACCATTATGTGAAACATCACAATCCACCGCTAATCGTACTACCAAGAAATATAGGTATCATCCATATCACATAGAATTACACCAAGAATTGCATGGACAGGATTTTGAAAGTCGTGTTAATTTTTGTCGTACAATAAATGCGGAGATTCAATTAAATCCAAATTTATTATGCAAGGTAATGTTTAGTGATGAAGCTACTTTTAGAAGTAACGGTGCCGTAAATAGACGCAACATGCATTATTATGCCACAGAAAACCCATTTTGGATTAGAGAGGTGCAACATCAAAACCACTGGTCATTAAATGTTTGGTGTGGTATTCATCATAATCGAATTATTGGACCCCCTTTTTTAATGAACCACTAAATGGCCATAGTTACCTGAACTTTCTACAAGAAGAACTACCCCAACTGCTTCAAGGTCTCGATAGGGATGAGCTCGAGAGTATGTGGTTCCAGCACGATGGTGCGCCTCCGCATTACCATCGTGAAGTTCGTGCGTTTTTAGACCAACGATATCCGCAAAAATGGATTGGACGTGGGGGTTTCATTGAGTGGCCACCAAGGTCGTGCGACATCACCCCATTAGATTTCTTCCTATGGGGTTATATTAAAAATAAGGTGTATGTTAATCCACCAACAACAGTGGAAGATATGCGAAACAGGATTAGGGATACCTGTAGAACAATAACGCCACTAATTTTGTCCAGGGTCCGAGAAAATCTGCAAAAAAGACTAAATTTGTGCATTGCACAAGAGGGTCGTTTATTCGAACACTTATTAAAAAGAAATAATTAATCTCAGTATTTAATAGGTAATTTTTTTGTTTCAATTTAGTATAAAAGTAAATATGTATTTGCCTTGTCGTTATTGTTGTGTTAATTTTTTCACATTATGTTTAATTAAACTATTGCCGTTGTAATATAACGAATAATGTATTTCATCATATTTAACCGCATTCTGTTTGTTTCTGTAGTTTCTTTTTATTATTTGCCATGGCTACTATGATAATGAAGACTATTTCTGTAAAAAAGTATGGAAAATAAGAAAAACTGAAATATCTCAAAAACTATTATAAATAAGTATAGGATATATTGAACAAAACTTTTAGGGTTTTTATTACTCTATTAAATAACATGAAAATATACAGGGTGTACCATTTAAAAAAAAAAAGATATTTATTCATTTAAACTTGTTCAAATTTGAGCCGATGTGTTCAACACCCTGTAGCTTTTATTGCAAATATTAGGTAAAAATTATATTAACTTGTCCTTGGGCTTGCTAAATTCCAAATTTGAATATATTTGTCACAAAATTGAAAACGTTATTTAGGATTGAATTGATGCTTGAAAATGTGACTTTTTTTCTTTAAACTTAATTATCTCAGAAACTATAAAGTTTTGTTATAGTAAACCCTTAATAAAAAATATTTAAAATTATAAGCTAAATCGAAAATACGATTCGTATATAGGGTGTTCTATTTAAAAAAATACAACTTTATGCTGTCCTAGTTTTTTGGCTCACCCTGTAGAGTCCTAAATATTTTTAAAATCTGCGTAAAAATAAACTGTATCAAACAATAAATATAGTTTCTTTGTTAATTTCACCGAAAAGGCACAAACCTACTTCATCCAATCGTTGACTCACCCTGTACAGAGACGATAACAAATATAATACTGAATGCAGCAGAGAAATAGCAATTAAAATACTACGAGTCCAAAGACTATATAATCAGAAAAATAACCGAAGATCTTATTTTTAAAAGAATATGGAAAGATATGAAACGACGTCGATAAAGTAAAATTGGCTGAAACAAACAAAAATAGAAAGAAATTCGTAAAGATAAGAGAAAACATAACACCAGAATAACACTAAATACAATTGAGAATAATAAAGGATCAAATACTATAAAGATAAAAATAAATATTGATAAAGAAATTAATAGAGTTCAAAGTAGAAATGATGAAATACCAAATGTTAGGAAAGAAATATTATAAAAGATAACGGCATACTAATCAAACGTATAAAGTTCCATATTATCCAAACTAGTAATGTAAAATATAAATCTTCGTCTCTCCCTTTTTGGGCCATGGTTGCGTAAAGGATCCATGGTTTACTCAGTCATTCTAGTTGACTGTCTTCTGTCCAGATTTTCAGTTATTCATTGCAGTTCTAAAAGGTTTTTTGCCAGCAATATTATATGTAGGGGAGGTAGGGGAGCATTGGGTACTTTTTTACATAGATGGTAATAAAACTGTTATTTTTTATGAAAATCAAAACTTTATTCCAAATATGTCTAGCACACATATTTGGTAGTAATTATTGCAAAGACAAGTTTTGGTATTGTAATCAGTCTCAAAGTTACAAAAGATCCTCCGACACATGTCCAAAGTGCCCAAACCTCCCGGTGGTCGGGTGATTTGGGCACCCCTGTAGGGAGGTTGCTATACTATACTACTATGCTTAAGTATTATATAACATTGCTACAAAAACTAAGACTAAGAATAAATACTGCACGATGTTGGACTTAATTAAACTTATATTATATTTGGTATGACCCAGATAGGCTTGTCAAATTTATATTTAAAGCTGCCACGTTTCATCCATGTCGCTGATGTAGGTAATTTTGTCTTTATATCCTCCAGGGGGACGCTGGCTACGTCCTCGATGTCAGGAAATATAAATGTATTTCGTATCTTACTCGCTCTCATAAATTTGACAGTATCCATGGAGTGACTAACTTCTTCGATTAAACCAACATAATGATAGACAGTTTTTTTTTGGTGTCAAATTTAACCAACACAAAATTATGAATCTGGAAATTTCTATCCAGAACAATGACATCGTCTTCATCAAAATCATCTTCCGAGGATTCAACGAGGGCTTCTTCAGAAACATAAACATTTTCTGTTTCATCATCACTGCTCATTTTCCTGTTTTTCTCTCATTTCGAAGTAAATTCTTCAACAAGCTTCGGAATTGTTTTTTGTCCTGTATTTTTAGATCATTTCCTATTTTTGTTGACCTCTTTGATCTTATTTTTTCTTTGTCTTTCTTCTTCTTCCATTCTTCTCTCTTTTCTCGGGTGTGTCCGTCAATATCCTAGTTTTTCCCTTCTTCCGTGTTATGCCACGCAATTTCCTGGGGCCAGCCTTCAGATATGATCTTACTAAATCAGGTGTTACTATGACAGTGTCCTTAATCTGGCTTCTAATTGGAGATTCGAGTTGAGATGGCCCAGCGACTTCCACATTTAAACTTGTACGATCCTCTAGACTCTGATTTTCTTCTGCTGAAGGCTGTTCCGTGAGCGCTTGGTCTGAAATCGATTGTTTTGTAGGAGCATTATCCTCATCCGCCAAGCAGCGATCAGTGACAGAAGAACAAAGGATATCTTCATCTGAGAAAATGTTTGAATTGAATGGCCATATGCCAGGTTTTTCAAATCCCCTTTGAATATTCTGTTACTTGAATGCAAGTGGCATGGCTATTGCTGCTAATTTTGGGATTTCATAAATTGTCACCGTTTTGTCAGAATTGCTTATCATCCAATCCGTAACAGCAGTGTTATAATAACTTTTGAGTGGTCCATAGACAGTCAGGTCTTGGGGTTGCAGTTTATAGCTGCAGTGAGGTGGGAAAGTCATTAAAACAATGCCCGATTTTTTGCAGAAATCGAGAACCGGTACTGAAATATGGCTCTCGTGATTGTCCAGCAGCAAAAGAACTGGCGAGGAAGGCGTTGGTTTTGTGTGTTTTGCGAAATGGTGCATATATTTTAAAAAGTTTGATGCTGTCATCCACCCTGAAGGATATGCTGATCCATCTGATCCAACAGGGGCATCATATAGCATGAATGTTTTGAAATTGACCCGTGGGAATGTGAAAAAGGGTGGTATTGAGTTTCCCAATGCATTTATACCGCAGCAAACCATTACAAGCGTCCCTCTTTCAGTTGACGTTACTTGCCCAACTTGCTTAGTGCCTCTGAGAGCAATCACTTTCTGTGTTCGTTGTACTGTAGATAATCCAGTTTCGTCTATATTGTAAATAGACTCAGGGCCGAAATGATGCCGTTCATATACAGTTTTAAGATTTTCAAAAAATCTCCGACGTTTTTCTTATGGCAACTTGTGGACCGTGAGAGACTGGTGGCTTCTGGTGCCCTTATAGAAAGCTGAGGTTGTCTTTTAAAAAATCCTCTAAGCCAATCTTTGGACGCAAGTTTCTTCTGTGTTCAGTTTTCTGGTATTTTTTTAATGGCAATGGCGTATTCATAAGCCAGTTCGACAGTCCATGGTTTAGTTTAAACGATGTTGTAAGATATTTTGAAATTTTTTCTTCTTCATCTTTCATGAATATTTGAGTTGAGACAAATTTAGAAGAAACATCTTTCACGGCGCCACCTTGCTTTATGTATCTTTCAAGGTTAGACCTGGGTATATCATATTTATTCGCAGTAGTTTTAATTTTCCCTCCATTAGAAACCTCTTCTAATGCACGCAAAATAACATCTTTAGGGATTTCGCGTCGCTTATTTTTCTTTTTAAATGAAAACCGCATTGCCCTGAAAAGAAATGATTAAAACATTCAATACAATAGGCATAACATAAAACTACAAAAGTATGACACCAAAATGCACTATAACGGATAGAGCATTGGGCATGCCCCAACCTCCCTCTTACGTGCGTGCCCAATGCTCCCCATAACCTCATTTTTCAAATAAATTTGAATATGATTATTTTTATCAAATGTTGAATCCTAATTGGCAGGTAAATATAATCTTTAATAAACACCAAAAAAGAAGTTAAGATAGATACTTATACTTTCTTGCAGATTGCTTTGTTATCTTTCTCCAAATCACAACCAAAATATTTACTTCTGTACGCAAGAAACCGTTAACCGCATATGACTTTGACAACTAAGTGAAATGACAGCTGACGTTTGGTTAAGCGGTGTTGCCAGTTATTAAACTATAGTGTTGTGGTAGAAAACAAAAAAAAAATTACCATGAATTTCAAGAAATGAGGGGGTGCCCAAGCCTCCCGACTGCCCAATGCTCCCCTACTAGTGTGGGAGATCCCATTCCATTGAATAAAATAACTTAGCTTGTCCATACTTCCCATACTGTTTCTAATATTGAACAGCTGTCGATTACAAAAATTTATGTGTTGTAAGGTTATGACATACAGACAGACGGACGAACGGACATGAAAAAAACTCTGAGCATGAAGCATCCTATTCGTTCTTAGACGAATTCGGAAATTAATTTTGGAATTTATTTTTAAAATGAAATTTGTTCAAAAATCTCCAAAATAAAAATTTAATTCGAAGTTTAAGATGGTAACATTTTTAATCTTCCATACTGTATACATTTAAAGTTTTTCATTTCTAGAATTGTAATCTGTGACTTTCAATACACTTAATATTAATTTTGATGGAAATAAAATATGGTAAAATATTTAGCTGTTGCTTTGAGTTTTCCTAATTTGGGTTTTCCCATTAACCTTTGATAATAAGGAATGTTAATAATTCAGTATTTTGTGTCTTAATGCTATCAAGAAGAACCAAAAGAAAAAGCTCGGGTTTTTTTTTGATAGAATTAATAAATATTTAATAAGAAATTAATAAATAGAATTTAAAATCTTAAATAATACTAAAATTGGAATTGATTGTTTTGATACTCGATATAAAATTGATCTAAATCCATTAAATAAATATTTTAGAAAGAAAACTGTAAAAAAATCATTATAAAAGGACGCAAAAGCAGTCATTGTGTCCTGTATCCGGTGCCCGACAATCAGCATCCGAAATAATTCAGCGAAGCAGTGCCAAAGAATAACCTTGAAATGATGCATCGGCACTGAAATTCGCGAATGGATGAGTGGATGGCCCCAGGATGCAATTAATGCATATACATTTTGGGGTCGTTGGTAATGGCAAAAGTTGAAATAGCATAAAAGTGTTTTTATCGGTAAAAATATTAAAATCGGTATTATATATATATATATATATATATATATATATATATATATATATATATATATATATATATATATATATATATATATATATATGTACATATATACACATTATGCCGTTGCAGCGCTGAAATCACATTCAGCAAACGTACAATCATAAGCAACTCCGTGTATAGATGAACCAATTTGCTATCAGTAAATGCAAACTTCGTTCCAATCATATCCTATCCGTGTTAGAGGTTGCACAGTTTGAAAAAATTGCCATAAAATACAATCCATCCCATTCCATTACCATCGAGATGATGGCCTACCAGTACCACCATACCGAGAAGAAAGTCAAAACTTAGCCTCCTCGCCACAGTGATATGGCAGAGGTACATGTTTCGTCTCTACTACACTCATCAGGGTACCTACATGCACTTGGTTGTGCAAAGAACAGATAGGAAGGAAGAATAATGTGGATGTGTCCACTGCTATTGCATCTCACACGGAGGAATCCCTGAAAGTCGCATAAACATATATACGCCATCCGCGTTCAGTGTTGCATGCTTCCTTCCGATCTGTCCTTTGCACAGACAGGTGCATATCGGTACCCTGATGAATCTAGTAGAGACGAAACATGTACCTCTGCCTTATCACTGTGGCGAGGAGGGTAAGATTTGACTTTCTTCTCGGTATGGTGGTATATATATATATATATATATATATATATATATATATATATATATATATATATATATATATATATATGATTCAGACATTCGTTCGTTCGCTTGGTTTCCTGTAGAACTTTGCAGACGTTTCGCCAAAATCTCATTTGGCATCTTCTGTGCTTGGTGGTTGAAAATCAAATCAGTTGATTTTCAACCACCAAGCACAGAAGATGCCAAATGAGATTTTGGCGAAACGTCTGCAAACTTCTACAGGAAACCAAACGAACGAACGGATGTATTCCCGGATTAATACTGAATCACATGTTCTCATCCGTGAAACACTACGCAACAACATATATATATATATATATATATATATATATATATATATATATATATATATATATATATATATATATATATATATATATATATATATATTCCAGATTGTTGAACCATAGATTATATCCTTTTTTTATTTTGTCTTTTCTTGCGTTTAGGTTCTTTATTTAACAAAAAATCTAAAACAATTTGACGTTTCGCCTTTTATTTAAGGCATTTTCAAAAATTTTTTGGTTTATTTATTTATCGGTATGTAAAACATCCAAATTTAAAAAAGTTGCAAACAGATCGAAATGTTTACATCTAAGTAAAAAAATTCGTCTATTTTTTTTTGAGCGGCCAGTTTAATGTATGTTTTTGACATTTCTTTGAGATGCTTTACTACGTGCGGCCCATGTGATTCTTCTATTCCTTCATAAAATGTCATAATGTATGTGGTTCTGAGTAGCTTCAATCCAAACTATTAATATTATTTTTCCAGATTCTTGAACCATAGATTATATCCTTTCTTTGTCTTTTTTGGGTTTAGGTTCTTTATTTACCAAAAAAATTTAAAACAATTTGACGTTTCGCCTTTTATTTAACGCATTTTCAAAAATTTTGTGTTTTATTTACTTATCTGTAAAACAAAGATGTGAAACATTCAAATTCAAAAAAGTTGAAAACAGATCTAGATGTTACAACTAAGTTAAAAAATCCGTCTGTTTTTTTTAAGCGGCCAGTTTAGTGTATGTTTTTGATATTTCTTTAAGATGCTTTACAACGTGAGGCCAATGTAATTCTTCTATTCCTTCATAAAATGTCATAATGGATGTGATTCCTTGTAGCTGCAACCCAAATTATTAATATTATATTTTCCAGATTCTTGAATCATAGATTATAACCCTTTTTTTTATTTTGTCTTTTCTTGGGTTTAGGTTCGTTATTTAACAAAAAATTCAAAACAATTTGACGTGTTGCCTTTTATTTAAGGCATTTTCAAAATTTTTTTTGTTTTATTTATTTATCGGTAAAACAAATATATGTAACATTCAAATTCAAAAAAGTGATCTTGGACTCTGGATATGCGTTGGCTTTTCATGTACGATTTTAACCACCGACCACATAAAGCATAAATTTTCAATTATTGGGTTACAAAATTCCCGACCATTATCGGAATGAAGGATGCTCGGCGCTCCAAAAGTGATGAAAATACCCAAGAGATGGTATGCAACTTCTGCTGCGCGTTTAGTTCGAAGTGCATGATCACAAATTTAATAAGATGGTCTTGGTAAACTAATATAAATTTATAATTTTCGTCAGAGTTGGTTTGTAGGTCTATGATATCTACTTGACAACGTGAGTTCATTTTACTATGACGTATAGGCTTGATGACAATGCCCTTTTTCTAAGTCTTCTGTTTTTTTTTTTGAAAAGGTTGGTATAGCTTCAAAAATATCATGATAGCCTCAACTGATATATTTTTAATACTTGTGGTTGCATTCCTTAAGCATACTTGTCCGTCCACTGTGTCCAACAGCAACATGCATTTCTTTCTTCTATGACAAAGAAGGCTTATTTTCACCTCCCCTGTATGCTTCCGAGAAATTAGGATACTTACCGGACACCCTGTATAAAAACCTAAGTACGGGAGCTCCAATTTTTTCAGTGTTTAGACCTCTAAAATAAAAAAAAATATATATGTTTTTTCCTAAAAGTAAGCCATTTTTAAATTTTCGAAAACACAGCTTCATTTAAAGGCAGATAATCTGATTATTTTTAACCAATCTGAATTTTTCAAAATAGAAATTATTGACTATATTAATCAAGAAAAACTCAAATTCGAGATGCTATGAGGGTTTAAACTTGCCTACAAATCACAAAAATTCACAAAATCCATGTCACATAACTGGTACTGTAGTTGAAATTAAAAGTATACAATATAATAAACTTGAAAAGGTCTATTCAAAACCAAGAAAAGCCTCTTTTTAGAATTTATATACACATATTTATATATATATATATATATATAATTTTCTTTTTGTTTTGTCTTTTCTTGGATTTAGGTTCTTTATTTAACAAAAAATCAAAAACAATTTGACGTTTCGCCCTTCATTTAAGGTATCTTCAAAAATTCTATGTTTTTTTTTTGTTTATTAATCTTCCTTGATATTTCGTTTATTTATTATTTAATAATTATTATTAATAGGATTTTGTGGTATCTTTATTAGAAAGTGTGAAAATGATACAAAATGTGTAAAATTACATGATTTTCGAGATGGTATTACGTAGTACTCAACTAATTCAGTCTAATAATTGTTTTTATTATTCTAAATATAATAAGTCCTGAATATATGAGTTAAACTTTTTCCAGAATCTATAATCCATTTACTTATACGATAAAACAAATATTTTTAGAGGTATTGTTTGAGGTTCTTTTAAATTTGACTTTCTTTTTCCCTTTCCTTTAATAATAAACAATCACTTTTTGTATTGCTTTTTGACATTTCTTTTAGACTTTTGAAAAAATAAACATTTTAATTTATTGAACCTATCCAAAACTAGCAATAAAACTCAATCTTTTAAAATTAAAATTTTAAAAACCATTTAGTTGGTGGTTGGTAATATAGAAATAAAATAATTTTGGCTAAGAAACTAAGAAGTTTAGTTTTAATACTTTAATTCCTATTTGAATACTTGCCTTTCGGAGTTTCAAGAAGAGAAGGATGAGTTACCTCCATTGTAAGGAGATTTGCAATTTTCCAGAAATATTAACAATAATAAAATTTAATTAGGAATTTCCATTTACATCTTTACTATTTGTAACAAAAGAAGTTTCGTTACTTATTTATTGTAGTGGTATTAAACTTTATGATGGGGTATAAAAGTTAAATTTTATGGCTGTAAAACTTTTTGTAAATATGACTTGCAAGCAAATAATATTGCTAAAATCCATGTAAAATTCAAATCCCTTTAAACCAATATACCTTCCTAAAATTTTAGCAAAGTTCTTTGAATAATAATAACCCTAGAGGGTCAAAATTTTTACCTGTAGTAACAGGTCAAAGGTTGGTTTTTCAAAATGCTTTCAACATTTTTTCTCAATTTAATAAGAACCACTATTATCAAATAGTAAAAAGATAGAACATATCAAGAAAACTTTGTTTTGTTTAAATGAATGGATATTTATGTAGAAACATAATTTTTAGAGATAAATCCGTCCTTGTAAATGACACAAATGTGGTTACCGTAATTTTTTATTTGATGTATATAATACCAAAATCAATCAATTTATTACTCCACCTAATGAACATACAATATAAAACAGCTATTGTTCCATATAAAAGATTAAATCAGATTACAATATGAAAAAAGAAAAAGTTATTAAAGAACTGCCCATAGTTGCTTATATAAAGTTTTCCATAGATAAGATATAATACAAAGTAAAAAGTTATATATATATATATATATATATATATATATATAATTTATTTTTGTATCTTAAACCTTTTGTTAAATATTTTTTTGTAATATTTTCTTGGGTATAGGTTTTTCCATTAGAGAAATAAAGTACAACAATTTTTCTGACTATTCAAAGAGCTGGTATATTTATTTTAAATCTACAAAATTAACTTTTAGTCAGACAGAGCCAAATCTGGACAATACAACATAAAGGCCCGCTCAACGGAGTTATTCTCGAGCTTTGGCCTCTTTCCAAACTCACACATTATAATATAGGAGGACATTCTTATGATACAAATCAAAACGTTCTAGATCAATTATCGAACACAGCTGAATTCTTGTGAATCCATTGCATAGAACCTAATCTTATCGCCTGTCCCAATCATAAAGAAAAAATTAAGGCCTGCGTTCAGAGGTTCCAACTGATTTCGAGTAATTTTCGCAGTCATGTAAATATCGAATTTTTGCTGATTTTTTGACTCATAGAAAATGAATCTGGATTTTTTTGTATTTTCACATTATATTTTTCTACCTATTCTTCTAAATGTTGCCATTTCTACTAAAACGCATTTGAATTATAGCATATTTTACAGAAAAATGCAATTATTTTGTGAAAATATTTCATAAAATGCTTTCTTTACCCTAAAGTTAGTTATTAAATAAAGGCAAGAGTCATTTTTGGAAAAAGGCATAACAGAAGTAAAACATTGGTGATGTTATAAAAGAATGCATCAGTGATACATTGATGAAAGTGTTCTGAAATTTGGACAGTGTGTGTCAAATTTTTTCTTAATAAACATATATCACAGTAATTACACATTACATTTATATTTTCAATTTAATCGAAATTAATAAAAATAAAACAGATTTTACAACAGTCTTAAAGTTTAAAATTTAAAACAATACAAGTTAAAATAGTGAAAATTATAAAACAGTACATACCTTGAAAGTAGTTTTGTGTGTTGGTTAAAAATAAATTCAGTTATGATACTTGGTATGCAATTGATATGGATAAATTTCTTTATATAAAAAAGCAAAAAATAGGAAAAAAGATTATTATTTCTTTTTTAATAACATTCTTTCATTTGCATGAGTGTATACGAAATCGTCCCAAGCATCATTACATTATTTCTCATATTTATTATAAAGTCGCTTCAAGTATGTTATATACTATAATTTGATATTTTAATATAACATACTTGAAGCGACTCTATAATAAATATGAGAAATAATGTATAATGCTTGGGACGATTTCGTATACACTCATGCAAATGAAAGCACGTTATTAAAAAAGAAATAATAATCTTTTTTATAAAAAGAAATCTATCCGTATCAATTGCATATCAAGTATCATAATTAAATTTATTTTTAACATACACACCAAACTACTTTCAAGGTATGTACTGTTTTATAATTTTCACTATTTTAACCTGTTGTATTGTTTTAAATTTTACACTTTAAGACTGTTGTAAAATCTGTTTTATTTTTATTAATTTTGATTAAATCGAAAATATAAATGTAATGTGTAATTACAGTGATATATGTTTATTAAGAAAAAATTTGTAATTTTGTAAATTTAAAATAGATATACCAGCTCTTTGAAGAAGCTCACTATGTATGTATGTACTATGTTATTACTGGTCTAGCAGACAGAGCTATCACTTTAACTTCCCCTAAACTTAGACCCCCTGTTTTAAGAAAAGTGAAAGAGGCCTGATAATGGAACAACTTTAAACACAGAGACATTGATAAAATAATAAAATAGCGCATACACAACTTTTATAATTCTAACAATCCTACCAACAATATTCATACATCGCAATTTATTGCCTTGCCGGACTTTCAGAAAAAATTTAATATATTCTGAGCCAACATAATATCGTTGTTTGCCACAAAGCTCAAAATAAGTTAAACTCTTTTTTATACAACTGAAAAGTAACTCTGAAAATGAATAACTCTAATGTTGTATATTCAATTCCTTTCACCAACTGTCCAAAAAAATATATAGGGATGACCACACAGTTACTTAAAAATGGGCACAAAGTTACAAAGAATACTACGATTGCATTCAACAACCTTATACGAGAAACAGGCTATTCCAATATATATATATATATATATATATATATATATATATATATATATATATATATATATATATATATATATATATATATATGCTCGTTTTGGTTCGATATAAATTCTGAAAAACGGATTTCATCAACCAGTTGATCTACAACCACCAAGCACAGAAGATGCCAAATGAGATTTGGGTGAAACGTCTGCAAACTTCTATAGGAAACTTAACGAACGAACGGATGTCTTCCCGGATTAATAATGAATCACATGTCCCATCCGTGAAACACTACGCAACAACATATATATATATATATATATATATATATATATATATATATATATATAAAAGAAGAACTCCTAACTGACTGATCGATCAACTTACTGCCTAAACGGTTAAAAATATTGACTTGGAATTTCGCACACACATTCGTGATATGGTATAGGTTAACAACAAGAAAGAATTTTGTGGTATCTTTATTAGAAAGGGTGAAAATGACAAAAAAAATGTGTAAAATTACATGATTTTCGAGATGGGATTACGTAGTACTCAACTAATTCAGTCGAATAATTGTTTTTATTATTCTAAACATAATAAGTCCTAAATATATGAGTGAAACTTTTTCTACAATCTATAACCTATTCATTTATGCTATAAAACAAATATTTAGCGGACGAAGCCGTGACGAGTAATTGTTTTTATTATTTTAAACATAATTAAGTCCTGAATATATGATCGAAACATTTTCTACAATTTATAAACCCATTTATTTATACAATAAAACAAATATTTTGTTGGCAAAGCCACGATAGTTAAAATGCTAGTATATATATATATATATATATATATATATATATATATATATATATATTTCTATTTGAATACTTGCCTTTCGGAGTTTCAAGAAGAGAAGAATGATTTACCTCTATAGTAAAGAGATTTGCAAAATTACAGAAATATTAACAATAATAAAACTTTATGATGGGGTATAAAAGTTTAATTTTCTGGCTGTAAAACTTATTGTAAATATGACTTGCAAGTAAATAATATTGCTAAAATCTATGTAAAATTCAAATCCCTTTAAACCGATATACCTTCCTATAATTTTAGCAAAGTTCTTTGAATAATAATAACCCTAAAGGGTCAAAATTTTTACCTGTGGTAACAGATCAAAGGTTGGTTTTTCAAAATGTTTTCAACACTTTTTCTCAATTTAACAAGAACCAATATTATCAAATAGTAAAAAGATAGAACATATCAAGAAAACTTGGTTTTGATTAAATGAATGGATGTTTATGTAGAATCATAATTTTTAGAAATAAATCCGTCCTAATAAATGCCACAAATGGGGTTACCGTATTTTTTTATTAGATGTTATAATACCAAAATCAATCAATTTATACTCCACCTAACGAACATACAATAAAAAACAGCTATTGTTCCATATAAAAAATTAAATCGGATTACAATATGAAAAACGAAAAAGTTATTAAAGAACTGCCCACAGTTGCTTATATAAAGTTTTCCATAGATATAAGATAATACAAAGTAAAAAGTTAGACCTATATATATATATATATATATATATATATATATATATATATATATATATATATATATATATATAATTTATTTTCGTTTCTTAAACGTTTTGTTAAATATTTTTTTGTAATATTTTCTTGGGTATAGGTTTTTCCATTAGAGAAACAAAGGACAACAATTTTTCTGACGTTTCGCTCTACATAGTGAGCTTCTTCAAAGAGCTGGTATATTTATTTTAAATCTACAAAATCCCAAATTTTTTCTTAATAAACATATATCACAGTAATTACACATTACATTTATATTTTCAATTTAATCAAAATTAATAAAAATAAAACAGATTTTACAACAGTCTTAAAGTTCAAAATTTAAAACAAAACAACAGGTTAAAATAGTCAAGATTATAAAATAGTACACACCTTGAAAGTAGTTTTGTGTGTAGGCTAAAAATAAATTCAAACATGATACTTGGTATGCAATTGATATGGATAGATTTCTTTTTATAAAAAAGCAAAAATAGGAAAAAAGATTATTATTTCTTTTTTAATAACGTGCTTTCATTTGCATGAGTGTATACGAAATCGTCCCTGGCATTATTACATTATTTCTCATATTTATTATAGAGTCGCTTCAAGTATGGTATATTAAAATATCAAATTATAATATATAACATACTTGAAGCGACTTTATAATAAATATGGGAAATAATGTAATGATGCTTGGGACGATTTCTTATACACTCATGCAAATGAAAGAATGTTATTAAAAAAGAAATAATAATCTTTTTTCCTATTTTTTGCTTTTTTAAAAAAAGAAATTTATCCATATCAATTGCATACCAAGTATCATAATTAAATTTATTTTTAACATACACACAAAACTACTTTCAAGGTATGTATTATTTTATAATTTTCACTATTTTAACCTGTTGTATTGTTTTAAATTTTAAACTTTAAGACTGTTGTAAAATATGTTTTATTTTTATTAATTTTGATTAAATTGAAAATATAAATGTAATGTGTAATTACTGTGATATATGTTTATTAAGAAAAAATTTGTAATTTGTAAATTTAAAATTCATATACCAGCTCTTTAAAGAAGCTCGCTATGTAGAAACGTCAGAAAAATTGTTGTCCTTTATTTCTATAATGGAAAAACCTATACCCAAGAAAATATTACAATATATATATATATATATATATATATATATATATATATATATATATATATATATATATATATATATATATATATATATATTTCCTGTTTTTCTTGAACCCTTCAATATATGTATCAATATCCGAAGAGAAAATAAAATCTTAACTAAGTGATTTATTAAACCCACATCAGGCAGATACTTGAATTTCCACTCAAATCCACCATTGCCTCAGAAAAAGAATGTTATTATTGGTCTAGCAGACAGAACTCTCCCTTTAACTTCCCCTAAACTTAGACCCCCTGTTTTAAGAAAAGTGAAAGAGACCTTAATTAAGGAACAACTTTAAACACAGGGACATTGATATAATAATAAAAGAGCGCATACACAACTTTTATAATTCTAACAATCGTATCAACAATATTCATGCATCGCAATTTATTGCCTTGCCGTATATAAACGGACTTTCAGAAAAAATTTAATATATTCTGAGCCAACATAATATCGTTGTTTGCCACAAAGCTCAAAATAAGTTAAACTCTTTTTTATACAACTGAAAAGTAACTCCGAAAATGAATAACTCTAATGTTGTATATTCAATTCCTTTCACCAACTGTCCAGAAAAATATATAGGAATGACCACACAGTTACTTAAATATAGATTAAATGGGCACAAATTTACGAATAATACTACAACTGCATTAAACAAGCTTGTACGAGAAACAGGCCATTCCTTCAACTACAACAATACAACAATACTTGAACGTGACCGTAATTATAACAAAACGATTGTAAAAGAGATGTTGGAAATAAAAAAAGAAAAAAAAAATACAGTCAATGCCAGAACTGATACAAGTAATCTAGGCCACATTTAGACAAATTTTATTAAAAATTAATATATCCTCTTAAAAGTCAGTAGATGGGAATATCCTCTTATAATATTTATATGTTATAAGTTTTAATAAAAGAAATCAAAGACTCCATAATTAATAATTTAAAAATAAATAAGAGAGTAATTTTTAGAACTGATAATATGAAATAGATATACAATAATTTCTTTTAAAAAATCAAATGTAAGTCTAATTTTACGTTTTTGATATCTACCATTTATGTTATAAAACTTTGATATTTAACTTGTTGCGCTAACTTTACAAATTAAGGGAGTGGGAGCAAGGAATATTATTCAAAAAATGATATAACTCTGAATTACCTTAACCGATTTTAATGAACTTAGTCTTATTTAAGGGGTAACATTTATATAGAAGAAGAGCTTTAATTACATTTTAAGAAAATTTTATGAATCGATCGTTAGATGGCGTTATTTATCAAAGTTCGTCGATTTTTTCAAATACTTTAAAAGAAAAGACGACATTTTATTTAAGCTTTTTCATAAGATTTAAAATGTGGAAAGCTAAGCCTCAATCCAGAACTGGCTTTTGTTTTTAGAAATTAAATTATATACCAAAATCAATTTACTTTACTTTTAACGTGTGGTGCGGGAATATAGGAGAAAACATGCATATATTTAACGAACGTTCAAATGGAGTAATTAATTTGAGCTTCTAATGATCTATTGTTTCTTCTCGTAGATGTGGCACTGCAGCAGATACGTAGAAACATGTAGCTTCAGCACACTATTGTATCTTCAAAACATTACGGAGTATTCGAAAACCCAGTTCCCGAATGGATGGATAGGAAGAAGTTGATACAGATTATTAGCTAGCCAGATCATCAGATTTTACCTTTTAAATTTTTACCTATATCGAAATAAAAGATATTGTTTATCTTATACGATTGACAATCCAAGAAGATATTATTCGTCATATAAGACATGCTATACACTTAATTTTACTAGCAGAAGTAGAAACTACTTTATTTTTTACTCGTCAAAGACTCGGCAGTTTAGTAATTTTTACGCGAGATAAAAACAAAAAACCAAAATTCGTTGACCGCCATTTTCGCGATAAATTTTAGGTTATGTTGAAAAACAATTTATACAAAGGTTTAAAATTTTTTTATTATCTACAATTTTGGTACAAAACATTTCCTTTCTTCGGAAATTGCAAAAAAACACTTTCAACCCCTAAATAGCCTCCCATTTCATAATTTTTCTTGATCTGTAGTTTAATTTTTGTTTTCTCTCTTTGTTATAAACTTAGTTAAATTTTTCATCTGGTCCCGGTCTGTATATATATTTTTTTCTAAACTGGTAATTATGACAGCCTATAACTGTACGGCGACTCTGGACAATTATAGGCCTATATCCCTTCTCTCCCAGTTATACAAAACCTTCATGAAAATCATAACTAGCAGATTGACGAACAAATTCGACACATATCAACCTGTTAAACAAGCAGGATTCAGAAGGGGATATGAAACATGCGACCACCTGCATACACTAAAAATATTAATAGAAAAAACCAACGAGTATAATCTGCCTCTGTACATGGCCTTTGTTGACTATGAGAAGGCTTTTGACAGCGTAGAACTATGGGCTGTTGAAGAAGATTTGGTATATAGCAGAATAAACTCGAGAAACAAAAATCTGTTGCATAATGTCTATATAGACGCAACGATGACAGTATAACTTGATGACGAGCTAAAGACGAACCGCATCCCAATCAAAAGAGGAGTAAGACAGGGAGATACAATCTCGCCCAAATTATTTTCAATGGCCCTGGAAGACTTGTTCAAATCATTAAATTGGAAAAATAAAGGGATAAACATTAATGGTAGATTCCTAAATCATCTGAGATATGCAGATGATATACTCTTGATCGCATCTGACTGGGAAGAGCTGCAGTCAATGATAAACGACCTCCATGAAACATCGGTCCAACGAGGATTAAAGATGAATCTCAGAAAAACAAAAGTAATGTCAAACTCAGACGAACAGCAAGTTATAACAGTAAATGCAACCGAAATAGAACAGGTGAATGAATATATATATATATATATATATATATATATATATATATATATATATATATATATATATATATATATATATATACTTAGGCCAGGCCATAAGAGCGAGTAAGGACAACCAGACAGCCGAAAACACGAAGAACTCGATTAGGATGGACGGCGTTCGGAAAACTCTCCTATATTTTGAAAAATCAGAAAATTTCCTTATACTTAAGAACCAAAGTATTTGATTGTTGTATATTGCCGGTTCTAACATACGGAGCGCAGACGTGGACTTTTACAAAATCAAATTTAGGCAGAATCCGCAAAACTTAAAGGGCTATGGAACGACACATATTAGGAATATCACTCAGAGATAAAAAACGAAATAAGTGGATAAGAAGAAAAACCAACGCAGTTGACGCTATAGAAAGAGCAGCATCACTAAGATGGAAATGGGTAGGCCATAACGAACGAATAAAAGACAACCGTTGGAATTCAGAAATTGGAAAATGGCGCCCATATGAAGGGAAAAGATCCAGAGGCAGGCCACAGATGAGATGGAAGGATGACATAGTCAGACATGCAGGTTTGATGTGGCAAAGAAGAGCCCAGAATAGAGAGATTTGGAAACAAATAGGGGAGTCCTATGTCCAGTTTTGGAAGGATGAAAACTAGGCTAAAATGAATGAATGAAATGATAACTGTACGGATTTCCAATTTTTCCATTTTTAAGAAGAACGCAAAAAAATAGCTATCTCAAACAGTCGTAGAAAAAAAAATAGGCTTGAAATTTCACAAGTATTCATAAGGAAGATGGAATATTCCAGTAACAGCATGTGCCTTCTAATATCAAAGAAATCTCTGTGTCAGTATAGAAACTTTTCAAAACACCTAGAATGCTTATATGACGCAGAGCCTCATGAATTTAAATATAAGAAGTTATATTTCTATTCTCACATAAGAATTTAAATACCCAGGTTTTTAACGTTTAACATATTTTTAAGAGTTTCCTGACAGCACTTTTAATTATTATTTAAAATTAATTAATTTGCCTTAAATATATAATTTAAATTAAAGAAATCTAAAACCGAAAATTACCTTACACAAATTAGTCGACTCAATAAAGCAATAATAGAAGCTTTTTTAATTAAATAAATTAAATTTGGGTATGACTGGTAAAACATGTTTTAATAACCTTGAACTTGGCAATAACATTTAACGTACGGTGTCATGGGCTTTTTTAACAAGTAAATAGCAACAAAAAATAACAAAGTAAACAGCACGCAAACTTATTTACTTGGGACACAAAATAACAGACAATCAGAAATTCCATTTCTATTGAAGGATACGTTATATCATCTACAGAGGTTATTACTCTGCATCTACCTAACCCGTATATTAGCACAGATTTGTTTAAATTTTTTAACCGAGTTTTAAAAGAAGGAGATTTTAAATTTGACTGCTATGTATTATCTAGGTATGTACAGGGTTTTGTTTATATTTAGTACAATTTCTAGACGCTTTATTAAAAGAGAAAGAAAAAAAGTTTAACGATGAAAATGGTAGCATTTCTTCCATTTTATCTTTTAGATTTAAAGCTCTTTAGTCTATAGAGCACTTTCAATATGTGATGAAGAATCACTAAAATCAGAAACAGAAAAACTGACTAATGGTCCAAGAGGCGCAGAAGATATAAGACGTTCTATTAATATATATCAAAACTCAACTGTTCAACAAAATGTCATAAATATACCTCCTATCGACAGTGTTGTATTACCTTACCACGAACTTGAGATATAAAACTGGACTGCTCGTGTTCCATATCTCCCTTATGAAAAAAAATGACCCCACCGTGCCATTTGGTGCAAATAATTGCTTTGGCAACAATGAATTCCCTAAGTTTTTATGATATTGGTGAAAGTGTATTTTTGACATTGACTGAATACTCTTCATTTTGACAAAAATTTATTTTTGATTTTGCTGTTTTATGGATTTTATCACATTTTATGTAACGTTTTATTGAAAATTTCAAACAGGAATGTGAACTTTAAGGTTTTTTTTGTATTTTAAAAAATGTGATTCTTCATCGTAAGACGTGCAAATACCTCATCTGGTAAATTGAAATTTATTTAAGTGGTAAGTTATAAAGCGTTCAATAATAATTATATAAAATTTTACCTAAGAATCAAATTGTAAATCTAAGGGTAACAAGTTTAATCTTATGGATATGATATATGATAATTATTAAATGCTATCAATATTTTAGTTTTCTAAGAGAAAAGAATCTTCAAATTTAAGAGCTGAAGCAAATTGGTCATGGTCATAATTCTTTTATACATCAGATAAGTAACTCTGTTCAGAGCATTTTTCTGGAAATTGTTTTATACGAGAAGATGAGCAAAAAGTTTGTGTTGTGCTTCTTACAAATAAACTGCCTGAAAAAAACTACAAAGCACTGTTTGATGTAAACATCTTGAAGCAACTAAACTTGGACTTAATAACATACACTGGCTCTACAAAAAAAGTCCTGAATTAGGTGTGCATTAACCAAAACAATATCGTTTTACCATAAAGTTAATGTTCCACTGACATATAAAGCTGAATATCGAAACTGGTATGGTGTTAAAATTTAAAATGATTATACGTTAAACCAATATGCCATATTAAAATAGAAATAAATGATTGCATATAATATGAAATTTTTCAATATTATTAAGGATGTTTGGAAATTACATAAATTTTACTTTTATATATTTGTTTTGTCTAAAAATAAAATAATAACCTTTTGTTTGAATATGTTATTAATTAATAAAACAAAAATTCTTGATTTTAGCTCAGATAGGAAACTGGTGTCATGAAAATCCTTTGTCGAAATAGTGAGAAGTTGCGATTGATTACCATTTCAAAAATTCAACTCTAGGAAAGGTTAATTCCAGATCCTTAAAGAGTTAAGTAAATTGAAAGTTTGACCTAGTGTAAAAATTAAAAGTTGCTAATAAATCTTTATGTATATATTTAGATTAAAAATGATTGTATTAATGTAAGAATTCTCTTGTATTTACAAGCTTCTTTATATTTAAAGTGTCTTAATAAATATTGTTTTGTTTACAATTAAATATAAACTACTTTAACATTATCCCTTTTAGAGTTTATTTTTTTTTTATAAAAATGGTTTGGAACATAATGTTACTTTACTTCATTTAAATTAAAGCTCCGTTTTTATGAAGGAAATGTCAACATTATTATGAATGTTGTTAACCCTATATAAATACCTAACATATCAGTTCCCTAAAAGCATGGAGGAGAAAATAATTTTAACAAAGACCTAATCGAAGCTATTTTTAAATGTTGAAACTATCTTACTTTGCAATAGATTATGTGGACATTTCGATACCTTACATTAAACAATATACTATATTAATTCATGATATAAAATTTTTAAAAATAAATGCCTTAATACTTTTTTCGTTAACTTTTTATACTCTACGTCCGAATAAGGATGTTTCTAAAACAGATATATTTGTTTTTGGCGCATATTTCACATTTTAGCTATTTTGCTAAATAACAGTTTTATTGTAAAAAATAAAACAGTCATAGAAAAAGCATTTTCATTTATTTATAACAACTGACATTTCATGCTTGTTATCTAAAAATAATAAAATTGTTACATATTTCCGCTGTTCCAAACAAGTTAAAAAAATTGCTTTATTGGAGTTGCTTTAAACAGAAAAATTATAATTTTGAGGAAACTAAAAGTAGAAATTCAAGTTAAATATTGTTTTACAGAAACAATTATCCTGGGCTGCGATTCTATAAGAGTAAAGGGAAAGAGAATGTCATAATAAGGATCTTCTATCTTTGTTCAGTCTGTATTAACACATAAGTATATCACTGTCCTAAAAGAGATAAGGAAAAAGGATGTCAAAAAATATGCTTACAGAATCGGAGCTCTGGTCTTTTTTATTAAATATACTCGATTAACCTGTCAAGTAAAACAAGGAAGAGCGATTTATTGTTTAAGATATAGTATAGAAAGAGATAATTATTGTCTAAACCTGCTAGTTAGAATAATAGAATTGACATTCATACACGACACATTCACGCCAATGTAAGAAAGTAGCAGGGAATTCAATGTTGCCATATAAATCACTGCACCGAATGGCGACCAATAAGGGGGGGTCAAAAATTATTTTCATGAGCAGTCCAGTTTTATATCTCAAGTTCATGTACCTTACATACACGGAAACACCGACAAGATTGCCAGAATGCTCCGAAAATCAAACATACGGACAATTTTTAAGAAAGTTGGACAATGTTTGAGGTCTCCAAAGGACGCAGTTCCATTTCAAACAGAAGGGGTTTACAAGATACTTTGCTCTTGTGGTAAAGTCCATATAGGTGAAACAGGACAGTCTATATCCACTAGGCTAAGGAACATGAAAGATGTATAAAAAAGAAACAAATTGTACAATCTGCAGTAGCTGAACACCAGCTGCTCAAGTCACACTTTTAATGTAAAAGAAACTAAGGTGCTAGCATCAGTGTCTGGTTTCTTTGAACATAAATTTAGATAATCAATCGAAATATGTCAATATCCAAATAGCATTAATAAAGATGCAGGTTAGAGTCTACATCACACGTGGAAATCGATTGTAACGCTGGATCACAGTTCGGTGAGCAGCAGTCGGGTATAAATACCGGGCTGTTTCTTCTCGATAGTCATTCAGTGTTCTAATTTCATGGAGTAAAGATCTCTAAAGATGCCTCGTGCAATCGTAGGAGAGACGTCGGATAATAGTTCCAATTTAACACGGTTTAAACCCAAAAACCATGATTTTTAACTTGACCAAAGCCGTGAAAGACCCCAAAACAGAAAAATATTAAGGGAAAAAATATCTACTTGTTGATCTTATTACTATTACTTTTATTATTCTAAATTATCTGATGTGTGTCTTCTTCGGAATAACCCATCTTTCAACGTTTTCTATGCAAGTTTAAAAACGTATATTAGTCAATATAATAAATATTCAAAGCCATATTAAAACGTCACAATGCAAATTAAAATCAAGCATTTGTTTTCCAGGCTTCGGGAGGAAAAGAACTTCCATTCTACCAGAGAATTTATAAGGTGTTTCATTTAAAATATTAATTTTTTTTGTTTCCCAACTTTACGATACGTCACTGTTTTTTTAAATAAATCTAAAGGATGATTTGGAAAAAACTTTCGTATTTCAAGTTTTTTTTCCATCTCAGGTGCGTATAAATATGGCGAGTCGAGCGCGTGACGAGCTTGCAACGAACTGATCTTTGTCGGTTCGAACCCTTTTTCGACGCCCGGCGCCAAAAGAGATTTCTAGTGCCTGGACGGTGTAACCAATAAAGGGTAAAGAAAAAATTATTCAAGTTTTGATTATATTCTTTATATTCCGAAATGAAATTATCGAAATATTTAATAATGAATCCCGAAATCAGCTTATATGGGGTTCAACATAACTGTGGTGCCGGGACATTGGAAATAAATCTAATTTTTTAAGTGATTCTATTTACATATTGTCTCCTATATTTATAAATAAAAAAGATACCTTTTTGTTGTACTTTTACAAGATCTATTGATAAATCTTGGAAATCAGCCTTTACACGAGTTTGTGTTTTCCCGTTCACTGGCCAATATTAGGATACCTTATGCTGTCAAATTGACTGAAATTTTTTTAGGATCATATTTTCCTTATATCTTTATATTTCGAGAGGTAGTTTTTCTTATTTTCAAAATATTACTTAATTATCTCGAAATTAACTTATACGTAGGACGTCAGTAATCTGTTCACGGTTCAATATGGCGGTTTTCAGGTTGCTAAAAATGCACCTACTTTTTTCAGGAGTGTTATTTTCTAATTATCTTTAATATTTCGAAGTAAAAAAGCGAAATTTAACCAGTTTATTTACTAGTTTGTTTGGCGATGATTGTCGCGGCGAGTGTGGCTGCATCGATGCGAACTTCAATTAAGTTTTTCTTTAATAACATAGTCAATGCCGTTTCACCAGTCCTCGCTGATAATTTTTTTTAATGTATTAAGAAATTAACGTATTCCTTAGAGTTTACATTTTGGATTATCCTGAGTTACGAATTAGTTGTGCCCATGTAAGTTTAATGGATTTTAGTTAATGTGTTCGAAGCACAACATTACTAACTACAAGTAGTTCTTTCTTTAGTAAACTATTCATAAAGAAAATATGTTTTTTTGATAACCAATCTGTAATATCGACTTTTCAATTATGTTATTGGCAACTTTTCCACCATAACTGGCGTTATCCAAAACTATAGGCCTCTCCGGAATCAATTGTATCATTTGATAAAAATATCTTGGAAAGGTATCCGTCGTCATTTATTCACGTTAATCTTTTGTAGATTTCGATTCAAACTGCTACAAAACTCCTATAAATTCCCTCCAATATGAGTTTGTGGCCCTGAGCGGATAAGGGTTTTTAATCTGTCGATAACCCTTCTAAGAACGCTTTACAAAAAATTGCTATATTCTTATCTTCATACATTTCTTGTACTATGTGTCCTGTACTGAGACAGATTACATCCAGATAACAAATGTTTTTGCCTTCCCTGTGGTATTTTCTAATTTCCCGCAAATACCGTTTTCTTTAAAAGTATTTCCTTTGTATCACCTCTATTTTCACTTTCCCTACGAGAAATTCATTTTTGTCAGCACTTTCTACAGATTGGTTTTTCGCATTCTAGTCTTGTTTCATAACTTTCAAAATTTTATCGAGACTTGTTTTTTATTTTCTAACTAAAAACTTTCTAATTCATGACCGTGTCTTCTTACTAAGTTTTTGAAGCATTCGTATAATTTTTTTGTTCTAGGGTACGGTTTAGGCTAGCACACAGTTCCACTTTTCCTTTCCTTAATTCGCCTATAAGTTGTAGATTAGTTAAGTTTTGGATTAAAAGTAGAAATTTTCAATTTACATTTATACACATCTGAAGTATACTTAAAAATGTCATTACTGTTAATTGCCCAACTGAGATGTATACTTTTAAATCTAATTATCTTTTAAATATACAACTCTCTCCTCAAATACATACTTAAGACACATACAATGTCTACCCCTTGCATTATCCGAATTCGGAAAGCCGAATTATTTATGAAATCTGTTCTGAGAATTTCTATGGTTTTGGTTTATGCCTCTTTACAGGTGTGCATACAATTATCATACTTTGTCTGACAATGAAGAACAAACGACAGCTTTGTTACTTTTATGCAGTGGGATTTTACCGTAAAAAGTATCTTAAATAAAAAACCAAAACTTGGATTACAAAAGCACACTACCTTGTATACAAAAATGGTTAGGATTCGAACTTCTAGAAAATGTAGAGTTCCAACATATTAGCAGATATCCCTTCGTTACATTTTGAATATATGTTAAACAAAATAGAAGCAGTCATTTCCAAAAGAAAAATATATTATCAGCAGCCCATTTCCATATGGCAGACGCACTCAAAATTTTCTTCTCGCTGGTCTCTGAAAATTTTCTGACGCAATTTCATTTCACACATTTACTTCTTTTCTTCTCTAAAATTTTTGACCATAACTCACAAATTTTGGAGTTATTTTCAGGTTCTTCTATTTTCTTCCGATCACTCCATATTCACTTATGAACAACTTTTAATTAATTAATGCCAAGTGCTAAATAAATTTCATTTCATTAAAAAAAAAATAAGAAAATCTCGTGTCTTCAGTCTCACTGCAAAGTAAATTTTTTCGAAAAAGCGTGTCATAAACCCATCCCACTAGATAAAAAAAATCCTTTGAGTTCGCACCAAAAAACCGACAGAAAATGGATCACTGCGAGTATCGGTCGAGCTGCTCGAAAACAATAGAACTATAAAAAAATTGACTTCTTGTGACCCAACTGCATTTAGTACCTCTTTTCAAATTTGCCGATGATAGCCCTCGATAACAATAAAAATCGGCAAAATTTCAAAGGAGTCTGGTTGGAAGTTCGAGGCATACTCGACTCGCGCTATATTTATACGCTTTTTATAAAAATCCTCTAGATATGGTGCTAAGTATAAAAAAAAAACGGTGGCACCGATTTGAATAAAATTTGCGTGTTCGAGAAGTTGCGGTGGTCCCACATTATTCTGTCCAAAAATTGTTAATTAAAATCCAAGATGGCTCTGATAAAATTAGGACAAAAAAATATTTATTCCGATTTTCTCCAAAATTGGTATGAGGGAGTTTTCAGGATCGTACATAACGACTCTTAAATTATTTCAAAAAAAAATTCACTATGGCAGGTATAATGTTCCTGACTAAAAAGGTTCCGATTTTGTCCGAAATTGATTCAGGGACTTTTTGAAGGTGTAAATTATGAATTTAATTTAAATTATAGCTCCTAATCCCTGTGGTTTATCGATTCGAATAAAGAGTACTTTTTTTTATTAGATATTCTCTAATATTTAAAATGATATGACCTTCTTTCTAGTAACTGTCAAAACAAAAATGATATGGTAAAAATAAAATTTCAATTTCGGGTTATATGACCTCTGGTGACACAGTAGAGAAACATTTTTATATTACAATTTGATAAGTGAAAAACTAATCGCATGATGTTAAAAATAAGAAAAAAATTGAACTTTGGCTGGCTGTAACTTGAAAAGTATTAAGTTTTTGACTTTTTGTTATATGACTTCCATTATTTTACCATGCAGAATCGCCGCTCCAAGTATCCCGATGTATTTTCTAAGCACCCTATATATGTGTACATATACATTTAATTTTCGTAGAAACCATAATATTTTTAAATAATTCGGAGTTCAAGGCTGCAGTTAGCAGGTTGTACCTACCTGCCCTTTGTCCTATGGTCTGTGTATCTAACGGTTGTAATTTTAGTATCATAAAACGTCAGTAAAACTTTCATTAATATAACTGTAAGGTAAAGATTTTAGACATTGTAAAATTCTAAATAGAATTCGTCGACCGGCGTTCATTTTTCTTACCAGTACGACACAATTAGTCTAACTACTTCCAATTGTAATCATGTGAAAACTGAACACTTAATAACAACTGGATAATACCATTCTAGACATCAGGCAGTCGTAATTTGAAATACTTAATCCCACTCTTTAAGATAATTTGCAAAACGATATTATCGTTAAAATGAGATTTAAAATAATCCCCTAGGGTTAAAATCATTTGCTGAAATTTCTAAGAATGTAGAAAAATTTTAAGAATTGTTTTTAATAACAGCTCTTGTAAATCTACAAAATAGATATATAATAAAATTTACCCGACCTCTAAACAGCGCCAAAAGGCGAAAATAAAAATATAAATTTTCAATTTCAGGTTAAAAACGTGTTTTTAGCACTTTTTAGTAATCGGGTCAATTTTTTTTATATATAATGAATTTTTCGGTTTTTGGTTTTGAAATGAGTTGAGTTTCTAAGGTCACAAAAATTTATCCATTTTATCCAAAGTTATATATCTTCGAACACACCCCTGTAGAATTAGCACAACGTCAGAACTAAGGCCTGGTTGTTTGAACGCTGAATAACGTAATAATATTTTTATTTATATTTGAAAAAGTGTTGATAAACAGTAGATATTTAATTCCTTGGTACACATGTACCGATTTTATGCTATCCTTTTCTAATTGCATTATATAAACATGTATCATATGGCAAGCAGTACGTTAATTCTGAATACATAAAGTATGAATATATGGTTGCCTAAATTATTATTATTGTTATTTTCAATATGTAAACAATATTTATCAATAAAAATAAGTTTTCAAATCCTCTTTTCGTTAATATTAACTGTAAACTTCGCATTTATAATAATTTCTAACACTGAAAAACACCGAAAAAAGTCACGACAAGCAATTAAAATGAAAGACAAGATAAGTAAACATGTTTATGTCTGTCAAACATCAAAAAAGCGTCTCCCCCACCGACTACAATAGCCTTCAAACAAATCTATTGTTGTTTAAATCTAGGGTATGATCGAAGTTATATATAGACCACTCTAAACTGAACAAAAAAAATTCTTTGATTTTGAGACTTTTCCAAATACCAGTTTTATTACTTAGTCTGCTATAGTAAATCTGGTCCGAAATTAGTTTTATATCCTTAAGGACCTCCAAAGGCTCGCCCAACACCGATATTGAAAGAAATTGACACGTAAATTTTTTAATCCGACATAATTTTATCCTGTATATTGAGTTTTAGTAAATTAATTTAATTTCTATATCCAAAAACGCCTCAATCTGGATAAAATCGGACAAATATAAAATTTTTGTCCTCTGTATTGTATCTGCCATATTAAATTTGAAAAAATAAAGGACCCCACTCAAAGCTTATGGAAATCGGGTTTCCATTAAAATGGCTGGTATTGCAGTATGTTGTGTATTTTGATCCCCTGATTAAAAGTCCCAATGTGTACGAAGCCCGAAAATCCCAGGTTTTCCGAATATGCGCTGATTATTTTCGGAAACGGAAAATAATAATTAGGTTGACATTTTACCTATGAAGTATCAACAAGTGTCATTGGGTATATTAGGGTTTTTTGGGGTCGCTGATTTTGAATCCGAGGTGCTTGCTTAACCTCTATCGTGTCAGGATCAAGGTCATTTGAAGGTTAAAACGAGAGGAACCGTTGAAAAAATCTGGAAAAAAATGATATGAATATTTTTTGAGTCGTTGAATCCCAATTTGTCACTTGCTTGATTCTACAAGGTCACCTCAAAATAATTTCAAGATGATTTTAACCTTAATAACCGCCAAGTCCCTGTTACACCACAATGGCATCAAAATAACATTTAGACCCTTAACAAGAATGCAAGTCGAGACCCATGCTTTGCGAGGTTCCTTAAGATCCAGCCTGCTCCACTCAGTTCTCTAATGGACACCCCCCCTCCCTAATCCAGGATGAGTTTGAGCAAATCCTAGATTTAAATTTAATGATTTGAAAACCTATACATGAATTTCTTCAGATTTTTCAAAATTTACCTTGAAATGATCCTGAAATGGCCTTCAAATTACTTTCAGGTGACCTTGTAGGGTCAAGAAAATGACATAATTGGATTCAGCGATTCAAAAAATATTTATGTAGTTTCTTTCAGATTTTTTTAATGGTTCCTCTTAATTTGACGTTCAAATGACCTTGATTCAGACATAATGGAAGCTAACTGATCTCAGATTCGGAACGAGCGACCCCAAAAACTTTAGTATAACCTAGTGAGACTCTTTGATACTTCATATGTAAAATGTCGACGAGCTTCGTGCCTATTGAGACTTTTAAACAGGGGACTTAAATGCACAATATACTGTAATACCAGTTATATATATATATATATATATATATATATATATATATATATATATATATATATATATATATATATATAACCGGATTTCCATAAGCTCAGAGCGGAGTCTTTGCGGATTCGTAGCCTACGATTTCTAAAACCCCCTAATACCAATTTTGAAAACATGTGAATAATGTAAAATTTTTAATTGAATCTGTTATACTTAATTTTAAAAAAAATTAAACTCATATTCTAATCTTAATTCACGCCCTTGAAATTTACTCAGTACCAATTTTGGACATAAGCCAGAAATATAATATTTTTACACAACCATATTGATTTACATTCGTTATTCACACTGTCAGAAACCCCATCATACCAATTTTAAACAAAATCGAAAGATGCAAAATTTTTAGTCTACCATATTGAATAGGCCTCGATGAATATTTTTAAAATAATTTTAATTTCGTGATATACACCGCATCAAGCCCCCTATACCAATTTTAAACAACGTCGTAAGATGTCAAATTTTTAGTCTGTCATATTATATCCGTAATGTTGAATTTTTAAAAATAATTTTAGAAGCGTTATGTACTGCTTCGAAAACTGTCCCATACCAATTTTGGAAAAAAATTGGATAAAATTAATTTTTTTGTCCGCCATCTTGGAATTTACTGAACCAATTTCAGCAAAAATAATATGGGACTACCGCAGTAACTTTCTGAACATAATGTAAACAAATTGATTAAATTTGGAGCCGTCCAGCCCGGAGTATTCGATATAGCTACATAAAAAAATACATAGCGGTCAAATTTAGAACTTCCTTTTTTTAGAAGTCGGTTAAAAAAGAAAAAATTTGATCGACTTCAAAAATTTGCAAATAATAATTGTTTTAGGCTGCAACTAATTTATTAATTGTAGATTTACTTTTGTGACATCGCGCTGTAGTATTTCAAGGGGATACATTTAAATTAATTCCAGGTGAATTGTTATTTTTAACCGACTTCCTGCCAATAATGATATATATTGTATCGTTTACACAGCTTTTGATCTGTGATTCATTTCTTTCCGAGTTAGTTAACGATGTCTAGGTGTAATTTGAAAATATTTTCTAGAAATTTTAGATTGGGCTAAATAAGTTATTAAATCACAAAGGATCTCTTTTTTAAGATACGACAAGGAAAATATCGATGTTGGTTATACAGGGTGAGTCAACGATTGGATGAAGTAGGTTTGTGCCTTTTCGGTGAAATTAACTAAGAAACTATATTTATTGTTTGATACAGTTTATTTTTACGTAGATTTTAAAAATATTTAGGACCCTACAGGGTGAGCCAAAAAACTAGGACAGCATAAAGTTGTATTTTTTTTAAATAGAACACCCTATATACGAATCGTATTTTCGATTTAGCTTATAGTTTTAAATCTTTTTTATTAAGGGTTTACTATAACAAAACTTTATAGTTTCTGAGATAATTAAGTTTAAAGAAAAAAAGTCACATTTTCAAGCATCAATTCAATCCTAAATAACGTTTTCAATTTTGTGACAAATATATTCAAATTTGGAATTTAGCAAGGCCAAGGACAAGTTAACATAATTTTTACCTAATATTTGAATAAAAGCACCCTGTAGCTTTGAACACATCGGCTGGAATTTGAACAAGTTTAAATGAATAAATTTTTTTTTTTAAATGGTACACTCTGTATATTTTCATGTTATTTAATAGAGTAATAAAAACCCTAAAAGTTTTGTTCAATATATCCTATACCTATTTATAATTGTTTTTGAGATATTTCAGTTTTTCTTATTTTCCATACTTTTTTACAGAAATAGTCTTCATTATCATAGTAGCCATGGCAAAAACAGTGTAAAATAACATTTTTCTGTGTGTCAAATTTATAACCGCAATCGCTTCTTTTGGTTTTTATGTAGTGTAGTTTGGTTTTTTTTGCATTCATCTTATATTGTGAAATGAATTTTCCAAAGAATGAGTTAATAGATATGATTTATACAATAGGAGAGGCTCAAAAAAATTGCCTTCTTGCTCAAAGAATTTATAAAATGAAGTATCCTGATCGACGCCAGCGTAATACCCATACTTTTCAAAGTTAATGCAAAGATTTGATTCTTCTGGTACTGTTGATTATCAAAAACGTAAAGTGGTCAACAAACCAGTAACTAATGAAGAGAAAGAACTACAAGTATTGTTAAATGTTCAGGAAAATCCTTATATTGGTAGCCGTCAGTTAGCAGCATTATGTGAAACATCACAATCCACCGCTAATCGTACTACCAAGAAATATAGGTATCATCCATATCACATGGAATTACACCAAGAATTGCATGGACAGGATTTTGAAAGTCGTGTAAACTTTTGTCGTACAATAAATGCGGAGATTCAATTAAATCCAAATTTATTATGCAAGGTAATGTTTAGTGATGAAGCTACTTTTAGAAGTAACGGTGCCGTAAATAGACGCAACATGCATTATTATGCCACAGAAAACCCATTTTGGATTAGAGAGGTGCAACATCAAAACCACTGGTCATTAAATGTTTGGTGTGGTATTCATCATAATCGAATTATTGGACCCCACTTTTTTAATGAACCACTAAATGGCCATAGTTACCTGGACTTTCTACAAGAAGAACTACCCCAACTGCTTCAAGGTCTCGATAGGGATGAGCTCGACAGTATGTGGTTCCAGCACGATGGTGCGCCTCCGCATTACCATCGTGAAGTTCGTGCGTTTTTGGACCAACGATATCCGCAAAAATGGATTGGACGTGGGGGTTTCATTGAGTGGCCACCAAGGTCTTGCGATATCACCCCATTAGATTTCTTCCTATGGGGTTATATTAAAAATAAGGTGTATGTTAATCCACCAACAACAGTGGAAGATATGTGAAACAGGATTAGGGATACCTGTAGAACAATAACGCCACTAATTTTGTCTAGGGTCCGAGAAAATCCGCAAAAAAGACTAAATTTGTGCATTGCACAAGAGGGTCGTTTATTCGAACACTTATTAAAAAGAAATAATTAATCTCAGTATTTAATAGGTAATTTTTTTGTTTCAATTTAGTATAAAAGTAAATATGTCTTTGCCTTGTCGTTATTGTTGTGTTAATTTTTTCACATTATGTTTAATTAAACTATTGCCGTTGTAATATAACGAATAATGTATTTCATCATATTTAACCACATTCTGTTTGTTTCTGTAGTTTCTTTTTATTATTTTACATGGCTACTATGATAATGAAGACTATTTCTGTAAAAAAGTATGGAAAATAAGAAAACCTGAAATATCTCAAAAACTATTATAAATAGGTATAGGACATATTGAACAAAACTTTTAGGATTTTTATTGCTCTATTAAATAACATGAAAATATACAGGGTGTACCATTTAAAAAAAGAGATATTTATTCATTTAAACTTGTTCAAATTTGAGCCGATGTGTTCAACACCCTGTAGCTTTTATTGCAAATATTAGGTAAAAATTATGTTAACTTGTCCTTGGCCTTGTTAAATTCCAAATTTGAATATATTTGTCACAAAATTGAAAACGTTATTTAGGATTGAATTGATGCTTGAAAATGTGACTTTTTTTCTTTAAACTTAATTATCTCAGAAACTATAAAGTTTTGTTATAGTAAACCCTTAATAAAAACGATTTAAAATTATAAGCTAAATCGAAAATACGATTCGTATATAGGATGTTCTATTTAAAAAAATACAACTTTATGCTGTCCTAGTTTTTTGGCTCACCCTGTAGAGTCCTAAATATTCTCAAAATCTGCGTAAAAATAAACTGTATCAAACAATAAATATAGTTTCTTTGTTAATTCCACCGAAAAGGCACAAACCTACTTCATTCAATCGTTGACTCACCCTGTACAATGAAATTGTCAAGAAAAATTACTGTAATACCTTAAAATATAAAATAGTCGATAATATCTAAGTTAAATATTTAACTGGGCCCCGTTAACAATCTGATAATAGCCAAGTCGATCAATAAATTTTATTTGAACATTGTTACTACAGTTATGTTTCGTATTCGAACTTTTAGGACTTCTAAATTGTCGGGCTGGCCTAAGTATACTTTACTTTTTAAGGATCCCCACAAGAAATAATCAAGGAGGGTTAAATCTGGTGATCTGGCAGGCCATTCAATTGCCTCTTTTTTCCTGTTCCAACGATTCGGAAAAACCTCATCCAAATAAGCGCGGATACGGGCAGCGTGGTAGGATGTTGGAACAAAGGTCATGATAAAGCATATCGGGTTCCTGTGAGTCTGGATATAAAGTTATTAGTGCAAAAATGCGGTAATTTTGAAAATATTTCAAATATCTCTCACCAGTTAGTGCCCAGTTTGAACATTTAATTTAGATGGTACAAAATTTTTTTTTTTTACATTTTTAAGTTTTACAGTATGTAAAAAAAATATGCATCGCGATTTTTCTAAATGTAAATCAATTTTCACCCAATCTGGATTTAAGGAGTTTTAAATATAGGCAGTTATGACATTACTAAAAATTTTCCTACTTGAATCTAGGATAGACTAAATAAATAAGTTAGCTAAAAATGGAACTGACTTCAAATAAAAAGTAGAAAAAGTAGAAATAGAAATATTCATAGCATAAGACGATATCTACTCTAATATTATTATATCTATGTTAAGCTACATTTCTTTAATTCCTAGCCACTACAAAACTTATATAAAATGCTTCTGATAATGTTATTTATCATAGCTTCATAGATTTCAAATCGTAAAATATTGGTAGCTTATATCATATTATGGTAAATACCTTCTTATTTAATATTCTCATTTCTATACATAGGATTCATCTTTTTTCGAACTCTTTTGTGTCAATCCAAGAATTAGATTTAAACTCGTTCTCACCCAAATTCAATAAAAATTGACAGTAATAATATCTTGATATCTCTATAATCAATAAACCCGTTTTAATAATGTACAGACAATCTACCAATACACCAATTTTAATCTAATTTGAAATTATTAGCCCACTGAACTGACCTACCTATTTTTAGTTTTAAAAATGTTATTATAAATTAGCGATTTATAAACCTGAAAATCCCCGACACTTATCAAAATAAGATATACTAGATTAGAAAGATGAAATTAAATTCTTATTAAAATCGGCCAAGTAGTTTCCGAGAAAGTTGCTGAGAAACTATGTGTTATTTATACGTTTTTTTCGCCGATAAGGGCTTACTTTAAGGTCAGATACAATTGTCAGGAATGGGTGTTTGGATTTACAAACTAAATCAAGAGATTAAGCTAACAATGAGCATTCATATCAATATGTTGAATAATTCAGTTTTCAAAGCCTAAACAGAAAATTAAAATATGAGATTTTGAAGCCAAAATCTGAATATGAAGCCTTCTGAAATTATAATTTCACTATGTTTGTTAGTGGCGTAAATAAATGTGGAAACAGAATGGTATAAAAAAAGGGTGGGCCATCTGTTAAGTCAAAATTAAACATATATTTTACTAACTAAATCTTATCTTTACTGAAAATTAAAGGTGCATCAAAAATAATATCGTTTATGTGACCACCACGGCTCCTTTGGCAGACCTGCGTCGATGACTTTTTTCAGTAATAGGATTTCAATGGTCTCTATTTCATGTTGAATGTTACGTTTGACGTCTTTAATTGTTCGTAGAGCATTGGCAAAAACTTTACATTTCAAAAAACCCCAAAGAAAATAGTCCAAAGGTGTCAAATCATATGATCTTGCAGGCCAATTTACTCCAGAATCACGGGAAAGTAAACGTTCGTCTAATTTCGATCTCAATAAACCCATTATTTCGCGTGTTACGTGTGATGTTGTGCTATCCTGTTAAAATAAAAGATCATTCACATTCAACTCATCCAATTTTGGCCAAAAATAGTCCATCAGCATGCCCCGATAACGCGCAGAATACACTTTAACGGTCTTTTCACGTTCACCTTCGAGCAAAAAGAGTTCAATGAATTCGCCAGTCCATAATTCAAACAGTAACCTTTTCAGCATGGCGTGATTCTTCATGAATCATGTGAGGACTTTCCGAGCCCCAAATGTGATAGTTTTGTTTACGAAAATGTCCATTCAAATTAAAATATGCGTCACCGAAGAAAATGATTTTCGAAGAAAAACCCTCTTCTCTTGACGAAAGTACGACGTTGGTGAGTATTTTGTGGCTTCAATTCTTTAGTCTATTAGATCAACGTAAAGTGGTTCAAGACATGCTTAATTCTTGTGAACTATGCCTGGTTGGTGTTGATAGCATTTCACAAACACTTTTACTTATAGCGGCTATGTTTTGACGAGTACGAACTGGTCGAGCATGTTGGTATATTCTACGACCTTCTACCGAGCCAGTTTTCTTGAAAAGTTGAACAATTTTGCGAATTCCTGGTTCCGTAGGACGTTTATGTTGACCGAAATGTTCACAAAGTTTACGAAATGTTACTTTTACAGATCGTCCGAATTCGTAATAAATTTCGATTATTAAAATGCACTCTTGTGTTAAAAAGAAACCAACAGATGGCCCACCCTTTACCATAAAATTACACGTACTGTTCAGCTCTTGTTTTAAATTTGCATTTTCATGAGTAATATCTATTATAAGTGAATAAAATATTATATTTTTTCTAGGACTATTGACTTTTTCACCTTATCTACAGAAAATCTCGTCTCGTTTCCACTTTCCATAAACACCTTTTATGCATTTATATCACATTCTGAGATTGCCTCTTCATTGCAAAGACTAATTGAAACTAAAAAGGATTAAATAACAATTATCAAAAGAAAAATTAACCGACTTCAATAAATTGAATCAACATTTAGTAATTAATTAATGACTGCTTTATATTGGATATGAAATTTAACAAGTGTTAATTTACTTAGCACACATTTACTTTGTATTTTTTAAAAAGAGTCTGTTGCAGGAAAATAGACTTGGAAATGAAAAAAGGAGTATCTATTTAGGTTAAAAACAGAACACGTTCAGTATGTTTGGCTATATTTATCGCTAAATAGCCAAAAGTCTAAAACAACATCAGAAAATCCACGATAGGGTGGAATATCGGCCCTTAACAAAAGGAATTTCCAAACCCAGTGGGCCATGAAGATAGATCATTATCTCTTAGGACAGTGACGTAGGTAATAGAACATATATACGAAAATATTATACAACAATGTATGTACTATACGATAGAAAAGAATATTCTTTTGAATTTATATTTCTCCCCATTTAAAATTGACATATAAACGATTCAGTAATTCTTAGCCTCGAGTCCAAGGAAAGATGGAAATAAAAAGAAAATTAAGCACTAACGTCAGATTTATTTTCATAATTTCTTTTTAAAAACAGAAATTTAATAATTATAATAATAATAATAAAACGGTAACCAGAAACAAGTTGGAATAAATGCTTAAAATTGTAGAGCAGTTCTCCGGGGATATCGGAATGCAGTTTGGACTTGACAAGTGCCGTATTTTGAATATCGTTAAAGGAAAGATTGAGATGGAGACTGGTGAAACTAGAGCTGCAATGGAAGCAGAGAAAACATACACATATCTGGGTATGAGACAGGCTAAGAGAATTGATCTTAGCACTATGAAGGCCGAAGTGACCACCAAATTTGTCAGGAGTGTAATGCGAGTATTACAAACTCGTTTAAATAGTAGAAATTGGGCTTAGCTACTCTTTTCGAATTGTAAAATGGAGCAGGGCGGATATTCAAAACCGGCAAAGAAAAACAAGAACACTCTGAACAAATGCACACAAACACCACCCTCGGAGAGCCATTGAACGTACAATACTTCCAAGACATCAAGGAGGAAGAGAATTGGTGGATTGGGCAGCTCGATCAATCAATAATAAACTTACGTTCTTATTTCCAGAGGTTAGCGGGCTCTTCCACTCTACATCGATCAATATGCGAGGCAGACGATTCAACGCCGCTACAGCTGAGGGAACAAGATAGTGCCTCTCACCACCGAACGGACTAAGAGAAGTTACAAGCCTTGCTACAACAATCACTTCATGGACGGCATCCTAATGAGGTCAGTCAGTATAATGTTAACAACTCAGCGTCGAACTACTGGTTGATTTCAAGACAGATGTCTCCAGAAACGGAGGGCTTCTTGTTAGCTATCCAAGACTAAGTTATTCTGACGAAAAACTATCGGAAGTTCATCATCAGGGATTCCTCAATAGAAAACGATGAATGTAGATACGGTTGTCAAGCATCAGAGACAATCTAGCACATAACCGGAGGATGCCAAGCGTTTGCCGCAATGAAGTACAAGGAGAGATGTGATTTAGCCGCTAAGATACTCCACCAAGAGTTAGCAGATATGCTAAATTTATTGCAGGTGGG
Organism: Diaprepes abbreviatus; assembly: GCA_034092305.1. Classification (NCBI taxonomy): domain Eukaryota; kingdom Metazoa; phylum Arthropoda; class Insecta; order Coleoptera; family Curculionidae; genus Diaprepes; species Diaprepes abbreviatus. The sequence goes on from JASJET010000135.1 coordinate 1,788,639, forward strand.
AAAAGTGCCTTATTACAAGTACAATCTGGAGTCTATTCTTGAAAAAAACGAGTTCAAGTTATATTGGGACCGAACAGTTCTAACACATCAGACAATTGTTCATAATAGATCAGACATTATACATAAACAGATAAAATTTCTAGGCGAACTACACTAATCGACATAGCTGTACCTGACAACAACCTAAGGCCAAAATACAATGAGAAGATCGCCAAATACAGAGATCTGGAGGTGCAGATTCGAAGACATTGGGCAATGAACAGCGTCCAAACAATTCCCATAATTTTATCAACGACCTCCTACCGAACATCAAGGGACTGGGCTTTAGTGAGCATCTGTATAAGCCAATTCAAAAAGCAGTTCTCCTAGCAATCGCACGGACCGTCTGAAAATTTGTACAGTAGACCACGTCACCTAGGATCTTATAACGTGGAAAGTGTTCCCACAGAGCTTCATACTTTTGGTATCTTTGGATACCTGGTATGAGTCAATATTTCATGGAGGAAGTGCGAAGCTGTTTGGTTTAAAAATCATAGAAACGTGTATTTATCCAAAGAAATGTAGTTATTACAAAAGAAAAACAAGAAATTAAACATAAAAAATTATAATGGGCTAATTCGCCTTATATATAGCTTCCCGCACAGAATTCAGCTTGTAGGTGTTGTTGAAGCCATTAAAAAAAAATAAAGGTCCTTTTTTAAGTATGAAATGCCTAAGCAAAAATTATAGTTGATAAATATAAGATAATTGTATATAATTATATATTAATATTTATATATACTCCAAAAATAAATAAATAAGTAAATAAGGCACGGGAAAAAGAAAAGGAGACGAAAAAAACATTACACAGTATAAAATGAAAATAGGACACAAGAAATTTAAAGAGAGAAAATTAATTTAATTGGAAAAAAGAAAAGAAAACGAAAACATATGTAGCTTTATTTTAAAATTGTTGTTGATGAAAATAATGGGACCAATTTCTTTTCAAATATTACAGAGAATGTGGAAAAATCTGCTACAATAAATTTATTTATATTTGAGGCTATGTTATAAGAAAAGGAACGCTTAAAATATTGTTTATAATGCCTTAGGATTATTATTATATTAAGATTATGCAAGTCAGTTCTATAAACTACCTTTCCGAATAAATATTATTAGTCTGGGAGCCCAGTGGGGTTTCGTAGCCGATGTAGAGTCATGGCTTCACTAAAGTTGTCATATGTATTTTGAACCCTTGAATACAAATTTCAAGGGGAGATTCCAGAAAAATGGTCAGGAAGTTTGTTATTAACCAAAAAATTGTTAATAACTAATTTTTTTAAGGACAATAAAAAATATTTTCGTGTTCCTCGATCGATTCCAAGCAAAAAATATCCTATTCATTTTTGCCATTTTTCAACATAAATAACTTCTGACTAAGTAAATATTTTCAAATTCTTGCCCTCAAGTGATGGCTCAAATTAAAAACTACAAGTTGGGATTAATCGCAGTGCGGGAATGTAATATTATTATTGCTTTTTAAAGCTATAAACAAATAGCTTTTCATCAATTATAGCGTACCAGCAGCCATGTATGAAGGGAAATGAATTGAAAAACATGGTTCTTGGATTTAGATAGTGTCAAATTATCCGACGTTTTACCTACGATTGCACGAGGCACCTTCAGGGATTTTTACTCCACGAGATTCGGACACTGAATGACTATCCAGGATCAACAGCCCGGTATTATACCCGACTGGCGCTCAGAGAACCATGATCTGGCGTCACAATCGATTTCCACGTGTAATGTAGACTATATCTCTATTAATATTATTTGGATATTTACAAATTTCGATTGATTCTCTAATTTCACGTTTAAAGAAACCAGACACTGATGCTAGCACCTTAATTTCTTTTACATTAAAGGTGTGACCAGAGCAGTGCTGGTATTCAGCTACTGCAGATTGTACAATTTGTTTCTTTTTTATACATCTTTAATGTTCCTTAAGCCTAGTGGATATAGACCGTTCTGTTTCACCAACATACAATTTACCACAAGAGCAAAGTAAACGTCTTCTGTTTGAAATGGTATTGCATCCTTTTGTGACTTCAAACATTGTCCAACTTTCTACATGTGTTGAAAATTGTCTGAATGTTTGATTTTCGGAGCAAACGGGTAATCTTGTCGATGGTTCCGTGTATGTAAGGTAAGATAACACTGTCCATAGGAGGTACATTTATTACATTTTGTTGAGGACTTGGATTTTTATATTTATTAATAGAACGTCTTATATCTTCAGCGCAATATCCGTTGCCTCTCAGAGCATTAGTCAGTTTTTCTGTTTCTGATTTCAATGATTGTTGGTCACATATTGAAAGGGCTCTATGTATCAAAGAGTTTATGATGGATTGTTTTTGAGAAGAACGATAGTGTGATATTGCATTGAGATATGGATTTGCATGTGTTGGACAGAATGTCCTAATTTGCCATTATATTTCCTTTGTACTAGTACATTAAGAAAGGGAGGGACACTCCATTTTAATCTCATGGAGTAAAGATCCCTGAAGATACTTCGTGCAATCGGACGCGAAACGTCGGATAATAATTTCAATTTGACACGGTCCAAACCCAAGAACCACGATTTTAACTTGAGCAAAGCCGTGCGTGAAAGCTTTCGGTATTTATTAAGGGAAAGGAATATTTAATTAGAGGCGTTCACCTAGTGTACATAATCCATTATAGTTTACATTAATGGTTACATTAATACTCTAAACACATTTTAATATATAATATATCTACTTTCATTATTAATTTAATCATAAAATAAACAATGTAATTGCATAAGGAACTTCAGTTGTTATAACTACTTTTGCATGTGTTGGTGCGGTGCTTCTATTTATCTAATTTTAATACTTTCCATATATCTTGTTTTATACGATATATAGCATTGAATGTGACACTTGATTTTCAAAGTTAATAAACTTTTAGGTGAAAAAATTAACACATAGCTATTTTCTTTCAAGAGAAACTTGAATTTGTCCGAAAATCCATCAAATTAGATAATTTTATTTAAACTAAAAAAATTTAGAGATGTAGGCAATATTATCTTGCAATTTTCAAAAAATTAGTCTATTTTTAATTATGTATTTCAACTACGCGTCTTATAAGCTTTCTTTTGAGACTTCACAGGAACAAAAAGAAATGTGATTAATTTAACATTCCAAATCAACCCTGAGACTGCGATTTTATCTTTTTGACTTTGTGAAATTTCTCTTTTATATTCGCATAGTTTTGTCCGTCTTTATTCATTTTAGCTTGTTTTTCGATATTACGTACAAATAAAATATGGTCACTGTTCAAACAGAGATTGTTGTTTTCAATAGGAAAATAATCTTTAAAATCGTTTAGCTAATTCCAGAAATTATCTCGAGCAAATAAACAAACAAACAACAAACAGACCTTACATCTTTATTATATTTGTATAGATTAGTATAGATAGTAAAGATGACTCAACGCAATTTAAAATTACGGATCTACAATAGTGGACTAAAAATGTTATGGTCAACTTGTATCTAAGAATTTTTCAATTGCAGATTTAAAAGGTTCAATTTTTTAATTAAAAAAAATTTAATTTGCTCAGTTCGGACCATATTTGAAGTGCACGATTAAGTAATGGACATATTTGAATTCCCCAGTGATAAACTAACCCTTATAAAAGGAAACAAATTTTTTCTATTATTTAAGATCCGAATGCATATGTATTAAAAACAGCAGTGAAAAATTACGTATTTTATATTTTGATGATTTTCACAAGTACAGAGTAATATTTTTTGAGTCATGAGTCTTAATTTCCAAGCCATGATTATTTTTTCAAATGATATATACACTGGTCCAATAAATTAACGCACCCCTTATCAAATATAATCTTTGGGATTTAAATACATTTACAGAAAAGTGCTTTAACTCAATGTATATAAATTTTTAAATTAAGAATTACAAAATAAAGTAAAGACAACATTGAAAAATAACAAAATATTTCCTATTAAATAAACAATGCGTTTAAACAGCCGATGCCAATATTTGCTTTATTTAAAACTAAGTTAATACCGAGTATTTTAATTTCAGATCATTTTGATGTAAGTTTTAATAATATTTGTTAATTTTTCGTATATTAAAACTTATTATTTTTCAACTTTTCATACATGAAAATTGGAATTTTGAGGTTAGAAATTAAGTAATCAAAGTTGGGTAATAATATTTTGTACTTGTTTTATTTTAGTTGTCGAATGATATGGAGAACTATACAGAATATCATTAGAAGTGCTCGATATCACAGATCCAAATAAGAGCAGGTTTGCCAACGAAGTTTGGATGTCAACCCGACAGAAAAAGATGAATGGAAAACGTAAAATTCGACCATTAGCAGCCAAAAAGAAAATGTTGGAAGCAATATCGAAATGTGAAAGAGAAATAGAACAAGTTTATTCTACACAAAGTTATTCCAGGGCTGAGGTTCAACCAGACCCAAGCTCAGGTAAACAATACCAGTTGATTATAAATACAGTATTTTATTTATTTGCTGCCAAAAGAAAAAAAAAACAGTGTACAAGTAATAGAAATATTGTATCGGCTGATATAAGTTAGAAACTACATTTACAATAAACTGAGAAATACTTACAAAGCAAACATTTCTGTTTTGTGTAAACCAGTAATAACAGATAAAGCAATACAAGTGTCCATATGTCATAAATTTAGAAGTAAAAATACACAGACTAAAACAAAGAAAAGAAATAAGAAATAAAACAACATGTTTAATAAAAAACATAACCTCAAAGATCATACTATTTATTTTTAATTAAATCTTTTGACCTATGATTACTATTACATATTCATTATCAGTTGCAGAAATAACAATTCTTGATATATTACCGGCACATTTCTAAATTCAGAAAAGCAGAAATTACCGTTTGTTGCGAAGAAATTGTATACCGTAAAATAATTAATTCTCGGCAAATTCAAACTATTTGCCTTAATAAATCTATTTTCCATCATGGGAAAATTTCTTAAAATCGTTTTCAAAGGAAGTAGTACGCAAATTTCGAAGAAATTGCACGAAAATCACCACTGAAATATGTTAACCAAATAACGTAGCCTTTGACAGTGATGATGTTTGCAAACAAGTGACGTCATGCACTTTGATTGGTGTTCGTCGTTACGTGATTTGAGAGTGACTTAATTACATTTTAATTATTAAATAAAAATTAAATTCCTTATAAATAAAGAAACATATTGTGTTTTTTAGGATTCCTATTATTAAAACTACCATTTTACGGCAAAATTTTGTTTTTATTTGAATACGGTCAACATCCCTATTGTGGTATATTCAATTAGGACTATTTTCACAAAAGGCAGTGCCTTATTACAACTAGGATAGTTTCTGGGTACTTATAATCAGCGGAGAATAGCCTTTTATTGAATACAAGTAATAATGTTAATATGCTTCAATGATTCGTTCTGTTAACATAAATGAACTCTCAGAATGTTTAGTTAAAACTGAAACTATTTTAATAGAACAAAAAGTTATCTACGCCAATGGCTTTTAAGAGAGGCTATTCGGATTCAAGGGCCTACAGAACGAGATTTAAAAAATATATCTTACCCCGGTATTTAATTACCTTGCTGGTCTTTAGTAGAGTTATTTGATCGTTTTTAGATTAGCTTTTAGGGGGTGATTAACGTAACGGTTGTTGCTTTTTTTCTTGGTCGTGAGCGAACAAAATGTAGGTGTATTGGGGAAGTGAAACAATTAAAATAACTTTATCTTTTTCTATTGGATTGCTGAAAACAAAGGGAATTAGTTTCAACAAAATTTCGCTCTAGTGATATTGATTGTACCAGAAACTTTTTTCTATTCTGCATCAGTGACTTACTAAAAGAGATCAAGATAATTTAGTTTATAGCTTTGCTAATAGCAGTACACTCGTTTTGTTTTTACTCTAAACCATTGATTCCCAAAGCGGCTCGTATGAACCCCAGGAGTCGACTGCGTACTGCAAGGGGTTTGTGTCAACGCAAAAACAAAATTGAGGGTTCACGATATGTAAATGAGGGATCTTTTCGGCCGATCATCATCAAAATTTAGGCGTTCCGTAAATGTCATAATGTATCTAACAAAGATTGTGTCTATGTACTTACATAATATGTACCTATAACTTACCTATTTTTAAGTAAGTAACTAGCCGCTTTGTGGTCACATTATTTGTAACTTATAAAAACTTGAAACGCATTTGATAGCAATACACTGCATTCATACGGGCGATAACAAATATGTTTAGACTTGAATCAAAGCTGCAAATACGGCGGCTTGGACTCGACAGAATCAAATTCGTATTTTTTGGAAGTCTGAAGAAAAGTAAATATTTTTTTTATCAGATTAATCTTTTTTAAGTCCGGACGAAAACTTTATCAATTACAAGATTTTTTGAAAGATTTGTTCAATTTTTAAAACAGTTTTTAGAAGCTAAAGATTACATTTTAAAAGAAAACTTAATCAAGATAAAACCATACATTGCCTATTTAACAGATTTAACGAGATTAACTTGTAATTACAGGTGACCAAAAAAGGGAAAAGCAAAACAATGCACCGACTATCGCACAATAAGCCTGATGAATCACATACTGAAAACATTTCTAAAAGTTATACACACTAGAATACATAAAAAACTGGAAATAGATATTAGCGATTCCCAATTTGGATTTCGAAATGGACTCGGAACGAGAGAAGCGTTATTTGCACTGAATGTCATGTCTCAAAGATGCCTCGATATAAATCAGGATGTATATATGTGCTTCATAGACTACAATAAGGCCTTTGACAAAGTGAGACATGATCACCTTATCAGTCTATTGACGGAAAAGAACCTCGATAAAAGAGACATCAGAATTATATCGAATATTTATTACAATCAGAAAGCAGTAGTGCGAGTGGAGCATGAGACGACTGAAGAAGTCGAAATAAAGAGAGGAGTGAGACAAGGGTGTATACTTTCACCGACCTTGTTCAATCTTTACTCTGAGGACATAATGAATAGAGCACTTATTGACCAATTCGTTGGTATTAAAATAAATGGAATTTTAATAAACAACCTCAGATACGCCGATGACACAGTACTTATCGCAGAAACACTCGAGGATCTCCAGACCTTAGTCAATAGAGTAGCAACAGTCAGTGAAGAATATGGACTGTCACTAAACATAAGAAAAACAAAATGCATGTTAATATCCAAATCAACCCAAAATGTCCCAGATATACGCATACAGGGTCAAAATATAGAACACGTCAGAAAATAGAACTATTTAGGCACCGTCATCAATGAAAACAACGATAGCTCTGAAGAAATCAAAATCCGGGTAGAGAAAGCAAGAGCCGTATTCACGAAAATGAAGAGAGTGTTCTGTGGCAGAGATCTGAGTCTTGAATTAAAGGTTCGTCTGGCAAGATGTTACGTACTGTCAGTTTTGTTTTATGGAATGGAGGCATGGACGCTTAAAAAGATCGATATTAACAAGTTGGAAGCCTTTGAATTGTGGATGTACCGCAGAATGTTAAGAATATCATGGATGGAGAAAATCACGAACGCTGAAGTACTGAGGAGAATGAATAAAGAAAAGGAGGTCATACTTACAATTAAAAAACGAAAATTGCAATACCTGGGACACGTTACGAGAAGAGAAAGATATCAACTACTGAGAACCATTATGCAGGGAAAAATTATGGGAAAGAGATCTGTAGGAAGAAGACGAAACTCTTGGTTAAAAAATCTAAGAGAATGGTATAATTGCAGCAATAATGGAATTTAATAAAAACAAAGTCTATGATTGCAGTTTTTCTTGCTATAATTAATCTTAGGAAGCAAAACATTGGAAGGTGAGAATTTTCCCAGCTGTTGAACTTATCATAGAAAAACTGCCAGAATGATGATATTTCATCCTACCTTTAACATTTAAGTGCCGTTTGTACAGATAAAAAATCATATATGAGGATGTTTTTACCATGGAAAGACCACAGTGGTAACATTGTTGAATCGGATGTCATATTATCAGACAAACTGATCAGAAGAAGTACTAACGAAGAATTTAAGGTGCAATTTTGGCTTCAGAAAGGCATACCAACTACTTATCCCATGAAAGTTTTTGATAGCCTTTCCATCATCATACCTCGTAGAAAAGAGTTTCAGCGCGGTTGCCAATTTTCTTACAAAAAAAATACCTGATTGGAAATCACTGACCGAGGAGATATAAGATTAAGCCTGACTAATATGAAGTTAAATATTTAAAATTTGCTATTAAAATATCAGACTAATCCCCCCAATAAACTACTAAGCTTCGTCTGACACAAATACGTTTAAGTTAATAAAATTTTAAAAATACAATATTAAGAAGACTGGAATAGGTCTCTGGAGAACAGAAAAAATTGACTTGTTGTCTATGGAACAAAACAGTTTGGGAACCTCTTCATATTTTTAACATTTTAAGTTTATCCCCAGAACAAATTAACTTTTTAAATGCTGGAACGTCACATGTTATGAAAATGCGCATGAGCAGCGACAAAATTATCACGAAAATTATATTCAGATTTCTTATATGTATTTTCGACAAAAATTTGCTGAAAATTTTTGTTATAATTTTCGGAATAATTCTCGTGTGTGTAAAACGGCTCTTTCATACCAAATTACGAACAAAATTACATTTTTATTAAGATTAACGTAATGGCACACGATTTTCATACGAAAGTCCGGAGATGAACCACTGCACTTATCGGAGACTGCTGTAAGGGTTATAGTAAAATTGACATATTTCCGCTGCCGGCCTTTAGAAGTACCAGAAGGTTCATTGTCAGATTTTTTTTTCGGAGAACCAACGCCCTTTTAAAGGTGAGTGTTTAGAGATTACAGATTTTAACCACGGTACATTTTCCTTATGAATTTTGTTGGCTTTTTTTTCAGAGTTTGATGTTGATTTTGCTTTTCTCTCCATTTTTTGGTTTTTCTTTTTACCTGAGGATCCATGCAGATCTTGATAGACAGGGCAGATTTTTATATACATAATGAGATGGCTTTGAAAACCAGCAATTTGAAGTCGAGCTTATGCAAATACCTAGATTAGTATGATTTAGCTAAACTTTTATTTATGGATATTTAAACGATAATTTTTAATAATAATTTATTAATTTATGAGCATCTAATATATTTTATTTATAATTCTACAGCCAGCTAAGCAATTTTTCATTATTTTTTTTTAACCGAAGTGCATTATATGAGATCAAAAAGGCATGCAAAACCAAATGCCATGGAAAACTGATTTTATTTCTATGTAAAAAACAAAATTAATTCTTAAACTTATTTTTAATGTATTCTGAATCTGAATTGAAAATAAAAATTTCACATTTAAAAATAAAATTAGTTTTTTCCCATGTAACACTGGCCAAATTAGAGTAGGAGGGTGCTTCAGTTCATTGAAAAAAATATATTTATAAGCTTGGGAATCCTAGTTAATTTTGACAATTGTAGTCATACCATTGTATGTATACTTCATAGACATATAAAAATATAGAGCGCGGATGCTATAGAAGAACGTTTGACCTCGCTTAAAAGAGATAGAGCCACACACCACAAGTTGGACAAAATTAGTTCACGCCCACGTTATGACAAAAAAATATTGACTACAACTACAACTACATAATTGAAAGAAAAATAATCGGTTAAAGAGGAGTAGGAAGACGCCGCAATTCCTGGAAGGAAAACCTACGGCAGTGTACAAATATGACATCCACTGAACTATTTAGAGAAGCAATAGATAAAATCAGATGAAAGATAATCGCCAGCGCCCTCAGAAGATAAGGTACACTAAAAAGATATATGATAAAACTAGTTAACCATATCGAATTTTCAAATTTAATGATTCCAAAAACGTCCAAATATCGGTTTTAAATAAAAATCGGACTATGAATGCGAAAACTTGCATACCATCTTGAATTTCTAAAATTTAGACACCAATACCGAACGGGGCCATATATTAAAAGATTTGTCTGTCATCTTGGCACCGTAATTTCATTTTTGGAAATTTTTTTACAGTACTACCACGAGGTACTTCTTGGAACATACCGAAAGTTTTATCAAAATGTATCATTGTTATCAAAAATTGTATGTGAATGAACAGGGTAAAAAAGTTCGCTCACCAACAAGTGTTTTAATATACCAACAATGAATACTACCATATCCTTGCCAAAAACCTTTCTCGGATCACCCCAAAATATTCCCTAGAACAAGCTCAAAATTTTATCAAAATGATCGCCAACGTCCTCAAAGGATAGGGTACACTAGAAATCGAATTTTTGAATTTAACGACTCCAAGAACGCCCAGATAACTGTTTTAATTAAAACCAAATTATGAATGCCAAAACTCGCCTACCATCTTCAATTTCTAAAACTCAAGACACCAAAAAACCTCAAATATCTGTTTTATACCGAATAGGACCATATATTACAAGATTTCTCCGTTATCTTGGTACCATAATCTGATTTTTGGAAATATTTTTACAGTACCACTTCGAGGTACCTGTTAGAACTGAAAGTTTTATCAAAATATCTCACTGCTATCAAAAATTGTATGTGAATGAAGAGGATTAAAAAGTTTGGTCATCAACAAGTGTTTTAATATACCAATAGTGAATACTCCTTCCCAAAAAAGTCCATTAACACATGCTGAAAATGTTATCAAAAAATCTCAGTCCTGTCAAAATCTATGCTTGAAAGAGATTATTCAGCTCCATAAATCTTATAGATTATTAATGAAAATAATACATATCAAATAACGTCATCCCTCAACATAAGATCCCCTAATTTAAAAATATCATATATCATCTAAATATTTCAATATTTTAGTACATAAATTCAAAAATAGGTATTAGTAAGATTATCCATAATAAACTTTTTACACCTTCAGCAAGACCACAAATCATAGCATCTGTTTTCATTCATTTCAACTAAAACTCCATATCTGATGTTCCAAAAAACTATTCTAACTGTGCTAACGATCTAAAACTACAAAAGAAATAGTCCAAGCAATAGCACGAATTCTTATCCCTGACCTACGCCGAAACTTTTTCATTGGGCCAATAAACAGTGTTGCCGCTAATAAAACTGACTATTTCCTATAAAAATATATCTAAAATATGTTATTTCGTATGTTCATCATTTCGGAGCCTGTATTTCGAGTTAGCTCATTAAATTCAACTTATACCAGTGCCGTAGGTTAGTTTTTTCTTGGGGTAAAGCCAAGACATTCTTTGTATTAAAATAAGGTGCTAATAAAGATTATTTATTTGTTGTTCTCTGTAAACGAAAATGAAACGACCGAGTTCGTCTCGACACGCATTACGTTGCAGTGTTTTTCCTTTCTTTTTGTTTTTTCTTATATTATCCTATTTTTTCCATGAAATATAAATCCATATAATTTTTTATAGGAGAAATACTAAAATACCGTGCCCCCTCGAAAGGGTATGCGAAAAAAACAAATTGTATCTCACATTTCCGCACTTTTCCCAATTTCGCTTCCTGTTGGACTTTGGTGAAAACATATGTCTACAAAGTTGTATCGCAAAAGAAGGAAAAGCGACGAAGTTACAAAACTGTTATTTACAGACAAAGGAACATGACGAAATTGTAGGAGATAACAGCCAAGGGATAAAATGCACTAGACAAATAAATTTAATACGTTCGCGTAGTTTACTGTATTGTTCCTGACACACCTACATATTTATTAAAGTAGATCATTTTCCTGTAATTAAGAAAACTTAAAAAACTTCACATAGAGCTAGATTTCAAGGGCAGAAATATTTGCCAGATTTGTCAAAAATATCTCACAAAGGGTTGGCGTTCAACTTTAATTGTCAAAGTTATAAAGAAAATTTCTTGCAGCATGACAAAAAAATTTCAAAAATAAATATTTGAGAAGAAACCACACAATAATAAGAATAAGAATGCTGACTGTAAACAAATAGGAATATAATTTTGCCACGAAACGCTAGTTTCCATAATAGAACTTCTAAAAAAAAAACAATATTTTTCTTTGTGTTTAAGGAATTTAATTTTTATTTAATTATCAAAACGTTATTAAATCATTCTCAAGCGACTTGATAACGAAAACCAATCAAAGTGCGTGACGTCAGTTGTTGGTAAAAATTATCACCTCACAGGCTCCGTTTATAGTGAGTTCCGTGCAATTTCTTCGAAATTTACTTAATATTCTCTTTGAAAATGATTCTAAGATATTTTCTCATTATGAAAAGTGGATTTATTAAGGCAAACAGTTCGAATTTCTTCACAACAGTAACTTTTGCTCTGCCGCATTTAGAAATGTGAAGGCCTCCATGTAAGTAATGCACCAAGAATTGTTATTTCTGCAAGCGATACATAATAATATTCTGTATAGTTTTTCATATTATTCGGCAACTAAAATAAGAAAAAGTACGAAGCATTGTTACCCAACTTTGATTACTTTATTTTAACCTCAAAATTCCAGTTTTCATCTTTGAAAACATGAAAAATAATAACTTTTAATATAAGAAAAATAAACAAATATTATAAAAACTTTTCCAATCATTTTCTGAACGTGAATAAATAACACTTATAAAACTTAGAGCTCATCTTTTGTTACAAAAATTACGAAAAAACTTTATATCTCCTTTTCAGTTTAACAATCTATGATTTTTAGAGTATTATAGTTGTATTGAAAAAATCATATTAGATATTTTGGGCTACCTTACGTATTTATGCATGATTTTAAACAATTTCCTAAAAATAGTCAACATCCCTATTACCTGCAAGGAATCAGAAAAACATCATACTAATAAGTACCAAGGCTTGTAGAAAATCGTATATATATATATATATATATATATATATATATATATATATATATATATATATATATATATATATTGATGAAACAGAATCTAATCACTAACTGTTGCTTAAAGTCCTGACCTATTGGTAGAATAGTACCACACTTCACAATGAGATTATCAAAATAATCAATAGTCGAACCATATTTTTTAAACAAGAACGTCGAAAATTTTTTTATCAGAGCCAAATTCACGAACCGAGAATGGCAACCAAAAACCATAATAAGAATAAATGGACAAGTTACAGACGGGTTTCGTCAAGAAAGTAATTTAGATGTGAACTTCAGCGACTTTCTTTCCTTCGCGAAAATAAGAAAATAAAATATGTCGAAATCTTTCGCTTCTGAAGAAATTAAAATTGACCCTAAACTAACAGCTACAGACAAGTTGCTTCTAACTTAACCTAAATGTCACTGATATCAAATGTCAAAAGAAAGAAAATATAATATTGGCGGAAGTCGTTCAAAACAATTACAACGCTCTCTATGTATGACAACCAAAAATAATTTCTTCTTCTTCTTTTTCTTCAAATACATATCCACTAATGGATGTTTGCGATTACAGGTTCCATTTCTTCCCTACTTCTCGTGGGATGTATCAGTGTCTGAATATCATGCAATCCCGTCCACTGTCTGATATTACGGAGCCAGGACATCTTCTTTTTTCCAATTCCTCTTTTGTTCTCGATCTTGCCTTCAATCATCAACTCATTTCGCATGATGTGCCCAAGATAGGCGGTCTTTCTTTTCTTTATTATGTTGAGTAGTTCACGTTCTTTCCCAATACGCGAGAGAACTTCTTCATTGGTCATTCTCGCTGTCCATGATATCTTAAGGATTCTTCTGTATATCCACATCTCGAAAGCCTCTAATTTATTGATGGCGCTTGTCTTTAATGTCCAACCCTCCACACCATAAAGAAGTATTGACCATATGTAACCTTTTATGAACCTCAGTCTTAATTTCAAGTCAAAATCCGAACACGTAAGCACTCGCCTGAGTTTTACAAAAGCCTGTCGCGCCTGTTCAATGCGACATTTTACTTCATTGTCAAAAGTCCATTCTTCGAATATTCATGTGCCCAGATATTTAAATTTGGTTACTTTTTCTATGGGTACTGCGTTGAATCTTATGTTGGCGTTTTGGAATAAACTGGGATTCCTTGAGATAATCATGAATTTTGTTTTCCTTGTATTGATGTTCAAGCCCATTGATTTACTGCGCTTTCCTATTATGTTGATGAGTTTTTGGAGGTCGTTTATATTGTCGGCGATTAGAACTGCGTCATCCGCATAACGGATGTTATTAATTCATATTCCGTTAACTTTAATTCCCATTTCAATATCTTCCAAAGCCTCCTGGAAAATTGTTTCCAAATAAAGGTTAAACAGGAGAGGGGACAGCACATACCCTTGTCGCACTCCTCTTCAGATTTGTATCGGGTTGGATACATTATTGTCCGATTTTATCTGCGCGGTTTGACCCCAGTATAAGCTTTCAATGCATCGGGTGTCTTTCTGATCTATGTCGAGTTTTCCAAGAAGCAGGATTAGTTTATGATGTTGTACACGGTCGAATGCTTTTTCATAATCTATGAAGCATGGGCACCCATCTTTTCTCTGATCGTAACAGTTCTGAACAAGCACCTGTGTAGCGACTATCGCTTCTCTCGTACCTAGGCCCCGCCTGTGGGTCGCTTATGTCTCTTTCGCATTTATTATATATTCTTTGATGTATTATTTTTAGAAATATTTTTCGTGTATGACTCATAAAACTAATGAGTCTATGATCTTCACATGTTCTTGTGTTGGTATTCTTAGGTAAGGGACTGAAGGTAGAACATAGCCATTGTTTGGGGTAGCAACCCGTTTCATAAATAATGTTAAATATTTTATGAAGCGCCGCGATGCCCCTTTCATCCAGAAGTTTCAATATCATATCATCTGGCCAGTCGTCTTGTTGTTTTTTGAATTTTGTATAGCTTTTTCTATCTCTTCTTTGGTGGTTGATGGGCCCGTTAAACAGGCGCTCCTATTACCCGCTTCCAGAGGTCTGTCGTCATAGAAGAGTGCTTCTACATACTTTTTCCACACATTATTTTTTTCTCCGCTATCAAGAACTATCTGGTTGTCTTGGTTGACCAATACGCCTGGTCTTCTCCTTTTATATACCCCACAATATATTATCCGCCTTCTTGTTCAATGTGTATTTAAAATACATCTTTAAGGAAACAATAGAGAATATAAATGGTACACGATATACGTTAAGTACACGATTCCGTCATAATTCCAAAGAGTTGGGAGGCTCTTGAAGAGATTTTGGAAGTTATCAACTATTTTAATAATAACTAAGGTTCCAAAATGAACTTTAAGGAAACAAAATATGTGTTTAACCTCAAATTATCAATATCTAGAAACATAGATCGAAGATAACAATGATCAGACTGCTCAAATAAGACAACGAATATCAATAGAAAGAGCGACTGTTGGGAAGCTGAATGTAAAAAGAGAAAAAAAGGGTGAAATCTTATCAAACGAGTCGACATGTACGCATTCTTCCAGGAGACGAAGAAAAATATTTTGATTGAAAAACTTATGAGAATAGAACAGATGTACATCGACGGATTTGTTGAAAGCTACTGTGTCAACTTCCGAAGATGGCACCTTATGAAAACGAATAAATAAATCCATGAAGCATAGTATTTCGTTCCCCGAGCATGCACTAATGCCATCTAAAAATGAAAAGGTTCTAGGTCCTGACGATACGCTTGTGGAAGTATTAAAATTATTGAAAGGCGATCAATCTCTGTTCTTTTGTCAATATTTGTAAAAATATCTATAAATCCGGTTAAATTCTCTAAGACTGGCTAACGGTAACTTTTATGCTACCCAAAAAAAACAAAGGCTCAACGCTCTAAAAATTTTGAAATGATAAGTTTGATGAATCATATCCAAGGGTTATTTCTAATAATAGCAGAATTTATTCAAAATATGAAGGGAACATTAGTAATACTCAGATTTGTATTAGAATTAAGATTAACTCTCAAGTTAGATTTATACAACCGGGTATTAAATATTAATAGAATAGATAGCTAAATATATTTTAATTTCACCTATATTACCAGTTCAAATATGATTTCGAAATTACGTATAATTTGGGGTAATTAAGGTCAACTTGGCAACATCGTAAATAAACACAACGCGAAGAATGAAAGCATTAATGCATTAAAAAGAGATAAAGAGATCCCTTGATGATAGCAAAGTGTTGGATTCTCCTTTTGGGGTCTGTCTCGGGTTGGGTACAAATAAAAATATGAAAGTTTCGGGTCGATCCGCAGGGAAAAAAGTAAAAGAATGCGGAAAAGGGCAACGATTGCGTAATAATAAGCCTGAAATATTGGGTTAATATGTCTTTCGGGAAGGTTTATGATAAACTGTATTTGGGTCGCTAGTGTTTAAATTTTTTCTGCATGTAAAAATAAATGATTTAAGGGAAAATATGTCGTTATGGTTTAAAGAAACAACTAATGTAATATTTGTCTTAGACAGATGTAAGTTTTGAGTTTACGACTTTTAATAATTCTAATAAAACTAGCCTTACTAAAAAGAATGAGGTAAAATACGAAGTTTCTTATTGATTTCGACATTTTAAACTATAATCTGTAATTAGTTTTGTTTTATCGCGTTAGAGTTTTGAGAAAAAAATATTTACATGTTTCTTAATTTTTTCGGTATATTTTGCTAAAATACTTAATTAAATTACGTAACTTTTAACAAAATTGAAGCTCCTTATAAAAAGCATTAAAAGTGAAAAATAAATCTTTATCTATACCGATAATACCTCATCCGTATATATGTTGAGGGTGACCTGCGCCATGTTGAGCATACTCAGCTTTATGAAACTACTGAGATTTTTTCTTTCCATCATATTGATTAAGTGATGTGTGCGAGGCAGTCAAAAACCTTAAAATCAATAAAGCTGTGGGACCTGATAATATACCATCTTATATAATAAATGGTATGATAGGATTTTTTGCAGAACCACTGAGAATATTATTTAACATGTCTTTGAATACTAAAACTTTTCCAAAAAAATGGAAAGAAGTCAAGATTTGTCCAGTGTTTAAAAAAGGTGATTCAGCGAATATCCAGAATTATAGACCAATAGCTATTTTATCATGTCCAGCAAAAATTTTTGAGTCGATTATATACAAGCACATTTATGCTTATGTTCGTAACAAAATAACTGATAGACAACATGGATTTCTTAAAAATAAATCAACTTCTACAAATTTATGTAATATTACTCAATATATAGCGGATAATCTGGATAAGAAATTCCAAATAGATGTTGTATACACAGATTTTACAATGGCTTTTGACAAGATCCCACACAGTATTCTTTTGGATAAGTTAGATATAGAATTTGGCTTTGACAGTAATATACTTCAGTTTTTTCAATCTTATTTAAAGCATAGACAGCAAGAAATTTTTGTTAGAGGATATAGGTCAAATTATTTTATTGCAACATCAGGTGTCCCGCAAGGATCCAATCTGCGACCACTACTGTTTCTTTTATTTATCAATAATCTAACTAGAGAGATTAATAATTCAAATTCTTTATTGTTTGCTGATGACTTTAAATTATACAAAAAAATTGAAAATATACAAGACTGTGAAAACCTTCAGGATGATATGAACAGGATTTATCGTTGGTCACTAAAATATGGTCTACACTTTAATATTAGCAAATGTAATGTAATCAGTTTCACAAGAAAAAAAAGTAAAATTGATTATGGTTATAGAATTAATGGAGAAGTTCTGTCTCGAGTTGGTGAGATGCGGGATCTTGGTGTTGTTTTTGATTCACAACTTGATTTTAAAACGCATATCAGTGAAATTATTAATAAAGCATATAAAATGTATGGATTTATAATAAGAAACTGCAAGAACTTTAATAATTTAAAATGTATTTCAACGCTTTATGTTTCCTATGTTAGAACCACCCTAGAATATTGTTCTATTATGGCTATATTCTTTTGAGTAATTATCAATTGATCAAAGTGAACAAAGTGAAACTGATAACTTCATGTTCTTTTGAATATGCATTTACTTGTCATTGGGCTGAAGTGATCATGATTACTTCAAGTGATAGAAGTGAAAGTGATAATGTCTCAAAAGAATAGCCCTTATATGGAACCCCTATTGCTTTAATCATAAACATGCCATAGAAAAAGTTCAAAATAAACTATTAAGATACACGCAAACTGGCACATATCAGCTACACATTCCAAAATTCGATATTATGAAAACATACAACTTAAAGACATTAGAAAGTCGCCGAACTATGACATGTTTATTATTCTTGCATAAAATTATTAATAGTAATATTGACGACCCTGATTTGCTAGGTTTGATAAATTTTCATGTACCGGCTTACCCAACAAGATATCCTGTGGTTTTGTATGTGGATGGAGCACGTACTAACTATTATTTAAATTCTCCTATTATAAATATGTGTAAATTGTATAATGAAATAAGGCAACAATGTGATATATTCAGTAAGTCTCAATAGTTTTAAAAATTTGCTCAAAGTAATTTGTCTTTATTTTTCCTGTAATTTGTTGTTGTTATGTACTTGTATTAAGTGATTTTGTAAAACCTTCCTACTCTGTAATTGGACATATGTCTGTAGAGTTTGTAAATAAATAAATATATAAGTAATTTAATAATTATGTTTTAACAAATCGACGAAACTATACGTAACCTTTATAATCGCACAGTATGTATATGCAACAATGTAGATTCACCGGAGAAAAATGTAGCAAAATTTTAAATCGGATTTACAACAGAATGGTTATCCTCTAAAATTAATAGACGACGTTATAACTGAACTTAGAACAAAGACCACTGGAGAGCAAGAAATACATTATTTCTTCACAATTCCGTATATCAAGGGAATCTCAGAGAAAATAAGACGAATTGTCAGCATTTACAACATAAAAATAGCCTTCAATTTGGGAAATACACTCGGAACTCATTTAACAAAAACAAAAGTAATAAAATTTTTATAAAAATAATTGAACCGAGTTCTAAAAGTGCGCTAAAAAGTGAAAAATAACTATAAATTTTTATATGAAATTGAAAATTTTGAAGTCAGCGCCAAACTAATACCTGACAAAATGTGATTCGCATAAAAAGATTAAAAATACTTTATTTGTAATTGCTTTCTTACCATCATTTGTATATATTAGTAATTTATTTCATTTAGAAGTAATTTGGCGTCAAATTCAAATATTTCAATTTCGTATAAAAATTTGTAGTTATTTTTCACTTTTTAGCGCACTCTTAGAAGTCGGTTCAATTTTTTTTATACATAAATTATTTGAACTAAGTACTAATCGAGATTAGTATACCTCGTAGTGACTCCAAGGTGGGAAAAAAGTACCCATTTTATCCAAAGTTGTAAATCACATTAAAATGAATCACTAAAAATTTTCCAAATACCATTGAAATTGTATTTAACAAATATTTAGTGAATTCACTATCTTACATTTCAAATTAATTTTATATTGGTAATATAGGCCCTCCAAAATCTTCCCCCCAAAATATATTAGTGTGTACGGCCCAAGAGTCCCGCAATATCAATTTTAGACAAATTCGCAGAATATAAAATTTTCAGTCTCTCATATTGTATCTTATCAACCTAATAGTTGTAAAAAATTAACTTCATATTCGTAATACACGACTCCGAAAACCCCATAATATCAAATCTGAAAAAATGCGAATAAGATAAAATTTTCAACCTAACATCCGCCATATTGAATTTCAACAAAATAATTTAAACGTTTTAATCTAATCTTAATCTAAACGTTTTAATCTAATCTTAATCTAAATCTTTCAAAACTCCCTAGTACCAATTTTGGATGCAATACGGAAATTTAAAATTTCTAGACCGTCACATTGCATCTGACTTATTAGATTTTCTTAAAATAATTTTATAATCGCTATTTCCATCCTTAAAAACGATTCAGTCCCACCTTTGAACAAAATCTAGAAATGTAAAATTTTTTGTCCGCTGTATTGGATTCGCCATATTGAATCCTGAAAAAAATACTTTTAAATTCTTAATTTACACCCTTAAGAACCCCCTATATCAGTTTGGAAAGCAATCGAAAAATGTAAAACTTCTAGAACGCCATACTGAATCCGCCACATTAAGTTATTAAAAAACATTTTAAATTCGTAATTAACACTAAAAAAATCCCCCTATACTGATTTTAGACAAAATCGAGAGATGTAGAATCTTTAATTCACCATCTTGAGTCCGCCATCTTGGATCAGGCATATTTATTTTTTTTTTGCTTAATTTCAGATTCATAATGTGCGATTCCAAAAACTCTCCCTTATCAATTTTGAAAAAAATCGGACAAAATTAATTTTTTATCCGCCATATTGGATACGCCATATTGAATTTTATAAAATTAATTTCAGATTCGTTATGTGCGACCCCGAAAACTCTCCCATAATAATTTTGGAGAAAATTGGACAAAATTAATTTTTTCGTCCGCCATATTGGAATCGCGTTATTGGATCCGCCATATTGAATTTTTTAAAAATAATTTTAGATTCGATATGTGCAACCCCGAAAACTTCCCCGTACCAATTTTGGAGAAAATCGGACACATTTGATTTTTTGGTCGCCATGTTGGATCCGCCATATTGAATTTTTTTAGAACATTTTGGAGTCGTTATGTGCGACCTCGAAAACTCCCCCACACCAATTTTGGAGAGAATCGGACAAAATTAAATTTTTTTGTCTGCCCTATTGGATCCACCATATTGAATTTTTTAAAAATAATTTCAGATTTGTTGTGTAGGAGCCCGAAAATTCCCTCATACCAATTTTGAAGAAAATCGGACAAAACTAATTTTTTTGGCCGCCAAATTATCACTGCACCAATTTCATCTAAAAAAATATGGAACCACCGCAGCAACTTCCTGAACATAATGTAAAAAATTTCATTCAAATCGTTGCCGTCGTTCCGGAGTAATCGGTGTACATACATAAAAAATACATAGTCGACGAATTGAGAACCTCCTTCTTTTAGAAGTCGGTTAATAAATCATATAAACAAGACAATGTACTTTAACTAGAATATAACTTATTACACGTAAAATCAGATATGCATTTACCTAAGTTGGCGTCGAAAAACAAAATGACGTATAATTTTGCAATCGCCCTGGAATTTCTGCAACTTTCGCCAAAATTCATCAACATATCAATTTGTTTTTCCCGAGTATAAAACAACATTTTGCACAATTTTTTACAGTCAATAACTATTTTTCAACATCTAAAAGCTCTTAATCAACAATGTCACTAAGAAGTTTGAACTTTCTGACAATTATTAAGTCAATTACTGTCATTGTCAAATTGTTTTTCGCCGCCACCTTAGTTAAATGCATATGTGATTTTATGTGTAATGTTTTTTTTAGAAAACAATTTAAATATGCGTGAATGATAATTTTGAGTAATTGTTAATGTTACTAACATTTTACTTTTGTTACCTGAATTAAAAAATCAGAGGTTTGCCAATTTTTTGAAAAAATATTATTGTTGAAATGAAATAACGTACAAAATTTTATTTATTCGTTGTAATTTTTTATTGTATATGATAGGTTACAAAAAATATATTATAATGACATGAAAAAAAAGATTTGTTTCCGCCCGGGATCGAACCGGGGACCTTGTGCGTGTGAAGCACACGTGATAACCACTACACTACGGAAACTGTTGATCAAGTTATATTACAGATCGAATTAATCATTTTTAGAACAACGAAAACAACTAAATTCAAAATATTTATATTTCCAATTGCCAATTTTTTAAATTCAAATAAATATTTATTAGTACATTCAGTAACATTAAGTAGATAAACTATATATAAAGCTAAATATTATTTTCAGATAAATAATCATCAGAGATCACTTGCTGGGTAAGAAACCAAATAAACAAAAATTAATGGAAAATTAATATTTAATAGTTTTTTGGCGAATGCGCCAGGTCGCGTTGTTTAGAATTAGGAACTTCCACCGAAATAGAATTATTTTCTTATGTTGAAATTTAACAGTTTGTGAAGTGTGAAATCCAAATCTAAATAGTAAAAATGTATGTTATTAGACACGTTGCGTGCCTCTACAAGTCTATATTCGAACATTTAAAGAAGTATGTAAAAACTCGGTAGTGATAGTGATATTTTGATAAGTTTCTACATGTGCATGCCGTGTAGATAAATTTTTCAAAATCATTTTAACGAAATAAAAACCCTTGCCTCAGAAAATGATCGATTTATAGTGTAGCAACACTTTTGAAGAAAAATATTTAAAGTCATCATTGCTGGAAATTTATAAGAGTTCCAAAACATACGGTTTGATCAGTTGTATAAATTTTCTCGTTGTTTTTTTTTTCTCTTCCGGCACAACTTATCTGTGTAAAAAGTATTCTCCAGAAAGAAATATACAAAAAATATTTATATATCCAAATTAACTGATGAGTACTGCTTATAATTTCCACTAGTAACCTTGATCCACAACTCCTAATAATTGTGACTGGAAAGTTACAGCTATATAAATTTCATTAATCATAATGATAATAAATACTTACAACAATAATTTTTGGAGTAATTTTGTTGTTATGGCATTTAATAATTTGACAAATTGCCATCACTGTCTATGGAGTCGACTAAAATAGGATCAGCATTCTAAATTTCTAAGCCTATTTTACTATTAAACATGGACAATTACACCTACTTTTAGAAGGTTTGCGTGTTCCTGGTATATGGGTTTTGTGAAGGAAATGGGTGTCGAAGTGTTGGGGTTTACATGGAAAGATTTCCCAACCACAGAATACCAAACTATCAAATATTTGCCAATATTAAGTGCCATCTCTGAAAAACGGGCAGCTTTGAGGAAAAATTTTAAGATAATGTTCATATTCGAACAACTCGAACAGTCGAAGAAGAAAAGGAAATGTTGGAAAGAGTTGAAGAAGAACCGATTTGCGATTTTCATTATCCGACAGACTATTAAAAAATCGATAGAATACAATAAACCTCTTTTCATCTGCCTAGTGGATCTTAAAAAAAAGCGTTTAATAGAGTTCGACTTAAAGACGTCTTGGAAATACTTCAGGAAAATGGCGTTAACCACAGCTATATTACGGTAATTGAAGAGCTAAATAAAAACACTAAGACATGCATAAAGACACAACAAGGAGTAACAGAGGAAATACCTATCATGACGGGAATACGACAAGGTGACAGTATGAGTCCATTTCTCTTTAATTTAATTATAGACAAGATAATTCAAAATGTAAAAGAAGTCAATGCAGGATACAAAATGGGACGAAAATCTTTAAAAATCTCATGTTTTGCCGACGACGCCTTACTGTTAGCAGAAAATGAAGACGATCTGAGTAGTGGGAATAGGGGGCTCCTAGTTGACCCCCCCACCACTTTTTTGATTGGTCAGCCAAGAATGACCTTGTTTCTGATTGGCTGCCCAAGTTCGCCCCCTATTCCGATTGGTTTCATAAACTCCGCCTCTTTTTGCTCCACCTCCTACCTCCTTCCTAACCACCACAGTAGTTGGAGGGGAGCTGGTAGCAGTTGGAGGGGAGCTGGTATTTTAAAGGACTGAATCTGAGCGAGCTACATTCATTTACAACTAGTCTTAAGCTTATATAGAAGATTCACCACTAATAAAGAACAGTGTTAAATTAAAAATAAGTGGTAGTTATGAACAGTGATTTGCAAAATGAAATAATCAAATTAGGTAAACAGTTTACTAAACTTCAAAATTCCGAATTAAAGAATGCAATGCTAAGGAAAACACACCCCGAGTGGGCACAGGTATATTATGAGACTGCCTTCCAATACCAATTAGCTGCAGAAGCCTGTTTAAATTATAGAAAAACCCAAAATTTGCCGAAGTTCTTTCATGAAATAAAGAAAATAGGATTCAGTTACTTTTTAAGGATATTGAAGGATTATATAAAAGATCCTGATATATTAAAAGAAATCGTGGAAGAGGAAGAGAGAGATAAAGAGATATTGAGAAACAGGGAGGTTTTAGTGTAGGATTTATTATGGAATTATTAATAAGAGAAATGTATGAAGAGTTTTTGATGTCCGCAGCCTGTTCCGAGTTTTATGCATATGAAGGTCAAGAAAGTGAAGCGCAGAATATTATATTGTTTTTAAATTATATGGAACATGCGGAATTATGTTTACTAGCAGCTAAATGTTGTAGCGAATATTTAAAAAATAAAAATATAGATATTTTAATATGTAAACTTCAAGAACTAGGATTAAATAATAATATTTCATGTATTAAAACAATGTTAGAAAATAAAACACATAATTTGTAATCAAGTCTTTTATTACATAAAAAAATTGTTGTAAAGGTAATAAACATTTGATAATGCACATACACATGGTATTTTTTGATGATAAAAGCAGCAAGGATCCATTTTCTTTAGGGTGGGTTGTTCATCAATCTCGATAACTGGTTTCATGGAATACTTCTTTACGAAATCTGCCTTTTCTTCCCCTTTTACATAAACATAGTCTACCTTAGCGCTTAAATCTCTTATGATATCTCCACATTTGTGTAATGGTGTAAATCCTTCACACCATTCAATGCAATGGTAATTTTTTATTAACCACAGAGCTTGTTTGTGTAAATAGGATGGTAAATGACCCATCGGAAATGGAGCTTTGAAAATAAAATGACTTGTCTTTTGCCCATCGTACGCTGCTAATTCCTTTACAATAAATTTATTATTTTCAATTTTGAATCCTTGAAGATCTAGAATAAGTTTCATATTTTCAAATATTTGAATTTCTTGATCATTTCTACTTTTAATTGATATTCACTTATTTGTTTTTTTAATTTCTGCAACTGAAGTTGAAAATCTAATACTCGAACTGAAATCTCGTAAGACATTATATAAATGAAGAATTCTGGTTTGGCTACGTTAATAAATATCAAAATTGACGCGTGCGCTCTTAAGCGTAAGTAGCGGTTTGTTTAAAAAGAGTATTTTATCTTAAGGAAATTGTATTACAACTGTTTCACAATTTTTGTTAATGGATTGTAACTGAAAACTTTATCATGAATTATAACACAATATGCCGCTGTTTTAGGGGGAATTTTTTCCTTGGTTTCAAATTCAATTCTCATGGTTACTGGACCTGTTTGTAGTAAATCTCTTTGATGTGAACAATTAATGTAAACTATAGGAGCATTTTCTTTAAATTCTTTCGGATTAAAAATTGGTTCCACTGGAGAGTTATAATACCCTTGACGAAAGTCTGTAAACATTTCATACAGAGTAGCAAATTTATTATTTTCAAAATCAAGTTGAAGATCGTTGTAAGGATATCTTTCTGAATTTAAAAAGACATTCATATTTCTTAAATTACAATGATCAAATTTACTCATATCCATTTTTAGATTACCACGTCTATTTTTCTGAAAAGCAATTAGAACATGACGTGGCGTTTCGACTTTTGTAGATGTTTTTACGGGCCAGTTGTGCCTCGTAGTTTCCAATAACTCTGGATATTCAACTAATTCCCAGCTTCGGAAGGTTATTAGTATATCACTATTTTTGTCAATAATTTTGGTAAGTGCTAATTCTTGCGGAATCGCTACAGTAAGATGAGGAACTCTCCAACACAACTTGGTAATTTTAACTTTGGGTTTTTCATCTTCATTACTGGATAATAATGCATTTGTATCATCATTACTTCTTATTAGAATAAGTTCTTGTTGTGAATTAAGAATAATCTTATTATAATCTTCAAAAAATCCTGAATACATCTTTAATGGTATACATAATGAAACATTACCTTTGTCATCAGTCATAATTTTTTCTTTAGATTTTGTTTTCGGATACCAACCGGCATTTTCCAATTTAGCACTTTCATTTTGATTAAATGAAATATATCCCTTAAGAGTTGAAGTTATACCAATATCCCGAACGGAGTCAATAGTAACACCATTTAAAATATAGCGTAATTCTTTAAATAAAAATGCCGGAGCATTATTAATTAAAACAGTATTAGCTAAAGGGGAATCATCTTCTTTAGTTACTTGCAATTCCACATAAATTTCACTTTTGCAAGGTAAAGGATATTTTCCTGTTTGTTGCAAAGCAATTCTGATTTCATCATTTGGTCCGAGTTTTGTAGGATTAAAAGGATCGAAAGAAAGAATTTCCCAGCTTAATATTGATTCATCAACCAATACATTTTCTCTTACATTTAAATAATCCATTTTTATTTAAGTTTAAAACCCAAACTTTGAAGAAATTTTCTATTAGAAGGTGTTAACCTTTGGAAGTTTGATTTCCTACTAAAGGAAGTTGGTTTCTTTCTTGTCTTATTAATGTTTTTATTATTAAATTTTCTAGTAAAGTTTGCAGATTTATTGTTATATAATATTACCATCTTTAATCTACTTTTTTAAGATGTAGTCTGATGGTTATGGTTTCTTCTCTAAAATTAACCAAATCACCTTCCTGATCTATTATTTTAATGGCTATTTTATCAATTACTTTAACGGTGACTGGGAAATATATGACGTTTTGAGGTGACTCAATTATTTTGAACCCTGGAGCAACGCTCGGGAAAAATTGGTGTATTATATGAACAGGTTTCCCGTTTAAATATGATCCCTCTGCAATACTGCAGTCTATATTTATTGAATTTACTTTAATTATTTCCGCGGGAAAATCTGATATATGTTCAATGTTGGCTTCCAATCGCCCATTTTTAAACCCTAATAATTTACCAATAGTTCCTTCACGAAAAGTTATGGGGGCTGAACATTTAAGATGTGTACGTAAAGTATTATTATTTGCATAAAGACTAAAACTAATTTTATCCTCATCCAAGTGTTTTTTTAAAAAATCTTTTATGTCTTCTAATTCGTAGCTACCTGGGGGTATAGCTATTTCTAAATTTTCATCATGAATTAATACATTATTCCCAACATCAATATTGGGAATTGCATTAAAAGTTTCGAAATTTACAAGACCGATAACATATTCAACATCTTCATCTAAATATATTGGAGGATGTAACTCTGATGTTAAAATAGCGGAATTGCCGCTAAGAACAAAACTATATGACATTTTACTTTAAAAATATGTTTAATAATAAACTAAAATTAGGTGTTACATATGGTTATAAAGAAATTTTAGACACAATTGACCACAATTTGTTTTGTTAAAGTTTTGATAACTGTTATAATTATAATTAACAATATTATTATTTTGGTCGCTATAAAAATATTTAATTAATTCAGAAGGGGGTCGCAAATTACCATAACTATCAAAATATATTATGTTTTTTCCTTTTTTTGTATATGCTATCCAGTGAGTACCAACACCACTGTGATTATCTAGATTGACAATTGCACTTTCAATTAACTTTATCTTTTTTGGTAATTTATCCCTCATAAAAATACCACGAAAGTTGGGAATTTGTAAATATTTAGCGTATTTAAGTAAATCGTAATTTGTAAGTGCTTTTCGAGGTATATGTTTTAGCAGTTTTTTGAATAAGGTTTCAAGTATAATCCACATCCTGTTTTATAGGGTTTTAAATAAAGTCCACTTCCTTTTTTTCCTACCGCAATGGACTCCATCATTTGATTGTGTCGTTTAGATTCTTCTAATTTCGCTTTGGCTGCTTTTGCATCATTTACTGCTTTAGCAATACCTGCAGCCCCTCCTCCAAGAGCACCAAGAGCAGACAAACCAGCAAATAAAGGTATAAGTGGAAGAAATCCGCCAGTCTTTGGGATTGGAATTACCCTTTTCTTTGGAGGTAACACTTTACCAGTTTTTTTAATAACTTTTAAAGCAGTTTGAATACTTTCATTTAGGTCTTTAAAACGTTTCCCCTTAATTCCTTTTCTAGCTTTTGAAATTACCTGAGATAATGATAGTCCTCGTCCTTTTCGAGTTTTTCGCTTGAACTTTCTTCTCGTTCGAAGTCCCATACCTAATTTTCTTTTAATTTTCATAGCACCAGTAATTCCTAGTGCAGCAGTTTTTTCCCCAAAACTAGAATCTTTAGCTTTGAACCTTGATAAAGCTTTGTCAGCTAATACTTTATCAGCTAAATGCCTTCTTTTTATATCATTTGATTGTGAGTAAGCAATATCGTGTTCTTTACAAGCCTCATCCAATAAATTTATACCTTTATCACCTCTTGACAATCGTTTTTCCAATTTTGTTCCAGGTCCACAAAAATTATAACCAGGAATATGCAATTCAAAGGGTAATTTATTTATTAATGAGTTTACTAAACCACTTCCTTTCCTTTTGCTGTTTGTCTTGTAAATGATTCGTTTATTATGTGATGGAAACATTATATATAGTTGCAATCCTAGTGATAACTAACCAGTTACATCACAATACTGAATATTAATAGTTTGTTTTATATATAAAATGAGAGTTGAGAAACAACCATACTCTATAACAATTAAGGATCATGAAAGTTCAGTGAATGGTTTTAGAAAACATGGAAAACTGTTTGAGGGAAATAGTAAAAGAGGGTTAATTATTGGCCCGTCAGGCTGTGGCAAAACCAATGTTATTATTAGTTTGATTGAAGATCCGAATGGTTTGCGATTTGAAAATCTGTATGTTTATTCAAAATCCTTATATCAACCAAAGTATAAATATTTGAGAACACTTTTTAAACCTTTGAAAAAAATTGGATACTATGAATCTGAAAATGAAGAAACAATTGTTTCACCAAAACAAGTTAAACCAAACTCTATAATAATATTTGATGATATAGTGTGTTGTAATCAGAATGTTGTAAAGGACTATTTTTGTTTCGGAAGACACAAAAATACTGATTGTTTTTATTTATGTCAAACATATTCTTCTATTCCGAAACAATTAATTCGTGACAATGCAAATTTAATTGTTATATTTCAACAAGATCGAACAAACTTAAAACATATTTATGATGATCATGTTAATGTTGATATGTCATTAAACCAATTTAATGAGTTGTGCTTAATATGTTGGAAAGATAAATTTGGATTTTTAGTAATAGACAAAGACTCTAATGTGAAATCTGGCCGATATCGAAAAGGATTTGATTCATATATTTACTTATAAAAATAAACGTTTGATGGTAAATTATACCAATCATGGATGAACGTTTAGCAAGAGAGTTAGTTAAATCAAGAAAAGCTGTTAAACAAAAATATCAGAGTTTAAAAAATGCGGAATTTGAGGCGCAAACTAAATTGGAGGAAACATATAAACCGATAACTCAACCCTTACAAGAATTAATTTCAACGATTGGTAAAATTGAACCTGTTGAAATAAAGGAAGAGCTACACACACCAATTAAAAAAATTTATGAAACACCACAGAAAAGATCAATTCAAACACTAACACCAAAGAGAAAATTACAATATGGAACATCAACACCAGAAAAAAGAAAGACGGGAAAAACTCCACTCCTTCCTACAGAAATACCATCGATTATTGACTGGGACGCGAGTTTAGCTTCAGCAAGTCAAATGCCATCTATACAACAAACAAGTATTATTGCAGAAACAAACCCTTCTTCAGGTTCACACTCCACAATAGGAAATCTTTCAGATATACTGGAACAAACACGGCAAACAGTTAGAACATTTGTTGATACAGATTTATATAAAGAATATTTATTAGGATTTGATGAATTACCTCGCCAATATATTGATAGCGGTGTAAAAGATGTTGAACATGAGTTTGATCACCAATATGGAATAGTTCATGATTTGGAAACCGAGAAATTCTTTTTGGGTTTAACTCAAAAACCTGTCGAAATTATTGGTAAAAACATCAAAATTGAAGGAATAACCTATACAGGTACACCAGGTTTATATGAGTTATTATTTAAAAAAGAACCAATAGGGTATAAAAAACAAGATTTGGAAAATTATATGGATATTTTAAAAAGAACCAATGCATACCGTAGAAATAATGATCCAAATGAGCAGGTGCAGGGGAATGGATCACATAAATATATTTCTATAATAGGACCTTATTTGCAAAGCAAAGGAATTACAAAAACTAAAACTCTAAATCCCGAATCTCAACAAGCAGTCCAGGGATTTTTTGAAAGACGCAAAGCTCCATATAGAGAAAGTCGAGTGTCTTCAAAAAAAACCGGATTTGGTATAACTTTAAAAGTTAATAAACCTAATACAGATTACATATATTGGGATAATGTAAACGAACTTGTTGAGAGACTTCGACTATTGGTAGCATCCATGCTTGCGGGACACACTGGTCATAACAATGAAATTATTTCTATTATTGAAGAACTAAGAGAAGCGAATATTATTATATAAAAGGACATAATAGATACTTTTAAACATTTCTAAAATGACCATCGATAAATTTGGTCGTCATATTTCAAAAAAATCTGCTCTAAACACATTATTATCACTAGAAAATAAAATATTATCAAATGTTGAAGAGAAAATAATAAAAATTTTTAAAAGCGATGTCAAATATATTGAAAACAAATTAATTCAAAATTTAGATCCCGGGTTGAAAAGCGATGTTAATAATTTAAATAAGAGAATAAATGAATATGATAACAATATACAAAATATTGCAAAAAAGATTAAGTTATTTGAGGATAAAGTTATTCCTGAATATAATGACAAGATAATTAATTTGAAAAATACTGTTGATGGAAATGATGATGTAGTAGAAAAATTTTCTCAGAAAGTTTCTAAATATGCAAATGACTTTGACGTAGTGAAGTTAAAATATGATAAAGTTGATGATTTTGAAAATGAAATAAAAAATGAAATTACATCAATTAAATCAATAATTAAGGATACTTCAGCAATTGACAATGTCAAGAACAGTATTTCCAAGGAAATTACATCAAAGTTTCAAAATTTTACTAATTTGCTTAATGATAGAGTAGCAGAAGAAGTAAGGAATTTTAAGAAAATACATGACGTTATGGATAAAAATACACAAAATCTTGAAAAATCAATGAACACTCATTTCCTAATTCACAAAAAAGATACCGACAAAGTTAATGAATTTAAAGAACAAATTAAAGAATTTGAAATTAAAATCAATGCATATAAATCAAATTTACAATATTTAGAAGACAAATTGAAGGAGGATTTTCAAAACGAAAATGAAAAAATTGAAACAAAATTCAAAGATCAAATTACAAAAGATAATGAAAAAATCGAGGATATACTAAAGCAATTAAACAATCTGAAAACCAAATCTGAAACGTCTTTTGACGAGGGAAATTTTACAAAGGCAATCGATGAGAAATTACAAAAAGAATTAGAATCCTTACTAGAAGTAGTGCAAGCTATAATAGAAGTTTCTAAAAAGGATGTATTAATTAAAATTAAAAATAATAGTTCAAAAATCGAGGAGACTTCTTTACTCATAAAAGAACTTGAAACATCTTATACAGATATACTACACAAAGCTGAAAAGACAGCGTCAGACATAAAAAATATAGAAAAAAAAATTGTGAAAATGACATTAGATATTACAAATGCAGAATTTCAATTAGGAAAAGATATAAAAAATCTAGAAGATAAATTAACAAAAGAAATAAAATCTTTAAACGAATTAGTTCAAAGAGCTGCTGAAGTTTCTAGAAAAGAATTTAATGATACAATGAATTATGCAAGAGAAGAAATGAATTCAACATTAGGTGGTTTCAAAAAAGATTATACGTTATCAAATGTTCTTTTGGAAACTAAATTTAATGTAAAAATGTCTGATCTTAATAACAACATCACCCAAATAAATTCGTCAATAAAAGAAATTAGAAATGAAAATAACAAATCATTTGAAACAATGGAAAATAAATTTAATGTAAAAATTTCTGATCTTACTAACAACATCACCCAAATAAATTCGTCAATAAAAGAAATTATAAATGAAAATAAAAAATCATTTGAAGCAATGGAAAATAAAATTAAAGAACTTACTAAAAAAAACTGAGATGATTTTTTTTATATTTTACAACATCAGCGATAAAGGGCTTTTATAAACGGTTTAGAAGGAGGTAAAGTTATTTGTGGGATTTATTTTCGAGAGTAAGGTATAAATTAATAATGAGTAAAATTAAGCAAGACGTTGTAAATGAATTACATAAACCGGCGAGAAGGCGATATAGAAGGAGACGAACAATTGTAAAAGGGCTTAATGATCTATTTCAAGCTGATCTGATAGAAATGCAGCCATATGCGAAATTTAATAGGGGTTTAAGATATATTTTAATGGTAATAAATGTGTTTTCTAAATTTGTATGGGCAGAACCTGTAAAATCCAAAACTGGTAAAGATGTAGCAGCTGCAATGAAAAAAATTCTATTAACTTTAAAAACTCCCCCAACAAATCTGAATACTGATCAGGGTAAAGAATTCTTTAATCAAGACTTTCAGAAACTTATGGAGCAGTTCAAAATTAATCATTACAACACATTTTCTAATATGAAAGCTAGTATTGTAGAGAGAGTAAATAGAACGATAAAAAACAAAATGTGGAAAAAGTTTAGTTTACTAGGTAATTATAAATGGATCAGCTTTCTTAAAGAAATAATTACAGAATACAATAATACTAAGCATTCAACAATCGGAAAAAAACCAAACGAAGTTAACAAAAAGAATGAAATGGAAATCTTGAAATCAGCTTATACTCATAGGAAAACTGTGGATCCCAGATCACCAAAATTTCGTGTCAGTGATAGAGTACGAATAAGCAAGATTCGCGAACAATTTTCTAAAGGTTACACGCCCAACTGGTCAAACGAAATTTTTCAAATAAAAAAAATCCAGCTTACTAATCCAACAACGTATTTGATTCAAGATGGAAATGGGATAGATATTCAAGGAGGTTTCTATGAAGAAGAACTTCAAAAAGTAAGACACCCAAATGTATATCTGGTGGAAAAAGTGTTAAGAAAGAAAGGAAACAAAGTATTTGTAAAATGGTTAGGATTAGATAAATCTTATAACTCTTGGATCTTCAAGAGAGATGTGATGTAATAGTAATTAATGCTGTAATAATAATTGATGTTTGTAATAAAAAAAATGATTTTTTATATATATTTGTTTTATTTAAAAATAAGCTTATTACATAAACATTTTTTTAAATACAATATTCCTATAATCAGAGTCTAATATGGGATTTAAAATTTCTTCAGTCAATTTAATCCTTCTTCTAAAATGTTTTTGATTTATAAACTCTTCAGAAGTCATACGAGCTTTTCTGTAGGCGAAGTTCCAAGCAACCATCAGATGAATTTGGTTTCTTGATTCATCAATAGATACTGTCTTCTTCATAATAGTGCTTAGACTTTAATTTTTGTTCTAGTTCTTCGGGATGATTCAACAGCAGTTCCAGCATGGAGCACACATTTTCACTATTTAGATTTTGTTTTGGAGAAAGGACATTATATATTTTGTCAAAAGAATCTCCGTCGTAAAAATTGTTATTTCTAAAAACGTTGAAATAACGTCGAAAGTTTTGTTTTTGTAAAACATTTAGTCTATATTCTATAAGTGGAATTTGTTCCCATAGTCTGCACACAGTTTCATTTCCATAGTAAATAAAATCACAGCTTTTCACAATCTTCACTATTGGTAATTCACCAATCTTTTCAAAATGAATAGATAAATTTTGCAAATATATCGGTTCATTGAAAACATTTGGTGAAAACATATAATTTGTTATAACTCCTTGATATTGCAATAAGTTCTTCCAATCATCTTCATTTAATATCACAGACTGACCATTTTTACCACCAAGTTCAATGCATGGTAGAAAATCACTTTCCACCCACAAACCAATCACAGCATATTTAGAGTTAGAATTATTTAAATTATATTTTGTAGAATTTATAATTGTTTTTTTTATTTTCTTTTTTAATGGTGAATTTTCAAATATATTTTTACTCTGATTACTGAACATTTTAAATGATGTATTTCAAAAACTAACTGGCTATCTGCTTGCTCTCAAAAAACTAACTATCAATCCGTTTGCTCCTAAATTTTATACATTTTCCCTCTCCTCTCAAGTGGAGGGGTAAACTTATTTTCCCTCTCCATTTAAGAGGAGGGGATAAACTTTAAATGTCTTTATACTAACGAGAATCAATAAAAAACAAAATTTATATTATTTTTTTAACATTTATTAAATATTTTTATAGATATTTTTTCATGAAATACAATAAAATTAAACATGTACAAATAAATATTGCTGCTGTAAATATAATAACAAATATATAACAACAGACACAATGACAAGATTCTTCTTTTTTATTATTGAAAGGAATCCAATCTGAATATTGTAATGGTTTGTTTGTCATGGAATATTTAATTTTTATGTATGTATTTTCACACAAAGCAGAATCAGTTACATTATAGGTAAAAAAGTGTGAATTTCCAACAAGATATGTCATTTTCATCTGTTTGTAGCAGTCGGTTTCATTTTTGAGTGCATTTATACATATATCAGCCCTAACTGTATTAGGAATGTAATTTACATATATCACATTTCCAACAAGGGAAACTAAAACTATTAAAGATGCAGCAGTCATTGTTGTAATATTACTAACAAATAATGGTATTTCTATACAATATATATGTTTTTGGATTCAGTTCCCCCTCCAACTTTTAAAGCTTCAAAAACGACTTACATAATTTATCATCATATAAAATGATGTCTTTATAAAGATGAAAAATTACTTGGAGTAGTTAATTCTAATCGCGGTTTTTTATTTTTAGATCCATTTTCGTTTCCAGAACTTAAAAAAGTTAGAGTATCATACATCATTTTCATATCTTTATCAAAAAAATCTGTTTCCAAAATATCCTTATGTCCCCATGCAAGAGTTTTTGTGGAATTTGGTATACAATATCTTTTATCATCATGAGTTGTTAATGCCAATTTATTTAACAAATTAGTGTATATATTATGCATATCTGACTTGAATACATACATGGTGCAGAATATTTTGTCACCTTTCTCAACAACATCTTTATAATCTGATAATGTTAATTGATTTTTTATACATGATCTACTAACGCCTTTTGCTTTTTTATCTACACTATTTTTGGATTTTATACAATATGCTTTAGCACCAGTTCCATAAAAACTTTCAATGGGAATCCCTTTGTACTCATCTTTAAATTTACCAACAACTGATGTTGTAATAGGCATGCAATGAATATTTTGTTCAGAAAAATTAGAAGTATCAAATTTATCCAGATTTAGCTTCATATCTTCATAAAAGTTTTGGGTCTGAACTTCAAGAATTAAGGAATCAGTATCCGTATATAATAAATTTAAATTATTACCATATTTTACTTTTAAATACCCATAATAAAAATTATACATTACAGTTTTTGCAATATCCAGAATACTCATCCCAACATAAATTGGTTTATTGTATTCAATGCAAACCTGTTGAAGTTGAAGAGCAACTAGATTTTCAGAGAAAATTTTAAAATCCTTTAATTGAGGTTTAGAAATAAGTTTTTCGGCACTAAATTTATTACCCTGTCTTTCCCATTGAGATACTAATTTAATATCTGCTCGCCTATCAACATTTTCCATGGTTTTACCGAAAATTGAATTATTTGCCAATTTATAACAATTTTTATCAAATTTATTTTTAGATAAATTTCGTAAATTTGTATTTAAATCTATATATTCCGCTAACCATGGTGATTGTGTAAACTTAACTGCTCTGTGTATTTTTATGATTTTGAGTCCAAATTGTAGACATTGTTTCAGATATCGGTAGTGAATGATATAGTTATATTTATTATGTAAGTTTGGAATTAATTTTGAGTGGTTTGAAATTGGTGGTGTATATTGTTCAGGACAAAATGGGAAATCATTATGACTATCATGTAAATAATTTGGATATTCTAAATCAACTTCAAATATGTATCCTATAGATGATGTATCTGAAAGTTCGGATATATTTAAAGTTTCTATTTCGAGCTTAGGTACCCAAGCAAAATTTTTTTCAGGCAAATATTGTTTCATAGCATAACCATACAAATTTGTGGCGTCTAAGTAAGCGATATATGTTGTAGGTCTTTCAGGATTAAAATTTTCTAAGAATGGATTATTTGCTTCAGATTTGCGTTTGGAACAAGTGCTAACCCCACCACGAACACCTTTTTTGAAAAAATGAAGCATATCTGGTTCCGTTAATAATTCTAATTCTACATTAGTTAATTTCATCATTGCATCCCAGCACATAGAAGGGCTAGTGACATAATTAACAGGATCTAACTTATAGGTTTTAATACATGTGGATCTATAATTTTCAAAAACATCAGCCAAAAGTAAAACATCTGATTTTAAGTAAATATCGGAATAAGCCCCTATTGTAGAACACTTAAATAGATTCCACACTTCTACAGCACGACTGTAGTCTTGAGGAGAGATATTTTCATCGGTTAAGTTATTATAAAATTTATCAATCAATGGTAGAGATTTCTCATTTAATTTTTCGTTGGAATCTATGTAAGAGTATGGAAATACCCCTTTTTGTCTAATGTATCGAAATTCATCAGCATTTGAGAAAAACTTTTTAATT
Organism: Diaprepes abbreviatus; assembly: GCA_034092305.1. NCBI lineage: Eukaryota > Metazoa > Arthropoda > Insecta > Coleoptera > Curculionidae > Diaprepes > Diaprepes abbreviatus. The sequence goes on from JASJET010000135.1 coordinate 1,825,276, forward strand.
TCAAAACATTGTGAATCTTGTAGAGTTTGTGATAGTGACTCTAAAGACTCTGGGAGAAATTGAAAAGAATCTATAAAGCGTAGTCGCAAAGCAACTGGTTTCCGCTTTTCTGACACATCAACGAAAATTTCCTTACTAAAAGAAATATACTTTTCTTTATTTTGAGCTATAACACTAATATTTTCTTTATTATAGCAAAGCGATTTAATAAATAGGTGAGAATCATAGTTTTTTAAATTATGCAATACTATTGGTATATATTTTGGAGGTTTAAAATGCAAATTACATATTGAGTGGGCGGCTCCTCGATATTTACCTGTAATATGACAATGATCCCTACACTTTATGAAATTTCCTTTTGAAAAAGGTTTTTCACATACATAACAAATGCTAGAATTTTCATATTCAATCTGTTCCACAGATGATAAATCTTTCAATGGTACTTGATATTTTAAATATTTTTTATAAATTTCTTTTACATCATTTTCAATGTATTCAATAAATTTTATAGCACAATCTGTACCTCTATAAAGTTTAAGATACACAACATTCTCATCAAATGATGATTTAATATAATAAGCAAATGAATAGGGTATATGTTCAGCAGTTTTAATAGTATATGAGGTTGTCGAATCAGGTGTAGATTGTTGGCACTCAATGTTTTTCAAATAACATTCAAAATCGGCATAAATAACAAAAGGAGCTTTATACTGTTTCTGAATATTTTGAAACTTTAATATATTTGCAGGAATATAATTGCCAAATTTATCCAAAATCAAATTATCTGAAGGAAGCTCAATTCGAACAAAACTACAATCACGTTCTAAATGTGTGTTAAGTTTTTCATATGTTCCAAAATATTGAAGGCATCCATCACATAAGTATTTTTTTATTTTCTTTTTTGATAATTGTTTGGATACCAAGCAACCTAAATCCTTTATCCAACAGTAGTGGTTATTTCCATCATCAGAACTTATTAAAAGCAAATTAATATGTAATTTTTTCTTTTCATTATTATAATGTAAAGGACCGACAATCTCATATACCTTTTTATTATCCCTTAAAAATTTTTCAACTCCATATACATTTATGGACAAATTATTTTTTTCCTCAAACTTTTTTATATCTAATAATTTTACTGGAAATTCAATACCTGTAAAATCGAAAGCGTCTCTGAAGTCTGGATATGATGAGGTCTTTCGAGGATTACCGGTTGGCTGGTATGCTGCTGAAACCACTGCCCAGGCGAAACAGCAATTGTCCTCATTCATCACATTCACTATTGATTTAGAAAAGTGATGCATCTTAATGTAGGAGGAGGCATTCAATGGGTTGTACTTATTGATGTTGACTTCCAAATGCAGAATTCTTTGTAGAGCCCACCCTGTAATAGGAATTAAAAAATTAGTTCTGAATAATATTTGTTAGAGATGTACAAGTGATATTAAGAAAACTTAGCTCTTGAGATTAAGAAAACTTAGCTCTTGAGATTAAATAATAATTACCTGAGTCTCTTTCCGGCAATTCATCTGCTTTGGTTTCAATAATCTTGAATAAATCATCGTAAAGCTGTTGTAGATCAGTTGTATGGGTTACAATGAAGAACGGTGTATTAAATGACTTAATTGAAGTAGAGGTTAAAGTTGGAGAATAATATATTCCAAATAATTCCAAATTTACTTTAGCACATGTAAATTCCTGTTGACGCTGGCGTATTAATGTTTGCACTTTATTACCAACATCTTGCTGAAACTTTTTGATGTCGATGTGATAATTCTGCGAATATATTCTGTAGGAAGCTATTCGACATTTAAATGCACTCCTGATAATGTCAATTCCATTTCCATATTTTATGCAGCTCCTGTTTTTATGAATATTTGTCCTCAAGTGTGTGCTCCAGGAATTAGATTTGACATTTACTTCACAATCTTGGCAAAATCGCATTGGAGGTCTTGAAAGTAGTTCATCAACTGAAACAATTATTATTTTTTAATTCCTCTGTAAACCTTTATTAATAATAAAAAGAAAAATTAAAAGTAAAATTATAGCTAAATATGTTATAAAAAAATACTTACGATTAATTATATAATCTTCCAAGTTAAAGGTGTTTTCGTTATTAACAACATTTTCTCGAAGGTGGCGTACAATATGTGATTTTCTTTTAAATTCTCTTAAGCAGTGTGTGCAAAGGAGAGTCATTTTAAAATGGAATCGGTTAGGGCCGTGTCGCTTTTAAATAAATACAATTTCGATCTATCAAGACCCAATGACATAGAATAATTAGCAATTTTTTCAGCTCGCGCAATTTAGAAAACTTTTGGATTTACTTTTGAATTAACTTTTGGATTCACTTTTTAATTTGAAGAAAAACATGGATTTTTTTTAAAAAATATATTTCCCAAATTTAAAAGAAGATCGCCTTGTCGTTGAATACAATTTTTAACGTCTTTTAAAGTCGAATTAGATAAATTATTACATATATTATCTAAGTTTAAATAGGAATAAACCATTGACTTAAATCTAGATGTGGCACACCTTGTTTCATTCCTATTTAAGCTCGGCTTAGTTTTCTTATGTAGAAACTTATCTAATTCTCCAATAGCGACTTTATTTGTTGGATTGATTTTCGGAGCTGTTGTTACAGCGACTGGTAAAGAATTTTTTGAAATTTGTGCCCCTAAAGTTTGGGAACTAGAAATATCACCGTCCAATTTTGACTTTTTTAAATCTGAACAATCATTTGTTTCTGATAAAGAACGTTTTTTGGGTAAATTTTTTTCAATTAAATTTTCAGAACTTTGTTCTAAATTTAGGCCAGAAGGATTTTTCAAAAATTGATTTTGATTACAGGAAGAAATTAAGGGACATTGAGGCTGCTCATCTTCAAAATTTTCAGTATAAGTATATACCTCAATGTCCCCCACAATTTCGCCACAACTCAAATCAAAAACATCTACCGAATTTACTGAATTTCTGGTATAGCCAAATTTGGATGGTTGTTCAAACCCCTGAATAAAATTTTGATCCAACCCTTCAATTAAATTTTGATCCAACACTTTAATAAAATTATGCTGAGCTTTGGCTGAGACGTTTATAACAGTCTCAACGCTGTCGTTGGAATCCTCTGATGAATCTGACGATGCATCTGAAATTGGCGAATAGTGGGGGCGATAAACCTCTTCCATATTATTTTTCGAAAAACCCCCAATGCCAATCCTCTTATCATTATTTAAAGCTCCCTCGTTACCAACCCCATTATTATTATTGTTTAAAACCCCCTTATTATTTTGTTCCTCACAGCTCTCAAAAGTCTCCTGATATTCCACATCACCTTTAATTAAATTTTGCCCTGAGCTATTTTCACAAATTTCACCCCCTTCTAATATATCTAAAAGTTGTTCCAAATTATATCCCTCATTTATTTCAGAATTGTTAATTAAATTTTTCCTTAATATATCATTATTTAAATCATCGAAATTAATTGTTTCAAGAGGTTCTTGAGGAATATCAGGGATAATAGATTCATCCAAAACTTTTAAGAGCTGTGTCAAAATATCGCTTTCACCAATTTCGGAAGAATCGCCAGATTCAGATGAATTGTTAAATGTATTAATATCAATTTCCCTAAATTTAATATCTAGCTCCTCGTCGCTTAGCCCACAAAATGAACAATCAATCAAATCATGCACAAGGCAAGCGTCGTTTAAATCGAAGGCTGTTAAGTCGATGTTTTCAATTTTTACATTTAAAAATGACATTTTAAATTATAAATTAAAAAATAAAAAAATTATGAATCAATAAAAAAATCAAAAAATCAATAAAAAATCAAAAAAAATCCACAAAAATGAAAAATCAACAAAAATCAAAAATTGGCTTTTAGAAGATTAAGTAAAAATGAATGAAAATCCAAAGTATTAAGTCAAAAATATTAAATCAAAAATATTAAATCAAAAATATCAAATCAAAAATATGAAATCAACAATACAAACCAAATAAAAATTAATATGTCACTACGTCACACAATTCGAAATAAATCGGACTATCTAGATATATTCACAACAGATTCGATAATTTTACAAGCGTACGCTAATAGCGAGATGTAAACTGAAGAGACGCTTCGTACCCAGCCGCCTTTTAAAGCAGCCAAGAGCCTGGTACCGGCTGGTACGGCGTGGCACTGCATGGTACGACGGGAACCGTGAGACCGTGAACTCGAGAGAGGTCGTTCAACGGTTGTAAGTTGTTTTGTTCTTAAGAAAATGACGAGTAAAGAGGAGAAGAAGAAAAAAAAAAAAAAGTTGTTTTTGGAATAATATAAAAAACAGTTTTTTTTTTTTTTTTTTTTTTAATTTTTTTTTTTTTTTTTTAATTTTTTTTTTTTTTTTTTTTTTTTTCGTTTTTTATATTATTCCAAAAACAACTTTTTTTTTTTTTTTCTTCTTCTCCTCTTTACTCGTCTTTTTCTTAAGAACAAAACAACTTACGACCGTTGAACGACCTCTCTCGAGTTCACGCTATCTTTGCCTTCTTCTTCTTCTCATTCTTCGGACTGGTTTTGCCGCTGGAGGTAGGAAAAGTGGTATTTCAGTATTGTATATAAGGATTTACAGCGTCTTGACTTAGCATTCATTAAGTTTAAAGTCTCAAAATGAGTACGTTCATAATTATAACACTACAAGAATTTCTGGGATTCTTGGAAAATCAAATTAATCTGATGGATCGTCAGAGTCCAAATTCCGAGAACACGGTGATGTGGCCGCCACCATCAGAGGCTGACTATTTAGATGAAGAATTTATCCACATGTTTGAGCCAGACCTGGATCCCGAGCCTATCGCCTTTGATTGGGATCCAGACCGAGCAATGGATCTTCAACCTTTGATGATGGAGCAACAGCCTATGGAAGAAGATCGGCCACAACCTATGGCAGAGCAGCAGCAGCAACAACAGCAGCAGGAGCAGCAGCGGGAGCAGCAGCGGGAGCAGCAGCGGGAGCAGCCACAACAACAGCAGCAACAACAGCAGCAGCAGCAGGAGCAGCCACAACCACAGCAACAACAGCAGCAGCGAAGGCAGAGTTACCCTCGAAAGTGCAAGAGGCCACAGCAGCAACAGCAACATCAACAGCATCAGGAGCAGCCACAACAACAGCAGCAGCAGCGAAGGCAGAGTTACCCTCGAAAATGCAAGAGGCCACAGCAGCAACAGCAACATCAACAGCAACATCAACAGCATCAGGAGCAGCCACAACAACAGCAGCAGCAGCGAAGGCAGAGTTACCCTCGAAAATGCAAGAGGCCAATAAATTATAAATTATAAATTGGCCTCTTGCAGAGCAGCAACCTCTGGCAGACAACAACAACCGATGGCAAAGCAGCAACCTATGGCAGACAACAGCAACCTCTGGCATGCAGCAGCAACCTCTGGCATGCAGCAGCAACCTCTGGCATGCAGCAGCAACCTCTGGCAGACAGCAGCAATTGGCAACCCAAAATGGTATAAATTATAAATATGTATTTATGTATATATGTATATTTGTATTTTGGATATAGGAATAATAAAAAACAAAGTCGTTGAAGAAAATATTTTATTTTTTTCTATTTCTTATACAGAATCACACCTAATAACCAAGTTTCTTTAACTTGAAAGAATTATTATGAATAGGATGAATATAATTTTTTTTACAAGCACAGTAATGAAAACTAGGTTTTTTTTTTTAACATGGAAGAATAAATCATAGTCTGTTGTCAGGGAATTAAACCTAATTGTTCTTTATCTTATATATAAAATCTTATTTAAATGTCTTAGTTGACATTTTAAACTTAATATTAAAAAATACTAGGGTGAATGAATAAATTCAAGTGCAGTATCAAATTCATTTATTTAAAATTCAATTTATCGATAGGATTGATTGTGCATATTATGTAGAAAAAATTATTCTACACTGAAAGAACAAAATCATTAGTTCTTCGAATCTTAATATAAACAAATTTCTATTTATTTAGATGGCACCCTTATATTTATTTAACTTAAACTTAATATATATCTTATAACTTATATCTTATAACTTATATCTTACAACTTATATTTTATATGAAATCTTATTTAAATTAGTTGACATTTTAAACTTAATATTCAAAAACTACTAGGGTGCATGAATAAATTCAAGTGGAGTATCAAATTCATTTATTTAAATTTGATTTATCGGTAGGGTTGTTGTGCATATTATTTAAAAAGGATTATTCTACACTGAAAGAACAAATTATAATTTCTTTCAATGGGAATAAATACAAATTCTTATTTATTCACATCATTCCCTTATATTTATTTACATCATTCCCTTATATTTATTTACATAGTTTCTTATATTTATTTAACTTAGCAGAACAAAATCTAAATTCTTATAAAATATTTTAAACTTAAACTTAATATTAAAAACGCCATAGTGCATGAATAAATGCAAGTGAAATAAATTTATTTAAAATTTGATTTTTCAATTAGATGGTTTTGCATATTCTTTAGTTCTGGTTTGTTACATATTATACATGCTTGTGAAGGAGTTGTTATGAATAAATCGTTTTCACACGTGTTGCATTGCAGATCTTTTTCGCAACATATAAAGGATCGTTTATAGTGACTATTAACAAAATTATTTTTCCCATTTGGGCAATTTAGAGCATGTATATAGTAACATTCACAACATAAATTATATGCACCGCCAGAAGATGAAATAATTACGACATAAGATTGAAAAACGCACACTTCTCGCGTAAGGTAATTTGGTGTTAATGTATCACTTGCATTTATTTTTGCCACTTTCACGAGCCCCTCTTCTCCACACCCGTTTGGAACGCCATTATCCTCTATCCCATCATCTTCTTCATCTTCATCGTCGTCTTCGAAATTATTTCGATCAATAGTGATCAGAGAATCCTGTCTTGCGTGAAACTTTCCTCTTCCAGCCAAGTTAAAATGAGTTGTTTCATCTTTGTACATTGACTGGATCGTTTCATCGCAAGCAGAATCTAAATATACATGTGTCTGATCCATTTCGAAGACTGTCCGATGAAACTCGATTCACTTGTTCACACTATTTTTTAATTTTACAACACTTTTTTATTGATAATGGTGGGCCGTCTATGTGGTGTTGATATATTGGATAGTGTTTAAAACACGGCAAATTTAGCTGCAATTCTTCGTCACTTCTATAATTTTCCGGCAACCTGTTCCAAATTTGTTGTAAACTAAGTGAATCGACGAATGTTTTCAAGTAGTTGATGGGAAAGAAGGCCAAGTCTTGATCTTCAAAATCGGTAAGATTTTTTCCGTTATTTTGGTAGGAAATTATTACTTGGCCTACACGTTCAATGAGTTGCTGTTGTTGTTGTTGTTGGTCGCTATTTGACATCGCGCACGAATGACTGAAGTTCGCTCAGATTCGATGGTTTAAAATACCAGCTCCCCTCCAACTGCTACCAGCTCCCCTCCAACTACTGTGGTGGTTAGGAAGGAGGTAGGAGGTGGAGCAAAAAGAGGCGGAGTTTATGAAACCAATCGGAATAGGGGGCGAACTTGGGCAGCCAATCAGAAACAAGGTCATTCTTGGCTGACCAATCAAAAAAGTGGTGGGGGGGTCAACTAGGAGCCCCCTATTCCCACTACTGATCTGCAACGACTACTATACCGATTCCAGACCACATCAAAAAATTTAAATATGGAAATATCTACAGAAAAGACTGAAACGATGGTAATTTCAAAAGATCCTGTCAGATGCAAATTGGTGGTGAAGAACCATCTTATCAGACAAAGCATGCATTGCAGATACTTGGGAGTTGATGTATAAAGCAATAAAAATCTATACCAGGAAGTCAGAACACAGGCTAACAAGGCCTCAAGGATATCAGGATGCCTGAGGGACATAATCTGGAAAAATAAGTATATGTCCACAGAGAGCAAAGTACGCATCTACAGAACTGTGATAAGACCAGTACTAACTTATGCATCGAAAACTCGAGCCGAAACATCTAAAACAAAAAGTATGTTACGAATGGCTGAAATGAAAACGTTAAGAACAATCAAAGGAGTAACCCTAAGAGATCAAATAAGAAGTTCCGAAATAAGGGAAGAGCTCAAAGTGCCTGATGTGGTACGGTTCATAAGGTCAAGGCGCAAATATTGGAGGGACCATGTGGACAGAATGGGCGACGATCGATGGGCAAAATGGGCTAAGAACGAGATACCAAACACTAGAAGACCCACTGGTCGACCTCCAAAACGATGGCACGAATGTTGGACATCAACATCACAGGAGGCTTAATATAGCTGAAAAACAAGACGTCGTTTTAAATAAAAGAGGAAGAAGAAGAAGAAGAAGTTGAAGAAGAACCAAATGTTACTACCCTTTCGTACACTGCCGAGAGTTTAATCTATACTCACCGTATACCCCCCTGAATATCCATAAACTGTTCTTGTTGAATGTAATCAATTAAAAATATTAAATAAAACATTTGTAACAAATGATTTTTTTTTATTTTTAAAATTTTTGGAAATAAATACCCAAGTTTTTTCCTGTATTTTAACATTTTATGATTTTATCCAATGCTTATATGTCATTTATTTAATATTTTTTTTAAATCGTGAAATAAATCCGGTCCTGAAATTATATACACATGAACCACACGCATCTGTTACTACAGACATATGTTTTTGTCAGCATTTGTGAAGTTTATTGAGAATTTTCACTATACCGATTTGAAATCGGGATCTTTTATTTAATCGGAAACTAATGTTATGAAAAATTTAGCATATGTATCCTGTCTTTTCCCCACTGCACTGGTGCAATCACCCTGCCATACTCAGTTATTCGGTTCGAAGTTTTTAAAACCACCCAAATCCCGAAAAACCAACTTACGAATTTTCTTTAATCCAGTGCGTCACATCGGTACGGAGGTCACATATAAGGGATTTTGCGAACGCTTTGATGTCCTAAGAAGAGCCCTACGAGGGCCAAGCTGATTTGATCGAATATTCCAGTCAGTGTCTTTCTTTTAGTTTTTTCTTCGACAAGACTGTTCGTGTGTGAGTGTGTGTGACAACTACGCACCCCCTTTACACGTTTTTAACCCCCCGTTGGTCAGTAGCTACTCGTTTATAAAATAATATATTTGTTTATATATTTGCGAAAAAACATTAACGTTTCTTATGGTATTTGGAACATAACTTGCCTAATTGAGTATAATGAGTCTGGTGTCTACGAGGGATATGCGACATGAAAACTAATGACGAGCCTTTAGGTATTGATATATCATCGCTGAAGAATCAACATGGCGTAAATAGATTTACACGGTAAATAAATTTTAAGTAGGATGGTTGATGAAATATTGATATACCGATATATCAATATATCGACATTGTTTTATTAATATTGTGTCGATAAGGTATGACTTTAATACGAAGTGGTAACTTACTGCTATCAAGCAAACAGAGAGGGATTACCTCAAATAGAAAATGATACAATAGTGCTGAGTTACTTTTCAACCCGATTTACTAAAAGAGTTTAAATTTTAATCCTCACTTAGTAGCTATGGAAGTTAGATCTTCTAGATTGATACTTTTGTTTTGCTTACAACATATCTATGAATTATTCTATTTTTGTATTAGAAAATTAGAAATAAAAACCTAAGAATCGATAAAATGTTTAGTTATTATTTATTTATTCGTGTCAAAAGCACCATACAATGTACCGTATAAATACAATTATAGTTTATAGGTAGAATACCAATAAAATAAAATACACATCTAATTAGAGCAGGGCAGTAGACAGAGAAATCGGGCTCGGGGGAAAAAACTTACATGCCCTTGTATATATACTTTAAAAAATCCACATCCTAGAAATTTTAAGTTATGGAGTCACAGAACCGAGCCTCTTGAGAAGTCTGGGCCCGGGAGGAATCCCTCCGTCCCCCCTCCTCTGTCGTCAGGCCTGACTTAGAGACATGTAGCATTAAACACTTGTTCCATTGTATATCGGGCTGGGCATATAGGACATTTCTAGAAATATACTCTTATCCACAGTTGCACAAGACTGACTCACAGGGGAAGCCCCATTTCATCTGATTGGCTCAAGATCTTGTCATTTCCGCCCGGAATCTATTGAATGTGGGAGTTCTTCGAATAGCATCATCCATTCCTTGTTGTCATTCTCAGCTCTTCATAGGTCTTCTGACTTAGTAGGATTTTATTCTCACACTGGAGTTAAACAAACAGCACAATAACTTCACTATATAAACTTCTAAATATCGATTTTAAGTTCAGGTCACCAAAAAATCTAAATAACCAAAAGGTATCTACAGTTATCAGTTACTTCAATAGCCACAATGTATGGGGATATGCACAAGACGATAAAAATGGAAAAGCAGTCTTAATTTGGACGAAAACTTATCACATGTCGCTTATTCGTGGAAAATGGGAACGTGGATATAACCCAGATCTACTTTTCGTGACGGAAAACATAACGCCATAATGCAATATATTAGTATGTGCCCTTATCCCACATTCACCAAAGCGACCTAAAATGTGCCAAATATTTACAGCTATCCGACCACCACAAATCAAGAACCGTCGGAGATATAACTTTAAAAAAAACACGTTCCCAATAACTATCTCTCGAGAACTACGTGCAAAGTCTAACCCCGGAAACTACCATCGAACTCAGGGATTCTCAAAGAGAATCACCCTTTTGGCTAGGAGACTGTCGCCAAAGGACAAAACATAATCTCCCAAATTCCAGAAATCAAAAGGGAAGACTAGATAATCCTCATGAAAGACCTAGACATGGGGAGAAACAGCCAAAAAGCCTCGTCATTTTGAAGACGCTTTGTCTGCGACCCCTTAAGAACCACAACTCAAGTTAATGTTAAAGTCAATCAGATGGCTCACCAAGTAACTAATAACGATAAGACTACAGGCTCTAACAATCTCGGGAACGAGAAAGTCCATCGGTAGTCCAATAGGGAGAAGAAAAAACTATCGAGACTCTTAAACCGGGAAGAACTCAACGGGATAATAAACCGGTGTAAGAATGATAATGCAGCAGACCTTGACGATATAAGAATTGTATAAATAAAAAATTTAGAAAAAGAAACAAAAAAATAGCTGTAAATCTGACGAACTACCGAAAATCTGATGGAAAGCAAAAGTTATGGCTTTTTGAAACCAGGAAAAGATCAGAATAACCCCAAAACTACAGACCAATATTGCTGCCGTGTGCCATTTGTACATGGTTCTTGAATGAATGATTCCTGATAGGCTGCAAGTGACTATAAAAACTTACCTTGTTACCCAACAAGCAGATATCAGCCCTGGCAAGATCACCACCTCCCAAATCCTGAAACTAACACAACACATTGAGAATGACTCTAAAAATCGTAAAATCCTACAGACCAATATCGCTGCCGTGTGCCATTTGTACATGGTTCTTGAATGAATGATTCCTGATAGGTTGCAAGTGACTATAAAAACTTACCTTGTTACCCAACAAGCAGATATCAGCCCTGGTAAGATCACCACCTCCCAAATCCTGAAACTAACACAACACATTGAGAATGACTCTAAAAATCGTAAAATCACGGATGCAGTTTTTGGAGACCTCATAGCAGCCTATGATACGGTTAACTAAAAGCCGTTCCTTAGAAAAACCTATAATATGACCAAAGAGGTTCAGTTATATCTCGAAAATAAGAAATATTTTCCATTTTTACTGGGCTGGTATTAAAAGAATTTTTTATTATATTATATTATTTTGAAAAGAAATACCGTTTATTCAGTGTAAAAATACTGAAGAAAAATTTCCTTTAACTCTCTATCAATGTTCGAGTACGAACGATCACACACTTCAATTATAGTAGTAGATTTAGAAAACACTAAATTTATTTGAACTTTGTTTATGATTGGTGAGAGAGGGGCTTTTTTGATATTTGACAGACGCAAATATTTTTGTTTAATTTTGTTTTCATTTTTTTTTTCGTGTCCTGACTCCTTTCAGTGTTTTCAAGTATTTGAAATTACTGTGAATGCTAAGTTTTTACTTAATATCCACAAAAATAGGATTTAAAAACCTATTTTTGATGACATTAAAAATAACATAATAATTTAGGCAACCAAAAATTCATACTATTACGTTATTTTCCTTCTACGTCGACGTATCGATTAGAATGTTACTAGTTTTAATAAAGCAGTTAGAAAAAGATAGAACATAACCGGTGTGTGAACAAAGATAAGAAAGAACTCGTTCTTTTAATCAATACTTTTCAAATATAACTAGCCCTAGTTCTGACGATATGCTAATTGTACGGGAGAATTCCTTGATCACATGTTGATCACATATTTTACACTTTACTACATAACTTGCTTAAATATTATATTATTATTTTGATAACCGCAATTATATGATGTATGTCCACCTAAATGACGAATTGCTATAAGAAACACGTTCTATACTTATAAATATATCACAATTTTAAAACTTTATTATCCCTTTGATACTACGCCTACGAATTTTTGCGTTGTCCTGCGTCGTGCGTGCGTGTATTTCGGTGTCTTTTGTCCCCTAATCAGTCTGTCGAACTTTTTATTTTCTCGATTGTTTTTTCTTTTTTCAGGATTAAGAGAATTTTCTATTGAAAGTTTTATAGACTAAGGACTCGAGTGATGTGAATTCAATTCATGAAATAGAACAGAAGGGACAATATAAATTCGAATTGTAAGTTTGTTTTGGTTCATTATGCGTGCTCTTATTTACACAGCATTAAAAATTCGAGGTAAAAAAATTTGACTTGTCTGTTAAACTTTTCTTATTAAAGGTGATTTTTATTAAAGACTGCGGTCCGCAGCTTATCACGTCTTGAATGAAGTTTTGTGGCCGTTTATTGATTTACTGGTGTTTTATCTCCATAAACTTACTTTTTCAACTTTAGCCATTCTTTCTTAGGATATAGGAATTATATGAAAAAATTAGGCCCCTTTTTACCTCTTCTCCTCCTTTTAATGGAATTAAAAAGAATTAGATTCTCTCCCTTATTCGCGAAAATTTTAAAAATCATTTTTTAATGGGCGAGAAGTCATAAAAACAATGACATTAAATAATACTTCCAGCGGGAGACTCTCTGTCTCTGCGTGTCGCCTTTGCTCGAAACGCTGTTGCTTCGGATATATATATATATATATATATATATATATATATATATATATATATATATATATATATATATATATATATATTTGTGGTTTTTTGCGACACGTTTGTGTGTGCCGTTAATTTTAAGAGTGATACAGTTACAGTTCAAATTAAATAATTTATTTTATTACTAACTACAAATATTCATTATAAGGTTAGTATATATATATATATATATATATATATATATATATATATATATATATATATATATATATATATATATATATATATATATATATGCGGCTTTCACGGATCCCTCCGTGTGAGATGCAATAGCAGTGGATATATCCACATTATGCCGTTGTAGGGCTGAAATCCCATTCAGCAAACGTACAACTATATGAAGTTCCGTATATGAATGAAGTCAAATGCAAACAGTAAATGCAAACTTCTCTCTATCATATCCTTTCTGTGTTAGAGGTTGCATAGTTAGAATAAATTGTTATTCATCCTATTCCACCACCATCGAGATGATGGCCTACCTGTACCACCATACCGAGAAGAAAGTGAAAACTTACCCTCCCCGCCACAGTGATACAGCAGAGGTACATGTTTCGTCTCTATTAGACTCATCAGGGTACCGACATGCACCTGGCTATACAAAGGACAGATCGGAAGGAAGCATGCAAATACTGAACGCGGCTTTGCCGACCTCCCGCCGGATGACGTATATATGTTTATGCGGTTTTCACGGATTCCTCCGTGTGAGATGCAGGTAGGCCATCATCTTGATGGTGGTGGAATAGGATGAATTGCGTTTTATAACAATTTATTCTAACTGTGCAATCTCTAACACAGAAAGGATATGATGGAGAGAAGTTTGCAATTACTGTTCGCATTTGACTTCATTCATATACGGAGCTGCATATAGTTGTACGTTTGCTGAATGTGATTTCAGCACTACAACGGTATAATATGGATATATCCACAGCTATTGCATCTCACACGGAGGAATCCGTGAAAGCCGCATAAACATATATATATATATATATATATATATATATATATATATATATATATATATATCAATACTAGCAGAATTGTTGCCACCTCTATCGAATTTCAGTTAGATTCATCGCTTTTCTCTTCAGTCTATCGAAATACCATTTGGAGTTATACCTAATTTTGAGCTCAAATTGTAGAAAAAAAACACGATTCCAAAATTGACTTTTTATAAAACCACATCGATTCTCGATGCATCGATGTAGAACCTAAATATCGCATAAAAGTTAATTTAGAAAGTTGCCGTCTCGCAATACATACCTGTTTTAAGAGTTGCCTAACGTAACGATAATAGTCTTCTACTCTCTGTGGGCAAGTTATGGAAACACTTATTTCCATATTAGAAATCCCCCAAGCATTTTTATGTAAAACCTTTCAGTGAATCCTAGAAATACATCTCTGTAAAATCCTGCCCTTATAACCCCTTGTCGAATTCTCCCAAGTGTGAATTTTTACTTAAAATACTGTGGTATGCTTCCCAGTGCTATATTCATATTAAGTCTGGGTGTATCCCACGTTTCTTTACTACTTTATATAGAAGTGGCAAGGTTTTCGACCCGCTTGTTTGAATTAAAGTCTTCACAAGGCCCAAGTATCACTATTTTCAGTGTGCATGATAGAACAACAGCCATGCTAAAGGAGTTCAACTTTTGGATTCAGTATCTGCAGATAAATTTGTACGAATGTTTTGGTTCTCCCAGCACCACTTCAATAGAAAATGGAATCCAACTTAATGAAAATATTAAAACTAACCGTTTATTGAACAGTCCAAATAACTTCAATTAACGTTGAAATACTGTTTTCCTAATACGCCTATTATATATAGATCGAATAACTGAAAAAGTAATCTTTTTCAAGGAGATATAACTTCGGATACTTCTTCAAATTTACCGGAAAAAGAAAAGTTCATTGACTGATCCTCCGAAAATTCCTTAAAAACTGTTTTTAAAGATCACTCTTTAAATAATTTTTGTATTAGTGTAAGAAATGAGTATCCTGTTTTGGCGGAAAAAGCCATTAAAGTTTTATTGCCCTTTTGTACAATATGTCTAGGTAAGAAAGGATTTTCAACATACACTTACCTGAAAGAGAAGTACAGAAACAAGTTAAATATAGAACTTGATCTAACATTCAAACTAAGATATATTGAACGACAATGGCGACAGACTAATTAATACGTGTGACCAAAATGGACTTCGCATCCTAAATGACTTTAACCAACATCGCGAAATACATAAGTTTACCTGGGTAAGGTAAGAAGTGCAGCAGAAGAAGCCTTGGGAAAGTACGAAAAACCCAACAAAAGAAGGCCATACTGGTGGGATGAAGAAATCGAAGAAATGATAAATACTAAACGAGAAAGATACAGTAAATATTTAAGCTTAAAGACGGATGAAAGTAGAAGTGAATACAAAACGGCCCAAAGGGCAGTGCAAAACGCAATAACCCAAAAGAAAAACAAAACCTGGGAAAGGACCTGTACCAGAATAAATGCACATTTGGGAGGTAGCAGCAGTACCGAAAGCTGCAAAATACTGAGATCTCTTCGACAAGAAAAATCTAAAGATATCATTTCACCGATTGGTTTATATCAATGGGATGAATACTTTTCAAAATTGCTAGCAGAAGAAAGAGCAGAATACCAAGAAACAGTAGAAGCTGATTCCGGCGTACACATACGCACCATAGCATCTCCACTAAGGATAGACTGCAAAGAAGTTAAGCAAATATGCCAAACATTAAAAAACCGAAAATCACCAGGTCTCGGAAATATCCCGTGTGAGCTACTTAATAACGGCACAGAGAAGTTATACAGACAATTGACAAACCTCTACCAAAAATGTATAAACGGAGAAAAGAAGAGTGGAAAACATCCTCTATTACTACTATACACAAAAAAGGAAGTAAAGACGTCTGAGATAACTATCGAGGAATTGCGCTTCTCTGCACAATCTCGAGAGTATATGGAAAACTAGTCAAAAAGTGGATTGAGCACCATCTCAAATTGCAAGATTACCAGGAAAGGATGGAGACCTGTCCCATGGTTGTGCACCGACATCTGTAGACCAGTACAAAACTTGTTGGTCCTCTTCAGTACAGAATAGGCTAGCGCACCTCATCATCATAGAAGTAAATCCTTTAAGCAACTTATATTAGACAAAATATGAAATCTAATACAAGCAGCGCCATCTCCCAGCATTCCACGCTATTTAAATATATAATTTCATAGAGATCTGTATATATATCAAAAGTATATACAATATACTTGTAGTTGGGTGTATAAAATACAATTATACAAGAGACACTTAGTTCTCAACCAACTGGAAAAATCAGCAACTGTACTGACGAGAACCAACAAGTTCGAAATTGGTCTACAGATGGCGGTGCACCACCATGGGCAAGGCTTCCATTCTTTTTTGGTATTCTTGCAATCTGAGATAGCCGTTTGTCTCTAACTGTGTTAGAACATAGTGCATTTTTCTTTATAGTATAAGGTTGGTTAAGAACTAAGTTTTTATTATATAACTGTACAAATTTATGCTCTATTTTGCCTCCATAAAAGATGAATGTTTAAAAAACAATATAAAATATATAAAATTTTATATATATATATATATATATATATATATATATATATATATATATATATATATATATATATATATATATATATAGATGCCGAGAATAGTAATTTTTTTAACGTATAACGAGCCACGAACCCTTAAGAATTTCTCAGTCTGATCGCGTCTCAAAATCCTAAATTTTTTCAGTTGGAAAATTCTTCTTTTCGTCTCATAAATGTTAAAAGTTGCTATTTTTTTTACTTTTTGCTTTAAGATTGTTTCAATCATTGAGCAACGTGACCAAGGAGGTAATAATTTACATATCTGGAACCCTTCTTCAAAGTGTACTAGAAGTACATTTTTTCCTATATAGGTTTATGTCTATACTAATACCTTTAACATGACAGGAATAACAAAAGTATGAGTTTATGGATTAAATTTTCATAAATGAATTTTCAACTAGAATTTGCGAAATCTATGCTTTAAGCAAAGAGGCAATTTAGAATACACTAACTCTAAACCGAAAAGCTTCGCTACAAGGAAATGAAACGAGCTGGGGAGTGGACAAGGTGCCATAGTGGACATGCTGATAGGTAATATTCATGACCTGCGATAGCTATTATGCAGGCCGGAAACGTGTCATTTACACGGGAAACTTTTAAAGTGCATAGGAAAATTTAACGCTAATTCCCACATACATGGTGACAAACAATACCATTTTTTTTTATCAAACCTCATTTTTGGGGTTTTAGTAGGGGGGAGAGGGGCAAGATGGTAATTTAATATTGCCTAAAACCCTAATTGATCGTTTAACAACATATTTGCATTTTTTAATTTGTCGATTGTCATACTTTCCAGGAAACTAAGTTTAGGGATATATTTTGTACATGCTGAATTCCAATGTAAGGTTTAATTGCCGCCCCTTGTATCTGCGCTTGCCTCCAAACAAGTTTGGAATATTTTCTTTTTGCCTCAAGGTTTTTTTGATTGTTTTCACCCCTTTGTGCATTGTATGTGCAAGTGTTAAAAATTAGAAGATATAATTTAAGGATTACAGCAAAATCATTAAACTTTTTCTTAAATTTAACGAGAGATACCGGTGTATAACCGTCATATTTTATCTGCCTTATTAAGTTGTTCAAAAAATCATCTTTTTTTTGAAAGTTTTTGTTCAGACAAATATTTTGACAGATCGATCATAAAAATCCATCATCCCAAATTTTGCAGTGTACGTGAATTTTATTTGTGGGGCTGTGTTATTATAAGTTAAATATTTTTATTTCTCTGTATGAACAATTCGACCATTTTCGAATATTCGAGTTTGTTCAATAAATCGCAGTTTCGAGTTTTTGTACTACTCGAGTTGGTTCTTTTTTCAAAATACCTCGAATTATCGAATATTCGCACATTCCTATTATTTATTAACTTCTAAATTTAACTGTCAGAAAATAGCAAAATTCAATATTTCTTAGATAAAAATGTCTTTATACATTAATGTGCTATAAATTCTGTTTTGTTAGGAATCGCCAAAATGGCATAAAAAGTATTTTTTACCATAGTTTTGTTTAAAATTCCTAGCGGCGCTTACGACTGACAACTTAGTCTCTCATCATCAATATACAAGATTTCATACTAATGGCTTTCCGTATTTATTCACAAATACGTCCTGGACTGACATACATACGTAAAGTTTAAATCAGGATCCTCTTTAAAAGTCGCTTAAAATAATTTAAATTCTTTTAATGCTCTAGATAATCGTTATTTTAAAATAGTTGACGTATTAAAAATTAAACTTTATAGCTTACATAAACAATAACAGACCATCAAACTTCCCAGCATTACGGCCTTTCTAATACCCCCAAAGCCCTTTCTTATAACGAACGCAGCAGGGGATCCTGTTTAGTATGTGAAACGTGTGAGATGCCCAGAGCGGACATTTGCGATTCCCCCGCGATCCCCAACCCCTCTTTTCCCCAACTTGTCAAGGGGTCCAAAAGGGGTTGATAATGGATACGTTGTATCATCTTCAATGTTGCTCTGGATGGACAGTAATGGACACATCTTAAGCTGTCAAGCAATGCGAATTTGCAAGGAATTATTTATGGACGTGTCACTGTTCGAAAGTTTCGGGTGTAAATAATTTAAAGAATGATATTTTTAGGGGAAAAAAACGTATAAAAATCGATGTTTAATTGGCTGATGTATATATATCGTAGTTTATCGAATGTACTTGTCATTCAGTAAAGAATTAATTACACTTTTGATACCAAAATAGGAGTCAAAACAACTCTATATCTCCCATTTTTTAGAAATAAAAATAATTATTTTTTAAAAGTCTATTCTTATAAAATAGTGCTGTAAAATGATTATTAACAAAGGCACAAAAAAAAATAGCTTGTTCAGTAGTCTAGACGCAGTGAATCCAAATCCGGGGTCCAAATAACCCCATCACGTCGCGGTTTTGCGTAAATCCGCTATCATCGAAAAAAATAATAACATTTTTTTAAATTGTACTTGTAAGCGTTCTAGTTATACAATATAGCGCATACAGTACAAGTTTTAGGTTTCGAGTATAAAATTTTTGAAAATTCTGCCAAAAAATTATAAATATTTTGGAAAACTTTGTAAGTAAAATATCGTTCTTTGTAACTTCAAAATGCTGCATGCATGCACAGATGTTCCAAAAAAGGAATAGGCAATTTTGTTATTTGCAATTTTACTGACAGTTGAAGTTTCAAAATTCGACAAACATTAAATGTTACCTAAATTTGAAAAGTACATGTTTGGGGGCGTTCACCACATTGGTATGAGTCAGTCAATTCACAACTGTTCTGCATAGCATGCAAATGACCGATTCCATTCAAAATCATTCAGTAAATATAGTCAAAAAAAATTGGTTTATTTTCCTTGGGTTGTGATCCGTCAAAAATGAAATCAAAACGTAAAAGTAGTATTGAATTTCCTATATTTTAGATTTTTTCCAAATGGCGAATTTATAGTGCTTGGTTATAAAAAATAAAACATTTTCACTGTTAACGCTGTCAACGAAATTTGATTTTTTGCCTTAAACAAAAATTTACTATAAAAAATTTCAAAATTATATTTTTAGTTGTTATTTTATAACATTGCAAAGGCGTTAACTGCATGTTTACTTTTTTATATTTAAAACATTTCAAAAATGTCTCGTTCTTTGTGTGGTTCTTAATTTTGAAATTTGGCACTTTCAAAATCGAAGAAATGCTGGTTTTTCAATGTAATTTGTTGTTAACGCCGTTTTATTTTTTTATCGTAACTATGAACGCTGTCTGCTTTTTATATAATGGCATGTTTGTCCTATGTATTCGCTATTATAGTTTTTTCATGGAATATTGTGTGTTTTCATCTCTTTTTAAATTTTAGATTTTAATTTGCTACGGCAATTTTTAAGGAGGTTGTAACCCTAAATGCTGGCAGTTACATCATGTTTTTTAACGATATTTTAGAGTTTTTCGTAGAGTATCAGGATATATGGAAATGATATGTATTTTTTGTTTTTCTCTTTGGTTTTTGTAGGTAGTGGATTGTTGTTATAAAAATGGTGAATAATTTTTTTCTTAAATACCATTTATTAGGTTTTCGGGATAGCTGTTCATTTTTAAAGCCTTCTTTTGCTTTTTGAGTTGCCCGTTCTCGGCATTTAGGATTCAAAAAACATAATCATCCATGATGATCATGGACTCATATTTTTGAACGTTATTTCCTTATATTGAAGGTTGCCCACTAGGTGCTTGAATTTCTAGTGTTATAGGACAACTTGAGTTGAAGAATCTTGAAGAGACTGTAGCAATTCTAATTGACCTTTTTCTATATGTACCTTGACGATCGTATCATAACAATAACCAAAAGTTCATGAGATTCAGTATTGAAAAAGTTTAACTCCTATCACACAAAACTACAGTTCATAATAGAAAAAAAGAAACAAAATAAAATTAATTTCTTTGATCTGTGTAACAAAGTACCCTATATCCCTTCTTCAAAATTTTGAAAAAATGTTTTAATAAAATTGTATGATATGAAAATTTCTACAATCCAAAAATATTGTCAATTATACATGGCGCTACAAAAATATTTTTTTTAATGGTTTATCATTTATATCTGCATATTTAATTTCCCCAAAGAACTATCCTTATGATAGTTTATCGGTTTTGAATTTTATTACGAAGTTGCCAACTTTTTCAAAAAATTCATCAAATTTTGAAAAAAAACATGGTCCTCTATAATCTACTATACATTCCAACCTACATCAGTAATAGAACACAAAATTGACATGGAAAAAGATATATGTAGTACTAAAGGCCTAAAAGCACTTAAGCAAGTATTTTATACAGTGTGTTCGCCTAAATATTGCCCATTTGATAAAAGGCAAATTAATTAATTTTTTTTTGATATTTTAAATGGAACGCCCTGTATATAAATACTTTATTATGTAGAGTAAATGAGTACTAAACGAAAGAAGTAAACGTCAAAATAATATTTATCCTTTATCTGTCACTAGTAAAGATTATTGCTTTAACTGGTTTAATAAAAAATACAGTTTTAAAGTTTAAATTTTAAATAATAAATTTTTTACAAGCCGAGATGGTTGATATGAGATTGTATAAACAGCAATTTCCCAAGGGATGTCAGTCTAAAACAAGTACATTTGAAAAATTTATGATATTTTTTCAAAGAACTGGCAGCGTGGCATACAACAAAATTACGCGATAAAAATGTGCTCAAATTGAGGAAATTCAATTAAATGTCCCTTTAACAGTCACCCAAAATCTGCATGCACCCTATCACATTCAATTATTTAAAAGTTGTTACCCGAAGAGTATCAGAGAAGATTGGAGTTTTGTATGTCGACTTAAAACCGAATAAATGAACAAAGAAATTTTGCTCATTTGATACTAGATGAGGCTACGTTTCATAGGGAAGAAAATATTAACAGAGACAATTTCCATTATTATGAAGCGGAAGATCCATATTTTGTAAGATATAATTCTCAAACTAGGTCATCTTTAAATGTTTGGGGGAGTATTGTCGATAACCATGTGATTGGATCATACTTTTTGAGAAAAAAGTAACAGGGGAAGTATACTTAGACCTTTTGAAAAATCATTTAACTGACATATTGACCAAATGGAACTTGAGAAGAAATGTGGTTTGTTCATGATGGTGCTCCATCATGCAGGGCCGATCATAACTTTTTTAAATGCCACAAACCCGGATCGTTGAGTTGAAAGGAGAAGACCTGTTTGTGGCCTGCTAAATCTCCAGATTGAACTAAAATAGACTTTAGAAGATGGGGGTTTGTTAAAGGGCAAGTTTATGAAAAATCGTCTATAACATAGGAAGAAATGAGGGTCAGAAAAGGAAATTGTTTTCATGATATTATTATTGAGGCGTGTTACAATTTGCGTCGTGAATTTGAGAAATGTATTGAATGGTGTAGTCAATCAAGAAGATGGAGGACATTTTGAACAACTAATTAAGGATAGCTTTTTAATTAACTACTTTAAGTTTAATTAGTACTTTAAGGTTTATCTTTACTTGATGTGGAGTAAATTTTAGATATCTCATTTAACAATTTGTTTTGAGTATAAGCAATTAGCCATACTTGCATTTTTAAATAATTTGCATGCAGAAAGAACAATAATAGCAGAGATATAAATTTTAACGTATTTTTCAGCAAACAATTAATACAATTATGTATTTGTTTCAGTATTAGAATTAAATCAATTATATACTTTTAAAACTTAAATCTTTCATAGGGAGTTTTCAACTCATTTCTTTCATTTAATACTCATGGCTAACTAGATATCAATAAGTTGAGTATTTTCATATATAATTCATACAACTGAATATACCGAAAAAATTTGCGCTGATAGATATAGGAAAACTTTAAGAAAAATGATAGAGACACAATAACTGTACATGATAAAGTAGTTATATACAGTTTGTGTCTTTTAAAAAATGAAAGAAAAATTAATTTACGTTTCATCAAATGGGCAAAACTTTGGCAAACATCCTGTATAAGATAATTGCTTAGGTGCTATATTAGACCTTTAACAATACATTCATCTTTCTTAATGTCAATTTTATGTACTATATTTGCTATAGATTGAAATATATAGTAGATTAAAAGAATCATGTTTTTTTCAAAATTTGGTGAATTTTTTGAAACAGTTGGCAACTTCGCAATAAAATTCAAAACCAAATATACTGTCAAATGGATAGTTCTTGGAGTAATCCAAATATGCAAAGATATAAAGGATATCTTATTAAAAAAGTATTTTTTTATTGCCACGCTGTCACGAAATATCGGTATAATTGAAAGTATTTTTCGATTGTAGAAATTTTCATATGATACAACTTTTGTTAAAACATTTTTTCAAATTTTTGAAAAATAAAGGAGATAGGGAACTTCGTCAAGCTATTGCGCCCACAACATATATATATATATATATATATATATATATATATATATATATATATATATATATATATATAAACAAATGCTGTTCTGTTATTTCAGCAAATTGAGATTTTTTTAAAATTCTCTGGATATAACTATTCCTCGTATTAATTCTAAAGCTTCATCAATAAATTTTTATTTTTACTTTTCCTACATAAAGGTTTGTTTCTATAAAATTTCAAGAATCTAAAAGTTGCAAAAATATGGTCATAAATAATATAATGACTTGTCCTTTTTCAGAATCCTTTTCACTTAGATGACATGAGCAATTGAATGAAAGATGCCAACACGTTAGTTATTTTGATAAATATAGACATAGTGGAAGATTACTCAAATTTAAACAAACAACAGTATTCGTAGCAAAAATACAAAGTTAGTATTATCAGCATTCGAAAATTAACTGAGGCGTAAACATCCCTGGTCTATATACATATTTTCCACCTGACATAACAATAGTTATGTTCTAATCCACCCAGGCTTCCGAAATTCTGACTTTAAAGTCGACTGACCAACATCTCCTGCTTTGCGCCTTATACCATTGTTTCGGCTTTAAACTTTCCCCCCTTTCCGCTTCCCCATTTTCGGCCCCTTACAGTCCCTCTCCCCTCGCGGATACATCTGTGGCGCTCAGTTTAGCAAGACCAGAGCAAGTATAGAAAAATAGTATGGGAGCAAGTGTATTTTTTGGAAGTATTGTTTACATTAAAGCGATCTTGATAATGAAGAATACTAAATGTAATATTCCAAAGTAGTGCTATGACTAGCGCCTTTTAGACTTGTTGGAAAAGTCGTTATCAAAGAATATTCTATTAAATCAATTCGGAGTGTTTTTGCACCCGAAAAACCTATATAGTCTTCTTGCAATATTATAAATAAAATTTCTATTTTAAGTCAACTTGTGACGGAAAACAGAGGTAAGATATACTGCCTCAATAACTCATTGTTTTGGTTTCTTACAAAATAAAAATAAAAAATAATAGACCTGTTTGAAGAGAAATTACAGACCTGTCAGCACCGATCAGAATTTGCAAAAATCTGATTGGCGCTGATTAGTTTCTAATTGTTCTGCGAACGAAGCTAATATATTCTCTAATAAAAGATCACGATCTTAAGGTATAATTTTAGATATTAAGAACGTGCCCAATAAGTTAGAATGCAGAACAGAACTTGTCTTTTAATAGAATCTAACATCTTAGTTAGTAATTACGAATTAGAAATAAAAATGTATTTTCTTTATTATAGTTTTATATCTTTTATGCATGATGTTTACTTTTTTTTTAATCAAAAATACGTCCTTTTCTGAAACAAATATCTTTTCTTAAAGTAAATATAAATTTGTTTATACGAACGGTATTGAATTGAAAACAATATTTTAGTAATGATCGATTTTTCATTGGCACTCTGACTAAGAACGTAAGACCAACGCAAGTAGGCGCGGGAGGATGAGGAGACGCAAGGGAAGGAAATGTAAAGTAGGCTGGTGGACCCAGGTCCGGCGAGGCTGCCCCAAGGTATTGATCTGGAGGCCTAGCGGGGGGAAAGGGGGACGGAGTGTGTGTGCTGACACGCACTCGCCCCCTGCCCGGTTCCCGGAATAGAAAGGGGGTCCTACGCAACGAGTATGTAATCTTACTTGTTCTGGATGCTGGCAAGGGTTATTAATTTCTGAATAGTGTGGATACAGGTGTTGTTTATGCCTTTCCATATTTTTCAGGATTATTGAGTTTAGCCTGCTGTCCGCTTATGGTTTTGGAAGGATATGTTTTTAGTAAGATTACGCTTTGGGGAAAGTGAAATATATTGTTATTAGAGAGAATGAATTCGATTGACTCAGTGATAAACGTATAGGGCTGTCAATTTTGTTGATTGCCATTCAGAAACAGATTTATTTTTAGTACGCATCCCACTCATCAAAAAAATACCCTTATTTACAGTTTTTTTTTATAATAATTATGTTGGTGCAAAAGTTTAGAAAAAAACTTAGTTTGGTTAAGTGGGGACACTGCATGTGGGCGACGTTTTTATTTTTAGTTTTTCCTAGAGGATAATTTATCTAGATTAGTATCTTTTAGAAAATTCTAGCATCTTGAACCGATTTTCTGGCGGAAATAGAATTCTATGGAAATTCTAGAACAAATGTATAGATTTATTTAAAAAGGAAGAAAATATTCAAAATCAATTTTACGTGACAGAGTGTGGCAAGTTAATGAGTTTATTACCTAAATTTTGTTACATACGGCTTTCTTGACAGGTAAACAACGAAGTTGTTTTTTTAATTTGTAACAGAAAAGCCAAATTATATAGTTTATTATTCGAAATTTGTTGCAGTGTATAAACATTCTTAATATGTTCTGAAATTTAATAAAGGATAAAACCTTTAAAAATATTCTATTTCTTATGTCAAGTTAGATATTTATAAGATGAACAGAATATATAAGGTATTATATAGAAAGATATTTTAATTAATTTTGACAAAACAAGCTTTTTATTAATATGGAAACTTTTTTTTCTTCTTTACTTTCTCACGATTCTAGGAGAGAAAAATTGTTAAAAAACTTCAAGATGTTGATAAATATATAACGTCTTGATATTTAGACAAAAAAATTTAGCGCCTAGGGAATTTTCTCAGTATATTTCTTGTTTTTATTTTACCTTCAAGAATAGAGGTTGTTTGCCCGATTGAAAAAATGGGAATTTCTCAACAACAAAACCAACATTTTTTTCACATTTCCTGTTGAAATACTTTATTATTGATTTTATAAAATTACCATTTGTTTTTCTTAAAAAATTCCAGGAAATTAATTAAATGGCTGAGAACGAGCAAATCTTATGAAGCAGTGATATTTTGTTGGGAATATATTTTTTTATAGCAACACTGTTTCCTGTGTTCCTTATTCTTTAGTAATATTGTTTAATAATAATTTTTAATTAGCATCGTAAAATTTACATATGCTGGTATTATTTATCTAGTTGACAGATTATTTTTAAAATGTTGATGTTTAATACATATTAATAGCATTTATTTTCTCTTACGCATTTTATCATAAAATTATTTTCATAATTTACATATTACAGTAAATTAAGAGATTTGCGGTGGAATAGATTAGTGATAGTGATTGACGAGGGCATTTCCTTTATTTGAAATAACTTTATGCCATTAGTTTTTTGGAAGGTTGTAGACAATGTTGAACATTGACTAAAATGTGATTGTCATACAAGCACTGTCTTTATTTTTATTTATTTTTACGATATTTCGATTAGGTTGTATCTCTAATCATTATCAAGTATAAACTGAATACTTTGTCTGAAGACTACGAGCTTATATAGGGACTGTGTCCGTTGAAGCGCAAAATTTCGCTTCACTGTACACACCTTAATGGTTTGATGTTACAAAGTAGTGGTTGCTAAAGATTAGGTATCTCAACACTGGGTTTACTGAAGATTCCATTATTATTTTTAATGTAAACTGCTTTTATAAATTTTGTTTTTTTCATGTTGGGTTCCATATATACTGCGGCAGCTTCAGACCATTTTATAAGGTGTTGTTTATCCCAGGCGTGTTCTGCAATACCTGATCTCGACGTTTGCCCTTTTTGTGAATGAGTTTTATGTTCCTTAATTCTAACGTCTAGTGGTCGTTTGGTTTCTCCAATAGACATTTCACCACACTCACATGGAACTTTGTAAACACATTCTTTCTTATAGGTAGTTTTAGGTTTTGTTTTTGTTAAATGAGCTCTAAGTGTATTTCCTAAGTTAAAGGCTGTTTTTATATTATAACTACCGGCAATTCGTCTTATTTTCTCCGATGTTCCCTTAATGTACGGAATTGTGAAGAAGGAATGCATTTCTTGCTGTTAAGTGGCCGTTGTTCTAAAGTTATTTATAACATCGTCAATTAATTTTAAAAGATAACTTTTCCGTTGTAAATCGGATTTAATGTTTGCTACCTCTTTTTTAACGAATCGGCATCATTGTATATATATATATATATATATATATATATATATATATATATATATATATATATATATATATATATATATATATATTTGGGGAGGGCGGGCCGTGCTACTGCCCCGAGGTCTTTGCAAGAGAGGGGCCCCCACAAAAGAGATAAAAAAAATATCCAAATGTTGACGGGTCAGCAACTTTTCCATTTTTTGTTCCAAACAGTCTTTTTTCACATTTTTAGCATCAATACTTGCCCAAACATAATAATATTGTTCCGAATATTAAAAAGAATATATCCATATTTGTTCACTACATTCTTTCCTTAAATAATTTTATTTGTTAACAATAAATTTTTGAAAGACTAGACGGAAAAAAATTGTTCCTTTTATTCGGAAAATAATTAGAGGCCTCCGCTCCTTCGTTGCCCCAGGGCCTCCAGACCTCCAAATCCAAATGGTTCACCATAACATCTAGGAAGGGCAATTGATCATTTACCTCTTTTTCCGTGGTAAACTTAATTGTATATCGAATGGTGTTTAGATGTTTCAAGAAATCATTAAGTTCTTGATCATCGCTTTTCCATACGATGAAGGTATCATCGACATAAGTTAGATATTGTAATGAAACTGAAGCCGCACAAAATATAGCTCTATACAAAGAAAGATACAGATAAAAAGATGTTAGGCTAGAGAAATTAGTTTATTGTTGAACAAAACGTATATATTTCGTTCATTGATTTCGCTTATAAGTGAAAATAATTGGATTGTATTGAAAATGGGAGTGTAAAATGTCTTATAGAAACTCGTCAAAACAAGTTTTTGCAAGAGTTTATTGATTTATTTTTTGCTGAGAAAATCTCAATAAAACGTGCAAAATTCACTAATTCCTCAAGAAAATGTGATAAATGAACCTCCTATGGACAATGTTGTCTTACCTTATATACACGGAACCACCGACAAGATTGCCAGATTGCTCCGAATATCAAACATTCGGACAATGTTTGAAATCTCCAAAGGACGCTATTCCATTTAAAACAGAAGGCGTTTTCCAGATACCTTGCTCTTGTGGTAAAGTGTATGTAGGTGAAACAGGGCGGTCTATATCCACTAGGCTTAAGGAATATGAAAGATGCATAAAAAAGTCACAAATTGTACAATCTGCAGTAGCTGAACTACAGCATTGCTCATTGACTTTTACATCATAGCAGATCCTCTTCTAACTGAAGACTAACCCCAATAAAATAATACAGGCGAAATTAATACTTGTGTTTAGGCCTGCAAACATTTGACATAAAATTTAAAATATGACAATAACAAATAGACTGAGGTACCGGACATTATACATTAAATATGTCTACAATTTTGCGTAAAAATGAAATAAGATATAAGGTGTTCCATTTAAAATATGCAATAAAATTTTTATAAAAAAAAATTGGACCGACTTCTAAAAGTGCGCTAAAAAGTGAAAAATACCTAGAAATTTTTATATGAAATTGAAATTTTTGAAGTCGGTCCCAAACTAATACCTGACAAATGTTATAAACATGTAAAAAATACTTTATTTGTAATTGCTTTCTTACCACAATTTGAATATATTAGTAGTTATTTGTTTCATTTAGAAATAATTTGGCGCCGACCTCAAAAATTTCAATTTCATATAAAAATTTATATTTATTTTTCACTTTTCAGCGCACTTTTAGAAGTCGGTCCAATTTTTTTTGTAAAAATTTTATTTTTCGATTTTTAGTTTTGAATTCATTACGATATTCATAAATTATTTGAACCAAGTACTAATCGAGATTAGTGTACCTCGCAATGATTACAAGGTGACAACAAAGTATCCATTTTATTCAAAGTTGTAAATCACCTTAAAATGAACCACTAAAAATTCTCTGATTCTTAGAGTTCTCCAAATACCAGTGAAATTGTGTTAAACAAATATTTAGTCAGTCATAGTAAATCCACTATATTAAGTCCCAAATTAATTTTAGATTGGTAATATATGCCACAAAACCTTGCAATATCGATATTTAAAGAACTTGAGAGGTACATTTCCGATATATTTTATACTACATATTGAGTTTGTGCCTTAAAAACCCCGCAATACCAATTTTAGACATAATTGGAAAATGTGAAATTTTAGTCCGCCATATTGAACCCTGAAGAAATACGATTAAATTCATAATTTACACCCTCAAGAATCCCCTATATCAGTTTTGAAGAAAATCAAAATATATAAAATTTTTAGGACGGCATATTGAATCCGTCAGAGTTTTTTAAAAAAATATTTTAAATTCGTAACACTAACAAAAATCCCCCAATACTGATTTTAGACAAAATCGAGAGATGTAAAATCTTTAATCCGTCTTCTTGGATCCGCAATATTTGTTTGTTTGAATAATATCAGATTGGTAATGTGCGATCCAAAAATTTCCCCATATCAATTTTGAAAAAAATCGGACAAAATTAATTTTCTAACCGCCATATTGGATTGGCAATATTGAATTTTTTTTTAATAATTTCAGATTCGTTATGTGCGATCCCGAAAATTTCCTCCATACCAATTCTGGAGAAAAACGAACAAAATTGATTTTTTCATCCGCCATATTGGATATGCCATATTGAATTTTTTTAAAATAATTTTAGATGCGTTATATGCGACCCCGAAAACTCCCCTATACCAATTTTGGAGAAAATCAGATCAAGTTGTTTTTTTTTGTCCGCCATATTGAATTTTTTAAAAATATTTTGGATTCGTTATGCGCGACCCCGAAATCTCCCCCACACCAATTTTGGAGAAAATTGGACAAAATTAAATTTTCTTGTTCACCATATTGGATCCGCCACATTGAATTTTATAAAAATAATTTCAGATTCGTTGTATACGACCCCGAAAATTTCCCCTTAACAATTTTGGAAAAAATCGGACAAAATTAATTTTTTTGGCCGCCATATTGTCAGCGCCATCTTAGATTTTTACTGTACCAATTTCGCCCAAAAAGATATGGGACCACCGCAGCAACTTCTTGAACGTAACGTAAAAAATTTCATTCAAATCGGTGCCGCCGTTCCAGAATAATCCATATAATAATACATATATAAAAAAAATACATAGTCGACGAATTGAGAACCTCCGTCTTTTAGAAATCAGTTAAAAAATGCATCAACTTCCGGTATAACCAGAAGTGCCACCATCTTGAAAATATTTTAGGTGAATTTTCCCAGTCGACTTTAATAAACCGGCAAATTTTAAAATTTTTCCAAAGTCTATTTTCTAAGAAATCATTTGCGGCATTTTGTCGTGGGATGCACTGTATTTAAACTATAAGCAATAGCAGGAATAATTGTTACTTAGTTACTTAACTCTTGTTTTAATCAAAAGACTAGTTGGTTTTTTACGTCCCAACATCACTTAAGTTTAAAATAATTATCCTTAATTTTCAAAACACTGAACACTGATTCCTTTCCGCGATTTTCTTCTAAAAAAAAACTATAATTGTTGACGTAAAATTTATAAAATAAATTGTTCTCAGCGCAAACTGATTTTTTTTTAAAGAAATTAACATAATTTGCAAAAATTCGATGATTTCATCAGTAAGTGTATTTGCAACCAATAAGCTTTTAGATAATAAACGAAAGAGTACGTACTGGAAATATATTTTTCCCTCTATACATGCAATTAATTAGATTGTACGAAGTTATTATTTGATTCTGTTAAAGCAATATTAGATATAATCATAGCACAATCTTAAGTAAACCATTTCCGACGTTAAGTCCTTTAATCCTATACTTCCTGCTCTCAAAGCTACTTAGTTAAAGGCAGGTTATTCCCTGCTGACCGTTTAACAGCAACGGGTGACAGCCTGTAAGGACTACAGATAGCGGCCACAGCAGGATAACGTTCTTTCCCTCCTGCTGGGCCGCTTAAATGTGCCGTTTAGAAAACGAAGCAGGAGATATCCGCTGCTATCGGAGTCGGTCAGGGGGATAGTTTTTTGTTCGACAGGAAATGGAAAAAATTGCCTAAATTGTTTGGGAAATGCGAGGGAAATGTCGTTAAAGGTGTTGCAGTTATATGCTAAAAGGCGAGAAAGGAAAATTTAGAGGTAATATTCAATATGGCCGGACATATGAATTCTAAATTTATTAGGAATGTAACGGAATTGTCTAAGATCAGATTTACTAATTCTAAAATTTTGTTATTTAAGGGAAGACGCTGTGACTTTTAATAAAAGTTTAAAATGGACAAAATTCGTATAATAAAATAGATATATGGACGTTGAATTCGTGTGATAAGTTATTTAATTTTTTAATTTTGTTTGGTAGTTACTTGATGAAAGTCTGTAATAGTTTACGATTGTAAGAAGTGTACAATATTGTTGTGTTACTATTTAAACTATCTATTACAAAAAGAAAGTAATGGTACATCTAAACAGTGGGTGCTGAAATTTTATGTTTTTACAATGCAGGAAATTCCAAAGGATCATATTATATTTTGATGAAGGTACTTTTACATAAAATAGGTTCAGTAAAGGGGAATTATTTAAATAATTCATGTTTATTGAACCTATTTGAAGTAACATTGCCTTTGTCAAAACACAATATAATTCATTGGAATTTGCTAAATTGGAAAATCTCAAAATTTAGGCACTCAGCGTCTAAACGTACTATCACGTTTTGTAATAGATAGTTTAAATAACATAACACAATATAATTGACTTCTTAGATTTAACCCTTATTCATAAATGCGACTTAAGGTAGTTCGCTCGTGAAACGACGTTTCTTAGGAATGTGATCGAATTTGAATATATAGTTTACAAAAGTGTCTTTTATTTAATTAAAAAAAAAAAAAAACGAAATTGTGTAATTGTCTGAGATACGCAATATTAACAATTAAAATATGCATATGGAGGTCATCACATATAACAAAATGCCAATACATTTTGGAATATCTCAAAAACCGTTTTTTACCTTATTTTTTAAAAATTAATGCAACGTAGATCCAAAAATTATAAATTTTTTAGAAAAAAAACCCGGAATTTCTTAACCGTTTTGTTTAGAAAATACAGATTTTTTAAATAAAAATAATTTGAAAACATTTGACGCGTAGTGGGGCACAGTGACACAACTTGGCAACGCACGATAATTCAAACCTAAGTTAGGTTAGTTCTTCAGAATGTGACATTTTTTTAAATATATTTCCCGATATTTTTATTTATTTTCTCGATGTCTT
Organism: Diaprepes abbreviatus; assembly: GCA_034092305.1. Lineage (NCBI taxonomy): Eukaryota > Metazoa > Arthropoda > Insecta > Coleoptera > Curculionidae > Diaprepes > Diaprepes abbreviatus. The sequence continues at coordinate 1,857,759 of JASJET010000135.1, forward strand.
GGATGTTAACATAACAAAGTCTATAGGTATGAGACTCACATTATATGAACGTTACCATACACACGTTTACTCTATCATTCAATATAGACACTTGCGACGTTGCCAGATTTATTATATTTAAAGTTATTACTGTATAAGAAAGTGTCTGTATATTGAAAGTTGACGTGTGTTGGATACAGTCTCGTACAAAAACAAAATTCTTGAGGCTTGAGAATCTTTAACTTTTGGTACTTACTTAAAGGCTATTCTTTTGTCTACGACAGAGCAGCCCTTTTTTAAAAGACAGAATAAATGGCTACAAGTATGATAAAAAAAAAAAGCTCTAACAAACTACATAACAGGAAAAACACTTTTAATTGGGAAAATGTAGAAATACTAAAGGTAGAAAACCATTAAAAAAAAAGAGAATTCTATGAGATGACAGAAATTCAAAAAACACAAAAACTGTCAATTCAAAAAGTGATACCAAGTGCTTAAGTAGAATCTACCATAATTTGACAAAGTAGTGTTAATTAGTCTTTTTTTCTTAATTTTTGAAAATCAACACAAAAAAATAAAAGGAAAAGCCTAAAACAGTAACAAAGGAAAAACCCTCAATCCAATAACAACCAAAATAGTATCCCTGTGATTGAAGCCAAAAAAAAGGCGTTCTCAAACTTGTGTATCGTTTTAAAATGTAAATATGCCTACCGTCAAAATGCATGTTTTTAATTTGTGCCCTATATCAAGTTGTTAAAAATGAGGCAGATTCCAGATATTCGCAGGTAATTTGTATTAAATCCAAGAAAAACAAACAAAATATATAATATATGTATGTATATATATATATATATATATATATATATATATATATATTTATATATATATATATATATATATATATATATATATATATATATATATATATATATATATGTATATATATGTATATAGAGTAGGGTTACGGCTCTAAATCAACTCCTCTTCGGATGTGTATTTGCACCGTTGGATAGTTTTATCTTTTAGGCCATTTCAAGGTCAAACGTTGTTTTGTGGTTTTAGCATACCTCAGAACATATGGTAGCAAGAATAGAATGTTTTAAACAAAAATTGAAGAGGTTATTTCCTGGAGTCTTCACATTGACCTTAGGGCCAAAGATCAATATTATGTCAAAGTCAATTCTAATGAATATTATTACCCACTTTTATCGATAAAGTTTCCAAATTTAGTGATCCGCCATATATTTACCATATCGGATTTGATTGATACATCATATACATACCAAATCTTGCCTTAGTTGACCGAATAGATACCAAATCTTATCTTAGTTGGAGGACAGATGCCTTATTTTGTCTTAATTGTGTGGGTAGATACCAGATATTTTCATAATTAGTCGGATAGTCATCAGATATTATCTTAATTGATCAGATAAACATCACATCTTGCCTTGATTGGTTAGTTAAACGCAAAATCGTACCTAAGTAAGCCAAAAAGACACCAGATCTTTACTTAGTTGATCGGATAGACACCACATCTTGATCTAGTTAGCCGGATAAACACCAGATCTTTTGTATTTGTTGAACGGATAAATACCCAATCTTGTTTATATATATATATATATATATATATATATATATATATATATATATATATATATATATATATATATATATATATATATATAAACAAGATCAGGTATTTATATATATATATGGTGTGTCATTTTAACTTTCTAATTAAAAAAATTTGAAATCTTCGCAATCGACAAAAGTATTCATATGATTTTTTATTCATCCGGAAGTACCTATATTCGTTCTTAGAATCAGTTTCTTGTGGAAACTGGCAGCTATTTTGATGAAATAATATTTGGCTTTTTCTGTGCGTGCTGATTGATCTTCTAACTATTCTTAAGGAGGTTTAAGGCAAGGAGATTAAAAACTGATGAAAATTTTTTGGTTAGCCAGAAAGTGTTGAGATTAAAGGCAACAGAGTGAAAACATCGACCGTCTCTTTTAATAGTTGTCGAGTTTTAAATTTGTCTGTAGTTGAACTTTTATAACTCATGAACTGCTGAAATTGGAGGCATAAAAATTAGCATGTATTCTCATCACGGCCCGTAAATGAACATGTCTTTCGCAATTCTTCGTAATTCTGTCACAGAGGGTATAGAAACAGGACAATGTTTTTCATAAAATTTCCATATTTTAAAAAAGAATGATTGAAAATGAAAATAATTAAATTGTGATAGACTACCGCTCAAAGGCCAACATTTTGCTACCGACAACTTATTATCTGGAATAGTTTACTATTAAACAATAGTTTTGAAAATCTTGTAGAGATTAGGGATTTTTCGTATCGCTACATTATAGTAACATTTTTAAATTTTCGACATAGTTTCAAATATTTTTAAACCCTTAATAAACATTTACTGAATTTAAGATGTTCAAAAAATTATTCAAAATTTTGATTTCTCAAAATCGTAGTAAAATAATATGAACGATGGAATGAATGGATTCTAAAACTATTATTTAAATGGTTATATTTCTCTTCCTCGACGAAGTTATCTTATTTGAAAAGAACACATACAATGTACCCTTGTGGTAAAATGACGAAACTTTGCAAAAATGTTGTAGGACTTCCATTGTTCTTATTTATTTATTAACCACAGTTTTTTGACTGACAGTAATCCTTAGTCAGTAGCGTATCTAAACCTGAGCTCAAGGTTAGGTAAAGCCTTTTTTTTTATCGAATCTCATATGTTTACTTAAATATTCACTTCAAAATATAACCAAAATATTTAGCCAAATTCAAAAATATAAAAAATCTGACCGATTATGAAAATAGCCTTGTTTTCATAAATAAGGTAAAAGAAAGAAAATTCGTTACCGGTGAAAAGTTCCAACAAATATTAAAAATAGGAAGAATCAGGTCAGCGTGGGCGCTGTCAAGAAATATTGGTATTTATCATACATCTCGCCGTAGGCGAAAATTTTAATTAAAATTATAAAACTTGAAGAAATCAGATTACTGATTAACATTGTATAATTTTTGTTCGTTTAAGATCTGATTGAGGAATTAAGAGAAGCTATGGCATTACTGGACCCCTCCCAATAATATCTGAAAAAGTTGCAGATTAATGTAGGAATCTTTTTCATTTTACAAACTACGAATAACTAAAATAATATCAGTTATTTGCATTCTTTATAAATATATTTTTTTGAATATATATATTTAAATTTCTAGGCCTTGGTGAGGAGAAAAACCCTTTTTTTATTCTGTCAAGCTTTCGAAAATTTATTTTTCTCTTCTTCAGGACATCTCTACAACTATTAATTAAATAGTTATAGTATTAACCTAACTTATAATTATTAAATGAATCATCAATGTGGCTTGAATATTAAACAACTACACGTATGAAAAACAGGGGAAAAAACCCAACATTAGCACTTTTGAAATGCATTTAAAGGTATATTTTTGATGGAATTGCAAAAATTCTAGAAAGTTCAAAAACAGCCAAACGTCCTGCTTGACTATTCCACCATTTTATAGTGATACCTGTCATGTGTCAACCGGGAAGTGTAGTGGGTGGTGTAAGTAGTGGGGGGAAATACGGATACCGTAAACAGTGGGGTAGTCAAGCAAAAGATTTAGCAAAAATAGAAAAATAAAGTTAAGAAATTACTTGTTTGATATTCTTTAAATAACATGAGAGAATGGTCCTAATGGTAAACCATCCTATGAAATCGAAAATCAATCTCATGATAGGAATGAAAAACTGACACATCCTAATTTTAGAGCAGAAGCCTTACGCCAACTCAATGATATACTATTGGGGAATTCTTACCCAGAAAATATTATCAAAAAATTTCTTTATAATACTAAATACAATATTCCAGAAAACATTTTTGAAATACCTTCTCAACCGCCCCTATTACATACTCAATCTTTAAACCGAGTTAACACTCTTTCAAATATAATAGTACAAACTCAGTTTTTCCACACATTACCACATATAGAAAATCTTACTGACAAATTGATGAATATTTTTAAAAATACAGATACCAAAATAGCAAGAAAACAATTACTTACTCTCTCTAAAATTTATTCTATAACTAAAACGCCGTTACTGCTAAATGAGACGTCCTGCATAGTTTATAAGGTTCCCTGTTCCAACTCTCAACTAGTTTATATAGGCCAGACTTCCAGAAGCCTCAAAGGCAGACTCGCTTCCCATCGTAGTGACATTAATAGAGGTTTGCCCTCTTGTGCTCTGGCTGAACATGTTTTTCATCAAGACCACAATATTAACTGGGATAGCACTGCTAACCTGGAAAGAGTTTCTGCTTCTCACAAAAGGCTCTTCCTAGAAATAGTGCACATTAACCAAGAAAGTAACACCATGAATAAAAAAAACTTACACCGAGGGTCTGAGTGCCATTTACAGTTATCTTTTAAAGTTGGAAAAAGAACATTATTTGAGCCTCCTAGACAGTCTATCTCCAGATGAATAGGTTTTCTATTAAATTCTCTTATATTATGTAAGAAATATCAAACAAGTAATTTCTTAACTTTATTTTTCTATTTTTGCTAAATCTTTTACTTGATTACGTTACTGTTTACGTTATCCGTATTTTTCCCCACTACTTACACCACCCACTACACTTCCGGTTGACACATGACAGGTATCACTATAAAATGGTGGAATAGTCAAACAGGACGTTTGGCTGTTTTCGAACTTTCTAGAGTTTTTGCCAATACCATATGACATCGGATTTCTTGTGTGTGCTCCCACAGATCGGTATGTATATTTGCTCGCTCTATGAATTCTTTGTTGATTTATTAGGAGGTCTACATGAGGAATATGGCCCACATTTTTCATTGTAGAAGTAGAGTATTAAGTCAAATTAATTGATTCACTGTGCCATTATTAAATTAACCGATAAAATTAATTGAACGTGGAATTTTCCTTACATCGATACAAAAAATCATTTTGACCTTGAAATGATCTTTAGCGACAAAACCAAGATCACTGTTGGACGTGTTGCACCCATCTCAACAACTTTAGTCAGAAACAATTTTCTCAATTTTGCTCATGTGTTGAGATATTGGAGGTACTCGATTAAAATAGCCCACTCCACAAATAATTTTCTATATTCATGAAAATCCTTATTAAAAAGCAATTTCATGGTGAATTCTTTATTCTAAACATCCCTATTTCATCGAGATTTCGTAGTGCAGATAATTAAATGCAGCATTAAGCATTTAACTGGCCAACACTTGAGAAACTCCTGGGCAGCTTGGTCATCCGTAAGACGTGACAATGCAGTGTGGCCGAGGCATAAATTAAACTTTAGCCGCACCGCGTCGACCGGGGTGGACAGAGCAGATAAGGACGCGCCATATATCAGGAGATAGGCGGCGGTCCATGCAAATTCACACTATTCTTCACCCCTTCTAGGCAACGGTCTTAAATGTTGTGAAAGATACAAGGGTTGGTCAACATTTTTAATAAACTTCGGACACGTGATCGTCATGTTGTGCTTAATCGACAGTAGATGCTCGCAAATAAAAATTTAATCAAAAAATTTGAGCAAACGTTTTTATGGAAATATGAACGAAACCTTAACCGTCGGCGCCTTTCGGATGAAAATATTGCGGCTGTGGATGAAAGTATTGCCAAATAACTAAACACGACGTCGCGCCCAGGAATTAAACCTCCATCGCAGCACACTCTAATAAATTTTTATAAAAGATTTGCACTTTCATACTTACAAGATTCATCTGACCCGAAAACTACAACGTACTGACAGCGGATAGCTCAGAAACTTTACCACCTGGATCTTCGAACAATTGCTTTATTCCATATCTTGCAAGAACTTCCAATGCATCCTCAAGAATGATACTAGCCTCATCGACCGCCCCCAATATATATATATATATATATATATATATATATATATATATATATATATATATATATATATATATATATATATGAAGCCGCGTTCAGTATTTGCATGCTTCCTTCTAATCTGTCCTTTGCACAGCCAGATACATGTCGGTACCCTGATGAGTCTAGTAGATACGAAACATGTACCTCTGCCGTATCACTGTGGCGGGGGAGGGGGGGGGTAAGTTTTGACTTTCTTCTCGGTATGGTGGTACAGGTAGGCCATCATCTCCATGGTGGTGGAATAGGATAGATTGTTTTCCTTAGCACCTTGTTCAAACTGTGCAACCTCTAACATGGAAAGGATATGGTTGGAACAAAGTTTGTATTTACTGTTCGCATTTTACTTCATTCATACACGGAGCTGTATATAGTTGTACCTTTACTGAATGTGATTTCAGCACTACAACGGCATAATGTGGATATATCCACTGCTATTGTATCTCACACGGAGGAATCCGTGAGAGTCGCATAAACATATATATATATATATATATATATATATATATATATATATATATATATATATATATATACTGTTGTGTTATAGGAAGCTACGTTACCGGCTTTACGCCCCCTGGCTTCCGGGTCCTCATTTAGCTCCCGTGCCTGAGAAAGCAACTTTCCTATACATTTGAAAAAATTTGGAGTGTTGCGTCCCGGTGCCAGTCGTAGGACTCATGAGTGGGATTCCAACTGACGCCTTCCCAGACACTCGCTTGCCGTACTAGTATATTTTTGGATGTTGTATTTGTAGTGAAATGTCCTCGGAGAAAGGCGGTGAGAAACGTCTTTCTACGACAATATTTATATATATATATATATATATATATATATATATATATATATATATATATATATGACGATGCCTCACGTTAACGGATTTGAACAACAAATGGATCAAAAGATTCGTCAAGAAACTCCCTTTCGAATATCGAGTGGCTCCTTCGGAAAATTTATAACGGCAGCCCAATATGGCCCCTAAAAATTAGTGAAAACGTCTACACTGAAATTGGAGATAATATTGAAGTTACCATAATTTATTTGCAGAATTCAAGATAAGAAGTCCAATATGACACTCGTATGAATCACAAATCGCTAAAATTCACAGAAAATGGAACTATTTATCGCAGCGGGACTGAATTTCTCTTACCTTGGCTTACTACTGGCTTTTTTGAGGCCATTGATTAGAATTCATGGGAAGTTCATACAATGACTGCAATGCTAAATTGCTTAGTTTCAAAGAAAATTTTTCTAATTATGAATTTGATATTGAAAAAAAATTCAACGTAAAATATTGTCAATAGAGGTTGATGCGAGAGGTCAGTCTGGGGCGCCACTCTCCCTGCTTTGTTTTTAACAGAGCAGAAATTTCTAAGGAATCTTGAGAGTCCTCAATAGTTCAAATCCATTGACATGAGCCCTGGGCAAAGCTATATTCTGTTTGAGGTGATTCAGCTGGGCGCATGTGATTCTGTACTAATCCGGGAATACATCTGTTCATCTGAAGGTATTCAATCGACAAGCACGGAAGTGTTAGCGAAAGACAACATCCTTGCTTGAGTCCTTTATTCCCATTAATTTGCAATTATATATATATATATATATATACCAAATTCTTAAAGACTAACATGTATAGCGTGAACCATGACTAAAAAAAATAAACTTAGTGCAGAACAGCGCCTAAAAATTAAGATTTTACAGGAACAAGGCATGTCTCAAGTGAAGATAGCCCGAGAAGTAAAGTGTTTGCGTTGTGCGGTGCAATATGCGTTAAATTGTTTCAAAGAGACCTGTTTTCATGAAAGCAGACTAAGAACCGGCAGAAAAAAAGTTATTACAGTTCGTGATGGCCGATTGTTGATTAGGCAGTCTCTACAAGACGGCAAAAAGACAGCTTTCGACCTCGTAATTTTATCTGAAGCTAAAGGCAAATATGCGAGTGAGCAAACTGTGAAAGAAAGGCTTCTCAAAGCTGGATTAAAAGGTTGCAAGGCCAGGAAGAAGCCTTAGCTGTCGGAGCACAAAAAGAAAAGTAGATTGGGGTGGGCCCTCAAATATAGAGACTGGGTAGTGAAAGATTATTTCAATGTACTAAGGTCAAACAAATCTAACTTCGAGGCATTGTTATTTACTTTATGTTTTACATTAGAACAAGTCAATATATTTGAAAACAAATTCTTCAAGAAAAATATTGAAATCTTAAATTAACCAGTTTTTTTTCTTTACACAGGTGTTTGGAACTCCCTATGGGACTTATATCAGGAGCCAGTTGGGCGAAGAATACAATCCATAATGTGTGGTGTTCACTGTTAAACACGGTGGAGGCTCAATTTTGATTGGGTGTTGCATGACTGCACGAACTTGAGATATAAAACTGGACTGCTCGTGTTCCATATCTCCCTTATAAAAAAAAATGACCCCACCGTGCTCCGTGCCATTAGGTGCAAATAATTGCTTTGGCAACAATGAATTCCCTGAAAGTTTTTATGATATTGGTGAAAGTGTATTTTTGACATTGACTAAATACTGTAAAATTTATTTTTGATTTTGCTGTTTTATGGATTTTATCCCATTTTATGTAACGTTTTCCTGAAAATTTCAAACAGGAATGTGAACTTCAAGATTTTTTTGTATTTTAAAAATGTGATTCTTTATCGTAAGACGTGCAAATGCCTTATCTGGTAAATTGGAATTTATTTAATTGGTAAGTTATAAAGCATTCAATAATAATTATATAAAATTTTACTTTAGAATCAAATTGTAAATCTAAGGGTAACAAATTTAATCTTATGGATATGATATATGATAATTATTAAATGCTATAAATATTTTAGTTTTCTAAGAGAAAAGAATCTTCTAATTCAAGAGCTGAAGCAAATTGATCATGATCATAATTCTTTTATACATCAGATAAGTAACTCTGTTCAGAGCATTTTTCTGGAAATTGTTTTGTACAAGAAGATGAGCAAAAAGTTTGTGTTGTGCTTCTTACAAATAAACTGTCTGAAAAAAACTACGAAGCACTGTTTGATGTAAACATCTTGAAGCAACTAAACTTGGACTTAATAACATACACTGGCTCTACAAAAAAAGTCCTGAATTAGGTGTGCATTAACGAACAACAATATCGTTTTACCATATAGTTAATGTTCCACTGACCTATAAAGCGGATTATCGAAACTGGTATGGTGTTAAAATTTAAAATGATTATACGTTTAAAAACCAATATGCCATATTAAAATAGAAATAAATGATTGCATATAATATGAAATTTTTCAATATTATTAAGGATGTTTGGAAATTACATAAATTTTACTTTTATGTATTTGTTTTGTCTAAAAATAAAATAATAACCTTTTGTTTGAATATGTTATTAATTAATAAAACAAAAATTTTTGATTTTAGCTGAGATAGGAAATTTGTGTCATGAAAATCCTTTGTCAAAGTAGTGAGAAGCTGCGATTGATTACCATTTCAAAAATTCAACTCTAGGAAAGGTCAATTCTAGATCCTTAAACAGTTAGGTAAATTGAAAGTTTGATCTAGTGTAAAAATTAAAAGTTGCTAGTAAATCTTTATGTATATATTTAGATTAAAAATGATTGTCTTAATGTAAGAATTCTCGTGTATTTACAAGCTTCTTTATATTTAAAGTGTCTTAATAAATATTGTTTTGTTTATAATTAAAAATAAATTGTTTTAACACTATCCCCTTGAGAGTTTAATTTTTTTATATAAAAATGGTTTAGTACATAATGTTACTTTACTTCATTTAAATTAAAGCTTCGTTTTTATGAAGGAAATGTCAACATTATTATGAATGTTGTTAACATTATATAAATACCTAACATATCAGTTCCCTAAAAGCATCGAGGAGAAAATAATTTTAACAAAGACCTAATCGAAGCTATTTTTAAATGATGAAACTATCTTAATTTGCAATAGATTATGTGGACATTTCGATACCTTACATTAAACAATATACTGTATTAATTCATGATATAAAATTTTTAAAAATAAATACCTTAATACTTTTTTTCGTTAACTTCTTATACTCTACGTCCGAATAAGGATGTTTCTAAAACAGATATTTCAAAAAAAAAAAAATTAGTCTCGATTTGTGTTTGGCGCATATTTCACATTTTAGCTATTTTGCTAAATAACAGTTTTATTGTAAAAAATAAAATATGTAAACAGTCATAGAAAAAGCATTTTCATTTATTTGTAAGAACTAACATTTCATGCTTGTTATCTAAAAATAATAAAATTGTTACATATTTACACTGTTCCAAAGAAGTTAAAAAAAATTATAATTTTGAGGAAACTAAAAGTAGAAATTCAAGTTAAATATTGTTTTACAGAAACAATTATCCTGGGCTGCGATTCTATAAGAGTAAATGGAAAGAGGATGTCATAATAAGGATCTTCTATCTTTGTTCAGTCTGTATTAACACATAAGTATATCACTGTTCTAAAAGAGATAAGGAAAGAGAATGTCAAAAAATATGCTTACAGAATCGGAGCTCTGGTCTTTTTTTATTGAATATACTCGATTAACCTGTCAAGTAAAACAAGGAAGAGCGATTTATTGTTTAAGATATAGTATAGAAAGAGACAGTTATTGTCTAAACCTGTTAGTTAGAATAATAGAATTGACATTCATACCCGACACATTCACGCCAATGTAAGAAACTAGTAGGGAATTCAATGTTTCCATACAAATCATTGCACCGAATGGCGATCAATAAGGGGGGGGGGGTCAAAAATTATTTTCATGAGCAGTCCAGTTTTATATCTCATGTTCTTGCGTGACTGTCTATGGAGTAGGCGAAATGGTCTTGTTAACAGTGAGAAGTACACTGAAGTTCTAGAGGCAACTCTAACGCCATCGGTAACGGATATACAAACAGTGACGGAATAAAATTCCAGCAAGACAATGCCACTTGTCACAAATCGGCTCACACTATCTTATAGACTGGCCACCACAACCGCCAGACCTCAATCTAATTTAGCACATTTGGTCTATTTTGAAGAAAAAGATTCGAAGACACTCTGTAATTAATAAACAAACACTACTGACCGCTTTAAGGCATGAGTAGAAACAGTTATCCTGGTAGGGTGACTGTTGCTATTAAATCAAAAGGTAAACCGACCAAATATTAATTACTGTAATATAATAGATCATATAAGTTATAATACCTGTTTTATTTACATAACCTGTGTTAAATTACTTCAAACTAACAGTTTTGTAGAGTGCCTAATAGTTTTCCTCGTGGCTGTATATATATATATATATATATATATATATATATATATATATATATATATATATATATATATATATAATATCTTTGTTTTCTTAAACCATCTATATTTTATTTTTCTGAAATTTCTTGGGTATGAGGTTTTTTGTTTTTAAAACAATCTAATCAAAATTTGACGTTTCGCCCATTTTTTTTGGGCTTTATCAAAAATATATTGTCAGTCAGTCTATGGATAAAATCTACAAAGAAAAAAACAGAACAATCAGCCATCACTGAAACAATTAAATACACTTAAAATAGATATACATATTTTATAACTAACACACTGTACAATATTAAAAATGTAAATTTTAAGCACGAATCTTCTCAAAAACACGAATTTGATTTCGCAAATACACAGATATTAGCCCAGGACCAAAGCTACCGCAAAACTGCTTATTAAGGAGATGATTCATATTAAAAAAGAAAAGCATGTCGTAAATGACAAACAAGATATAAAAAATCTCAGCCAAATTTATAATAACCTAATTAATTAAAAAACTGCATTAAAAATCATAACAAGTACAACACTAAAATACCAAAAAAATATCTGATTCTTTAATAATATAATAATTGCTCTACAAATAATTAATAAAAATATATTAAAAAAAAAAACTTTTACTGATAATACCAAATTCCTTCATACTGACAATGTATACTCTTAGTTGAATTATATACGGCACAACTACAACGGGTGCGTATCTAGCAAAGAATTTTAAATTTACATTTTTAATATTGTACAGTGTGTTAGTTATAAAATATGTATATCTATTTTAAGTGTATTTAATTGTTTCAGTGATGGCTGATTGTTCTGTTTTTTTCTTTGTAGATTTTATCCATAGACTGACTGACAATATATTTTTGATAAAGCCCAAAAAAAAATGGGCGAAACGTCAAATTTTGATTAGATTGTTTTAAAAAACAAAAAAACCTCATACCCAAGAAATTTCAGAAATATATATATATATATATATATATATATATATATATATATATATATATATATATATATATATATATATATATTAAGAGAAAAATAATGACAATAAAAATTTTTAATTAAAATATTAGTTTTTTGTATACTTTCTTGGATAACCCTTGTATATCTAGGCGTATAAAATATACTATTCAGAGTAGAGCCACTGAGATTCAGATTTGCATCGGCCGAAACGAGTCGAGATATCATCCGTGTTCTCCACCCCATTCGGCTATATCACTTACACATCCAGGAAGAATTGCAGAGTCGACATTTAGAAATGGCCAGTAAAGGATGATGGGGCATTTCTTTTCTGGAAAACGGGATTAGCCAGATTAGTTTTGAGTAGTTGAGAAAAATCGAATTTGTCCAGCTTAGAAATTTCTCTTCTGGGCTTTCCACAATTGGATAATACAATCATTAATTCTTGTGTAGTAATGTTGTTATATGTTATTAATATACAGTGCCTTCATTTCAAAACGAACCATCCTTAATAACTTTGTTAAATAGAAAAATTTAAAAAAAAGAAAAAACACGTCAATTTAGATATACAAGGGGAAGTTTAATTTTGCATTTGTTAAAAGTCTGTCAATCACCTCCTCACCTCCAGCTAACCTCACTTTGATATGTCAAATGGGAACCCCCACCTTGTGACACATCATTGTAAGCAGCATAAAATTGTCTATCCAACCGTATAAAAAAAATTAAATCGGTTGACGTACAAGCGAACAGTGTGCAAAAATGTCTTGTAATAATGCATAATATATCGGCCTCGAACTTTAGTATGTCAAATGATTACCCTATAGTGTGATACATCATTTTAAAGGGCATACTATCTCCTATTTAGCCAATAAAAAAAAAACAAAATCTGTTGATGTACAAGCGAATAGTAAGAAAAGATGTGTGGTAATAATAGACACCTTATCACATTAAACTTTATTATGTCAAATGGCTACTTCATAGAGTAAAATATTATTTTAAATTTAAAATAAATATTTTTTTCAAATAATAAACAGTTAAAATATTTGCGAGAAAAAAACTAAGCCTGTTTTAAAATTCATCGCAAAATTCATTGCAGTCTAATCAATCTAGTGTATTTATTTCAATGATATTTTTTGCGGTACCTGATAGGTCCAAGAAATCACTGCAATAAATAAAATTTTTAAGATCTTTAAACACCAGTTGTTTATTATTGTTAAAATTGTCATTGTGACGCCTAGTTGAAACGTGAATATGAATGGTGTATACGCTAGCCGAAAGAATAGAAATAATTTTTCTCTATGGAGCTGAAGATCGGTGCGCTCATAGAACCGCCAGAGCATTTAACGAGAGGCATCAAGACAAAAACGTGGGCCATAAATATGTACTCGAATTGGTACGAAAGTTTGAAGAAACGGGATCCGTTTGTAATAAAAAATATATTGAGAAAAGGGTTGTAGATGAAGCATGCCAAATCGAGGTACTAGGACAGTTTGCAATAGATCCAACTTTATCCATCTCAAAGGTCGCAGATTTAACCAACATTTCTGCTGGCTCTGTGCATAAAGTTTTAAAACAAAATAAGTTTTTTCCCTACAAAATTCAAATTCTTCAAGAACTCGGAGAAGACGATTTTGATAGGAGAATTCAATTTTGCGAATTAATGTGCCAACGAATTGACGAGGACCCCCATTTACCTAAGAATATCTGCTTTAGTGATGAATCAACTTTTTTTCTAAATGGACTGGTTAACAGACATAACTGCAGATACTGGGATAATGAAAATCCGCACCTTTTCCGAGAAGGGCATACTCAATATCCCGAAAAAATTAACGTGTGGGCAGGAATTTATGGCAATGAAATCATCGGGCCATTTTTTTTGGAAGATAATTTAACTGGGCAAATTTATTTAAACCTTTTAGAAAACACAATATACCCTGCCATTGTGCAATCTTTAGAAAATCAAGTGGATGAAAATGCTGTTATGGTACTAAATGAAAATAATTTGCATTTCCAGCAAGATGGAGCTCCCCCGCACTACGCTTTGGCAATTCGAGAGTGGCTTGATGAACATTTTCCAGGGACGTGGATTGGCAGACGTGGTGCAATTGAATGGCCAGCACGGTCTCCAGACCTAACCTCTCTAGACTTTTTTCTTTGGGGGTATTTAAAAAGCAAGGTTTATAAAACCCCACCTGAAAATATTGACGATTTAAAAGATCGAATTGTTCGGGAATGTAGAGGAATTAGCAGAGAAACCCTTGCCAATGTTCGTGGGGAATTTCAAAATAGGCTTTTTTATTGTCTCGCGCACATTTTGAACATTTAATAAAATAATTTTCTTCAACTGAATAAAACTGAATAAACTGCTTATATTTAACACACATTTTTGCATCCTAATTGCCTATAACGTCTATTAACTTAATTTTTTTTGACATCGTTGGATAGCAGATCGTACGTCCTTTAAAATGATGTATCACACTATAGGGTAATCATTTGACATACCAAAGTTCGAGGCCGATATATTATGCATTATTACAAGACATTTTTGCACACTATTCGCTTGTACGTCAACCGATTTAATTTTTTTTATACGGTTGGATAGACAATTTTATGCTGCTTACAATGATGTGTCACAAGGTGGGGGTTCCCATTTGACATATCAAAGTGAGGTTAGCTGGAGGTGAGGAGGTGATTGACAGACTTTTAACAAATGCAAAATTAAACTTCCCCCTGTATATCTAAATTGACGTGTTTTTTCTTTTTTTTAAATTTTTCTATTTAACAAAGTTATTAAGGATGGTTCGTTTCGAAATGAAGGCACTGTATGTTATTAATATATATTTTTCGAAAATATTTTCCAGATGTTTCTTCTTAATTTTAAATATTAACTGTTAAAGGATGAACCAGGGGCGGATCCGCCTCTCTCTTTGGGGGGCGGGGGCGGTGATATCATAAAAGTACAGTATGACAAGCGAAAGCAAGTTGTCGACGAGGGGAGGGGGGACACCAGCAACATTCCCATTTCTAGTGTAAAAGGCAGGGTCGGGTCTATTTTTCTGAATTTGAAGCTCTTGGAGAGTTGAGGGGCGATCACAAGAAAAAACAAGTTGCCGATGAGGGAAGGATGCGAGCAGCATACACATTCCTAGTATAAGAGGCAGAATCGGGTCTATTTTCCTGAACTCAAAGCTTTTGGGAATGGGAGGGGGATTACAAGCATACACATTTCTATACTCTATTCAAGAACTAGAGTGAGTAATAAAACTGTTACCAAAACCTCCAACGTGCCTGCTCCAGTGCCGTAGATAACTGAGGACTGTCGTAAATCTAATTAAATTTAAGTATTATAAACTTTTATAAATTTACTGCAACAATAAAATTTCTGATAGTTCAATTTAATTTCTGTCAGTGACCATAGTACACCTTACAGTGTGTTCTTAGTGATTTATCTTGTTTGTGCTTGTTTTTATATATTATTTGAGATTAGTGAGATACCCAAAAGATATGTCTTCCACATCTATATTTATTCGAAAATCGTTAAACCAGGGCATTTTTTCCTCAACGAAAAACTTATTACGATGAATATTTATGATGCGTTAAGATAACAATATCTAGATAATAATGTTAAAAGCTCTGTTGAGATGTGTTCTAACACGACAGGAGTTGGAAAATCTACTATCTACCGAATACTGAAGGAGAAAAAACGACTGGAATTGTTAGTACTCCCAAGCCACATTCGATCACAGGCAGACGAAAAACTTCGTTGGAAGAAGAGATGTAAACTGCAATAAAAGGAGTTGTACATACATTTTATTATGAGAAGCAGATTCCAACCGTCGACAAGATTCTAACTAAAATCAATGAAGATCGGGATTTACCTGAAATTAAAAGAACTGAGCTCTGGAAATTGCTCAGAGAATTTACTTTTTGCTGA
Source organism: Diaprepes abbreviatus (assembly GCA_034092305.1). NCBI lineage: Eukaryota > Metazoa > Arthropoda > Insecta > Coleoptera > Curculionidae > Diaprepes > Diaprepes abbreviatus. The sequence goes on from JASJET010000135.1 coordinate 1,873,887, forward strand.
AAAAAATCAGATCGGAAATTTGTTCTTATAGATCTCCGAAAAATGTCAGTTGGAGAAGAGAATATCTCTCTCAAGTAAATGGTAGAGTTGCTAGAAATAACACAATCTACAAAATTAGTAATTTAACTAAACTTTTGAAAGATTTTTTTGAATAAAGTTACTGCAGAAAATTGGGAAAAATCCATATAATAAAAGTATAAAAGAAAATGTGGAAACTCGATCTCATAATCGGTGAGATCGAGGAACCAATTATAATTAATTTGAGCGTAGATGGCTTCACTGACTTTGATTATGAATTAGATACGTAATGTTTACCAACGTAAACACAATTGATTATTTAAATTCTCTGTAACATATGAAAATTAATTACATTTGAAGCCCCTTTTAGTGTTTAGTTGTAATTCTGCAGATGGTTTAAGAAATAAACAAACTGAAACGTCAAGTGTCCTAAAAATGTTTTTAATTAATAATAAAATATATGTAGCCCCAAAAAAATTTTAATATTATATGGACAAATTTATTTTTTTATATGTGTTTAACTTCTTATATTGTTGACAATGGGTATTTTGTAAGTATTTAAATTAAACCTTCGAATTTTCTGAGAGAAAAAGACTACGTTTTAGTCTGAATATGCCAAAAACGGTTTTTATGCCAAAATTAAAAATAATAAAAATACAGTTGTGATTTGTGTTAAATATGTCAAAATTATCTATATTTTCTAATGTATGTGAATTATTAAGAAATGATAAGAAACAAAATAATATTATAAAAACTTTTTATTATAAGTTTATTACCGCCAAATGCCAAAAATACTTAGTGATAATAAACCTCCTTCCGACGCCTATGACAAGGATTTAAATCCTTTTTAACACTTCACACATCCAAATATCTATTGTTATCCAATCCAAATAGTCCATTATTATAGACAGGTATTTTTGATTATAAAATTTCTAACCCATTCCTATGAAAAATATATGTGTCCAACAGATTTTGCCAAAGACACCGGACTAAAGAACACAGATAGTTTGCGAACAAAAAAAAAAAGATAAAAAAATATTTATTATTCTCTCTAGTTCTTGAATAAACTATAGTATAAGAGACAAAATCGGGTCTATTTTCCTGAACGCAAAGCTCTTGGGGAGGGGGGGGGGATCGCCCCCACCGCCCCCCCCTTGGATCCGCGCCTGGGATGAACTTGCATGAAGTTTTTTACTAATTCAGCCCCATTCAATTAATCAATAATACACAGAAGTAGCAAGAGAACAATAAAAGCTTGAGAACCATAGAAATACAGATACTATGGAATACCGGCGCATTACTTTAGGAGTGAACTATACAAATTTATTTATTGTTTTACTTTCATAGTTCCTTAAAAAAGGTTTTAAATTAATATTACGCCTGAATATACCCAAAATGGGAAAAGTTTTCCCCCTTTCAGTTATCACTGTCCCATTTTTAATAAACAAAAAGCGGTACATGTTAATCATGTTAATTCTCCCGAGACTTTCACTCTCTCCCAACTGTGCACATTACAAAACTTCTGTTTCGGACAAAGTTTTAACGACACTAGCGCGAATCCTGCCGTAACACAATTTTGAATATTAAATGAACATATTTCCGGAGCTTTGCTCACGCATTTTGTACATACTGACTAAAAACTTTTGAAAAAAAATATAAGTAACGGAAGAATAAATAATGACGGTATATTGTTAAGAAATCGTTTTAGGAAACAACGAAAACTTATTCTATACTTACTTTTATCTTCGTGCTGTGGTCTTTAGTAAGTTAAAAAGGACTTAAAATTGACAATTATGTCTACTGTTAGTTAAAGCTTACCCACTAACTTATTCCTATTCCTTTTTACCTTTCGGTGTAAGACCTGAATGAAATTAAGTTTATATTCTTCTTCATTGCTGTGTTGTTCTATTCCTTCCCACTATATAGTTCTTTTTCCCACTGATTTCCTAATATCGTCGTTAAATTTTCTTCTTTGTGTTACATCCCTTGTATCTCATACACTTTTTTCACCACTCATAAATTGTCCGTCCGTTATTGGCCTAAAGTTCAAATCTCTCCAATATGTCTTACTTCTTATTCTATTCTTCTTAGTATTTCTTGATATTGTTTGTGTGTACCATTACTCTATTCATTTTATCACTTGTTCACTATTTTCGTCTTGTTCTAGTTTAGGATTTTTTTTTCACAGAAACGTTCTTCTTATCATATAGAACATTTTTCTTGCTTTCTTCCTTCTCTCGTTTATACCTTGATCTATTTTTATTTTTCTCAGATATTTATAATTTTTCTTCTTCTTCAAGTGCCATATCAGGTCCCCCTGACGTTGGCAATTATATTGGCAAATCTTTCATGGTCCTGCGCCAGCTGGAACAGTTCCCCCGCGCTACGTATACCTGTCTATTCACGAATATTCCTCAACCAGGAAGCCTGTCTCCTTCCTACCCCTCTATGTCCCTCTACTTTACCCATCATGATTAGCTGAAGAATTCTATATCGCTCCCCTCTGAATATATGTCCAAGATATGAGATTTTTCTACACTTCACAGTGTTTAATAGTAGACGAGTTGTGTCGGCCCAATTGAGTACCATTTCGTTGGTCTGCCTAGCTGTACAAGGTATTCTCAGCATTCGCCGGTGTAACCACATTTCGAGAGCCTCCAACCGATTAATCATGGCAGCCTAAATTGTCCAGATCTCTGCCCCATATAGTAACATTGGCCAGACGTATGATCTTATCATTCTCTGTCGTAGTTTTAGGTTGAGGTTATCATTGCAGAAAAGTGGTTTCATTTTTTGAAAAGTTGCTCTAGCAGTTTCTATTCTACACCTTATCTCTTTATCTGGGTTTAGATTTTCGGTGATATAACATCCAAGATATTTAAAATGAGTCGTCCCGTCTATACTTTTTCCTTCTATTTGTATTGAAGCGTTAAGATGAGGTTGTCTACTAAAGACCATAAATTTTGTATTTTTGATATTTATGTTGAGCCCCATTTCTTGACCCTCAGTGTTAACACAGTTTAATAGATGTTGCAGGTCTTGTAGTTTGTCGCTTAGGATAACAGTGTCATCAGCAAATCGTATTGTATTTATATATTCTCCATTGATTTGTACTCCTATTCGTGATCCTTGAGTAGCCCGTTTAAAGATTTTATCTGAATATATATTAAAAAGCAGTGGACGCCTCGCAGAATTTTACTTTCTTCTGTGAGTTTTCCATTTAGCCTTACTGTTGCTTTCTGCCACCAATATAGATTTTTAATAATCTGGTTCCTTACAATGTGTGCGGGATTATCTCCTGGCCCTCTCCACGTATATAGTCTTCGTTTGTGTAATTTGAACCATGTGTTTGTTATTACCATGTTGTGTTCTTGACAAAATTCGAAGAGTCTGTCACCCCGCTCGTTACTTTCACCTAAACCATATTCTCCTATCAGGTCCGCTCTGCTACCCTTACCTATCTTTGCATTAAAATCGCCCATGATGTAAGTGATTTCATTGTTTTTAAGAGTTTTCAATATTGTGTCTATTTGTCTATATAGGGATTCGACTTCATCGTCATATCTTCTTTCTGCGGTCGGTGCATATATTTGAAGTATATTACTGTTAAATGGGCTAGCTTCCAGCTGTAGTAGTAGGATTCTATCATTTATGGGAACAAAGTTACGTACACACTTTGTCAGTTCTGGTACCAAGAACCTTTTCCAATATTTTTCTTTATATTTTAATGTGATGCCTTTTTCTTTCTCCTACAAGTATTATTGTTTTTTTCTATGTTTATCTTCATATTTGTATTTGCGAATTCCCTGTCAAAAATTTCCAGATTCCTTTGTAGGTCCTCAGCTGTTTCGGTCATTATTGCCTACGCCAACATCATTTCACTCAAATGTATTCGCCAGTATCTCATTTTTAGCGGTTTCATTGATTCTTTAGCTTCCTTTATGGCTTCTTCAAATACTATCCAGAACAGTAATGGGATTACCACAGCCCCCCCCCCCGTTTCACTTCTATCTTTGTTTTGAATTCTTTAAAACTTTCGTTATTGATTCTTATTTGACTCCTTCCTACACATCTCTTTTCTTATTTCTATTATTCTTCCATATGTTCTCTCTCTTACACGATCGAAAGCTTTTTTTAGGTCTATAAAACAAACATGTATCACTTTTTTCTTGTTTGCAAGTTCTTTCCTTACTTATCTTATATTCTATCCCCAGTTATTTTCTTTCCATTATGCTTGTTAATATTTTTCCGGGAATGCTTGTCAATATAATGCCTCTATAGTTATTATAATCTTATCGTTCTATTTAAATATGGGCAATATTATTTCCGAATTCCATTCTTTCGTCATAGCTATTTCTTGTATTTTGTGATTCATTAGATTGTTTAGTTATTTTATTTATTATTCCCCCATATATTTTTATCATTTTGGGTATAATATTGTCTTTTCCAAGTGCTTTTCGCGATTTTATTTTTCTTATAGACTTTATTATTTCTTCTTCGTGTATTGATCTTATATTCTCTATCACCCTTTCATATCCATTCTTCCTCTTTCTCCCTATCTATATATGTCGATTCCACAAAATGTTGTTGTTATTTGTCCATTATTTTCTCTTCCTCTCATATTATATATTCCTCTTTTTTTTATGTCAATCATTATATATTCATTTTGTTTCTTTGTTTTTTGGGTGTAGAATAAAATAGTTTTTGATTTTCTCTGTAATGTTTCGTCATTTCTGTCTAAATTTTATTCATGACCATTAGTTCAGGTTAGTTCAGTAATGGCTTAATTCTAGAAATATTATAGACATGAGGGATACTAATATCTACCTAACCGTGATAGAAACCATTAACTGTGCCTCATTTAGCAAGATTTAGTAGTGAAAACTTGTTCATTATTTTGAATTTTGGGAAGTATTTTGCACCAAAAAATGAGTTTTTGGACACTGTAACATAACAGTGTCTTCAAATGTTTAACTTAGGAATATTATTATCCTAAAAATATTCATCAGCGAATTAAATGTCAACGAGGTTCTTACATGTTTTTAGATGTTAAACTAATTTCATGAATCCATTCAAGATGATCCACTAAATTAAAGGCCTGACGTATCCAAATCTGATCGTCTTAAAGTGTCTTCTACTGTAAAAATATAAAACATGCATAAGTAAAATTAATTAACGACGGTGGGGAGGAAATTATTCGAATAGAAAACATAGCTAACGCTATTGAAAAATACTACAAAATCTTCCATGAATCTAAGAAAATGAAATCACCGGAAAAAGAAGAAATGGGAACTCTGAGGATATCCTACAATTACAGTAGCAGGAATATCACTGATAAATGATCACAAAATACCAATGAATATAATATAACGATTTGGATACCAAAGACTATACAAGAGCCTTCGAATCAGTACGAACACGAACAGTTCTGAATACTCTGGGCAACTGTAGAATCGATAGCAGATGCACAACTTATAGATATATGAAAAAAGAATAAAATAAAAATAAGTGGTTGAGTGAGACAAGGTGATTCAATTTCCCCCATTTACTTTGACCTTTAAGGATATAATCAAAAGTCTATATTAGAAGAAAAAATGTGTACTTATAGATGGAGAACAATTGAACCATCTTAGGTTTGCTGATGATATCACACTGATAGCGAAACGAATTATAGAAAATGATCGAAGTAAGAAACGAAGTATCACTTCAAACTAACGTTAAGAAAACCAAATATCTAACTAATGAAACATAGAAGAATATTATTAGATAAAAAAAAATAGGGAAAGTCTATCATATAAATACCTCGAATAAAAATATTGTACACTGACTATAAGTGATGTTATGCCCAAAATAGAAATTAAAAATAGAATAAACGTAACCGATGTATAGAATGCGTATGTTGAAATGAACTTGAATAGTGCATATTCGAAAAATGACAGATAATTGATAGAAGTGAACAATAGTAGAATGGATGCCACTAGAAAACGAAAAAAGCAGAAAAAAGTCACAGGCATGACGGTCAGATGATGTAAAGAGACTAACAAGATATAATTTCATGCAAAAGACACATAACAAATGAATTGAGTCAATATGCAACACTAATAAAATTTGAAAATTTTCCTCTAAACCAACTTTAACTTTTTGCGAGCTTTAAATCTTCCTGACATATCTACCGCTATTTTATAAGCAAAATACTACTTCAGAGCTTTGTTTCCTTATCCAATATGTCACTTTGTTAGGTTTCTGCCCGAGTGTCGACCTTTTTTTCGCAGGAATGCAGCTGTCATCATACTTCATTCCCCAATAATCCTATCACGCAAATAAACTGTTTTTCGTTTTTCCTTCTTTCAAGGATGCTTTCAAAGTCTTCGAGAATTGTAAATTTTTACGAGGGTTGATTCTTATTGTTCATCACTGTTCTATTTAGAATACGATACACATAATTGCTTAGAGATATTGTTATCGAACCGAATGGAAACGTGCAGGACTGAAAATATGACGGAAAAATTCCTTTATTGTTGTCGGATTTGAAACGACCTTCAATTGTACAGGGTGAGTCAACGATTGGATGAAGTAGGTTTGTGCCTTTTCGGTGAAATTAACAAAGAAACTATATTTATTGTTTGATACAGTTTATTTTTACGCAGATTTTAAAAATATTTAGGACTCTACAGGGTGAGCCAAAAAACTAGGACAGCATAAAGTTGTATTTTTTTAAATAGAACACCCTATATACGAATCGTATTTTCGATTTAGCTTATAATTTTAAATCTTTTTTATTAACAGTTTACTATAACAAAACTTTATAGTTTCTGAGATAATTAAGTTTAAAGAAAAAAAGTCACATTTTCAAGCATCAATTCAATCCTAAATAACGTTTTCAATTTTGTGACAAATATATTCAAATTTGGAATTTAGCAAGGCCAAGGACAAGTTAACATAATTTTTACCTAATATTTGCAATAAAAGATACAGGGTGTTGAACACATCGGCTCAAATTTGAACAAGTTTAAATGAATAAATATCTTTTTTTTTTAAATGGTACATCCTCTATATTTTCATGTTATTTAATATAGTAATAAAAACCCTAAAAGTTTTGTTCAACATATCCTATACCTATTTATAATAGTTTTTGAGATATTTCACTTTTTCTTATTTTCCATACTTTTTTACAGAAATAGTCTTCATTATCATAGTAGCCATGTAAAATAATAAAAAGAAACTACAGAAACAAACAGAATGTGGTTAAATATGATGAAATACATTATTCGTTATATTACAACGGCAATAGTTTAATTAAACATAATGTGAAAAAATTAACACAACAATAACGACAAGGCAAATACATATTTACTTTTATACTAAATTGAAACAAAAAAATTACCTATTAAATACTGGGATTAATTATTTCTTTTTAATAAGTGTTCGAATAAACCACCCTCTTGTGCAATGCACAAATTTAGTCTTTTTTGCAGATTTTCTCGGACCCTGAACAAAATTAGTGGCGTTATTGTTCTACAGGTATCCCTAATCCTGTTTCGCATATCTTCCAATGTTGTTGGTGGATTAACATACACCTTATTTTTAATATAACCCCATAGGAAGAAATGTAATGGGGTGATGTCGCAAGACCTTGGTGGCTACTCAATGAAACCCCCACGTCCAATCCATTTTTGCGGATATCGTTGGTCCAAAAACGCACGAACTTCACGATGGTAATGCGGAGGCGCACCATCGTGCTGGAACCACATACTGTCGAGCTCATCCCTAACACCAACATAAAAACCAAAAGAAGCGATTGCGGTTATAAATTTGACACACAGAAAAATGTTCTTTTACATTGTTTTTGCCATGGCTACTATGATAATGAAGACTATTTCTGTAAAAAAGTATGGAAAATAAGAAAAACTGAAATATCTCAAAAACTATTATAAATAGGTATAGGATATATTGGACAAAACTTTTCGGGTTTTTATTACTCTATTAAATAACATGAAAATATACAGGGTGTACCATTTAAAAAAAAAAAGATATTTATTCATTTAAACTTGTTCAAATTTGAGCCGATGTGTTCAACACCCTGTAGCTTTTATTGCAAATATTAGGTAAAAATTATGTTAACTTGTCCTTGGCCTTGCTAAATTCCAAATTTTTAATATATTTGTCACAAAATTGAAAACGTTATTTAGGATTGAAATGATGCTTGAAAATGTGACTTTTTTTCTTTAAACTTAATTATCTCAGAAACTATAAAGTTTTGTTATAGTAAACCCTTAATAAAAAAGATTTAAAATTATAAGCTAAATCGAAAATACGATTCGTATATAGCGTGTTCTATTTAAAAAAATACAACTTTATGCTGTCCTAGTTTTTTGGCTCACCCTGTAGAGTCCTAAATATTTTTAAAATCTGCGTAAAAATAAACTGTATCAAACAATAAATATAGTTTCTTATAAAAATTTCACCGAAAAGGCACAAACCTACTTCATCCAATCGTTGACTCACCCTGTACTGGTTCTAATAGCAGTTCAGTAAATCATTCCATTTACTTTTCTTGCTCCAAGAGCGAAAACTGTTAAGTTGAATTTTGACAAGAGATTAACAGAAACAAAATATCGATGATGTTACAGACTAGTATATGAGATTAGTATATTAGTATAAATAGTCAAATTTTCCAGACATAAAGATATGTTTCATGTATTTTTAAAGTATACAGACTAGATCTATCCTCCTTCAGATAATAAGTATGAGCCAGGTTAGTTCATGTTTATATAGTATGAATTTATGTATGTTGAAATGACTTGTAGAAAGTAAGACAAAAATAACGAACAGAATTTAAAAAAACTGACTATTAAGGTCTATTTAGATATTTCACTGAAGTCACAGTTCCGGCACCACGTCCTTACTGTTCCGTGTCAGTGCTACAGTGATACCACAGTATCTTTAATTCACACATACCAGCGATTTCTCAGCACTTTTGCATATTTCCTGCCAAGAACTGCTTGTGTGTGCGCTTGTGAATATTTTTTTTACGATCTCCGATTAGTTTTATATTGTTGCTATGGATCAGTTCAATAATATGGAATTAGCATTAATAGCAACTGCTTTAGATGAAGAAGAAGAAGGGCAGCATCTATCTAAAAAAGAAAATGGTGCATGAAGCCTGGCACAATAGACAAATAGAAGAAGAAAATATCCTTCTGCAGAAACTAGAAGGTAATTTGGTAAAGAGAGATACTCCTTGGAGGAAGGCTATATCCCCAGGACTGAGACGTGCAATTTGTTTAAGGGAAACTAGATTTCATCAGTTATTATCTCTATTCTATCCACTGTACCGTATTTAGATTATCGGAAAAAATAATCACACAACTTTATTACTTTTATTAAATTGGCAGTGCTAGCAGGACTCATGAGGCGCCTTAATTAAATGAAAAACAAATGCTTAGTGAGCATGTTTATAATTAGTATTTGTTACAGAGTATTTATTATATGCCTGAAAAATTTCTAACAAAATTCTTTAGATTCTGTTGATGGTATATCAGTGTCTTCCACAACAGGTGCTGCAGTAAAGTTCAGAATGGTATGCGACAAGATGTTTTCTGTTACAGATGCTACATTGGAGTCTAAAATGGACTGCGACATTATTAAAGATACACAATCTCCAGTTTCATATCCAGTTTGTAATATTACTGTATCTATAAGTGAGATATTTCTAATATTGACTGGTAGAGGTAATGTTGCTTTTTGCATCTGTCAACATCCTCACGTCATATTTTTGCACAGTTGCAAATATTTTCGACTTGACCAAATTTAAATAATACTGATTCAAATTTTTTAGTGTGGGTGCAATACCATTTATAAAAGCATCAATTGGGTGCTGTGTGAGTTGTGCGTTGGCTTCATTTTTTCCAGAATATATTCCATTAACGGAGCCACTGCTGTATTTTGTAGATATTTTATTGCACCTTTTCTTCTTCTTGAAGTAGACGGATTAGATGGAAAGGAAGTACTTTCGTTTGATGGTGATGGAAATGGAGGAATTTTTTCATTTAGGTGGATTTTTTGTTATATGCTATGGAGGATTGTTGCCAGATCGAGGCTATAAAAGCTGATTTTTCCAAAGCATTTGGTAGGATTGGAATTGAAGATCCTCTCTTCTCATGAATGCAAAATTATCTTAAGAGCAAAATATGAATTGTACGATATAAGAATTATTTGTCGAATTCAAAGTAGAATCTGGAATTCCTCAAGGAGTGTACTTCACCCCACTTCTATTCAACTTGTTTCTGAATGATGCTGTCAAGTCTTTTTCAAATGAAACAGCATTGCTTGTTGTTGACAATTTAAAACTTTTTAAATGCATTAAATCTTAACAGAATGGCATTGATATGCAGTCTGATTTGAATGCACTTAGTGTACAGTGCACTACTAATAGATGCGATTCTATTAAAAAAGGACTTTAATCGAATACGATTATAAAATTAACGGGATGTCTGTGGAATCGACGAATTCTATATCTTTAAACTTTTGAAAAACAAATATATATATATATATATATATATATATATATATATATATATATATATATATATATATATATATATAATATTGTACATGATGAATTTGTTACGCGGAATCTATCTGACTTCAACGATATCACTTGCCGTAAAAATGTTTATTGTTGTGCAGTGTATTCTATATTGGTGTATGCCTCACCAATATGGTCCTTTTTCTATAATATCTTCAAATTGAAACTAGAAAGGGCTCAAAAACATTTTTTAAGATTTGAAGCCTGTGAAATAGTTATTGTAGAAAAATAATTAATGAAACACACCTTACTTTGTTAAAATTATCACTTTCATTATTAAATTGGTGTGTCCGCGGTGTTTCATCATTAAGAAGGTTAGTTGTACTGGTTTTACTGCACTTACAAATTACCATGGCTTTTAAGATATTATGTTTCTTACGGTACGGTATGCAAAATTTGAATATTGATAACATCTGGGACACTGTGGCGTGTTTCTATGAAATAGTTTGAATTATGTTTTTTTCAATAAAAACGCAGTCTTGTGTTCTTTAAATCTTGCATGGAAATTTCTTCCCGTTTGTCCGATGTAACAGCTATTGCAATCTGAATAATTTAAACTATAAATTCCTAACTTTTCTTAAGGGAAAATTTTGTCTTTGGCATTAGACATATGTGCCAGTTTTTGTGACGATTTAAATGAGATTTTTAAATTCTGTTTTGTTAACACTATCTGAGGAACTGTTAAGGAGCAAATGTACCCGACATGAACTCAATGAGTTTTTTTATATGTTCTTATTTTTGTTTTACTTTCTGTGAGCCATTTATACAAACGTATGTGCTGTATAAACCTGAACTAGCCTGGCTCACACTTATTATTATTTTAAGTAAACTCAGTATTTAAACAATATATAGTACATGTCTTTGCGGTTAGAATATTCTCTCCTAAACTAATGTTTCATTTCAGGAGATTTTCACCAATTTCAATAAGATGTACACTCTTGTGTCCTCAATGATTCTATTAATCTATTGCCAAAAACACTGTATTTGTATGTCGACATAGACGACATTTATTTACTGTTCTTTTCCTGCTAAATTTTTAGTATTTCCTGCTATATTTTAACTAAAGGTTATATACAAATTTTAAATGAATAGATCGGAAAACACGAGTAAAAATTTTTGGAAAAATTATGTATGGCCACCAAAAAAAAACTTTCTTTATGTTCTACAGCTCCAAAATGAGGATATACAAAGAAATAATGAAAAATTCTCACTATTCAGAATAATTATAATTATTAAACAACTTCGAATGAAATATTGAGTGTTTCTTTGGATTATGTTCTAAACTCCGAAAAACTGCTGTGATGTCGACATCAAAAAAAGTGCTTAAGTAAATAAATAAATTTAGGTTTATTAAAATAATGGGCTATAAATCAATTGTTAACTTATTTTTGAGCTCGATTTTTTAAATATTTTTTTTCTATCATATTTCTATTTTTCACTCAAAAATAGCAAAACTGCAAGTATGATTTTCAATATCTTCCGCCACTAAGAACCAAACACACAACAATATTTCCTTAAACAAAAGTCATTATACCTACAATTTCATTACTTTCTAATCTGACTGTACCTTGCTTTCGGCCTATATTAGGTTACCACCAAGTTGCTGAAAATATAATTTGGTAGTTTAAATTGGAAATTTGTAATAGTTTGGAGTCCTGGCCGGGTAATCTGACACTGATGGCCTCGCTGCGTGCGTGCCTGTTCGGGAGAAATAGCCTTCCCGCCTCGAGGCAACAATGTTAGACCTTTCGGATATTAACCTTATTGAACCGCAACGATTTTAGTGTAGGTGAAACTTGTAGGGCATAGTTAAAATGGATTAGCTAGAATTTATTTCATTACGGAAGTTTATTAAAAATATATCGAGTCCCAGTTAATTAATTTGACATATTTATCATAACCTCACTTTATAACACTGGCACAGGCTCTCTGGAAACAATATAAGAGATCTGAGGGAGGTCTATCCTCATTAAGTTCATAACAGACGACTAATATATAGGGTGTCGGGTAAATAGCTCCTAATTTGTCGGAACCATACAGGGGAAATCTTCCAACATAACATCTTTTTGCCTTTGAAGAGTAAGACAGTGCTTCTTCATAAATTAAAGCACACCAGCACATTCTGCGTATTTTATTTCTACCTGTTTGCGTTTAGTATTAGTAACTTTTGAATTTTTCTCAAATAAACCGATTTATCTCGAAAACCGCCAGTTTTATCAAAATCAATTAAGGGTGCCTTTTTTGAAGAGGAAAGATCAAAGTATTTAAAAAATCAGTTTTGAGCTCTGTAAAATGACACCTGTCAAAAATTAGGTACAACGAGTGTGGCTGCAAGTCCGTTCCTGACTTCTCTGATGATCTTAAACATCTACTATAGTATGGTTTAATGAGTCTTTATGGCAGCTATAAAATATTAAAATTTCATTAAATTATACAGGTCGGTTCAAAACTTCGTCGACAAAGTAAATCGCTGGGTACTACTTTTGGGCTTTGTCTCCGTTAAGGGACACTTTAGGATTTTTTTTTTCTATGACAATGTAGAATTATTTTGACCTACCCTGTATGCACTTGAGAAATTAGGAGATACTTTCCGGACACCCTGTAGTAATTGACATGGGAAAGTGTCGGGAAAGGGTGGCTGAAAGGAAAGGTCATGCGCAATGCTCTCTACCAGATGAAGGGATTTTCACATACTCTGAACATGCCATTAATATTTTAAATTTTGTGTAATAATCTTCACACAGTGACAAGTATTTTTTGGTAAGATTCAGGGGTTTTCGGGGGTACATACCAGATTATTCGAAAATGCCTACAAATCGTGCTGGAGTACGGCGTTGAAAGTAAAAAAATGACAGCCAGATCCAAAATCAGAAAAGAAGAAGGAGAATAAGAAGAAGAAGAAGAAGAAGAAGAAGAAGACGGCCCGATGGTAAAAGGAAGGCCTACGTTAGGTTATCTAGGGACTATGACGCGTTGGACGTAGTCAGTAAGATTGGAATCATATAGATTAATGATTCTTTGGGTTCTGTTTTTGTACATTTAGGCATTTGTAGGAAGAACAGAAGACCACGCCAACTAGGACCCGATAACATGGAAAGGGTCCCCACAGATCTTCATACTTTTGGTGTCTTTGTATACCTGGTATGAGTCAATAATCCTTGGAGGGAGTACGAAGCCATTTAGCGTGTAAATCTGGATGATAATGATAATGATGATGATGATAATAGTAAAAACGATGAGTCTTTCGAAAATGAGGTTATCTTGATCTCCAAGAAACTAGGAGTCTGATAAATATTGTATATAGAATTACTCGAAAAATATTAATGCTACAAAAAAATGTTGTATTTAAAAATGTTTATCCCAATAAAATATACAAAAAGTATTCATTTATTCATTGTTTCTTGTAAAATCAATTATGTAGTGGAAAATGACTGTCACAATTAATGATATACTATTGACTAATATCAATGAATTTTCGCCGTAGGACTTCCCGATTGCTGAAAATAAACAATTGAATACATCCCCAAAAATTAAAAACAAATTCACTGTGAATTGAATATTTTTATTTGAACTTTTGCATGCTTTATGCCACAAGAGAGTGCAGTATGAAGTAAATACAATACGTCATTCTATTGTTTATTAACAACTGAAAAAACATCCATTTTAGCATGTTTTTTTTGCAATAACTAATGAACAAATACGAGGATGGTTCGATAAGTTCTCGGTGTTTCAGATGTTTCAGATGTTTGTATTCAGTGGCTTGTTTTTGGCGATCGAGTGAACACATAAGGTTCGATATATTGTGAAAGATGGATAAAATTGAAGTTTGAGCGGTTTTAAAGGGCTTAACTCCTACGGACATTAAAAATGAGTTAGACTCTTCTTTAAAGGATTCTTCTCCTTCGTTTTTCACGGTAAAAAAGTGGACTGCTGAATTTAATCGTGGTCGTACATCAATTCAAGATAATAAGCGCTCGCGACGCCCAAAAACAGCTACAACTGACGAAATTGTCACAAGAAATCACAATGTCATACTTCATGACCGCCAACTGAAAGTACGAGAGCTTGCTGGTATAGAAAATATCTTGATAGATCGTGTCCACTACATTTTACATGATGTTTTTGGCATCAAACAGCTTTCTGCGCGATGAGTGCCGCGTTTGTTAACAGTCGACCAAAAACGCCTTCAAATGAACATTTTGCAAGAGTGTTTAGACTTATTCAGACGCAATCCTGCTGAGTTTCTTCGACGTTTTATAACTGCAGATGAAACATGGATTCAGCATTACATGCCAGAGACAAAATAGCAGTCTAAACAGTGGGTGGGGGCAGGTGAAAGTGCGCCAGAAAATGAAAAAACGGTTCCGTCTGCAGGAAAAGCCATGGCAACAGTTTTTTGAGATTCACATGGCGTGGTGCTTATAGACTATTTAGAACAAGGCAAGATCATCACCGGGGAGTATTACGCTTCACTACTGGACCGTTTGCAGCATGTTATTAAGGCTAAACGTCCACATCTCGCCAAAAAAAGTGCTCTTTCATCACGATAACGTGCCTGCACACAAATCTATGGTTATTGCTACAAAACTCCATGACCTATGTTTCGAAGTGCTTCCACATGCCCCATAGTCGCCAGATCTGGCTCCCAGCGATTACTTTTTTCCCAAACTTGAAAAAATGGCCCGCTGGACGAGAATTTCTTTCAAATAACGAGATCAAAGCAGTGACAACCGCTTATTTTACAGAGTTTGACAAATCTCATTATACTACGGGTATTAAAATGTTAGAACATCGTTAGTCTAAATGTATTGGAGTACAAGGGGACTATGTTGAAAAATAAATAAAAACATTTTCAAAAATCTTTTGTTTTCTTTATCAGGCCGAGAACTTATCGAACCATCCTCGTAATCCGATTTTGATGTTCTTTTTTTATTTCGTAGGTATTTTTAAGGCATACAACTTTTGTTTGAAACTTTTTAACTAAAAATTAATAGCTTTTTCTACAAATCAAAAAAAAAACTGTTTCTTTCCACCTTTATTGTTTAATAAAACTTTTTGCCCCAAAAAAAATTGATGCCTTATTACCACCAATCATTCTGAGTATCATTCCGCCGGCTGATATCTGCAAACACTAAATCTTGTCCAAATTTAATTCGACTAGCTAAGTTACACATGTAAGCATTAAAAACTTTTTATTCAATTTTCCATTCCTGCTTCAACGTTAAATTGTTTTTACTCCACCACAATGATCAAGTATACTCCTTATTCAATTTGTAAGTTCGTTATTATGCAAACGGAGTAAGTTCCTGCTAGTGTTATTTTTAAATCGAGCCGTCGAGCAGCGGAAGCAAATACGGTCTAATCATGTATTCAACTGCCGGCCTGTCCAAACAGCCTTTGGTCAGCAGGAAACGGGAGGGAGAGCGGCTCAAGTTGCTACGTCTTGTAAAGTAAATTTTGGAGAAACACTAGCAAGAAATTATGTATTACTGTTTACCTTCAGGATAGGGTGTGTTATCGTTCTGGAAAAAGTTTGAATTTGGGAAATTCGATGAAGGAAATTAAAAATGATTTTAAAACTAGTGAGGCAAATAAGGCCATTTTTGGTACGGCATATATGTTTCATCTGTTTTATCACTTTTGTGTTTGATTCAAGAACTCACCAAACACTAATGTTTAGAGAAATTAGACAAAGGTAAATCTTATTCCATCATATTGACAACATCTATGTAAACTATTTAATGCTAATGTTTCGCTTAATATACCAGATTCACCATATTGAATAAATAAAAACTAAAATTCTTAGTCTCCACATTTAATTTAAAGAAAAAATTGATCCATCATTTATGATCACGAAATTTTCCCCTTCCTGCTTACAGAAATTTTAAAGAAAATCGGACAATATTATTTTTTCAGCCTTATTTTGAGTGCGATTCAACAAAAATTAAATCCATAAATACCAAAAAAATTCTATTGAAACCAGTGAAGCTTTTCTACTCGAATTTCTCCACTTTTTAATGATCTTAAGAAGCAAAAACAACTTTTCCAATTATATCAACCTCAACATTTTTTTAATATATACATATATACAGGGTGTTTGGTACATCGATAGAAAGTTTGTAAGAGGTGATAGAGAATGTCATTTTGAATAATTTATGCCATATATGCCTTAGTACAAAAATGCACGGTTGTCGAGTTACAGTACATTTTATAATTTTTTGGTTTTCTGGCAATTGATAATTGAAAATTTAATTTTTATGATACTGGTATAATTTTTCGGTTTGAAATATTTTTTTTCTTATTTTTTGGTTGATACATTATAATAACAACAAGAGGACTAAAATTAATATAACACACAAAAAACTGTGCAGTCAAAAATTTTATTCATCCACGAAAATTCAAGTTTCATTCTTAGATTTGAGTGATGTTTTTTTCTAACAGTGAGAAAAATAAATGCATTCAATTTATTTTAAAAATAACTTTATTAAATTACCCGTATCAATAAAATATTACATACATTAAATCTAGGGAAGATATTCATAATAACGAAATTATCAATTTTCTGTATTTGTTTTTAGTTTCCTATCACACACACATTAAGTATTATTTTACATGTTATGTTCGAAATGTGAGCCATTATTTCTAATACATTTTCGGGCCCTTTTCCTTATTTGGGTGGTGGTTACGCCTAGCCTCATTTCTTCCTTAAGTGTAATACCTGTTTCATTAATTCTTTCAATCAGTTGATTACGGTCCATTATTTCAACTTTATAGACAAGTTCTTTCATACTTTCCCAGATGTGAAAATTTATAGAGTCTGAGGACCTCGCAGGCCACAATATGGGACCGTTTCTTCCGATTCAACGATTAGGGAATGCTTCATTTAAAAAATCTCTTACGTCAAGCCCATAATGTGCTGAACGTCCGTCATTCTGAAAAATTATTCTGTCTTTAACGTTCAATGGTATTTTATCCACGATGTTCGGCATTTCATTTTGTAAAAACTCTAAGTAATTGTCTCCGTTTAAATGTTCAGGTTGGCCCAATGAAAGTTCTTCCAATTACCGCTGCCCATATTTTTACACGGAATTTCTATCGGAAGGATATTTCTTTTTTCAGATGCGGATCCTCATCAGCCCAATAATACAGATTATGGAAGTTGGTGATTCCCTCCCGAGAAAATTTCAATTCATCAGACCATAAAATACTTTTTAAGAAAAGTCCATCTTCCATATCAGCATTTAACAAATGACGGCAGAACAGAATTTTCCGTGCTGGATCACCTTCTTCAAGGCCTTGAATCAGGGTATAAGGCGATATGTGTTAAAAATTTGTACGTTGGGAACTCTTCTTCCAGGAAATCGATGTCGATATAGTCGTTAAGCTGCAGCTGCATTGCCGTCTGGTCTATCATACATGAAAATTATATCAGCGTATTCTAAATTGGAAAAAGTAGCCATAGTTTTGTCAACAAGGCAATTTTAAATTTAGTAAATGAACACTGAACTGGTATAAAACACAACGGCAAGACGTGTGCGACCAGCACGAAAGCCGATATCATCTGACCTACATATACAACTAAGAAGACAAATTCACCCGCTATTCTGGGATAACGTGGACAAAACTTCCTCCTGGAGAACAGAAACTGACATGGACCACGAAATTAACAAGTAAAAAAACAAATTTGCCCAATTACAACAAGAAACTTCTCACCAAACCAAGCCGATAGACATCACAAAGGTCGCTCATTATATCTCCACTTACCAACTTTTGGAAGACGAAAGCAAGTTCTAAGTAAAAGCTTTCAACTACGCAGTAAACCCTAAATACCACACTAAATGAGGACATTATCACCAATATTGAAGCAACGTTACACCAGAAGTTAGAAGGAGAAGCAGAAATAATACAACAAACCAACAAACTATGAAAACCAAACATTAAACGTTCAAAAATAAAGGCACTAAACAATCTTAAAAACAGCAAAAACATCATCATCCTACCAGCAGACAAAGGGAACGCCACTGTAGTCGTTGAGAGAAATCTTCCAAGACCACACCTACAAGCAAGTTACAAATCCAACTTTATACATAGAAGAAACGACAACAAACATAATAAAAACTGACAAACTAGGAGGTGAAATCGAAAAGCGAATCGATCCACAGGAAAAATCAAGCAGATGTACCAAACTGTACGGACTACCAAAAATCCATAAAGAACGAACACCGATAAGACCCGTAGTAAGTGCAGTAGGTTCACCTACTCAACAACTGGAAAAATACCTGGCACAAAATATTCAACCGACGACCGAAATTGCGGACTCATACTTAAAAAATTCGGATCACCTGGTCAGCCTATTTTAAGGGCTAAAACTGCCAAAAGGTGACATTTTTGCTAGCCTGAACATCAAATCCCTGTAGCCAAGCATACTAATTAAGGAGGCTCTGGTCCAGATAGCTATGGACGAGGAGTTCCCACATCACTTCATCGACCTCTCGCTATTATCAGTCATCGCAAATCTTTTAATGAAATATTTCGAAACAGAAGCCCTAAGAAAAACCAAAACAAAACCATCCTTCTGGAAACGTTATGTGGATGACATCTTCATCATAGGACCAAACCTAGACATATTTTTAGAGGAACTAAACAGCATTCATCATCGCACACAGCCCACATTGGACGTTGAAATCAACAGACAGCTACCTATCCTTGACTTTCTAATCATCAGAAAAGGCGATTATACGGTCTACAGAAAACTCATTCACACAAACAGATACTTGAACACCAAATCTCACCACCATCCATCACAGTTAATAACAGTCAACAACACACTGATCTCCAGATCCTTTCGACTGTCTAAACCCATAAACCGTCACGCAGAACTGAACAACATTATAACAGCTCTAAAAGAGCTCTAAAACAAGCAACTACAAACGACACAATATCAAAAAGGCCATAAAGCAGAACACAAATACAAACCAAAACCACACTGCCATACATAAAATGTGTAATATACGAAATTGGAAGAATTCTAAGGAAGCATGACATATGCAGAATTTACAAGCCACAAACAACAATACACAAATTATTGGACAATCCCAAAGACAAAATACCATTGGAGAACCAGGTAGTGTACAGCATCCCAAGTAGAGACTGTGAAAATGAATACATCGGTCAAACAAACAGAAGGATTTCTACTACTGTCCAAGAATATAAAAATAGCATAAAGAATAAGCAAACGACATCCACCAACTCCAACATCATCAGGAGACAGGAAGAGAGAGAGAAATGGGACACTATACAAAATTTTTAGAGAGAGTTCATTTCCCCAGTACCCTCTGTGCTGACTCATTCTTATCAGAAAATCATAATGAAGTTAGGATCGAAAATCACATTCATCAATAATGGTGCAATATCAATGACTCTTAGTGTTTGGCAACCGATATTTTATACCATCATGTTGGCATTTACCTCATCATGCTTCAGTAAATAAATTCTCAGTTTCAAGATGATGAGATGAAAAATAAACGTTAATCGAAACGTTGTTCCAGAAAAAAACTCTAACGGGATATTGTCTCCATTCTTTACAGTCCTAAAGGCCATACTTTATAAACTTAAAAATACAACATGTTTAAGAGACCCAATCCGTTTTCATACACAACTTGGCCCATGCTATTGATTAAAGACGCTGCTGTGCCGTTGCCGTCCGCGGTCCAGCGCGCGTAATTAGCCTTATCTCGCAGCGAGGGTCTCTTCTAATTTCCCCTTTAGTTTGCCAATTTATGGGCACGGGGTGAGGGGTGAGATATGATATGAGAACGCGAGAGTGGAAGCGAATGTTAAGATAACGTTGTCTAAAAACTGAGCAGCCTATAAATCAACCTTTGAAATATTTATTTTATAGATAAATATAATGATTTTATAGAATTATCCAAATAAATTATAATATAAATAATATTAATAAAAATAATACTCACTTAAAAGGAAATTATTGGGATTTGATATGAAGGCACCAAAAGTAATATTTTACCTGTATTTTTGATAACCAGAAATTTATGGATGCCCAGTTTTCTCTAATTTCCTCTCTGACCAGTCAATTTATGAGCGCGGTGTGAGATATGAAATCATAACGCGAAAGTGCGAGCAAATGCTAAGATAATATGGTCTAGAAATTGTGAGCCAAAACATAAATTTTGGTGATAATTATCTGATTGTTATATGTACGAAGCTAACTTGATATACTTTTGCTTTCTGTGAAATTATGTTAATAAATTATACTTCCATAATTCATATAAATGAGGTTGTTTGGAAACTCTCAACCAGTATAAATCGTTCAACAAAATTGGAATAATTTTAGTCTAAAAAAATTATACCCCGTAACTAAAAACCTTGAAATTTTTTAATAATAGATCTTAGTTTTAAAACTCTTTTAACAGTTTAGTTCTTTTTGTAAAAAATTATCACAATTTTTGTTATCATCAAAATCAACATTGACTCGTCATAGTCTTATAGTCCTTGAGAAGTTATTGGAGAGTAAACTTATGCACAAATCAACAAATCCTAATAAAAGGCCATGCACAACTTAAGCAAGGTTAATTTTCGTAGTTTTGACTCCTTCCTTAGTCCCCGTCAGAATTTTTTTTTCCTCCCCATTAAAATCACGTAATTTTTTGATGCTCATCCCCAATGAAAAATTTTATAGAGGAGAAGGTCCGATTATGGGCAATGCTGATATTATATGCCACCCTGTTTTTGGCTTCAACGTGTACCTTCGTTATGTGTAGCATAGATTAATCTTTACACCAATGTTTCGTGAACAAATCTGTAGCTTCAGCTATTTAAACCTAGATGGCGTAGAGAAGGAATTGACAAGTTGAGATTCTGATGGTTGCAAGTAAGTCAATAATTTTCAATCTTTCAAATTAAAAACTGGTAACTGTGTATTAGGAATGTTGCTCTTTAAGATGTCTTATTGGGTTTTGCCTTATATTGCAATTAAATACTTTGTTTATATGTTGATATTTTTGTGGTTATGTTTGCAATATGGGCCACTTAGTTGTCCGAAATATGAGCCTGGCCCATATTCGAACTACATTTAATGTAGAGTTCTAGAAAATTGCACTATTATTTTTTTGAGGTAAAATGCCTCGAAGAAGGAAAAAATACGTCTTAAAAAATACCAGGAAGCATTATAATTTTTACGAGCAATGTTAATATATCCCAGGAAAAATAAAAAGGACCATTTAATCCGTGGAGCTTCCCCAGGGACAATTTATGACGTGCATTTCAGTGGATTGTTTCAACAAAATCTCTTCACGAAGTGCTTTCATCATTTTATACAGTTTATTAAATCATCTCAGTATGACACTGTTTTGTTACCATTGGATGGACATTATAGCCACACTCGCAATTTGGAAGTGGGAATCACATTTCAATAGAGTCGCTACCATCTCATTCTACGCATAAATTACAGCCCTAGGTAAAAGTTTTATTGGTCCGTTGAGGAATACTATGGTGAAATTATAATGAATTAGATACTTAGAATCAGATAGATATTCAGCATCCTGTTTTTGAAACAGCTGATTTATTAGGAAAGGCATTCTTAAAATCACAGACTGCTCAAATTGCTATCAACAGTTTCCGAATGACAGGAATTTATTCCTGCTGATCTTATTACTGAGCAAGCTGAAGGAGTTAAAAGATGCATCTACCAACAGCAATATGTGTCAAGATGACAGTTGCTTTCCTGTGTTCAATCCAGCAACTACAAATAATAAAAAAACTGCTGAATATTTAAACAAAGGCTCTTCGGGGTCACTACATATTAACCTTTCTGTTGAAACTGAAGCAGCAGCAATAAAAGCAAGAAAAACTAGGAATTAATCTAGACCCAATGAACAAGTGATATGTTCTGAAAATTTAGAACAAGTGACATTTGGTTCATCTGAAAAAATACTCCAAAAATGTTCGGGTTTGTTCTCCAAATATTTGGGAAAAAACATCAACGAAGATTTTGACTCAAATGCATTTCATACCCAAGTTGCCAGCAATAATGTAAAAAAACTGAGCAAAAAACCATAATTTTGACATTCCTAGACAATATACCAAAAAGGAAGGAGATAAATCAAAGAAAGAAATCTAAAGAAGCATAAAAAATTAAAAAAAAAAATATGAACAGAAGATGATGACAGAGGGAAAGCAAAATCTAAGAAAAGGAAGCAAAACCTGGATTATTCATCGTCATCACAAATTAAGAATGATGAACAAAACTATGAAGGTGATTCGAGCGAAGACATTTTTGACGAAGACAAGAATATGTACAGAAAGTGTACAGAAAATTATTATCGTAGGACTTCTAAAGAGGTCTTGATAAAATGTCCATAATGCTTATCTTGGATACATTAGTTTTTCACGATGTATAAATCTCTTTGCAATCTTTGTGATAAAAGCCAGGCGAGAATCTATTAATAAAAAGAAACAGACAAAATAGTAGAAAGAATATGAACGAGGTGAAAACTAAAAACATAAATATGATTGAAAATCGATCTCAAATTTAAGTTGAATTTTTATTGGTGATTAAAAGTTTGGTTTGTTAATTTCGATATAATTTTATTATAGTTATAGTGGGGCATTTTGTCACAGACGTGAGGAGTAGTATCAAGACATTCCAATACCATAGGACCAACCTAAGGTTACAAAAAAAAATATTTTTGTCCCTAGGAGATAAGCAAGGGTTATCAAACAAAAGCGTCATATTTTAGCCTAAATAGTACTTATTATGTTTTTGCTAAATAAATGAATAAAAAGATACAGAAGGTGATTTTATTGAACTTACAAAAAAAGTGGGGCGCATTGTAGCATTTTACCCTATATTTGACATCAATTATTAAGAACATTAGTACAAAAATGTTATTTAGATTATTCGTGAGAACTCATATCGATCGAGAATAGATTCTTCCTTACGTACGAGCTATTTTATACTAACCCTTCTCCCAAAACAATAAAAGAAAGGTTATGTAAGATATGAGATTAGTTTTTAGTTTGAAGTAAACTATATTTCATACCAATACTTATGAGACCCAACATGATTCAAGTATCTTCCACGGAAGCATCTGCATGAATTCGATTTTCCATAAATTTTTTACACCAATCTGCTCGAATGTCGGTTGTCACGTGTTTAATGTTGGTTTTAAAATCATCTATTGTTGCTGGTTTTCTGCTGTAAACCAACCACTTAAAATAGCCAAATTTTCTGACAATAATTTAATTGTTATGTGTGTGGTGTGTGTACCAAGTGCTAAAACCACATTTCTTCAAGATCTCAAGCACTCACTGAGGTCTAAAAAAATTCAATCAACATCTCCTCTAAACCTCAGATTTATTTTGAAGTTGTATCAAAGCCCAGTAACTGCACTTGCGACGGAACAAATGATCATTCAGATCTTAAATCAAAGCAATCTTGTAGACACATAGTCCAATCGTTTTAAAGAATCTCAATGACTGATATCAACGAGAAATCAATAAATTTTGATCCCTATAGACAATCTATCGTACAGCAGCAAGACTAGCTTCGCTTCTTGCAGTCCCTCGTCTTCATGTGAAATCACTCCATGATTAAATAGTAAGCACTGGCGTAAACAAATGGCAAATGAAACAATTTGTCAAGCATTTTAATCTTACAATTCGTCGTCCTTATTAGGAACGCCCGTTATATTATCCATATAAAATTTTACATATATATCTGGTATATCTTTTTGAATTTCCCTCGTACGTTTTCAAGTATCCACACCCTCACCTCTTACATCCCATTCCCTTCCTCGCTAACTTCATTTACATGCCGGGCGCTTGCCACCGCACCGGAATATTGGATAACCTAATGTGTGACTCTCCAGCAGCAAACGCCTCTTTGGCGTTCTCCTCCTAACGTCCTGCTTGATTGTCCTTGTTGGCCATCCCGCTGAAAATTGGGAAGATAATTTGAATAAATCTGGGAATTTTTGGGACGTTATAATGTATG
Source organism: Diaprepes abbreviatus (assembly GCA_034092305.1). Taxonomy (NCBI): domain Eukaryota; kingdom Metazoa; phylum Arthropoda; class Insecta; order Coleoptera; family Curculionidae; genus Diaprepes; species Diaprepes abbreviatus. The sequence goes on from JASJET010000135.1 coordinate 1,898,507, forward strand.
AGGAGAATTTACTAAAAATTTTTTACTGTAGCAAAAAGTTTTACCGAAATATGATCACAAAATTTTTATGATATATTTAGAAGAGTAATTAAAATTATAAATTCCCTTATTTCCTGCTGACCATCAACATTTTTACACCACGGACTTAATTTATTCAAAGTTTTCAAATGGATTGTAAGTCACAATGTGTGTACGAAACTTTAGGTGATATGTGTTCTATTAGGACATTGGATTTAGAACGTCAATACCATTATTTTATCTTTACACTTTTCTAATCCGAGGTCATTTTTTCCATACGCCTACCGCCTTAAATCCTGACACATCCTGTGGTTAGTCTATCTGGAGTCAGGATCAGGATTGCCAAAACAGCGTTATCTGGCTCATTTGCTTGTCTTGTTTTATGGCAACCACCTTTTCAACGAGATCTAACTGTTAGAAATTGCTAGCAACTTAGCTAACAGGTGATGTTTCGTTATTACGTAATTAAGTACCTGAAATATAAATATTTCAGAGATAATATCGATATAATATAATTAAAAACCGTCCTATAATTGTATAGTTAAAGTTTCAAAATTAGAAACACTATGATACCTAATTTTTTTTGACATCACAATTCAAGACAGCATGGTCCTGGGGGTGACTTATCAAAACTGATAATACAACTTTTAAAATGTAATTCAACACTAAATTCGGCCAAACAATCAATTTTTCTTCCGCCTGTTAACATAGCAGACTTAGACAATCTTATTAATTATTTCGAAAATAAAGCTTGAATAGGTTATGACAAAATCTCAATTAGAACGGTAAAAACTATAAAAATGTCTATTTCAAAACCACATTTACAATATTTAGTTCAAAAAAAGGAATTTTTCAAAACCACTTAGAAACGGCAATTGTTCTGGTATTAGTAACTATAGACTTATTTCTCTTTTGTCACCTTTTGCAAAATTGCTAGAAAAATGTATTTTCTTAAAATTACAATCTTTTTACCAAATTAATAATGTCATCAATAACGCACAATTTGGTAGGAAAAGTGCCTTACTACAAATACAATCCAGAGCCCATTCTTTAAAACAGATCAAACACTTGCTCATAATAGGCCAGATATTATACTAACAGATAAAATTTCTAGGCGAACTATACTGATTGACATTGCTATACCTAATTACAACAATCTAAGACTAAAATACAATGAGAAGATCGCCAAATACAGAGGTCTGGAGGTGTAAATCCGCAGACAGTGGGTAATGAGCAGCGTCCACACGATTCACATAATACTATCAACAACTGGAGTGATACCAAAGAACCTCCTGCAGAACATCAAGATACTGGGCCTTAGTGTGCATCTGTATAAACTTATGCAGAAAGCAGTTCTCTTTGCAACCGCGCGGAACTTCCGAAAGTTTATAGGAAGTACAGAAGACCTGGGACCCGATAACATGGAAAGGGTCCCCACAGAGCTTCATACTTTTGGTATCTTTGTATACCTGGTATGAGTTAATAATCCCTGGAGGAAGTGCAAAGCCGTTTGGCTTGTAAATCTGATAAGCACAGTTTGGTTATGTTAAGGGTATGAGAACATATGATGATGTTACTGATTTTTTGGAAATTTTATATAAAAATGTAAATGAAAAGAAAAACTTATAGTGATCTTCCTAGACTGAAAAAAACTCTCAGTACTGTGGTATCATAAAAAGTTTTTTGAGAAATTGTTTTATTATGGTTTTAAAAGAAATTGTTATGATTTTGCTTAAAGACTATTTATCACATATTGAACAATGCTATAAAATTAACAATCGATATAGTTCACTATATAAGGTTATTTATGGAGCGCCACAGAGCACTGTTCTTAGGCCCTTATTATTTAGCTTTTATCTAAATGATATTTTTAATTGAAATATTAACAGAAATATTAAAGTATACTCTGATGATACTAGTGTTAATAATAATGCAAATATGGACCCAAAATGAATCGATATTTGGCTGCGACATAACCTGTTCACTCTTAATATCTCAAAAATTGTTGCTATTGCATTTTTAAATTAAAATTTTGACCCACCTAGCTTTGCTGTTGAAAATGAAACTATAATAACATACATGAATTAATTTAAATATCTTGGAAGGACTTTATAATGAATATCCTAAATGGAGATACAGATAAAAAAAAGTATATTACTCATTTGTACAGAGTATAATACAATACGGTATGTGTGGTGTGGAGAATTGTTTATAAAACAGAAATAGATCTTGAAGAAAAAGTTCAAAAAGCTGTTATTAAGATTCTATTAAAAAATAAATAAGAAATTCAATTGAAGAAATATTTGTTGTTTTTAAAGTTATCTCAGTTCATGAATTATTTACTAAGAACTTTATTTTATATATGAATTTTGTGTATAGTTACTTATTTTCAAGTAGGAGCGACGAAATGTTTATGGGACGTGATATTTATGTTAAATATGTTAGTTTTGTTATAAATAAAATTGCAAGTAATTTGGTGTAACTACTCTCTAGCGAATGCATTATAGCTGACTTTGTTAACTTTATTTATCAGTTGGTAAATCTGCACATTTCATATTTTGTGTTAATAAAATTAAATTTTTATTATTATTGATTTGTAATAAGTTTTGATGTGAAATACTTATTTACTAGGTTTGTCAGCAATACAGTGGTTGATGTGGCTGAAATTATATGCAACACAAATTATGTAAATATTTTTAAATAAATATTATTTTAATTTTGTTATTTTATTCATACACCATCTGCAAGTGCGATATTTATTTGTTACTGAAATGATAGCCCTTAAATATAACAGTGTTAATCAAGAAAAACGTTTGAATAGTTTCTGGTAATATCTATCAGATTTGGCTTATAACAACGTATAAAAAAGTTGGAGAGAAATGATGGAGAATAATTAAAAACAACCAAACTTCCTAACCAATCTTACATTAATTTTTGTTGCCGTAATTTACAATCTTTTTTAACCGACTTCTAAAAGAAGACTATGTATTTTTTTATGTATGTACACCGATTACTCCGAAACGGCGTCACCGATTTGAACGAGAATTTTACGGTATATATTGGTGCAGCAAAATCCAAGATGGTGCTGACAATATGGCGGCCAAAAAAATTAATTTTGTCCGATTTTCTCCAAAATTGGCATGGGGAAATTTTCGGGGTCGTACATAACGAATCTGAAATTATTTTTAAAAAATTCAATATGGCGAATCCAATATGGCGGCAAAAAAATCAATTTTGTCCAATTTTTTCCAAAATGGGTACAGGGGAGTTTTCGGGGTCGCATATAACGAATCTGAAATTATTTTTAAAAAATTTAATATGGCGGATGAAAAAATCAATTTTGGCCGATTTTCTTCAAAATTGGTATGGGGAGCTTTCGGGGTCGCACATAACGAATCGCAATTTACTTTTAAAAAATTCAATATGGCGTATCTAATATGATGGACAAAAAAATAATTTTGTTCGATTTATTTCAAAATTGATATAAGGGAGTTTTTGGGATCGCACATTACGAATCTGATATTATAAAAAAAATTAAATATGGTGGAATCAAGAATGCGGATTAAAGATTCTACATCTATCGATTTTGTCTAAATTCTATATTGGGATATTCTTGTTAGTGTTAATTACGAATTTAAAATATATTTTGAAAAATAATCTGGCGGATTCAATATGGTGTAATAAAAATTTAACATTTTTCGATTTTCTCTAAAGCTGATATAGGGGGTTCTTGAGAGTATAAATTATGAATTTAAAAGTACTTTTTGGAGATTCAATATGGCGAATCCAATATAGTGGCCTAAAAATTTTCCTTTTTTTGGATTTTGTTCAAAAGTGGAACTGAATCATTTTTGAGGATGTAAAAAGCGAGTATAAAATTATTTTAAGAAAATCTAATATGTCAGATGCAATATGACGGTCTAGAAATTTTAAATTTCCTGAATTCATTCATAAATGGTACTAGGGGACTTCGACGGGTTTAGATTTAGATTAGATAAAGAGGTTAAAATAATTTTTTTGAAATTCGGTATGGCAAATCCAATATGGTGGGTTGAAAATTTTACAATATTCTCATTTTTTCTATTTGATATTAGGAAGATTTTGGGGTTGTGTATTACGAATATAAAGTTAATTTTTTTCAACTATTAGGTTGATGAGATATAACATGGGAGACTGAAAATTTTACATTCACCGATTTTGTTTAAAATTAATATTGCGGGTTTCTTGGGGCGTATACAAACTCAATATGCACTAGAAGATATATCGGGCTCAGAAATCTGCGTCTCAAGTTCTTTAAATATCGATATTGGAAAATTTTGGAGACTATATTACCAATCTAAAGTTAATTTGAAATTTAAGATGGTGGATTTACTATGACAGACTAAATATTTGTTTGACACAATTTCGCTGGTATTTGGAGAACTCTAGGAATCAAAAAACTTGTAGTGGTTAGTTGTAAGGTGGTTTACAACTTTCTATAAAATGTGCACTTTTTTGTCACCTTGGAGTCATTGCGAGGTATACTAATCTCGATTAGTACTTAGTTCAAATAATTTATAGATATTAAAACTAAAAACTTAAAAATAAAATTTTTATAAAAAAAATTGAACCGACTTTTAAAAATGCGCTAAAAATTAACTATAAATTTTTATATAAAATTGAATTTTTTGAAGTCATCGTCAAAATATTTCTAAATGAAATAAATAACTACTAATAAAGGGTGTTTTTTTTATAGAGGTATAGAACTTTTAAATGGATAGAAACAAAGATGAATTTTTTAAATTGACATGATATTTACTTTATTCGAAAGATAACCTCCTGGCATTATAATTTATATATGACTTCTGGCATATGACCGCCACGACTGGCTCGGACGTAGTCTAATCTGGAGGTCTAATTTTCGTTGACTTTTTCCAACATTTGTGGCCGTATATCGGCAAGAACGCGGCGAATGTTGTCCCCCAAGTGATCAATCGTTTCAGGCTTATCGGCGTAGACTAGCGACTTCACATATCCCCACAGAAAATAGTCTAGCGGCGTTAAGTCGCACGATCTTGGAGGCCAATTCACGGGTCCGAAACGTGAAACTATGCGGTTACCAAACGTTTCCTTCAATAAATCAATTGTGGCACGAGCTCTGTGACATGTTGCGCCGTCTTGTTGAAACCACAGCTCCTGTACATCATGGTTGTTCAATTGATGAACGAAAAAGTCAGTAATCATGGCTCTATAGCGGTCACCATTGACTGTAACGTTCTGACCAACATCGTTTTTAAAGAAGTACGGACCAATGATTCCACCAGCCCATAAAGCACACCAAACAATCAGTTTTTCTGGATGTAACGGTGTCTCAACATACACTTGAGGATTATCATCACTCCAAATACGGCAGTTTTGTTTATTGACGTATCTATTCAATCAAAAGTGAGCTTGATCGCTAAACAAAATTCGCTTATGAAAATCGGGATCAACGACAATCTTGTTTTGGGCCCATTCACCGAATCTACGCCTTGCTAGGTGATCGTGTGGCTTCAATTCTTGCACGAGTTGAATTTTGTAAGCACGCAAACCAAGATCTTTCCGCAAAATCTTTCATAAAGTGAATGGACACATATCCAATTCCTGTGCACGATGGCGGATAGACTGATTCGGGTCTTCCTCTACGCTACGCTCTACAGCAGCAATGACTTCTTCTATACGACGTCCTGTGGATGCGTATTATCATTTAGAGTAAACGTGGTGCGAAAACGTTCCATAGTTAATCGAATTAATTGCTCTGATGGACGATTATGTTGACCGTAAAATGGACGTAGTGCACGATACGTATTTCGAACAGAACCATGATTTTCAAAATAAATTTGCACAATTTGGAAGCGTTGTTCAGGCGTCAGTCTATTCATGTTGAAATGCCAAACCAAACTAAACATAAATCACTTGACAGCTGACAAAATGGCCACCAGTTAAAAAAGTGTTGCCAACTTAAAGTTCTATACCTCTATAAAAAACACCTTTTATATACAAATTATGGTAAGAAAGCAATTACAAATAAAGTATTTTTAATCTGTTTATACGAATCACATTTGGTAAGGTATTAGTTTGGCGCCGACTTCAAAAATTTCAATTTCATATAAAAATTTCTAGTTATTTTTCACTTTTTAGCGCACTTTTAAAAGTCGATTCCATTTTTTTTTATAAAAATGTTATTCAATTTATCTATTACTCCAAACTTGTTCGATTTTGTGTAAGCAATCCTGCGTGTCCGTCCCATCATCCGTTACGCAGTAAATGTAGGGAAAAACTGCGAACGAAGTTGTCTGGAAGAATTTATCTTGGACAGTCCTTTATGTGCCCATAAATATTGCAGAGGGAATATAATCAGTATGTTAACTTAGGCAACTAGATTGCATAAGGGAGTGTAAAGTTCATATGCTGATAAGAACAATATGTTTTTCTGAATAGTTACTTTGACCTGATGATTTTTATAATCTGATATTTACCTTTAATCCTTCTTATATTTTTTTTGAAGTAAATGCAATCGATATGTTTTATTATAACCCTGTTTCTAAAACAAAATGTAAGATTTCAGCGTTAATAAGAAGATATTATTTCTAGTATTTCAGTTAATGTTGCTACGCGGAGCTTGCATAGCAGGGAGGAAACTGCAAGTAATTAGTGCGTCATTTTTCATGAAATGTTCTCATTTTTACTCAAAAGTTTATACGAAGCTTATTAAAATTACTGAACTATCAAAAAAAAGGACTTTTTCCAACAAAAATAGAAAACAATAATAAAAACCTTAAAACAAAGAAATTAGAAAGAAACAGATTAAAAACACTGCTTCTCGTGAAGACAATACAATATTAACAAATGAGTCAAATACATTTTTTATAAATATAGTATTGAATCAGTTCTCCAAATCTGCTAGATTACAACTGAAATTCACGGACTCAAACTTACCGAAACCGTAATGAAATTTAATTAAATTTTTATAAAAAAAAGTTGAACCGACTTCTAAAACTGCACTAAAAAGTGAAAAATAACTATAAATTTTTATATGAAATTGAAATTTTTGAAGTCGGCGCTACACTATACCCGACAAAATGTGATTCGCGTAAACAGATTAAAAATACTTTATTTGTAATTCGTTTCTTACCATAATTTGTATATATTAGTAGTTATTTATTTCATTTAGAAATAATTTGGCGCCGACTTCAAAAATTTAATTTTCATATAAAAATTTATAATTATTTTTCACTTTTTAGCGCAATTTTAGAAGTCGGTTCAATTTTTTTACAAAAATTTTATTTTTCGATTTTTAGTTTTGATTTGGTTATGATATCCACAAATAATTTGAACTAAGTACTAATCGAGATTAGTGTAACTCGCAATGACGCCAAGGTGACAAAAAAGTACCCACTTTATCTAAAGTTGTAAATCACCCTAAAATGAACAACTAAAAATTATTTGATTCAGAAAATTCTCCAGATACCAGTGAAATTGTGTAAAACAAATATTTAGTCTCTAATAGTAAATCCACTATTAAAATTTCAAATTAATTTTAGATCGGTAATATAGACCCCAAAACCTTCCACTATCGATACTTAAAGAACTTGAGACGTAAATTTCTTAGCCCGAGATATTTTAACCAGCATATTTAGTTTGTGTACGCCCCAAAAACCTCGCAATATCAATTTTAAACAAAATTGGAAACTGTAAAATTTTAAGTCCCTCATATTGTATCTTATCAGTCTAATAGTTGTAAAAAACTAACTTCATATTCGTAATATACGATCCCGAAAACCCCCTAATATCAAATCTAAAATAATGCCAATAAGGTAAAATTTTCAACCCACCATATTGCATCCGCCATACTGAATTTCAAAAAAATAATTTTTACATCTTAATCTAATCTAAATCTAAATCCTTTAAAGCCCGCTAGTACCAATTTTGTATGAAATCCGGAAATTTAAAATTTCTAGACCGTTATATTGCATATGTCTTATTAGATTTTCTTAAAATAATTTTATATTCCTATTTACATCCTCAAAAACGATTCAGTCCTACCTTTGAACAAAATCGAAAAATGTAAAATATTTAGTCCGCTATATTGGACCCACTATATCAGTTTTAGAGAAAATCGAAAAATGTAAAATTTTTAGAACGCATATCCGCCAAATTGAGTTTTTCAAAAATTATTTTAAATTCGTAATTAACACTAATAATAATCCCCCAATAGTAATTTTAGACAAAATCGAGAGATGTTGAATCTTTAATCCGCCATATTTAATTTTTTAAAAAAATTATTTCAGATTCGTAATCTGCAAATGCCAAAAACTCCCTCATATCAATTTTGAAAAAAATTGGACAAACTTAATTTTTTATCCGCCATATTAGATACGTTATATTAATTTTTTTTTAAAATAATTTCAGATTCGTTATGTAGGACTCCGAAAACTCCCCCACACCAATTAGATTCGCCATATTGAATTTTTTAAAAGTAATTTTAGATTCGTTATGTGCGTCCCCGAAAACTATCTCGTACCAATTTTGAAGAAAATCGGACAAAATTAATTTTTTTTGCCCGCCATATTGAATTTTTTAAAAATAATTTCAGATTCCTTGTGTGTGACTCCGAAAATTCCCTCATACCAATTTTGGAGAAATTCGGACAAAATTAATTTTTTTGGCCACCATGTTGTCTGCGCCATCTTGGATTTTACTTCACCAATTTCATCCAAAAAAATATGGGACCGCCGCAGCAACCTCCTGAACATAACTTAAAAAATTTCATTCAAATCGATGATGCCGTTCCGGAGGAATCTGTGTACATACATAAAAAAATACATAGTCGACGAATTGAGAACCTCCTTCTTTTAAAAGTCGGTTAAAAATATAAAAAGTACTTGTTTTGATGAAAGTCCCATTGTGATTTCAAGGGAATGTCTCCCTATTACTTCTTTGTTAGATGTTGTGAACTCATTGAGTATTTTTCCCGAAAGCTTAAAGCTTGCCCGGGTATGGCTCATTTCTACATAGAGTAAGGTTTTTTTGGTATTATCCATGCCAAAAACTATTTTCCAAATCCGAACATGGATTCCTTAAAGATCGGATACTGCCTTATAGACTGGATGGGAGTGAAGTATCTTGCGGCAGCCTTCTCAATCTGGACCAAATATTTCTTCTTCTTCTTCTTCTTCTTCGCCTTCTTCTAGGTAGAACCAAGTTCTGATATCTATACAATGCCTCATCGATCCTCGTTTGATGTCGAAATCCAGCTGTCTTCCCATCTTTTGGGGGGGCGTCCAGGCGGCCGTTTGGTGTTTGGTTTCTCTCTCATCACGGTTTTTGCTAGCCTGTCATCGTCCATTCGTTCCACGTGATCTCTCCACTGCCTACGACGGTTTCGAACCCACTTTACAACATCCCCCACTCCGCTGTCCTCGCGTATTTTTGCGTTTCTTATCATAATTTGTTTTGTCTTTGTGGTCTCATTTCTTGTTTCTGCGCCGTAGGTCAGTATTGGTCTTACACAGACCTTGTAAATTCTTGCTTTGCTCTTAACCGTCATATGTTTATTGTTCCAGATTATGTCTCTTAGTTGGCCTGATATCATGGCCGCTTTGTTGGCCTGTGTGCGTACTTCTTCCGTTACTGCCCTGTTACTTGTTATATGTATTCCTAGGTATTTAAACTTCCCAACCTGTTCGATATGTTTATCATCAACCATTAGTTTGCATCTTACCGGTTCTTTTGCTATTACCATTGCTTTGGTTTTCTCCACAGATATCTTCATATTAAACTGTTTGGTTGTTCGATTGAGATAGAAAAGCATTCTTTGTAAGTTGTCCTCGCTATCTGCTGTCAAGGCAACATCGTCTGCAAAGCATATAATCTGAAAGGTGTTGTGTCCCATTGGGTACCCAATATTTGTGCTTTTTACCTCATCAATGATTTCGTCCATGTTTACATTGAAAAGTGTTGGACTTAGGCTATCACCCTGTTTTATTCCTATGGATAGAGGGATTTCCTCTGTTAAAGTGTTATTTGTTTTAATTACCATGGTGTTTTTAGAATTCAATTCGTGTATTGTGCATATGGTTGCTTCGTCTACTTGTTTTCTATTTGATTGCTTTAACTGCCGTATTTTATTGAATTAACTGTAGAGTTAAGGTGTTTTCAGCGATTTTGCATAAATGATTCGTATCCTTTCTGAAAGATCATTGACAAAAGCTAAAAACACGAAAGCATCAGGGTAGTCTATTGGGTCTCATTTTATTCATAATTTACTTTAATAACATATCAAATGAATGTATTTTGAGTAAGTGTATGACTTATTCAGAGGACAAACTTTCAGTAATAATCTCTCAAAAATACTATTCTTGATAATCTTAAAAATATAAACAAACCTTTGACTGCCAACAGACTGATACTGAATATGGAAGAAAAGAAGAAGAAGAATATCACCAAACAACCAAAGTCTTCGAATCAATAAAAACAACAGTTGTCTCCTGAAATTAAATAAATTTTTCCTTTCCTGCCGGTATGATATTAAAAGAAAACAATTTTTTATTCTTATATTTTAAGGTTTAAAATTTGAATGATTTATTGCTGCACTTGTCAGTTTAAAACTTTGTTAACTTAGACCAATTTTGAAGTTGGACCATGTTAGTAAATTAGTAATTTAAATTATCTTAAGATATTTAAATTATGGGGACGAAAGTATCAAAATTAAGAAAAGGTGAAAAAACACTCGTGCATTTTGAAAATGACCCTACTAAACTCTAGTTAATACTATCAAAATACACAAGCTAATTACAATTATACTAAGAAATATATCATTTGACCGTTACGAAATGCCTCCATACCTGACTAGCTAAAATAGGCAGCTCGCGTCCCGTCCGTATAATAACCAATCTCGCATGTAAGAAGGATTAGAATAATTCGAGGGGTCCTGTAATCGAATTTTCATTAGTCGTGACCCGGCCTGTGCCAGCGGGTTCACAGGGGCCGATGGGGTTCAACTTAGGACAGCTGGACACGCGTGCGTATGTGCGTTTGGGATTACCAAGTCTCGGCAAATTGAATTTTAATGTTTCTTATTGACAACTATTAAAACTTTATTATATTCCGTAATTTAATTTAGGTGCCGCAGAATATTCCCAGAGCAAAAACTGCCGAGACATACTGGGTATCCAGAAACAACGTCGGAAAATTTAAGAAGGTGAATATAGGTGATAAAGTAAAGGTAGTAATTATTTTAATAAAAGATAATATCTTAATGGTTTTCTTGTTCCAGGTAAATACAGTTACCAAAATCCCATTATGTAAATTTGCAGGATTCAAATCACATTCGTTTTCGTGAGACACACTGTATCGAGTTATTATCACCTTTAATATACACCCCTCCTCAGGATTTAGAATGATCCATGCGAATTTTCCATTGGTATAAACAATACTGGAAGTCTTCTTCTTTGAGCTTCTTCATGACGCAAGCCGCTTTTTTTTCACAGTTTCGACAGACTGAAGTCTTGTTTTTTCCGGAAAGCAGATTTGACCTTGGAAAAAAGATAAGTCATATGGTGCAAGGTCAGGCGAACAAGGAGGATGGTCTAAGACCGGGCTATTATACTTGACTAGCAACGTCTTGACAGGCAATGCAGAATGAGTCGGCGCGTTGTCTTGTTGAAGATCCCATGATGTGTTCCTCAACAGTTCGGGTCGTTTTTTTCTCATTCTTTCACGGAGTTGAGCTAGAACCTCAAGATGGTAATATCGATTAATTGTTTAACCTTCAGGAATTCAGTGACGGTACGCAATCCCATGAATATCGAAAAAAACAATCACCATCGCTTTAAATCTTGATTTGCCCATTTGAGCCCTCAAAATCTTGTACTCGTGATAAAGACTCATTGCCATGTACTTCTTTTAACAAAACAAAAGACAAGTTTCATGTGAAATTTCAAGAAAATTGTTGCTTTATGATCCCAGATATCATTTTTTTGGTAAAACAAAAAAAAACTATTATATAATTGAAGGCCATAGCCAGACTGATTTTTTTACAGACATGGAAGGCGCCGCATTCGAAAGAGAAAGCTTCAAGCTACACAGCATTAGGTTGTTGACCTTTGGCGCGTGCATACTTCTTTATTAGAAGCACCAGTCTCCATATTAATAGCCACACCTAGTTACTGTAATTTTGTTAATGTATTACAGCAGATAACTACTGTTATCGTAGTGTCCTTCGGCATGTATTCAACTAGAATAATCCTTATATGTATGTGCTTAGAATTGGGGTCTCTAGACTGCGACCTGTTAGATCTATTGTGTCCCCCTACAAGAGAGTTACCTTATCGGCTAGAGTAGGTTCTCCAATTCCATTTCCCTCAGGAACCTTAGGATGTTGGGCGGCTTCAAGGTGGGTAGCTCTTCTTCTACGATTTGGTGAGTTCCCAAGAACTATATCCTAGGATTTTCTAGAGCACTGCATTCTGAGAGGATATGAATAGAGGTTTCGTACTCCTTCTCACAGAATCTGCACTCTTCTCCTTCTACCACTCTGAGTTTCTTGAGGAGTCCCTTCAGGTGACAATGCTCAACCAGGACCCCTGTCAGAACTCTGATTTGATTTTTACTTAAGCTTATGCATTATTTGAATTTCTTCTGGTAGTAGTTCCTCAGAAGTATCTTCGCTTGTTTTATTCCTTGCAACAACGTCCAATAATTGGATCTCCTGCTTTCTTCTGCAATCTTTAGTTCTTCCAGCATTATTTCTGCCTGGAAAATGCTTGGTGACTTACCCTTTCGTAGTGTCTTGTGCCAGGTATATACATTCCTATTCCAGTTTCCTCCCTTGTTTTGGAGCCATCTGTACACCATATAATGGATTTCTTGTTGAGTTTTTCAGTGGTGTTTCTGTCCCATTTGCTTTTGCGACTCAACTTTGTGTTGAAGTTTTTCACAAAGTTGAATTTCTTTTTTATTTCATCTTGGGTCATGTCTCAGATTTGTTGATTTCTGGATAAGAGAATGGACCTTCATTTTATGACCTCATCTCTCATCATCCTATCCTCTTCGCCATACTGTTTATAAGTATAGGTAGAGGTGTGAAGTTTAGGATTACTTCTATGGCGGTCGTTGAGCAGGTTTTCATTGCCCCGGTTATACACGCACAGACCAGCCTTTGAACTTTTGAGAGGTTAGCAAACTGATTTTTGGGTTTGTACTCCATCTTTTTCCTTCAAAGTTTCTATAGATCATCAAGGCTTTTGTAGCCTTGTTAATTACTTAGTTTTCGTGCTTGTTTTAGACGAGTTTATTATTTAGGGTCAGTCCCAGATATCTGACCTCCACTCAATAACATTTCCATCCATTTTGATGGTCTTCAGATTGAGATTTCTTTTCCTTGTGAAGGCTACTAGGGTGGTTTTGGTGAGGTTGATGATTAGTTCCATAATCTGGCACGAGCTCCTAGTGTATTCAGGCCATCTTTGAACTATGACACAGAGGGTATTATCGAATTTGCCTCTTGCGATTACGACCACGTCATCGGCATAGTCCTAACAAGATATACCAAGGTCAGTCAGATCACAGAGGAGTCGATCTACAATTAAACCCAACATAAGTGGAGAGGTTACTTCCCCATGAGAGCATCCTCTAATGGTGCAGAGGGCAATAGTGTCTTGTCCTATCTCTGTCTCAGCTATTCTAATGGAGAGAAGTCGTGCTATCCATTTGGATGTCGTTTCGTCTACTCCCCTATCGTCAAGTGCACTTTTGACAGCCTCATGTGAAGTGTCGTCAAAAGCCCCTTCTATATCTAGAAAGGCACAGTTTCCTTACTGTTCAATACTTCTTGAATCTCATCTGTTAATTGTATCAGTGTGGTTTCCGTAGACCTACTCACTTGATACGCATGTTGATGAGGGTACAGTGAAGGTTTATAAAACTCTATAAAGTGGCGGCTGTTTAAGAATTTCTGTTCTGATATAATTATCTACTGCTTTCTCCATCGTTTTTAAAATGAACGATGTGAGACTGAGAATAACGCTTCTTCTTCTTCTTTCTCAGCCCATTGACGTCGACTCCTGGACATAAGCCTCTCCGATGGTCCTCCATTGGGATCTGGAGCCAGTCTTTTCCAGGAAACTGTCTTATATCATCTACCCATCTGCGTTGTGGCCTGCCACGATTTCGGTTCATTTCTTGCGGTCGCCATTGCAGTAATTTACTCGTCCACCTATCGGGCTGTTGTCTAGCTATGTGCCCCGCTCATTACCACTTTAGTCGTGATATGCGTTCAATGACGTCAACTACTTTGGTCCTTGATCTTATTACTTGATTTCGTATTTTATTCCGTAACGAGATTCCTAACATTTGTCTCTCCATGGAGCGTTGAGTGACTCGGAACCTATTTGCGTTTTGTTTGGTTAGTGTTATCGTTTCCATGCTGTAAGTAGCAACAGGCAAGACACACGTGTTATACACTTTCCGTTTAAGGTTGATTGGTGTGTTTCTATCTCTTAATACGTACTGCAACTTTCCAAAGGCAGCCCATGTCAGCCCTATTCTCCTTGTTATTTTCGCCGTTTGATTTTCTTTGCCCAGTTTCATGACGTGGCTTAAATAGATGTACTCTTGGACATTGGTATAACGCTTACTTGGAGCTAAAAGATGGTGGCCAAGAACTTTCCAGCTGAACCTTGTATATGAGTCTTATAGATCAAATTCATGAACTCTAATTTTTTTTACGTTGCTAGAAACGCATGATTGTTTCTGTCAAGGTTAGATAGATACTTATTTTTGTTTCCTCGTGTAAGAAGAGAAACGAAAATATTATAATTTCAGATTTAAAGTAACCTGGACCATTATTTACCTAAATTTTGTGACGTTACTGATAAAAAAACGGCAAACGACATCTTTATTACAAAAAATAAATAGTTCATAGACAAATTTAAACTCTCCCAAGAACTGCAAGTAATGTCAAAGAAATATTGAAAAATGATTGCTCGTCCCTTTTTCTCTTCCGCTTAATTTAAAGTACGTTACGAAAGCACACCGTTTTGACGTGCGGCCAAGGTGGCCAAAATTTAATTAAGGGTCTATAAAATACCCTTCGCAACCCCTTGTATATCTTCTGCAAAGCTTTTCTTAGCCCCACGTGTATTCGAGACATGACATTACTCGTCAATAAATGGGTAAAGAGGGCTCGAACTTTTTGACGGGGTTGCCATATTTTAGATTATTAAAAATCTGGATATAAAGGATGGATGTCTACTGGGAGTTCAATAGACTAATATGAGAGCAGGTTTACTTTGGATTTTAAAATAAGATGTATTTTCAGGGGTCTAGCATTCTCATCAGTAGAATGAAGTTTTCAGGCAACACTTATTATTTAAGAACATAGCCTTGCCAGAAAATAAAACCAAAATAATTTTCACCATAAAAGATAATTTAGAAAATCACTAGGCCATCTGTGAGCAGATTGGCGATGTCACTTATGATTTTCAGCAAGGATTACTATTAATCTATTCACACATAATTATGTGAAAATTTTTCTTTATTTAAATGTATATATATATATATATATATATATATATATATATATATATATATGTTTATGCGGCTTTCACGGATTCC
This sequence comes from Diaprepes abbreviatus, assembly GCA_034092305.1. Taxonomy (NCBI): domain Eukaryota; kingdom Metazoa; phylum Arthropoda; class Insecta; order Coleoptera; family Curculionidae; genus Diaprepes; species Diaprepes abbreviatus. The sequence goes on from JASJET010000135.1 coordinate 1,914,161, forward strand.
TCCGTGTGAGATGCAATAGCAGTGGATATATCCACATTATGCCATTGTAGTGCTGAAATCACATTCAGCAAACTTACCACTATATGCAGCTCCGTGTATGAATGAAGGAAAATGCGTAAATGCAAACTGCGTTCCAACCATATTCTTTCTGTGTTAGAGGTTGCACAGTTTGAACAATTGCTAAGGAACACAATTTATCCTATTCCACCACTATCGAGATGGTGGCCTACCTGTACCACCATATCGAGAAGAAAGTCAAAACTTACCCTCCCCGCCATAGTGATACGGCAGAGGTACATGTTTCGTCTCTACTAGACTCATCAGGGTACCGACATGCACCTGGCTGTGCAAAGGACAGATCGGAAGGAAGCATGCAAATACTGAACGCAGCTTCGCCGACCTCCCGCCGGATGGCGTATATATGTTTATGCAGCTTTCACGGATTCCTCCGTGTGAGATGCAATAGCAGTGGATATATCCACATTATGCCGTTCTAGTGCTGAAATCACATTCTGCAAACGTACAACAATATATTTATATATATATATATATATATATATATATATATATATATATATATATATATATATATATATATATATATATATATATATATTGTAAGTACAAGAATCTCTTAAACAATTATACATTTTTATGCTCAAAACAAAAGTGCACACATTCAACGCATATATACGAATAGTAAATCACAAAAAAACATAAGAAAATTTACATTCCACCTTTTTAATTTTACATCCATTGTCAGATTAAATACAATATTACTCAAGAAAATATATATTAGAATTTAATTTTGGTGTTTGTGGAAATTTAATAAGTTACAATAAATTTTGTTTAACTGATTTCTGTCTGTCTTGTAATTAATAGACACTTTATTTGTTTCAATATAATACATTTCGAGAAATAACCTTTTTTTACAGGTTTGTTCAGATGCAAAAATCTTAACTTGTTCAAAATCAAAGTTATGACTAGTCTTTTTATTATGTTCGAACACAGCCAAGAATTTTTTCTCAAACGATAATCACTCCTGTATTGGGTAATTCGTTGCCTTAACCATTGTGATATCTTACTCTTGTACTGCCCATCACACCTCAAACAGGACAACCGATATATAACGCTATTCTTCAGTAATAAGGATGCTTTTCTTTTACTTTCGAGAACAAATCAAAGTTCTTTTATTGAATTGTACTTTGCTATTTTGATACCAGGAACGTGATTAAATAATTTAGTCATTTATGAAAGGTAGTTTTTTGTATTTTATTTGTAAAGGTACAAGTTCTTCTGTGGGTATATCATAGCTATTAGAATTAAATATTAGTTTTCTTGGAAAACCATTATTCAAAAACATGTCATACAGTTTGTTTAGGTTCGTTTGTATAAAGGTATCGTCAGAGATATGTATGTAAATTTGGAAAAAGTGACTCGGCTTAATAGTCAAAAGGCCAATCTCTGACGTAGGGGTACCGTTGGCGTGGTGTTTTGGTGAGTGCGTGTGAGTCTGAGATAAGTGGGTTAGTCGAGTGCTCAGCTCGATCCAAGTATTTAGCGATATTTTCATGTATAAAAGTGTTGAAAGTAACACAATTTAAATCTCTGTGAATTATCGTGTTCCTGACATAGTATGGGGCTCCGGTTGAATCCCTGGATTATCATCGATGCTAGTCTGGTGGTCTGCTGGACGCTGCTATGGCAGCTTCTGAAGCCAAACTGTTCCGGAGGCAGAATATCCCTCTCTGTTCTAAAGTCAGTTATGTGGTTCTATTATTTTCCCCAGATTGGAAAGTAGGCTAATAGGCCTGTAGCTGTCAATGTTGGTGGCCCTTTCGCCTTTCTTTTTAATAAGAATTACCTTAGCCACCTTCCAATCTGTGGGAAAATGACCTGACTGTACAACGGCATTAACTATATTAGTAATCGCCGAGAAGGTTCTGTCCGGAACGCATTTAAGGCTGCGTTCGGCAGACCATCCAAACCCGGCGCTTTTCTGACCAATAACCCTGTATATATAATAATACATACGAAGCTTCTGCTCCGAAGGAAGGACAGGTGCTTTGTTTCTACATATACATTTCGACCATCTGATGGTCTTGTCAGTGAAACTGTAACGAACCAGTAAGGAAATTCACAGACAGAAATTTTTTTTCCTAGTGTTGAACAAAGACAGTCGCCAGTTGCTTTTTAATGTTCCATAAGGAGCATGAGACATAGGGAGCAGCTGAAAAGGTCACTCATTGGTTGTTCTTCTTCACACTTGCAACTGCCGTTAGTAGTAAGCCACCATTTTCCTTTATTATGTTTAACAACGGGTACGGTTACTACGGATACAGTTAAGAGACCTCGACTTTAACTAATCCTGGTTTCTTCCCGTTGGATCTTGTTCCTTCAGAGTACCACTCTGGGGGTTTTACATAGGTTCGCAGCAGAAAACTATTTCAGGGCGTATGTCTGCTCTATGAAAGTTCGTCAGTTTCAAACGTCATTCCTAATAATCATGTACGTATGCCTAGATTTTGATGAGGCAACTTCAGAAGCTTTCTAGTCAATTGAAGTTGTGTTTGCTTCATATAATCTATAGCGATTCAACACGTCCCTTGTGTGTGCAGAGTTCTTCACATGCCCGGTATGTATATTCTCTCGCTGAGAAACATGACGCTCTGGCGGAAGTAATTAGAAGATTTTCGCATAAACGTTCTGTCCAAGGTGACACCGAAGTACTATGCATGATCAATATGTTCCCGTTACACGTTTTCCCAGACAATATCCAACCTCTTTCGAGTTTCGCGTAGCCGAGATAGAAAACGCATATATGCGTTTTTCTAGATTGCGTCTTAAAAATTTTTCTCTGTAGTTGGTGGACATAATCCTCAGCGCGTTGTGGAGCAAATTGTCGGTTTCCTCAAATAAGCATTTTTGAACAGCAATAGCCAAATCTTCAGCGTACAAAAAATATTTTGCATAAGGTAAGATGGATTGATCGTTTGTGTAAAGGTTAAAAAGCAAAGGCGACAAAACACCACCCTGTAGCAAAGCGTTCCTTTAATTTCGCCATCTACTCTTGCATCTCGCCAGGTGCACCTGAAACCATCTATTCTGTAATTGGGACTGTACCAGTATTGTGAGGTTACAGTCCCTGAAGATAGTATACTCCTAGTACAGCATTTACCCGATTGGAAGCCAGCCTGTTGATTTATCAACTACAGAATCCACAAATAAAAATTGTGAAACGTTTACAATGGCTAAATAGCGGATAAAATCGAAAGAGAAAATAACTGCCTATTCAAAATACCCATTTTGTAATGTGTCGACAGGATTATTCACGCGTGAACTAGACATTGCACTCTAAAGCATCAACAGTCAGGACGACATATATAATATATGCCGGAGCCCATACTTTTAACAAAGTAGCTTTTTCTCCTTAATGCCGTTTAAAGAAGGACTAACAGTTGCAAATTCCAGTCTGATGGTTGGAAGGATATTATATCTGCTGACTAGACGCCGGACTGTAAACTATCAAGAGTTAAAACTTCCTTAAATTCATCAAAGTAAACATTTTCTTGCCGTCAATGAACATTTTAGATTTTAATAGAGATTCTGTTATCTTAATTTAAATAACGCGTTTCCCTTAAGACCTTTCCTTCGTCTTGGCAACCTCGTAACCCTAGTCCTTTTTTGATTAATGCTGTGTTGTCCAAAGTCTGTCGACCGCCATAAAATGTTTTTATGTCCTCCCATAAACGCATGTTATTTGCTTGTTTCCTTTTTTAGTTTGAGCCTTTTTGAACACGATCAGTTTTGTGATCTTGTTTTGGCATGTAGGAAACAAGCCAAGGAGTTAAAGACAATATCACATAAAAAAAGGCTATGTGTATAAGTCATAATCTAAAAGGCGAAGTAGAAGATATAAAATAATATATTATTCGGTGAGCTGTAGTAATGATTATCCCAATAAAAAAATAAAATGGGTCAAGTTCTAGAGAGTGTTTCCACTTAGCATCCTTGAAAATTTTTTCCTTAAAAAGTATTTTTTCAATGACTATATATAATACCTTAATAACTTATGTGCTTTTGATTTAATAACTTTATTATTCATTAATTACTTACCAATCAGTGACCAATCATTAAAACTACTGACAACTGCCATTTCGTTACAAGATCAGTTATGCCATGAAACAAAACAATAATAATCACACATGCCTAATAATAATCCATAAGAAAGAATCTTTACGCCTCCTGCATGGACTACCAAAAAGCCTTCTACTCAGAGCCCCACGACTCACTGACAGCTATAAGAAGAATATATAGAGTCGATATACATATTATATTCTTTTGAGAACATTTCATGTTAACAAATAAATACAAATACTTTCTAGCTATAACATCGAGACAGAATCAAACCCAGTACTAAGGAGAATATTTCAAGGAAATTCGTTAAGCTCATATTGGTTCTGCCTTGGCAACCCACTATCACGCCGCCTAAATTTCACCAAATGCAGGTTCGGTATTAAAAATACACAGAGCTGCAACTGTTGCGTGTTGTTGAATATGCTACCGAGAGATTCAATAGGAATCAATCTACTGGAGTCATCCTGCTAGACATAGCCAGAGCGTTAGATAGAGTATGGCATGCGGGCCTGATCTACAAACTCCAGAGCTCTGGATACCCGGCTTGGATCTTCGAAATTGTAGACTCATATCTACAAAAACGTGATTTCACAGTCAAGGTAGAGCAGGAAATATCGCAACCGAAAAGACCAGAGGCAGGAGTACCACAGGGGTCCGTACTCTTTTCGCACCTCTATAATATATTCACTCACAACATCCCCGAAACCAGGAACACCAATATGGCCCTATTCGCAGACGATACTGCCATCATGGCAAGATCTACCCATCCCATGATGGTAAGCAGATACCTACAGGAAGAAATGAACCTAGTCAATGACTGGTTCATATCCTGGAAAATAGCGGTGAATCCTGATAAAAGCCAAGCACTCTTCCTGACGAAAAGAAGGAGACCACCGGGCGAGACAATAGATATTGATAGCGAAGCCGTCGAATGAACGAATCAAGCCAAATATCTTGGAATAACATTAGACAGAGGACTGTATTGGGAGAAACATACCACAGCCACGATAGAGAAATATAAAATGGTAAGGAAACAACTATACCCCTTGCTAAACAAAAGAAGCAAGATGAGCCTAAAGAACAAACTGACGATAATCAAAACAGTACTTAGGCCAGTGTTGACATACGGATCAGTAGCGTGGGGCCACGCTGCCGCAACGCACATCAAAAGGCTAGAAGCTCAGGAAAACATAGTACTGAGAATGGCCTTAGACGACCTGTGGTTCGTCAGGAACGAACAAATACGTGGAGAAATGAGATGGACTCCTCTACGAGAACTCCTAAGACTAAAGACTGTAAAAGCCTTCCAAACAGCTGAACTCCACGATAATCCACTGATTAGTCAATCAGTGGATTATAACCCGGAAGTAGAAGCCAAAAAACATAAAAGACCTATAGTACAAATCTAGGCGAAGCAAGCAGGAGACTCCAGAGGAACAGAGGAATAGAAGACCAAATGAAAAAGAAGAGAAGAAAGAAGAGAGAAGAACGCAACGATAGGTAAGAGTAAAACAGAGCCCAGAGGAATATCCCTCAAGGGCTACTTTGAACGCGCTAGGGAGCTAAAAGCCCCAAGTCTAATTTTCAAGCATGAATGAGAAGGAGTGAATGACGTGGGAATGGCAGAGAGACCAACCATGCATTGGATGCGAAATGTAAGGAAGTGCGAAGTAATAGGAGCACCAGCTCCTGGAGCGGAAACACCAAAGAGTCAAGACCGGAGGATTATAAGGCTACGGCCCGGAAACCAAAAGGACACTCACAGTGCACTTCTGTAGACTATAGCTCCACTATAGGAAACAGAAGCAGAGCGTGGGGACCCTCAGTCCAGTAGGGGGGGGGGGGGGTTAGCCAGGAAGAATCTGGCACTACCAGCACGTGTGGGTGTCTATGCAAGATTTCCCCTCCAAAAAAAAAAAAATAGTTGTAAAGATATTATGAGACTAAATCATTTGCTATATACAAATGATCTTAAATTAATGACTGCCACCATAAATTACAATGCTCAAAATTGTGGAGGAGTTCTCTGCGGATATAGAAATGCTGTTTGGCCTTGATAAACGCCACAGCTAGAGGAAAGGTACAACCGGAAGTATTTGAGATGGAGAGTGGTCAAACTATTGCGACAATGAAGGCAGAACATACCTATAAATACTTGTGAAATAGGCACAAATAATTAACCAACGAACAATGAAGACCGAGTTAACTAAAGAGTTTATAAGATGGGCGAGTCAGGTTCTGCGAACCAACCCAAACAATAAAATCTATTTAAGGCATTCAATATTTATGCATGCACTCCACTCAGTTATTCTTTTGGAATTGTGAAATGAAACAGGACGGATATAGAAAGTCTGTAGAGGAACGTCAGAATATTCCAGATAAAGGCACACAAACATCATCCTCGAAGAGTTGCTGAACGGATAATTATATCACGATACAACGGGGGAAGAGGATTGGTGGATATTGGTAAACAATTGGCGGAGAAACTCAAACTGTTGCAGGTAGAAAAAGTATCATACTTTGAAGACATCTCGGAACCTATACTGGAGAACAATGAGTTCAAGCTGTGCTGAGATCGAATTGTGCTCACGCATCATACACTTGGAGGTACAAATACGTAGAGAGTGAGAAATGAGTAACATTCGGATGATCCCCATAATTCTATCAACAACCAGTCTAATCCCGATGAGTCTCCCTTAATATAAAGGGATTAGGTTTTAGCGAATACTCGTATAAGGCTCTGTAGAAATAGTGTTACTTGGGATCAGTCGAACTGTAGGAAACGCAGAGGACCATAACACCATCTAGGGCCCGATAATATAAAAGGCCCCCACAGAGATCCATCCTTATATCTGAGTATATCTGGGATCTGGTCAAGTCAATGGAATAACGACAGTATTAACAATTTTACAAGGTTTCAGTCTTGATATTTATAATCAGCGGTCAGAATACATTAGAAAAATCTTGGTGTGTTCAAGCATCCCGATCATCCACGAAAAACACCTGGACGCTCAGACTATAATTAGAAACAAAAAGAATATATTAATCTCCTCAAAAATTTGCAGTATTGAATTTGCTTTAAAAGAAACTGGTTTTATTGTCTTTGTAATAAATGTGCCCCTAAAATTGCAATTCAAGTTGCAAATATACAAGGTTATTCACCCTAAAGGGCACGGAATATTGCGGCCAAAATACGTGACTTTCAAAAAGTTTTTCTTTTGAGATATATGGGGGTCTAATATAGTTACTTTTTAAAATTATTTTCATATTATACAGGGTGTCCCATAAGCTCTGAAAGTATCAAAGATGTGTTTTTTTTTAAATGGAACCCTCTGTATATTGTTACATTTTTGGATTCTCTGATCAAAATAAATGCCTAGATTAATAAAGTTTATCGTACCTAAACCATAAGAGTTTTTAAATATTTTAAATTTTGACAAATCTAACCTAATTTTCATGTTTCAAATACTCAAGAAGTATTTCAGTTATGTACTCGAAATTTACAGTGAAGTGTAAAAACAAATCATATTTTATTCCCAATTATAATAAATTTGCTATATTATACAGAGTGTCCAAAAATTAAAACTAATCAAATAAGACATAAAAGTGGCTATAACTTGCTTAATTTAAAAAGAACGCTATACTTTTTACCTCACCAGAAAATATACATTTTAAATACCTATCGAATGGTATAGGGTGTTCTATAGCTCAGTTTTCGCTTTTTCACAGAATACACCAAATAATCGTTTTCTGTACCATTTTGTGTTTTTTGAATAGATGTTTTAATGTATCTAGTTGGCTATGGCATTTAGAAATGTCAGATAATTAATTTAATCTGTCAGTTTATTCTGCAAAGTCTGTTAATATAATAGCGGAATTATTTTTTGTAACTGTGGAACTTCATTTATTGAATTGAATTATTTGAATATTGTTGTGTTATTGCTTTGTTAAAATGAAGATTTACCCAAAGGAAGAGCGTATTGATATTATTTTTATCCTAGGAGAACGCTATCAAAATTATTTGTTAGCTTCTCGAGTCTTTGCTCAAAGGTTTCCTGAAGGAAACCATCCTAAACTAGCCGTTTTTGTGAGACTATTAAACCAGTTTCGGAAAAGTGGAAGTGGCAGTTATAAAAAACTGGTTTTATGAAAACCTGTTACTGGAGATGAAGAAAATGTTTTTACTGTACTTGGTTAAGTGATCGAAAATCCAAATATTAGCCAGAATCATATATCCAAAAATACTAACATTAGCCAAGCAAGTGTTTCAAGGATTCTTAACAAATACAGATTACATCCTTATAAAATCCAGCTTTGTCAAGAGCTTCACAGAAATGATTTTGACAACCGAACTGAATTCTGCTTGTGGGTGTTGGATAAAGTGGCAGAAAATGAACACTTTTTTGATAATGTATTGTTTAGAGATGAATGTACTTTTCATAACAATGGTTTCGTGAATAAACACAACTTCCATTACTATTCTGATTCAAATCCGCATGAATACAGACTTATGAGAAATCAGAATAGGTGGTCGGTTAATGTGGAGGGAGGAATACTGGGTCCATACTTAATTGGACCTTACATTTTTGAAGGACCTTTAAATGGTTTGATATTTCGCGACTATCTTTTACACCAACTTCCACTGTTATTAGAAGATGTGCTTTTAAATATTAGAATAACTATGTGGCTTCAACTGGATGGAGCTTCATATCATTATCATCGCGAGGTTCGGCAGGTGGATTGGGAAAGATATGAAAATACGCAGAAGAGACGCTTTTCAAACTGTAACCCCGCAAATGTTATCCAGAGTTAGCAGTGGTTTCGAAAAAAGAATATGTAAGTGTTTAGAAATGGATGGTCGATATTTCGAACATCTACTATAAATATTTTGCTTCTGTTTTGTGCTATCCTCAATATGTTATTACCATTATTGCTGTTATAGCCTGTTCGACCACTATAAATCACGTTCCGAGTTTCTGAACATTTGTAAAGATATTCCTGATTATTATTCTTATAGTTCTAAATTAGTTGTCATTTCCAAATGCCATAGGTCTCTAGATAAATTAGACGTCTATTTAAAAAACACAAAATGGTGCAGAAAGCGATTATTTGGCGTATTCTGTGAAAACGCGAAGACTTAGCTATAGAATACCCTTATTACTGCCCTCGATTCATTGGTATGAGCAGCTCAGAGCTGTCCAGGTGCAAGAAACGCTCGCTTTATTCAAGTAGTGCATTGTGCCTCGGTGCTTGTCAGATCTGCTTTCCCCTTGCCCCTCAAGCACCAATAAAAATATTTGGTGTATAAAGCCCTAGCAGCTATCAGTTATCATTTTTAGATGCTATTTTTGGGTAAAAAACATTTTATACATGAAATGGAGACACAAAAGTAAGATTATTTCATAAGATATCGGACTTACGTTCATAGTTTTTTTAACGAATTGCGAAATATTTATGGCCGAAAATGCCATGACACCAGACAAAATTCAAAACTAATAAGTAATAATATAATAGATTTACATTTTTATCTTCAATATGTTTCGCTATGTATATTAAAAACACAAATTCCGAAAAAAAAATAATTAGTAGGTTATTTACTGCTCAAATTAACACTTTAACCGCTTTATTGAGATGTGCTCGGAGCTACTCAGGGTTTGATGCACCCGAGCTTAAAACTCTTGAATCGAGGGCAGTATATCCATTCGATAGATATTTAAAAGGTACATTTTCTGGGAAGGTAAAACGTATTGCGTTCTAGTTAAATTAATCAAGTTATAGCCACTTAAAGTTCTTATTTGATTAGTTTTAATTTTTGGACACCCTATATAATTGAGCAAGTTTATTATAATTGGAATATAAAATATGATTTATTAGGGCTATTCTTTTGAGTCATTATCACTTTCACTTCTATCACTTGAAGTGATCATGATCACTTCAGCCCAATGACAAGTAAATGCATATTCAAAAGAACATGAAGTTATCAGTTTCACTTTGTTCACTTTGATCAATTGATAATTACTCATTGTTACACATCACTGTAAATTTTGAGTACATAACTGAAATACATCTTAAGTATTTGAAATATGAAAGTTAGATTTTGTCAAAATTCAAATTATTTGAAAACCCACAATATATATATATATATATATATATATATATATATATATATATATATATATATATATATATATATATATATATGTATATATATATATATATATATATATATATATATATATATATATATATATATATATTTATACAGGGAATTCTGTTTAAAAAAACACAACTTCGATACTTTCAGAACTTTTGGGACATCCTATATAATATCAAAATAATTTTAAAAGTAACTATATTGGACTTTTTGAAAGTCACGTATTTTGACCGCAATATTCCGTGCCTTATAGGGTGAACAACCCTGTATTTATAATTCACCAACAACCTATACAATTTCGCTATAATTTAACAACTTCTCTGTTTTTTATGTTCACCGCGATGCCATTACTACTCAAACGAACGCGCAGAATTCAGTAATTCGCTATTCCCCATATTTATGTTCATTTGATTGTCTATCAGAAAGAAAATAAATGAACTTACAAACAAAACAAACTCGAGTTACAGAAGCTTAGCGCCTAGTCCGTGGAAAATAAATTGCCCAATTCCGTCGCTCCCGAGCCTACTCTCAAGTAAACCCCCGGTATAATTAAATTGTCATCGCTAATCCAGCGTCACGGGTCATACATCACGTAACCGCACGTCAAGGCCTGCTTGGACACCGTCATTAATCTGGCAAACACTAAACACATCGGCCTGTACAGGACCTGCGGTGTTCTGAGCTATTTGGTTGTTTTGTCTTGAAAAACCGCAAGGAGAACTTTATTTATAGCAAATAGTTTAAAAGAAAATCAATAATTAGTTTAATTTAATAATTATAATTAGCTACTTATCAACTGTTGATTGTGATAATGAATTAAAAGATTTCATAAATACCAGATGTCCCGTTAAGGCTATTGACCGGCTGTATTTTGGGAAATATTGATCACTGAGCTTTCGGAAAAAGATGAGGTTTAGTAATGTTGTCAAGATGAATTAAAGTAAAATATTTTTAGAAAGTTGATGCTGGTAGCAGTTACTATGTGATAGTCAATCATTGTAGGAAAACGTTTTCAAAAATAGTTATTTTATGAAATTACCTTATACAGGGTCAAAAACAAATATGACGCAATCGCTTCTTCTTCTTACTCTTTTATTTAAGACTGACGTCTTGTTTTTCTGCTATATTAAGCGTCCTGTGATGTTGATGTCCAACATTCGTGCCATCGTTTTGGAGGTCGACCAGTGGGTCTTCTAGTGTTTGGTATCTCGTTTTTAGTCCATTTTGCCCATCGATCGTCGCCCATTCTATCCACATGGTCCCTCCAATATCTGCGCCTTGACCTTATGAAACGTACCACATCAGGCACCTTGAGCTCTTCCCTAATTTCGGAACTTCTTATCTGATCTCTTAGGGTTACTCCTTCGATTGTTCTTAACGTTTTCATTTCAGCCGTTCGTAGCATACTTTTTGTTTTAGATGTTTAGGCTCGAGTTTCTGATGCATAAGTTAGTACTGGTCTTATCACAGTTCTGTAGATGTGTACTTTGCTCTCTGTGGACATATACTTATTTTTCCAGATTATGTCTCTCAGACATCCTGATATCCTTGAGGCCTTGTTAGCCTGTGCTCTGACTTCCTGGTATAGATTTTTATTGCTTAATACATCAACTCCCAAGTATCTGCAAGACATGCCCTGTTAGATAGGATGGTTCTTCACCACCAATTTGCATCTGACAGGATCTTTTGAAATTACCATCGTTTCGGTCTTTTCTGTAGATATTTCCATATTTAAATTTTTTGATGTGGTCTGGAATCGGTATAGTAGTCGTTGCAGATCGTCTTCATTTTCTGCTAACAGTAAGGCGTCGTCGGCAAAACATGAGATTTTTAAAGATTTTCGTTCCATTTTGTATCCTCCATTGACTTCTTTTACATTTTGCATTATCTTGTCCATAATTAAATTAAAGAGAAATGAACTCATACTGTTACCTTGTCGTATTCCAGTCATGATAGGTATTTCCTCTGTTATTCCTTGTTGTGTCTTTATGCGTGTCTTATTGTTTTTATTTAGCTCTTCAATTACCATAATATAGTTGTGGTTAACGCCATTTTCCTGAAGTATTTGCAAGACGTTTTTAAGTCGAACTCTATCAAACGCTTTTTTAAGATCCACTAGGCTGATGAAAAGAGGTTTATTGTATTCTATCGATTTTTAAGTAGTCTGTCGGATAATAAAAATCGCATCAACTGTTGATCTGTTCTGTCTAAACCCGTGTTGTTCAGTTATTACAATCGCAAGTGACCAAATTTTATTAGTCCTATTTGGATTTTGTAGAAAAACACACATTTAATATGGCGCTACTTTAAACAAAATATGTCTGGGATGAAGCATTGTCAAAACTAAGAAGTTTTATGTAGGTTGCGTTGAGTATTATTTTGCAACACTGGTGTAATTTTCAAAAAATCTAAATTACCTTATACAGCTGAAATTTTGCAGATGGGCTAAAAATTGCATTAAAAAAAACTTTTTCTAATATATTTTTTCAATATATATATATATATATATATATATATATATATATATATATATATATATATATATATATATATATATATATATATATATATATATATTTCAATTCAATATTCAATTCAATATATATACCGGGTGTCAACGAATCTATTAGACAAGTCATAATTTCTAGAGTATTATGTGTATCAAAATGAGAATTGGTACAGGTAAATGGTATGTGAAGTGGAGAGTTTTCGCATATTTTCCACTTTCCGGCCACTTCCGATTTCACCGGAAATGGCCCCGATTTTGAATTTTTAAATAGAACACCCTGTATATTTTAACATTTTTGAATTTCTGGGACAATTCTAGATCAGAATGTGACATTTTAAAAACTTTTTACGTCTACTTCATTTTTTTAGAGCCACTTTTAAAATTGCATCTAGGTGATGTCAAAAAAATATAATCGCAAAGTTTTAGTTACTAGTATGAAAGACAGGAATAAGACAAGTTGACAAAATTACGTTTTCATTTCTAACTATTAATTTTCAAATGGCGACCCCTTTTGGACAACTACTTTTCGAAAAGAGCATTCTTTGACGAATCTAACTAATTTATTTGCGATTGGATTAGACATAAGAACAGAAATTAAATATTATTAAGCAAAATACTGGATAATTTATTTACTTATGACAAGTGCGCCATGGACAGTCATGATGCATAATAATTTGCAACTGTTTTTATCAAGTCTTCTTTGGAAAACAAAGCACTCATTTAAGTAGATAATGACAGTGACATACGCTCTAAGAACAGACGTAAAAGTTTCTTAATTTTCGTTAAGTTTAGTTTAAATTTTCGTTGAAATAATGTATACTGAAAGTGAAAAAAGCTTTTACGTCTGTTCTTAGAGCGTATGTCACTGTCATTATCTACTTAAGTGAGTGCTTTGTTTTCCAAAGAAGACTTGATAAAAACAGTTGCAAATTATTATGCATCATGGCTGTCCTTGACGCACTTGTCGTAAGTAAATAAATTATCCAGTATTTTGCTTAATAATATTTAATTTCTGTTCTTATGTCTAATTCAATCGCAAATAAATTAGTACCGTTAGATTCGTCAAAGAATGCTTTTTTCGAAAAGTAGTTGTCAAAAAGGGGTCGCCATTTGAAAATTAATAGTTAGAAATGAAAACGTAATTTTGTCCACTTGTCTTATTCCTGTCTTTCATACTAGTAACTAAAACTTTGCAATTGTATTTTTTTGACATCACCTAAGGCCCCTAGATTAGTTTGCGTCCGATCATGGCCACCTAGATGCAATTTTAAAAGTGGCTCTAAAAAAATGAAGTAGACGTAAAAAGTTTTTAAAATGTCCCATTCTGATCTAGAATTGTCTCAGAAATCCAAAAATGTTAAAATATACAGGGTGTTCCATTTAAAAATTCAAAACCGGGGCCATTTCAGGTGAAACCCCACATCTGAATTTTTTTTGGAAAAAATATAAAATTTGACAGGTAATGCTAATCATGTAACTACTATTTTTTTGGTTAATTTTCATTTTCATCTCGATCGAAGCAGAAATTGATGCCAAAATCAAATTTCGAATAAATCTATTAAAAAAAAAATCCATGGGATGCGGACTTTACTGGTGACACTGTATATATGTATATATGTATATATATATATATATATATATATATATATATATATATATATATATATATATATATATATATATATGTTCATGCGGCTTTCACGGATTTCTCAGTGTGAGATGCAATAGCAGTGGATATATCCACATTATGCCGTTCTAGTGCTGAAATCACATTCAGCAAACGTACAACTATATGCAGCTCCGTGTATGAATGAAGCACCTTTGTCCTTTGCACAGCCAGGTGCATGTCGGTACCCTAATGAGTCTAGTAGAGACGAAACATGTACCTCTGGCGTATCATTGTGGCGGGGAGGGTAAGTTTTAACTTTCTTCTCGGTATGGTTGTACAGGTAGGTCATCATCTCGATGATATATATATATATATATATATATATATATATATATATATATATATATATATATATATATATATAAAAGAAGAACGTGTGAATGTATGTTGTATTGTGAAATTGGGGATTAGTACACTACGACCTACTATATCTACTGGATGCATGTTACAGATACATAAAGCTGAAAAAAAGTTGTATTGACTATCAAAATGTCCAATATTTAAAGCAGCCTGAAACTACGAATAATATTATAAATGAACCAAATATTTGATTTGCGACTATGAGAGTTTGTGGTCAGGAAGAATTGCCTAAAAAAAGTTTTAATATATTTAAATTTATTGAACAGTCAAATATACAATTACAGATATGGATCCAGAAATTTTCATTTGTTTTTTGAATAATTATTAATCTGATTGAGATAATTTCAAAACTGCGAAATTAGGTTATATGTTACTCGAACTATTATTACTATCAATATATTATTTAGGATGTGATTTTACTCTTTCCTGTCTTGAACTTTCTACGTATGGAATGTCTTCCTCTGCTTCACTTGTCAGGTCACAAGCAATCTTTTTTTTATTGTTTCTGGACCTGTTCTGGCATTGAAGTTGCCTCATAAAACTGTGAAATCTATCCTTGATTTACCAGAGCCGTAACATCATCATAAAATAAGCGGTTGGTGATTAGTGCATAGACTTGTGTAATTTTGATGAGGTACCTCGCATTCAGTCTTAGAAAAGGACTTACCACCAATTTGCCTAATAGTAATGTTAAAAAAGTGAGTGAAAATGAGAAAAAATTTTGTCGAGAGAAATTGAAAAAATTGTCTTAACAACAATTTCACATTATAATAAAACTTGGAAATATTTTTACTACATTCCTTCAGAAAACTCTTTAAAGCATGCTAAAAATTGTATCCAAACATCCCACTCCTAGAAAAAAGTATCTGTGAACAAACATTAAATACAAATATACTCGTTAAATTGAGAACATTTTTGTTTTTTTAAGTCACTTAAAACGCACAGTTTTTCAAATTGGTTTTTATATTAACGGTAACACTAGAAAATAAATTTCTAAATTAAAACAATATTTAAAAAAATTGGTAGATGCTGTAAAATCACAAAAAATTGTTTTGATTTCTTAAACATATCATTTTTCATTAGACTAGACGTAAAAAAATACGTTCTTTATCTATTTAACCGTACCTAACAGAATTGAGAAGCCAATAACCTTGCTCTTGTTCCTTATAAAGGGCCCTTATCCTTCTATTATCCTTCCCTTGTAACGTTCATTTGTGAATAAGGAGATGATTCCTTATCTGTTAGTATGTCTGCGAGTATGTGTAAAGAGAATAGAAAAGACGCCCCATTTAAGGCACGGACAATTACGTTGGTTTTAGTTACCTCGAGAGAAAAATTTATGGTGATTTTAAAATAATAAACATAGACTAGTAGATGCAGTTATTAATAATCAATACAATAACTATTCTAGTAAACAATTTGATAGGATTGAAGTCAAACGAATTCAAGTTTTGACGAACAAATATAATTTTGTCTTAGATTTGGGAAGAAAGAAGATACCCTACTGCGCGTACCAAGTTGTTAGCACTTTCCACATATGCTGAAAACCCAGTGGCGTATCTACAGGATAATAATATAATATTTTAATTCACTGAAATTGCAAGCATTTTGTTTGATTTGGAAAACTAATATATTTCGAGTTCAAACTAATGAAAGATTTTTTAGATATTTTATTTGTTAACTAAAATTATGTTTGTTATATTTTCTGGTAAAATATATACATTGTTGTGAGCTAGATTATGTATACAAAATTTTAACTTACTTACGTAGATAGAGCCAGTGGACCTTCTTATACCATGCACTTAAAGAAGCTTTATTAATACATGAAAACAAAATTTTGAAGCCTTATTGTTAGAATTGTTCCCACGTATAAATAAATATGAACATGAGAAACAATTTCTTCATCTTGTTTTTTCTTATTCATTAAATAATTTTTAACCGACTTCTAAAAGAAGGAGGTTCTCAATTCGTCGCGTATGTATGTTTTTTTTATGTATGTACACCGATTACTGCGGAACGGCGGCACCGATTTGAATGAAATTTTTTACGTTATGTCCAGGAAGTTGCTGCGGTGGTCCCATATTTTTTTGGACGAAATCGGTGCACTAATATCCAAGATGGCGCTGACAATATGGCGGCTAAAAAAATTAATTTTGTTTGATTTTCTCCAAAATTGGTGTGGGGAAGTTTTCGAGGTCGCACATAATGGATCCAAAATATTTTTAAAAAATTCAATATGGTGGATTCAATATAACGGACAAAATAATCAATTTTGTCCGATTTTCACTAAAATTGGTACGAGGGAGTTTTCAGGGTCGTACATAACTATTCTAAAATTATTTTTTAAAAATTCAATATGGCGTATCCAAGATGGCGGATTAAAGATTTTACATCTCACTATTTTGTCTAAAATCAGTAGTGGGGTATTTTTGTTAGCGTTAATTATGAATTTAAAATATTTTTTGAAAAATTCAATCTGGCAGATCCAATATGGTGTCTTTAAAATTTTTCATTTTTCGATTTTCTCCCAAACTGAGATAGGGGGTTCTTGAGGGTGTAAATTATGAATTTAAAAGTATTTTATTAGGATTCATTATGGCAACTGCAAGATAGCGGACTAAAAATTTTACAATTTTCGATTTTGTTTAAAGGTAGGATGAAAATTTTAAAAAATCGTTTTTGAGGATGTAAATAGCGAATATAAGTCTAGAAATTTTAAATTTCCGGATTTCATCCAAAACTGGTACTAGGGGGCTTTGAAGGGTTTAGATTTAGATTAGATTAAGACTTAAAATAATTATTTGAAATTCAATATAGCGGATGCAATATGGTGGGTTGAAAATTTTACCTTATTCGCATTTTTTCAGATTTGGTATTAGAAGGTTTTCGGGGTCGTGTATTACGAATATGAAGTTAATTTTTTACAATTATTAGGTTGATAAGATGCAATATAAGGGACAGAAAATTTTACATATTCCGATTTTGTCTAAAATTGATATTGTGTGGTTCTTGAGGAGTATACAAACTCAATATGCAGTATAAAATATATCGAGCTAAGAAATTTACATCTCAGATTCTTTAAACTTCGATATTGGAAAGTTTTGGGGCCTATATTACCAATCTAAAATTAATTTGAAATTTAAGATAGTGTATTTATTATGACAGACTAAATATTTGACACAATTTTACTGTATTTGGAAAACTCTAAGACCCAAATAATTTTTAGTGGTTCATTTTAGGGTGATTTACAACTTTAGATAAAATGCCACCTTGGAGTCATTGTGACGTATACTAATCTCGATTAGTACTTAGTTCAAATAATTTATGGATATCATAATGAATTCTAAAACTAAAAATAGAAAAATAAAATTTTTATAAAAAAAAATTGAACCGACTTCTAAAAGTGCGCTAAAAAGTGGAAAATAACTAAAAAATTTTATATGAAATTGAACTTTTTGATGTCGGTGCCAAATTATTTGTAAATGAAATAAATAACTACTAATATATACAAATTATGGTAAGAAAGCAATTACAAATAAAATATTTTTAATCTGTTTATGCAAATCACATTTTGGCAGGTATTAATTTGGCGCCGACTTCAAAAAGTTCAATTTCATATAAAAATTTTTAGTTATTTTTCACTTTTAGCGCACATTTAGACATCGGTTCAATTTTTTTATAAAAATTTTATTATGTTAAAATTTTCATTCTTGGTGTATCTGGCTGGATGGATGTTGATAGGCCTCTAGGTATGGGCTATTGCTAGGTGTTTATTAAGATCTCTTTGATGTCTGAAAACAGATACAAAAAATATATAGATAAATGTATATTTTTCTTTTTTCATAAGCATATAAATATTATATACAATATGTTCTTTCTATATTCGAATTTTCAATTTTGTTAGTTAAGTAGAAATCAAAAATCAAACACCTAGGTAATATTTTAATATATATATTTGTGTTTTATTACAGTTTATTCTAACTGTGCAACCTCTAACACAGAAGGGATATGATGGCGAGAAGTTTGCATTTACTGTTTCGCTTTTATTTCACTTACATACGGAGTTGCATATAGTTGTACATTTGCTGAATGTGATTTCAGCACTACAACAGCATAATGTGGATATAACCACTGCTAATGCATCTCACACGGAGGAGTCCGTGAAATCCGTATAAACATATATATATATATATATATATATATATATATATATATATATATATATATATATATATACAATAAATGGTGAAAAATGCCAAAGTATCCTCTTGCAGCGTTGATTTTTAGATTAAGGTTCAAATTCAAATCTTGATGTCCAAATATTATTAAAACCTAAGAAAACAATACTGCAAACAAAAATTAAAATTAATAATTTTTGATCTTTTCGAAAAATTTAAAATTCCATTTTTGTTGATTAATATATCCCGAAACAATTACATTTTTTGTAAATAATTTTGGTCTTGAAAAGGAACCGTTTTAAGATTTAATTTTTTAGGTTATAAAAAACTGTAATTCACCAGAAAGCCATTTAACTCCGCCCATTGAAGTAATATTTGAAAAGGGGTGATGATTATACCAACTATAAAAAGTGCAAGATACGTTGCAAGGGGGTACAGTTGGAAAGAGGAAGCATCAAGTTTTGTTTGGGATAATTAACTAAAGGTTTTTATTTAAAGGTATTAGAGTGTATAAGGTAGAATAATTACATTTTTAAACCGTTATATACTGTGTATTCACATTTAGTTAACAAAATTTTGTTCTTTTTAAAAACTTTTTGCAACTTTATCTATTTTTTTGTCTTGAATAATATAAAAATGGGCGGACAAATAGAATATATATTTTTTCATTTAGAATTAATTTGCGATAAAGAGAATCGAAAAAAAACTTCAAAAATTAGTGTTAATTAAGAGTTTTCTTTTATTTTTTACTGAATACTACCTTTCTTTTAATTGATTATAACTAAGCTAACTTAGTTATATCGATTCTACTTTATCTGGGCGGTCAAAGTTTAAAAAAATATCGATTTTGCACAAATTTATTGAAAAGGTGGTATCTGAATTAAATAATTTGTGATTTGCGGTCTAACACTATAATATGACGTTTTCTAGTGGTATACCAACTAGGATTTTAAAAAGGTTGCCAGCGTTTAAGGTGCGCATCAGTTGCTATTCGCGAGTGTTCATCAGAGTCTTGTATACTTCTGTTTTAAAGGTATTTTTTTTCCTGGCGAAACCGCTCACCCAACCAAAATTTTTTGAGTGATAAAAAAGCTTTCAAATACATGCGATTATCTGATAGAAATATCATAATGTCATAATTTTGATAACATAAAAAATCAGGAGCGATGTTTACAAGTAATGTCACTTTTATAACACTTACACTACCTTATAGCCAGCCGTTACATACTAAGAATCCTTAAATTCAGTTCCCACGTTTTCAAGAAATTTAGGAGAAATCAATATTTTGACGTCTTCTATCACCTAAATGAAGCAGTATCGGATATAACTAAGTTGGCTTATAAATCGACCTATTTTGATTTCAAGAGTCTATCATTAAACGTTGTACAGGGTGAGTCAACGATTAGATGAAGTAGGTTTGTGCCTTTTCGGTGAAATTAACAAAGAAACTATATTTATTGTTTGATACAGTTTATTTTTACGCAGATTTTAAAAATATTTAGGACTCTACAGGGTGAGCCAAAAAACTAGGACAGCATAAAGTTGTATTTTTTTAAATAGAACACCCTATATACGAATCATATTTTCGATTTAGCTTATAATTTTAAATCTTTTTTATTAAGGGTTTACTATAACAAAACTTTATAGTTTCTGAGATAATTAAGTTTAAAGAAAAAAAGTCACATTTTCAAGCATCAATTCAATCCTAAATAACGTTTTCAATTTTGTAACAAATATATTCAAATTTGGAATTTAGCAAGACCAAGGACAAGTTAACATAATTTTTACCTAATATTTGCAATAAAAGCTACAGGGTGTTGAACACATCGGCTCAAATTTGAACAAGTTTAAATGAATAAATATCTTTTTTTTTAAATGGTACACCCTGTATATTTTCATGTTATTTAATAGAGTAATAAAAACCCTAAAAGTTTTGTTCAATATATCCTATACCTATTTATAATAGTTTTTGAGATATTTCAGTTTTTCTTATTTTCCATACTTTTTTACAGAAATAGTTTTCATTATCATAGTAGCCATGTAAAATAATAAAAAGAAACTACAGAAACAAACAGAATGTGGTTAAATATGATGAAATACATTATTCGTTATATTACAACGGCAATAGTTTAATTAAACATAATGTGAAAAAATTAACACAACAACAGCGACAAGGCAAATACATATTTACTTTTATACTAAATTGAAACAAAAAAATTACCTATTAAATACTGAGATTAATTATTTCTTTTTAATAAGTGTTCGAATAAACGACCCTCTTGTGCAATGCACAAATTTAGTCTTTTTTGCAGATTTTCTCGGACCCTGGACAAAATTAGTGGCGTTATTGTTCTACAGGTATCCCTAATCCTGTTTCGCATATCTTCCACTGTTGTTGGTGGATTAATATACACCTTATTTTTAATATAACCCCATAGGAAGAAATCTAATGGGGTGATGTCGCAAGACCTTGGTGGCCTCTCAATGAAACCCCCACGTCCAATCCATTTTTGCGGATATCGTTGGTCCAAAAACGCACGAACTTCACGATGGTAATGCGGAGGCGCACCATCGTACTGGAACCACATACTGTCGAGCTCATCCCTATCGAGACCTTGAAGCAGTTGGGGTAGTTCTTCTTGTAGAAAGTTCAGGTAACTATGGCCATTTAGTGGTTCATTAAAAAAGTGGGGTCCAATAATTCAATTATGATGAATACCACACCAAACATTTAATGACCAGTGGTTTTGATGTTGCACCTCTCTAATCCAAAATAAGTTTTCTGTGGCATAATAATGCATGTTGCGTCTATTTACGGCACCATTACTTCTAAAAGTAGCTTCATCACTAAACATTACCTTGCATAATAAATTTGGATTTAATTGAATCTCCGCATTTATTGTACGACAAAAGTTTACACGACTTTCAAAATCCTGTCCATGCAATTCTTGGTGTAATTCCATGTGATATGGATGATACCTATATTTCTTGGTAGTACGATTAGCGGTGGATTGTGATGTTTCACATAATGCTGCTAACTGACGGCTACCAATATAAGGATTTTCCTGAACATTTAACAATACTTGTAGTTCTTTTTCTTCATTAGTTACTGGTTTGTTGACCACTTTACGTTTTGGGTAATCAACAGTACCAGAAGAATCAAATCTTTGCATTAAGTTTTGAAAAGTATGGGTATTAGGCTGACGTCGATCAGGATACTTCATTTTGTAAATTCTTTGAGCAAGAAGGCAATTTTTTTGAGCCTCTCCTATTGTATAAATCATATCTATTAACTCATTCTTTGGAAAATTCATTTTACAATATAAGATGAATGCAAAAAAAAAACCAAACTACACTACATAAAAACCAAAAGAAGCGATTGCGGTTATAAATTTGACACACAGAAAAATGTTCTTTTACATTGTTTTTGCCATGGCTACTATGATAATGAAGACTATTTCTGTAAAAAAGTATGGAAAATAAGAAAAACTGAAATATCTCAAAAACTATTATAAATAGGTATAGGATATATTGAACAAAACTTTTAGGGTTTTTATTACTCTATTAAATAACATGAAAATATACAGGGTGTACCATTTAAAAAAAAAGATATTTATTCATTTAAACTTGTTCAAATTTGAGCCGATGTGTTCAACACCCTGTAGCTTTTATTGCAAATATTAGGTAAAAATTATGTTAACTTCTCCTTGGCCTTGCTAAATTCCAAATTTGACTATATTTGTCACAAAATTGAAAACGTTATTTAGGATTGAATTGTTGCTTGAAAATGTGACTTTTTTTCTTTAAACTTAATTATCTCAGAAACTATAGAGTTTTGTTATAGTAAACCCTTGATAAAAAAGATTTAAAATTATAAGCTAAATCGAAAATACGATTCGTATATAGGGTGTTCTATTTAAAAAAATACAACTTTATGCTGTCCTAGTTTTTTGGGTCACCCTGTAGAGTCCTAAATATTTTTAAAATCTGGGTAAAAATAAACTGTATTAAAAAATAAATATAGTTTCTTTGTTAATTTCACCGAAAAGGCACAAACCTACTTCATCCAATCGTTGACTCATCCTGTACTACATGTATTTTCCGGACACCCTGTATATCAGGATTTTCACCTAAACTTTATATCTAATTATATTTTAATGACACACTGGAAAAAATATTGAAACATCAAATTTTTCAAATTTAAATACACAAATTTAATTTTTAATACTGTTAATTGAAAAAAAAGTGTTAAAAAAATTTCGTGTCTCTAATGATACTACTACAATGATGTTTCTTTTTTATTTTCACTTTATCTCTTAATATTTTCATTTGATCGCGTGTTTAAATTAAAGGGGTTGATAAATAATGGTGGACACAAGTCGAAGTCATGTCAGAGGTTAAAGTTCAGATAGCCGCTCCTGCTTTTTTGAAGTCACAATGTTGATGCTTTTGTAAAGAAGTATTAACGCGTATTGTAACCTGAAAAAAATTTAATCTTCCTTTATTAATTACAAGGGTGATAATTTTATACAAGATATCACTAGATATCATCTTTTTACGATACATATGGACAATTATTTTGAAGAAAAACTAAACTAAAAATAGGAGAAATTGAAACACCTTCTGAAAGGAGCTAAAAAGCGAAATATAATAGGTGTATAGGTGAATAATGTCGATTTTATGCAAATTGTGATCATTTGTTTCCAGAACAAAATGAATTACCTCAATAATCAAAGTACTGGTCATCGTTAGATACGACTTTTTCCATCTTTCTGTCAAACAATGGATTTTCTACGACAAAATAACTGTTTGTTTTTTGAGGGTAGCCATTTGTCAACACAAATTTTCAAATCTTTGTAAGAATATATGTTATTCTGAAAGTTTGTGCTACAGTGATTGAAATAAATCATAGTCCGAAGAATACAACAGGTGGAGTAGGACGTCACATTTAACGTTTTTCAAATAAATTTTTACACATTTTGCAACGTGAGATCGAGCATTTTCATATTTAAAAATGAATTTATCTTGTCTTTTGGCGTATATTGGTTATTTTTAATTATTTTATTAATTGTCGATATCGATAACTATAAATTGTTTCATCAAGTTTTAGCGGTTCATAATACACAGTTCCCTTATCATTCCACCAAATACACAGCGAAGCCTTCTTTTCATGTGTATTGCGCACTGGTTCAGATGTTGAAGACTGGCCTGGAATTACCCACTTTTCATCACCTGTCACAACTTGATGCAGAAATCTTTTTTCTTTGTATCTGGCAAGCAACATTTCACAAGAGGTTTTCGCTTTTCACTGTCTCTTTCCTTTAATTCATACGGAATTTACGTTTCTTCTCTCTGGATCTTGCTCAATGCATATAGACGTTTGGAAAAATTGACAGATCAACACTTAATGCTGCTGCCAATAATTCTTGCAAATCTGCATCTTCAAACTGCTTTTGCTGATTTGGATGCTCCTTCATAAGTTTTTTGGGTTAAAACATTCTCACCATAAGCTTCAACCAACAATCGATAACTTTCAGCAGCTGTTTTCATTAAAAGAGAGGTTATTAAACTTCTCCGCAAAGAACTATGTTTTTTGCACAATGGCAATTAATAAACAACTGGTTTTTAACAATATAGATGTCATAATTATATACCAACAATTGTATTAGTGGCGCTATCTCTTAGTAAAATCGACATTGTTAATCAAAGCACTTATTAGCAATATAATTTTTTAAAAGAAATTGAAATTTTTAAGTCGACGCCAAATTAATACTAAATGGAACAAACTACCTACAGCATATTTAACAAAGTAATCACAACTAAACTCAGTTGTAAAATTATTCACACTATGATTTTCTTAAGTACATTTTTTTAAGTAATAATTTGGAGTAGACTTCAGAATTTTTAATCATATATAAAAATTTATATTGTTATTTCTTGCCCTTTACCGCATTCTTGGAAGGCAGTTCTAATTTTCTGTAACTCTTCGCGATATTAATAAATTATTTGAACCGAGTACTAAGCGAGAGCTTGCGAGGTCACAAAAAAGTACCCATTTTAGCTAAAGTTATTGTAAATCACATTAAATTGAACAACAAAAAATCTCTAATTCCCAGAGTTTTCCAAATACCAGTGTCACAAGAAATTGGACTAAACAAAAATTTAATTCGTGATGGTAAATCCGCCACTTTGAATTTTAAGAAATGGATTTTAGATTGGTAATAGAAGTCCCCGAAACCCCCCAAATGCCAATTTTGAAAAAACTTAAGACATGTAAATTTTTCAGACCCCCATATTTAATCTAGCATATTGAGTTTGAAGAAATTAATTTTAGGTCCGTAAAGCACGCCCCTGAAACTCCCTAATCGCAATTTTAGCAGAATCTCGAAAAAATTATTTTAAACTTGAAATCAACGCCTTCAAGAAATATCCAATATCAATTTTCGTCAAAATCGTAAAAATGTAAAACTTGTGTTCCGATAATATTTAGTATCTGCCATAATTGATTTTAGGAAATTAACTTTGGATTAGTAATTTATGACTCCAAAAATAAACTAATGCCAATTTTAAAAATACTAAACTTTCGGCTCACTATATTAAATTAAAAAATATACATTTATTTAAAACTCATAATAATTTTGGACAAAATCTAGAGATGTTAATTTTTTAATCCGCTAAAGTGAATTTTTCAAAAATAGTTTTTTATTTCATACTTTATACCCTCAAACAACCCCTAATACCAATTTTGGACAAAATCGAGAATTGTAAAATTGTTAGTCCGCCATATTAAATTTTTCAAAAATAACTTTTTTAATTCGTAATTTACACCCCCCAAAACTCACCAATACCAATTATGAACAAAATAGACAGAGGTAAAATTTTTATTTCACCATAATGGATCTGCCATATTGAATTTTTCAAAAATGATTTTAAATTATACAAGTCCTCCTCCAATACCAATTTTAAACAAAATCGAGAGATATAAAATTTTTAATACGCGATATTGATTTTTTTTACAATAATTTTAAATTCTTTATATGTAACCCCGAAATATCCCCCCATATCAGTACTGGAGAGAATTGGATAAAATTAATTTTTTTGTCCGCCATATGACATGTGCAATCTTGTTTATTACTGAACCAGCTTCGGCCAAAATGATATGGAACCATCGCAAGAAATTCCGGAACATAACGCAAAAAAATGTATTCAAATCGAATTGCAATTTTTAAAACCTCTTTTTAGAAATTGTTGATTTACTTATTTACTAAACACATTTTTGAGTTTTTTCTCCATATAATTATTATATAGTTTTCATAGCTTTTAATTTGTGTACTCTTTCTTTTTGCTTCAGTTTAGAGAATCTGCATGTGGTGGGTAGATATTTCCGATCTGCAATGAAATATAGGACTAAATTTTCAAGATAATTTTACATAACTACACATTGTTGCCGGTTGTTAGATAATCATAAGGTTATACTTGTTCTAATATTAATTTAATAAGTTGCTTTTTTGACTTCCATTGCCTAGTAAAAAAAATAATTGAATTCTATATCTTGTAACAGAAATTTATTGAAAATAGCAAAATTTAAAGATGAAGAGTGGAAAATATGATTTATAACTGTAAAAATGCAAACATTTTTTTTTATCTACAAATCATAAGGCTGTTGTATTACCCAAAATAAAGCAAATGCGATAAATTAACGGAAAATTCGGTGTTTTTACTATTTCAAATAATTACCTTTTTGAAAAAAAAAATAGTTTTCAATTTCATTCTGATTAGTTTCAAAGTTTCAAGTAGTCATTAAAATGGATATGCCTACTAGAAGAAGAAATTTCGTTGAGATAAGATGAAAAACGCAATGGCAAACATAGAGACACCGAGACCAGCTACAGTTAAAAGTTGTAGAAAATTTATACATATATATATATATATATATATATATATATATATATATATATATATATATATATATATATATATATATATATATATATATATGAACAGTAAATGCAAACTTCGCTCCATCAAATTCTTCCCGTGTTAGAGGTTGCACAGTTTGAATATATTGCGATAAAACACAATTTATCCCATTCCACCACCATCGAGATGATGGCCCTTTACCACCATACCGAGAAGAGAGTCAAAACTTACCCTCCCCGTACAGTGATCGGCAGAGGTACATGTTTCGTCTCTTACTAAACTCATCAGTGTACCGACATGCACCTCGGAAGGAACACTGAGCCGACCTCCCGTCGAATGGCGTATATATATATATATATATATATATATATATATATATATATATATATATATATATATATATAAACATTTAATTTTCTAAATTTTTTCTTAAACCATCTTTCTATATAAATGTATGGTAACTTCTTTGGATTAGGTTTCAAAAATTAATACTACTATTCTGTGCTTGACGTTTCGCCCAACGTAGTGGGCTTTTTCAAAAGTATAATCTAAAATAAAAACAAAATACAACTAACATGGTCACAAACGCACACCCACAAGACTTAACACTCAAATGGTACAATATTTATTAAAAATATCAATTGATAAAATAATGTGACATTAAAAATCAAAAATTAAAATTAAAAATTACAAATTAATTCCAGATACGCACCTCAATTTACCTTGGCCATGTTTCTCAGTGAAGTATTTGACGATTCCTTCAGTGTTACTATCAACTTAATATTTTTTTTTATTTGGAAACCTTTTTACTCAGTTTTTTCCGATTTATAAATAAATTTTATCGATATTGACTATACAGTGTGTTGCAAACAATAAGGGCTACAATAGGTGGTTTAGTTTATTAGGTTAAAATATATTTGGCTCAGCTTTTTGATATCTTGTTTGTCATTGATTGCTTGTTTTTCTTTTTTTATATGTAGCATTTCCTTTATTTGAAGTTTATGGTAGTTTCTTTCCTGGGTTAGAATCTTTGTGTTTGAAAAATCAAATTCATGTTGAAAATTTGTCTCGTGTTTGTGTAATGCTGTCGTTAAGTTTTTTGTGTATTTATGTCCGTTCAATCTGCTGTCTAGATATTGTGTTGT
This sequence comes from Diaprepes abbreviatus, assembly GCA_034092305.1. Lineage (NCBI taxonomy): Eukaryota > Metazoa > Arthropoda > Insecta > Coleoptera > Curculionidae > Diaprepes > Diaprepes abbreviatus. Next base: position 1,942,233 of record JASJET010000135.1, read on the forward strand.
CATTCCAATATATTTTTGTGGACAATTTAGACATGGTACGGAATAGATAATGTTAGATTTCTTTTTATGGGTCACCTTACTTTTTAGCTTTGTAAATAGTATGTATGTATGTATGTAATTTATTTATAAATCAGAAAAAACTGAGTAAAAAGGTTTTTGAATAAAAAAAAAAATTAAGTTGATAGTAACTGAAGGAATCGTCAAATACTTCACTGAGAAACATGGCCAAGGTAAATTGAGGTGCGTATCTCGGATTAATTTGTAATTTTTAATTTTTGATTTTTAATGTCACATTATTTTATCAATTGATATTTTGAATTAATATTGCACCATTCGAGTGTTAATTCTAAGTCTTGTGAGTGTGCGTTTGTGACCACGTTAGTTGTATTTTGTTTTTATGTTAGATTATGCTTTTGAAAAAGCCCACTACGTTGGGCGAAACGCCAAGCACAGAATAGTAGTATTAATTTTTGAAACCTAATCCAAAGAAGTTACCATACATTTATATATATATATATATATATATATATATATATATATACATATATATATATATATATATATATATATATATACATATATATATATATATATATATATATATATATATATATATATATATATATACATATATATATATATATATATATATATATATATATATATATATATATACATATATACATATATATATATATATATATACATATATACATATATATATATATATATATATATATATATATATATATATTCACAATAACATTTTCTTCCGTTTGATGCAGTGCTGCTTCTAAAATATTTTTCACCTTGCTGAGACGTTAAATTTAGAATAAGACTACCTTAATTTTAACATTACCGCACTAATTTATAGTAGTATGGGCATAACTTAACGATATATTAAACATGTACCACTTGACAAGAGTCCCAAGAATCCCTGTAACGGACATTTAACTGGACAAAAGTTAAAATTTATACCGTATATTGTTACAATCCTTTGAATTTTTTAATTGCCATCTACCTGGGGCCTCCCCTCGGAAAATAATATTCAATCGGAACTGTCCACTACTTGATTTAGGTCATATTAAAGACCTAAAAAGATTACATTTCAATTCGAAGCGAGGAAATTCATGTAAAACGTAGACTGTTACATTTGAAATTTAAATTCCTTGTGATTTTTTACTTTTGAATGGTTTCGTTTACACTAAATTCATTCATATTTAAATTTGAATATATGCTAAAGGGACAGTCCTGCAGTTCTGTTCTGGGAAGATATTTTTCTAGTTCTAAAGTGCATTTTTAGTGTTATTATAAGTGTATCAGATTCAATGATAACAAAAAAGTAAAGGCAGACAAAAATGTTTTTTTACAGGGTTACTTTACTAGTTAATTTTTTAATCAATTTTTTAATTTAGCTTCAAAATATATTTTAAAACATTTTTATCAAAATGTATACTTACAATAAGAGTAATTTGATGTAGATAAATAAAAATCAGGCTTGACCCAATAAACAATTTTAGGTTAAATATATATTCACAGAAGCATAATGCTTAGTCTTCTCATATCAACAGGTTGGAAATATCTTCTGCCACATTTGCAACATCTTGCTGTATGTTAAATATTATTTTATCAATATATTTTAAAGGTTGCGTTTAACTTTTATATTTAAATATATTTATAGATGTTTGTTCATGAATAACTAATTTATTAAAATGATATAGCAGACCAGGTTTGAGAAATCCTTACACCTTAGACATAGAAGTGTTTACAGGAGAGATTTCCCAACCACCGAATACCGAAGCATCAAACATTTACCAATATCGAGCGTCATCTCCGAGGAACTGCAAGTTTGTACCCGCCATTTAGAACGTGACTTCCCTAAAAGTATTTGTTCATGAATAACTAATTTATTGAAATGATATAGCAGACCAGGTTTGAGAAATCCTTACACCGTAGCTAAGGGACATAGAAGTGTTTACAGGAGAGATTTCCCAGCCACCGCATACCGAACCATCAAACATTTACCAATATCGGGCGTCATCTCCGAGGAACTGCAAGTTTGTACCCGCTATTTAGAACGTGACTTCCCTAAAAGTATTTGTTCATGAATAACTAATTTATTGAATGACATAGCAGACCAGGCTTGAGAAATCCTTACACCGTAGCCAAGGGACATTGAAGTGTTTACAGGAGAGATTTCCCAACCACCGAATACCGAACCATCAAACATTTACCAATATCGAGCGTCATCTCCGAGGAACTGCAAGTTTGTACCCGCTATTTAGAACGTGACTTCCCTAAAAGTATTTGTTCATGAATAACTAATTTATGGGATGGCATAGCAGACCAGGTTTGAGAAATCCTTACACCGTAGCCAAGGGACATATAAGTGTTTACAGGAGAGATTTCCCAGCCACCGAATACCAAACCATCAAACATTTACCAATATCGAGCATCATCTCCGAGGAACTGCAAGTTTGTACCCGCTATTTAGAACATGACTTCCCAAAAGTATTTTAATTGATATTTTAAAAGAGCAGTTATTACACCCATATCATGTCCAAAAGATTCGGGAATTTTTACCAGTTGTTCCCCCATGCACCTTATATTATATGATCCAAATTTTAGTAAAAAAAATTGTTTACTGAAGAGAAGTGCTTTACAAAATCTGGAGTCATTGCTATTAAAGTTTCACACCATCGTCATAATTTTAAAATAAATGTTTGGGCAGATATTATTGATCGCTACCTTCTTGGTCCTGTTGCGTCAGGATAAATGAAAATATTTATTCAAATTTTTTGAAAAAGACATTACCAATTCTTCTGGAAAATTTGCTCTATGTTACTTCGGCGAGAATTATGGTATATGCATGACGGTGCCTCACCCCATTTTTCCGTTGCCGTTTGGCAATAGTTACACGAGGACTATCCCAACCGATGTATTGGAAGAGGCAATGAAGCACCAGTAAGATGATCATCACATTTTCCAGAATTAAATATTTGTGACTTATTTTCGTGGGGCGCTGTTAAAACAGTAGTATACAAGACTCCGGTGAACACCCACGAAGAATTAATGATGCACATTTTAAAAACTGGTAACTTTTTTAATAATGAGATATCAATACTTTCTTAAAACTTCGTCTTCTACTGCCTAAATGAAGCAATGTCGGATATAACTAAGGCTTAAATCGAACAATTTTGACGTCACGAGTCTGTCATCAAACATTGTACACGTTTTTTTCGGAAACTCTATATATATATATATATATATATATATATATATATATATATATATATATAGGGTTTTTCACCCTATCCGGCACGGAATATTGCAGCCAAAATTCGTGTAATGTAATGTAGTAACTTTTTAAAATTATTTTCAAATTATATTGGGTTCTGAAAGTATCAGAGTTGTGTTTTTTTAATTGGAACACCCTGTCAGTTTATTCTGCAAAGTCTTTTGCTGTAATAACGGCATTATTTTTTGTAACTGTGAAACTTCAATTATTAAACTGAATTATTTGCATATTATTATGTTATTGCTTTGTTAAAATGAAGATTTATCCAAAAGAAGACCGTATTGATATGATTTTTATCCTTGGAGAATATCATCAAAATTGTTCGTTGGCTTTTCGAGTCTATGCTCAAAGGTTTCCTGAAAGAAACCGTCCTAAAACAGCCGTTTTTGTGAGTTTCGGGAAAGTGGAAGTGTCAATTATAAAAAACCTGGTATAAGAAAACCTGTCACTGATGGTGAAGAAAATGTTTTTACTGTACTTGGTTCAGTGATCGAAAATCCTGATATTAGTTAGAATCATATATCCGAAAATACTAACATTAGCCAAGCAAGTGTTTCAAGGATTCTTAACAAAAACAGATTTCATACTTATAAAATTCAGCTTTGTCAAGAGCTTCACGGAAATAATTTTGACAACCGAACTGAATTCTGCTTGTGAATGTTAGATAAAGTGGCAGAAAATGAACACTTTTTTAATAATGTGTTGTTTAGTGATGAATGTATTTTTCATAACAATGATTTCATGAATAGACACAACTTCCATTACTATTCTGATTCAAATCCGCATGAATACAGAGTTATGAGGAACAAGAATAGGTGGTCGGTTAATGTATGGGGAGAACTACTGAGTCTATACTTAATTGGAACCTACTTTTTTGAAAGACCTTTCAATGGTTTTATGTTTGGCGCTTTTTTTTACAGCAACTTCCAGTGTTATTAGAAGATGTCCTTTTACATATTAGAACAACTACGTGGCTTTAACCGGATGGAGTTCCGCCTCATTATCATCGCGAGGTTCGGCAATTTTTAAATGTCAACTTTCGAAATAGGTGGATTGGGAGAGACGGATTTCAAAATTGGTCCCCGAAATCTCCGGACTGAACTCCACCAGAGTCCTTTTTATGAGAATATATAAAAATAATTGTCTACAATGCACCCCCGACAACACCACAAGATATGAAATAAGCATAACAGACGTTTTTTAAACTGTACCAAAGCCAATGTTGTCCAGAGTTTCGAAAAAAGAATATGTAAGTGTTTGGAAATGGATAGTCCACATTTCGAACATCTACTGTAAATGTTTTGCTTCTGTTATATGCTATTGTCAATCGTTATTACCATTATTGCTGTTATAGCCTGATGGACAACTATAAATCCCGTTTCGAGTTTCTAAACATTTGTAAAGCTATTTCTGATTATTATTCTTATAGCTGTAAATTACCTGTCATTTTTAAATGTCATAGGCAACTAGATACGTTAGAACATCTATTCAAAAAACGCAGAATGGTGCAGAAAACGATTATTTGGCGTATTCTGTGAAAACGCGAAGACTTAGTTATAGAACACTCTTACACGATTTGACAGGTACTTAAAAGGTACATTTTCTGGTAAGTTAAAAAGTATAGCGTTGTATTTAAATTAATCAAGTTATAGCCACTTAAAGTTCTTATTTGATTAGTTTTAATTTTTGGACACCCTGTATAATATAGCAAATTTATTATATTTGGGATACAAAATATGATTTATTGTTACACTTCACTGTAAACTTCGAGTACATAACTGAAATAATATTTGAAACATGAAAATTAGGTTAGATTTTGTCAAAATTCAAATTATCTAAGAACCCTTAGGGTTAAGGTACTATATATATATATATATATATATATATATATATATATATATATATATATATATATATATATATATATATATATATATATATATATACAGGGTGATTCAAAAATCGATCACGAAACTTAAGGGGGTGATTCTACTTGACAAAATAAGGGTAGAGTTTCATATAATTTTTTTTCAAAATGTCATTCGTTTTCGAGTTACAAGCCGTCCAAGTTCAAGTTTTTATTTTTTGTTTTTTGAATTACTCGCTTACAGGAAAACCGATTTGACTAATATTTGAAAGATAGGCTAAGTCTTCTGCGCTTCATCATTTTAGTAACAATTCACATTGATTGTTTGCCGCTAGAGGGCACTTTACCTACATTGAAAATTGTTTTTTTGTCATAATTTTTTAGTGTTGACAGCTACAGTAGTTTTTGGCATAATTTCTGAAAGACTGATGCTACGCCTTTAAAAAAGGTGCTCTTTATTTACATCGCTAAACCCAACGGTTTAGACGTAAATCACCCTTAAAAATTAAGTGGTAAATTTACTTTTCTCATTTCATTACCACCAGCTACCAGGTAAATAGCTATCAAAGTATACTAGAGCTGTCAGTTTAACATCAAATAAATTCGCTTTTTAAACTATTTAATTTATAATCTTAAAATAACTAATAATGGCTAATCACCAATATTCAAATATCGAATATTGTGATATCCATTTTTGTTATGGAAAAGCAAATGGTAATGCAGAGTTGGCAAGAAGATATTATATGGAGAGTTATCCGGAAAGAAATATCCCTCATGCTCAAACATTTTCCAGTGTGCACAGGAGGCTTGCGGAATGTGGTTCCTTTAAAAGTTATAATGGAAATAGGGGAAGACCTAGAACTGCTAGAAACGTGCAACAAGAAAAAAGAGTGCTTGAAATTATTGAAGATAATCCAGGTATTAGTACTAGAAAAATTGGGAATGAAGTGCGGCTCTGTCAGGCTAGTTCATGGAGGATACTAAGAGAAGAACAACTCTACCCGTTTCATTCAAAAAAGGTGCAGGCTCTTTATGACGATGATCGGCCGAGACGGTTGGAAATGTGCAATCAGATCCTAGCTAAGTATGAACACGATAATCGATTAATTGGCGTCATATTATTCACTGACGAAGCTGGTTTCACTCGTGATGGCATAACAAATCTACACAACATCCACACATATGCTTACGAGAACCCAAACAATGTGGTAGAAACGAAACATCAGCGTAGATTTTCACTAAATGTGTGGGCAGGGATAATAGGAGATTACCTTATTGGTCCTCATTTCTTTGATGGCCCATTAACTGGTGACGTATACTTAGATTTTATCCAAAATCGTCTCCCATTGTATCTGGAAGATGTGCCATTGGAAGTAAGGGCCAACATGTGGATCCTCCAAGACGGAGCTCCGCCCCACTTTAGTATACGTGTCCGACAGTATTTGAATGCAACGTATCCTGAGCGATGGATAGGACGAAGTGGACCATTGGCATGGGCAGCGAGGTCACCAGACCTTAATCCTATGGATTTTTTCTTTTGGGGTCATTTGAAACAATTGGTGAACGATATTCCAGTAATCAACGTCGAGGATCTTCGCTTCAGGATAATCGAAAAGTGCCAAATTATTAAAGAAACACCAGGAATTTTTCATCGAGTTAGGCGACATTTTTTGAAGAGTGTTAGGAAATGTATGGAAGAAAATGGGGGACATTTTGAGAATCTTTTTTAGTTTGTTTAGTACTGTTTCATTAATTTTTATCAATTAAATGTATATCGCAATAATCCATAATATGAATATTTACTGATTAGCCATTATTAGTTATTTTAAGATTATAAATTAAATAGTTTAAAAAGCGAATTTATTTGATGTTAAACTGACAGCTCTAGTATACTTTGATAGCTATTTACCTGGTAGCTGGTGGTAATGAAATGAGAAAAGTAAATTTACCACTTAATTTTTAAGGGTGATTTACGTCTAAACCGTTGGGTTTAGCGATGTAAATAAAGAGCACCTTTTTTAAAGGCCTGGCATCAGTCTTTCAGAAATTATGCCAAAAACTACTGTAGCTGTCAACACTAAAAAATTATGACAAAAAAACAATTTTCAATGTAGGTAAAGTGCCCTCTAGCGGCAAACAATCAATGTGAATTGTTACTAAAATGATGAAGCGCAGAAGACTTAGCCTATCTTTCAAATATTAGTCAAATCGGTTTTCCTGTAAGCGAGTAATTCAAAAAACAAAAAATAAAAACTTGAACTTGGACGGCTTGTAACTCGAAAACGAATGACATTTTGAAAAAAAATTATATGAAGTTCTACCCTTATTTTGTCAAGTAGAATCACCCCCTTAAGTTTCGTGATCGATTTGTGAATCACCCTGTATATATACATATATATATATATATATATATATATATATATATATATATATATATATATATATATATATATATATATATATATATATATATATATATATATATAGTGTTTTTATCTATTTAAATAATTTCTTTAATTATTTACTTCACAATTCCACATATTTTCGATGAGATATTTTAGACATGTACTCTTCTAAAGCCTTATTTAAAGAATGGGATTTTTGTAGTAGATAAAAATAGGGACAATAAAAACACGAGTCGTAATTTAGGAAGTTAACCGCTCACACGAGGAAAGGAGAAGTAACTATAATAGCAGGACAAGACTACCAATAAATCCTGAAGGAACACAATCGCTGCGAGCAAGAGCGGCAAACAGTCAGACTCAGGAGGAGTTCGTTAACGGGAATTGTCCTGTTCTCTGTAATTAATTTATGGCACCGACCGATTTGCATTCTCTAACTTAACCTCCTCGGACAACAGCCAAATTTAATTTCTCCACTACGGGCATTTGCTTAACAAATAAAAGCCATCTACGTAGTTTCCATACAAGTCTAGGTGGAACTACAAATTACCTTAGACTAGCTTTGATGAAATATTACAGTAGAGCAAAGTAAACGCAACAAAAATCAATAGTATTTTTTCAAAAAGGCTATGTACAGGGTGAGTCAACGATTGGATGAACTAAGTTTGTGCCATTTCGGTGAAATTTACAAAGAAACTATATTTATTGTTTGATACAGTTTATTTTTACGCAGATTTTAAAAATATTTAGGACTCTACAGGGTGAGCCAAAAAACTAAGACAGCATAAAGTTGTATTTTTTTAAATAGAACACCCTATATACGAATCGTATTTTCGATTTAGCTTATAATTTTAAATCTTTTTTATTAAGGGTTTACTATAACAAAACTTTATAGTTTCTGAGATAATTAAGTTTAAAGAAAAAAAGTCACATTTTCAAGCATCAATTCAATTCTAAATAACGTTTTCAATTTTGTGACAAATATATTCAAATTTGGAATTTAGCAAGGCCAAGGACAAGTTAACATAATTTTTACCTAATATTTGCAATAAAAGCTACAGGGTGTTGAACACATCGGCTCAAATTTGAACAAGTTTAAATGAATAAATATCTTTTTTTTTAAATGGTACACCCAGTATATTTTCATGTTATTTAATAGAGTAATAGAAACCCTAAAAGTTTTGTTCAATATATCCTATACCTATTTATAATAGTTTTTGAGATATTTCAGTTTTTCTTATTTTCCATACTTTTTTACAGAAATAGTCTTCATTATCATAGTAGCCATATAAAATAATAAAAAGAAACTACAGGAACAAACAGAATGTGGTTAAATATGATGAAATACATTATTCGTTATATTACAACGGCAATAGTTTAATTAAACATAATGTGAAAAAATTAACACAACAATAACGACAAGGCAAATACATATTTACTTTTATACTAAATTGAAACAAAAAAAATTACCTATTAAATACTGAGATTAATTATTTCTTTTTAATAAGTGTTCGAATAAACGACCCTCATGTGCAATGCACAAATTTAGTCTTTTTTGCAGATTTTCTCGGACCCTGGACAAAATTAGTGGCGTTATTGTTCTACAGGTATCCCTAATCCTGTTTCGCATATCTTCCACTGTTGTTGGTGGATTAACATACACCTTATTTTTAATATAACCCCATAGGAAGAAATCTAATGGGGTGATGTCGCAAGACCTTGGTGGCCACTCAATGAAAACCCCACGTCCAATCCATTTTTGCGGATATCGTTGGTCCAAAAACGCACGAACTTCACGATGGTAATGCGGAGGCGCACCATCGTGCTGGAACCACATACTGTCGAGCTCATCCCTATCGAGACCTTGAAGCAGTTGGGGTAGTTCTACTTGTAGAAAGTTCAGGTAACTATGGCCATTTAGTGGTTCATTAAAAAAGTGGGGTCCAATAATTCGATTATGATGAATACTACACCAAACATTTAATGACCAGTGGTTTTGATTTTGCACCTCTCTAATCCAAAATGGGTTTTCTGTGGCATAATAATGCATGTTGCGTCTATTTACGGCACCGTTACTTCTAAAAGTAGCTTCATCATTAAACATTACCTTGCATAATAAATTTGGATTTAATTGAATCTCCGCATTTATTGTACGACCAAAGTTTACACGACTTTCAAAATCCTGTCCATGCAATTGTTGGTGTAATTCCATGTGATATGGATGATACCTATATTTCTTGGTAGTACGATTAGCGGTGGATTGTGATGTTTCACATAATGCTGCTAACTGACGGCTACCAATATAAGGATTTTCCTGAACATTGAACAATACTTGTAGTTCTTTTTCTTCATTAGTTACTGGTTTGTTGACCACTTTACGTTTTGGATAATCAACAGTACCAGAAGAATCAAATCTTTGCATTAAGCTTTGAAAAGGATGGGTATTAGGCTGGCGTCGATCAGGATACTTCTTTTTGTAAATTCTTTGAGCAAGAAGGTGATTTTTTTGAGCCTCTCCTATTGTATAAATCATATCTATTAACTCATTCTTTGGAAAATTCATTTTACAATATAAGATGAATGCAAAAAAATCAAACTACACTACATAAAAACCAAAAGAAGCGATTGCGGTTATAAATTTGACACACAGAAAAATGTTCTTTTACATTGTTTTTGCCATGGCTACTATGATAAAGAAGACTATTTCTGTAAAAAAGTATGGAAAATAAGAAAAACTGAAATATCTCAAAAACTATTATAAATAGGTATAGGATATATTGAACAAAACTTTTAGGGTTTTTATTACTCTATTAAATAACATGAAAATATACAGGGTGTACCATTTAAAAAAAAAAGATATTTATTCATTTAATCTTGTTCAAATTTGAGCCGATGTGTTCAACACCCTGTAGCTTTTATTGCAAATATTAGGTAAAAATTATGTTAACTTGTCTTTGGCCTTGAATATATTTGTCACAAAATTGAAAACGTTATTTAGGATTGAATTGATGCTTGAAAATGTGACTTTTTTTCTTTAAACTTAATTATCTCAGAAACTATAAAGTTTTGTTATAGTAAACCCTTAATAAAAAAGATTTAAAATTATAAGCTAAATCGAAAATATGATTCGTATATAGGGTGTTCTATTTAAAAAAATACAACTTTATGCTGTCCTAGTTTTTTGGCTCACCCTATAGAGTCCTAAATATTTTTAAAATCTGCGTAAAAATAAACTGTATCAAATAATAAATATAGTTTCTTTGTAAATTTCACCGAAAAGGCACAAACTTACTTCATCCAATCGTTGACTCACCCTGTACATCTAAATATATTTTTATTCTGTCTTTTTATGTACGGGGTGTCCCATTTTCTTTTAGAGGGAATTGGAGGTATTATCGAAGATAGAGTGTTGTGGTTTTCACTTTAGCTACTACTTTTTAACGAAAGGAAAGATTCCGCTGTCAATTTGTCATGGCTGTCTTAGTTTTTAAACTACAGGGTGATTTTAAAATTCATCGTTTTTTAGATATACCCCGTATTTCTGTTATACGTTAGTTTATCAAAAAGGTAACAACTGCCTTGTATAGAATTTTTTACGTAGTGGCATAGTCAGTTTTTTCTAAAAGGTTTAGTTTTTGAGATATTAATCAAACTTATGATTTTTTAAATAGGACACCCTGTATATTATTTTAGATATTGATTAAGTATAAGTTAGTCTTTTCAAAAATATGTAATCTATTCATTTTATTTCGGAAAACAAGATCAGAAATCGAAATTTTCAATAATTTACTTTATTCGTAACAGTAGGCCTTGGTCAATTAATAAAAAACAAAAGGCAGATGTCCAAATAGGCGCGGATCCAAGGAGGGCGGTAGCCCCCCCCCCCCCAATAGCTTTGAGTTCAGTAAATTGGACCCGATTTTGCCTCATATACTATAGTTTATTCAAAAACTAGAGAGAGTAATAAATCATTTTATCCTTTTTTTCTTCGCAAACTAGCTGTGTTCTTTAGTCCCGGGTCTTTGGTAAAATCTGTTAGACACAAATATTTTTCATCGGAATGGGTTAGAAATTTTATAATCAAAAATACCGGTCTATAATAATGGACTATTTGGGTTGGATAACAAGATATATTTGGAGGTGTGAAGTGTTAAAAAGGATTTTAATCCTTGTCATAGGCGTCGGAAGGAGGTTTATTATCACTAAGTATTTATGGCATAGAATATTATTTCGGTTATAAACTTAAAATAAAAAGTTTTTATAATATTGTTTTATTTCTTATGATTTCTTAATAATTCACATACATTAGAAAAAATAGATAATTTTGACATATTTAACACAAATCACAACAGTATTTTTATTATTTTTAATTTTGGCATAGGAACCGTTTTAGGCACATTCGGACTAAAACGTAGCCTTTTTCTCTCAAAAAATTATAAGCTATAATTTAAATACTTATAAAATACCCATTGTCATAAATACAAGAAGTTAAACATATATAAAAAAATAAATTCGTCCATATATTAATTTTTTTTGTGGCTATCGGTCATTTTATTATTAATTAAAAACATTTTTAGGACATTTGACGTTTCAGTTTATTTATTTCTTAAACCACCTGCAGAATTACAATTAAAAACTAAAAAGGGCTTCAAATGTAATTAGTTTTTATATGTTACAGAAAATTTAAATAATAAATTGTGTTTACGCTGGTAAACATTACGTATCTAATTCGTAATCAAAGTCAGTGCAGCTATCTTAGCTCAAATTAATTATAATTGGTTTCTCTGCCTCACGGATCATGAGATTGAGTTTCCGCATTTTCTCTAATTCTTTTATTATATGAATTTTTCCAAATTTTCTGCAGTAACTTTATTCCAAAAAATCTTTCAAAAGTTCAATTAAATTACTAATTTTGTAAGTTGTGTTATTTCTAGCAACTCTATTTTTTACTTGAGAGAGATATTTTCTTCTCCAACGGACATTTTCCGGACGATCTATAAGAACAGGTTTCCTATCTGGTTTTTCTCAGCAAAAATTACGTTCTTTGAGCAATTTCCAGAGCTCAGTTCTTTTGATTTCAGGTAAATTCCGATCTTCATTGATTTTAGTTAGAATCTCTTCTTCTAAGGGGGTTTTTCTCTGCCTGTGATCGAATGTGGCTTGGGAGTACTAACAATTCCAGTCGTTTTTTTCTTCTTCAGTATTCGGTACATAGTAGATTTTCCAACTTCTGTTATGTTGGAATACATCTCAACAGAGCTTTTAACATTATTATCTAGATATTGATGTCTTAAGGCATCATAAACATTCATCGTAATAAGTTTTTCTTTGAGGAAAAAATGCCCTGGTTTAACGATTTTGGAATAAATATAGATGTGGAAGCCATATCTTTTGGGTATCTCACTAATCTCAAATAATATATAAAAACAAGCACAAACAAGATAAATCACTAAGGACACACTGTAAGGTGTACTTTGCTCACTGACACAAATCAAATTGAATTATCAGAAATTTTATTGTTGCAGGAAATTTATAAAAGCTTTTAATATTTAAATATGATTAAATATAATTAGATTTACGGCAGTCCTCAGTTACCTGCGGCACTGGAGCAGGCACTTTGGAGGTTTCGCTAACAGTTTTATTACTCTCTCTAGTTCTTGAATAGAATATAGGAATGTGTATGCTTGCGATCGCCCTTCCCATTCCCAAGAGCTTTGAGTACAGCAAAATAGAACCGATTCTGCCTTTTAAATTAGGAATATGTATACTGCTGGCACTCCCCCCCGTTAACAATTTATTTTTCTTGCGATAGCCCCCCCACCAAGAGCTTTGAGTTCAGGAAAATAGACCCGATTCCGCCTCATACTAGGACTGTGTATGCTGCTCGCATCCTCCCCCCCTCCTCCATCGGCAAAAGTTTCAAATTCAGAAAAATATACCCGACCCTGCCTTTTACACTATAAAAGGGAATGTTGCTAGTGTCTCCCCCCCCCCCCGTCGACAACATGCTTTCGCTTGCCATACTGTACTTTTGTGATATCACCGCCCCGCCCCCCTCAAAGAGAGAGGCTGGATCCGCCCCTGTGTCCAAAACTTCACAATTTGGTCAGATTGTGATTATTTATGAAATATTTTTGTTACGTAGGTGTTTTTATTTTACTTTTTATTTATTTTGCATTTATAATGACCGTTTATGCAAAAGTAGGATATGTTAGTATGTTTTATACAAAACAATAAAAGTCCCCAGAAGCTTCTGAATGATATTTTAATAGCTAATATATTTAAAGTGTTATCATTAGGATAACTTTTCATATATGGCGATCATTTTTGTTCATGTTAGGTATCCAGAAAGAAGGTAACCCTTTCCATACATATTTGCGTGTTTAAAAAAAAATCTAGTCAAACACAGATCTTTTATTCAGCCGCGTTTCAAAACATATGTCAAAGAAGACAGGGAGAGAAAAAAACAAATGTGTTATTTTACTCAGCAGCAACAACTTCATCATCCTGTAGAAAAATAGAGGAAGAAGTTGGTGTAGCAAAATCTGACGCTGAAAGAATTTTGAAAAAGTATAAATATCATCCATATAAATTTAAAATAGTGCAAAATTTACACTCCGGAGATGATGAGCACCAAGTAACTTTTTGTCAATGGTATTTAGAACAAATCCGCATCAAGGAATCTTTTGGCAGATGTGCCATCTGTTCTGACGAATTTTTAATCGCCACAACACGAGGCATTGGCTGCAGAAAATCACCATTTAATTTTCGACAGGGCATCTCGGGATTGGTGTCTTGTGTTTTTAGATTTGACATTAAATTTTTTTAAAAAATATAGAAAACAAAAGTAATTGGTTTTATTTTTTAATCGATTTCTAAAAGAAGGAAGTTCTCAATTGGTTGACTATGTATTTTTTTTATGTATGTACACCGATTACTCCGGAACGGCGGCACCGATTTGAATGAAATTTTTTACGTTATGTTCAGGAAGTTACTGCGGTGGTTCCATATTTTTTTGGACGAAATTGGTGCAGTAAAATCCAAGATGGCGCTGACAATATGGCGGCCAAAAAAATTAATTTTGTCCGATTTTCTCCAAAATTGGTATTTGGGAATTTTCGGAGTCGTACTAAACGAATCTGAAATTATTTTAAAAAATTTAATATGACGGGCGAAAAAATCAATTTTGTCCAATTTTCTCCAAAATTGGTATGGGGGAGTATTCGGAGTCGCACATAACGAATCTGAAATTGTTTTTAAAAAATTCAATATGGGGTATCCAATATGGCGGATAAAAAGTTAATTTTGTCCAATTTCTTTCACAATTGATCGCACATTACGAATCTGACATTGTTTAAAAAAAATTAAATATGACGGTTCCAAGATGGTGGATTAAAGATTCTACATCTCTCGATTTTGTCTAAAATCAATATTGGGAGATTTTGTTAGTGTTGATTACGAATTTAAAATATGTTTTGAAAAATTCAATCTGGCGAATTCAATATAGTGTCATAAAAATTTTACATTTTTCGATTGTCTCCAAAACTGATATAGGAGGTTCTTGAGGGTGTAAATTATGAATTTAACAGTATTTTTCAAGATTCAATATAGAGAATGCAATATATTGGACTAAAAATTTTACATTTTTCGATTTTGTTCAAATGTGAGACTGATTCGTCGTTGAGGATGTAAATAGCGAATATAAAATTCTTTTTAGAAAATTTAATATGTCGGATGCATTAAGACGGTCTAGAAATTTTAAATTTCTGGATGTCATCCAAAAAGTACTAGGGGGGCTTTGAAGGGTTTAGATTTACATTAAATTAAAGTGTTAAAATTATTTTTTTGAAATTCAATATGGTGGGTTGAAAATTTTACCTTATTCGGATTTTTTCAGATTTAGTATTAGGGAGTTTTCGGAGTCATGTATTACGAATATAAAGTTAATTTTATAAAATTATTAGCTTGACAAGATATAATATGAGGAACTGAAAATTTTACATTTCCCGATTTTGAAATTAATATTGCGGGATTCTTATGGCGTAAACAAACTCAAAATGCAGTATAAAATATATCGGGCTAAGAAATTTACGTCTCAAGTTCTTGGAAGGTTTTGGGGCCTATATTACCAATCTGAAATTAATTTCAAATTTAAGATAATGGATTTACTATGACAGACTAAATATTTTTTTGACATAACTTCACTGGTATTTGAAGAATTCTAAGAATCAAAGAATTTTTAGTGGTTCATTTTAGGGTGATTTACAACTTTGGATAAAATGGCTAATTTTTTGCTGCCTTGGAGTCATTGCGAGGTACACTAATCTCGACTAGTACTTAGTTCAAATAATTTATTAATATCATAATGAATTCAAAACGAAAAATCGAAAAATAAAATTTTTATAAAAAAAATTCAACACCTCAAAAAGTGCGCTAAAAAGTAAAAAATAACTGTAAATTTTTATATGAAATTGAAATTTTTGAAATCGGCGCCATATTATTTCTAAATGAAATAAATAACTACTAATATATACAAATTATGGTAAGAAAGCAATTACAAATAAAGTATTTTTAATCTGTTTATGCGAATCACATTTTGTCAGGTATTAGTTTGGCTCCGACTTCAAAAATTTCAATTTCATAAAAAAATTTATAGTTATTTTTCACTTTTTATAGCACTTTTAAAAGTCGGTTTTTTTATAAAAATTTTATTATTAAAAAATATCAGTTTCTTAGGTCACTAGAATCTGAGATTGTAGAGAAAACTAAGATTGTTTTAAAATTTAGTATACTTTAATATAACTACCCCGAAACGCAAAAAAGAAATTATTGTGCCCTTTAAACAAACAATATGTTTAATTTAGGTTTTGTAATAAACCTTAATTACGGATAAAGATGTTTTTAAGTAAATTTCAATAGTAATAAATCAGACAAACAAAATTTTTCAAAGGAATACCAATTAGCCTAATAGGAAACAAATATTTATTTGAGGTAATTGATATTTATTTTAATCGAAACAAATATCTATTGTTAGGGTACCTTTTTCAATAATATTGACGTATTTTTCTATTTTATTTATTTATTTTGTAAAATAAAAGTTCCTTTAAGAAACTCGAAAAAAATAAAAGAGATAAAGGAGAAGTCCCTTATATACATTGTGTAAGTCATTAGGACAATCCCAGAAGATGACGAGCAAAGTAGGTGCGTAATCCTGTTATGAAAGGGACGGGACTCGTGTCATCGCTAGGGCAAAGGGCCATCGAACGGACACTGGTCAGTCGGCCACTCGGACCTTTATTAATACGGTATGTTGGATAACCTCATTTAAAAATGTTTTTGGTTTGCAATGAAAAGAGTTCTTTTTGAACAGAGGAGTGTACGAAGAGATTAGTCTTTAAATTTTTAAAAAATCAGGATTTTAAAAATAAAATCTCTTTGCAAGAAATCTTGAAGAAGATGCTTATTATCCAGCTTGGACGGCTTGGTTGATTTTGATAAAGAGGGCAAGAAATTGAAATTTTGACCTGTCAAAAAATGTTATCCCCATATCATTTGAGCCTCCATTAGTAGAAGGCAAAATGTACCGACTATTCAATTTTCTACACTTTTGCAGGATATATCTATTGTTATTAAGGACAGAGACTTGTGATTTTAGCAAACCTATTCTACTTTTTTGTTAAGCAAAAGATGCAACAAATAAAATTTCTTAGCTCAACCTGTTTTTAAGATACAAGAAGAAATTAAATTTTTTAAATAATCTTTAAAAGTAAAAAAATCAAAATGATTTTTTAATCTTTTGGTTTCTAAGATAAAAAAAAAGAAATTTTTAAAATGAGCTGTTTCATAAGTAAATTGGTCCAATTTTAACTAAGAAAAATCGAAAAAAAAACAACAAAGACCCGAAAAGAAGGCGTTTTTCGAAAATTCATAACTGCGTCTACGAACATGACATATGAAACTGGACTGCTCATGAAAATAATTTTTTGACCCCTCCTTATTGGTCGCCATTAAGAGCAATGATTTGTATGGCAACATTGAATTCCCTGCTATCTAACTATTATTCTAACTAACAGGTTTAGACAATAATTATCTCTTTCTATACTATATCTAAAACAATAAATCGCTGTTGCTTGTTTTACTTGACAGGTTAGTTGAGTATATTCAATAAAAAAGACCGGGATAATTGCTTCTGTAAAACAATATTTAACTTGAATTTCTGTTTTTAGTTTCCTCAAAATTATAATTTTTGTGTTCAAAGCAATTCCTTTAAAGCTAATTTTTTTTAACTTCCTTGGAACTGCTTAAATATGTAGCAATTTTATTATTTTTAGATAACAAGCATGAAATGTCAATTCTTATAAATAAATGAAAATGCTTTTTCTATGACTGTTTACATATTTTATTTCTTACAATAAAACTTTTTATTAACCAAATAACTAAAATGTGAAATATGCGCCAAAAACAAATCGAGACTAATTTTTTTTTGTTAATATCTGTTTTGGAAAAGATTGTGGAAATCAGTGGGTATTTTTGTAAATAACATTAGTATAATCTACATCCTTCTTCGGACGTAGAGTATAAGAAGTTAACGAATAAAAGTATTAAGGCATTAAAAATTTTATATCATGAATTAATATAGTATATTGTTTAATGTAAGGTCTCGAAATGTCCACATGATCTATCACAAAGTAATAGAGTTTCATCATTTAAAAATAGCTTTGATTAGGTCTTTGTTAAAATTACTTTCTCCTTGATACTTTTAGGGAACTGATATGTCGGGTATTTATATAGGGTTAACAACAGTCACAATAATTATTTTGACATTCCCTTCATAATAACAGAGCTTTAATTTAAAGGAAGTAAAATCACATTATCTACTAAACCATTTTTATAAAAAAAAAATTAAACTCCAAAGTGGATAGTGCTAAAGCAGTCTATATTTAATTGTAAAGAAAATAATATTTATTAAGATATAATATATATATATATATATATATATATATATATATATATATATATATATATATATGTTTATGCGGATTTCACGGATCCCTCCGTGTGAGATGCAATAGCAGTGGATATATCCACATTATGCCGTTGTAGTGCTGAAATCACATTCAGCAAACGTACAACTATATGCAGCTCCGCGTATGAATGAAAGTAAAATGCGACACACAACACAGAATGGATATGATGGAGAGAAGTTTGCATTTACTGTTCGCATTTTACTTTCATATATATATATATATATATATATATATATATATATATATATATATATATATATATATATATATATATATAATATAAAAAACTTGCAAATACAAGAGTGGGAATCTTACATTAATACGATCATTTTTAATCTAAATATATTCATAAAGATTTACTAAAAACTTTTAATTCTTACACTAGGTCAAACTTTCCATTTACTTAACTGTTTGAGGATCTGGAATTGATTTTTCCAGAGTTGAATTTTTGAAATGCTAATCAATCACAGCTTCTCACTACTTTGACAAAGGATTTTCACGACACAAATTTCCTTACTATCTGAGCTAAAATCAAGAATTTTTGTTTTATTTATTTTTTTTTAAATAATAAGTAATTAAATAAAAATTTATTTTAAATTAATAACATATTCAAACAAAAGGTAATTATTTTATTTTTAGACAAAACAAATACATAAAAGTAAAATTTATGTAATTTCGAAACATGCTTAATAATATTGAAAAATTTCGAATTATATGCAATCATTTATTTTTATTTTATATGGCATATTGGTTTTTAAATGGATAATCATTTTAAATTTTAACAGTATACCAGTATCGATGTTCAGCTTTATGTGTCATTGAAACATTAACTTCATGGTAATTCAGGACTTTTTTTTGTATAACCAGTGTATGTTATTAAGTCCAAGTTTAGTTGCTTCAAGAGATTTATCAAACAGTGCTTCATAGCTTTTTTCAGGCAGTTTATTTGTAAGAAGCACACCACAAACTTTTTGCTCATCTTCTTGTATAAAACTATTTCCAGAAAAATGCTCTGAGCAGAGTTACTCATTTGGTAATAAAATAATTATGATCATAACCAATTGATTCAGCCCTTGAATTTATAGTTTCTTTTCTCTTAGAAAACTAAAATATTGATAACACTTAAAAATTATCATACATCATATCCATAAAATTAAACTTGTTACCCTTAGATTTAAAATTGATTCTAAGGTAAAATTTTAAATAATTATTATTGAATGCTTTATAACTTACCATTTAAATAAATTCCAATTTACCAGATGATGTATTTGCACATCTTACGATGAAGAATCGCATTTTTTGAAATACCAAAAAAACCCTTAAAATTCACGTTCCTGTTTGAAATTTTCAGTAAAACGTCACATACAATGCAATAAAATGCATAAAACGGCATAAATTATTGTTGAAATGAAAAGTATTCAGTCGATGTCAAAAATACACTTTCATCAATATAATGAAAACTTAAGGAATTCATTGCTGCCAACTTAATTATTTGCACGTAATGGCACAGAGCATGGTTGGGTCATTTTTAGTATAAGGGAGGTATTATGCTTGAGCAGTCCAGTTTTATATGTCAATTTCGTGACTGCGCCATATTTTAAAATGAAGCATAGAGTCTTCGTGAAATGATGGTAAATAATAAGTATACTACGTACGCAAAAGATTGATGCTGCCGTATAATTAGTTTTCCCATAGTTGCATTTAGCATTTTGTATACATGAAAATTTACTATCTATCTACAACTTACAGTTGCTACATAGATGGCTCAATTTAAATGTTGAAAAAAAGATATGCAAACGAGATAATATTTACTATAAAGCATCTTTTCCTACTACGGTGATAATTATATATATATATATATATATATATATATATATATATATATATATATATATATATATATATATATGTTGATTACGGCCCCCGTGATCACATAAAGAACAATATTTTGATAACACCTTGTGTATCCTTGACTTCTTGTGCACTTTTTTTCAGAGTTTAGTTATACCTTCCATTGATATTTATTTAAAACTAGCGACCCGCCCCGGCTTCGCACGGGTGCAATGCTGATACTAAATACACTACAGAAAAACTGTGACTATTTATTTTATTTTTACAACAATTATTACATCGGCCTCCGACGCGCTATTTATAGGCACGCTGCCGCCGCCCCGATCGGCCAGTACCGCCGCAAGCGCTACTTCCCGCAATTTTAAATCTGTAATATCTTCGAAAATATTCATTTAAATCTTGTGCTGTAAAGGACCATATAGATCTATATTAAATCAACAATGTATTTAAGCTATTTAATTGGATAAGGATTAATGCTGTATTGGTTAAAATCGCTTCAAAATTTGCCATTATTTGTCGTAAAAAGTAAATGACAAAAAAATGTTATTGTGGGATATTCATGAGAGATAGACATATACCATCGCGGAGTTTTCTGTAGACCTTTTCAATGTGTACAAATAATTAGTACATTATTTTGATAAATCTCGTAGGGTTCAGCCTGCGTTTGCAATGTAAGCGGAAAAAAATATGATAATTAACGACATCACATTAGAAACCTCAAAAATAACAGTATTTCTCCACTATTTAATGGATGTTATTATACATATAAACCTTCCTCTTGAATCACTCTATCTATTGAAAAAAACCGCATCAAAATCCGGTGCGTAGTTTTAAAGATTTAAGCATACAAAGGGACATAGGGACAGAGAAAGCGACTTTGTTTTATACTATGTAGTGATACGTAAATTATAAATTTGGCTTTTAATATATTAAAAACAACTGCTTTTATCATTATTATTAATTTCATAAGTCGACTTTTATTTAACTGGTTAATCTGGCGGAGATGATCTTTTGTCACAAAAAGTTTTCCAAGACTACAATGTTTTTAAAAGATACAAGAAACCTATTATAAAAAAATGAGCCTGAAAAATCTATCAACGGTTCGTTGAGCAAACCACCCTAGAGCTGTGAATTTCAATTTTAAAGAGGGCTTTGTTCTTAATTGTCCTAAATATTGTTCTAAAAATGTCCAGAATGGTAAAAGAAAAGAGGAAAAATTAGAAGAACTCGATGAAATGCGTTCTTTAAAAGCAGGAATATGACAATTATAAAAAGTAACATATTTCACATTCTAAAATATGAGCAATGATAATTGATGAAAATTTAATTCTCTTAATGGAGTACGTTTGTGTCGCTCCAATATTGGGAATTGCGTTGACTAATAAACAATCCATTTTTTGGGAATTTGGCTTCGTCCGACCATATAATATTATCCAAAAAACCAGCATTTTCTTGTGATCGAAGTAAAATTAATTGACAGAACTCCACTCTTCGTGGAAAATAAGTGCCTTTTAAATGTTGTACTATGGAATATACATCGGGATGAATGAGATAATCCAGACTTTATTGTGTAAAATTGTAGTTTCAATATTTTCATTATTAACAACTGGTTTATTTCTATTTCTTTTTGCTTTCATGAATCCAATGTTCTTGAAGTTTTCTATAATCCTTTTAACAGTTGGTGGTGTTGGTCTCTGTTTCTGCGGATATCGAATCGCAAATGTATCGCATGTTCTTGAAATAACTCACATTCTCCATAGATAATAAATAAGTTTAAATAATCTTCGATAATGTGATTTAATCGCCCAGGCATGATTATTATTAATAAATGTTAAATGGCAAGAAATAGTGACAATTCTGTAGGGTTCGATTGTTTTATTTTCGCCACGCCTCGCCGTCATGGCCAACTAAAAACAAAACTTAAAAGCCATATAGCATTTTCACAATAGAAAAATGTTGAATTGCCAATATTTTGAAAACTACAAATTTTTGAAATAGACAACCTTATACAAAGATGCCCTAATTTGTAATGCTTAATACGATAAAATTATAAAAATAGGTGCTTTCTATTTAAAACAATTGACTTTTGACGATTTTTTAAATATAATTTTTATTCTTCTTTTTTGACCACTCTGTACTAATAATTTTCAAAATATCATAAAAAGACTACTAAAGTCGATCTTCATCTACAAGAAAACTAATCCAAATTAAATAATAAAGACTTCCTTATAGGAAAAATTTATAGTTAAGTTTTGGTCCGCAAACGTAATTTATAACATAAAAATTCAAATATATCCAAAACGGTGAGACTTAAGTATACGTAGAAATCAAAAATGCAATAATATATAGGGTGTTTTGTTTAAAATAAGCAAGTTGACATCTACTTCCGATATAATCGGAAACACCGCCGTCTTGAAAATATTATAGTCGGCTGTTCTCCACACACTGTCAAATTTTCAGATTCTTTCTAATTATAATTTTCCTACAATCGGTCGATAAAGTCCCGAAGAATCACCCTGTATAGACAACTGGTGACGTAACACTCCTTTATTTTATAGAAGTTAGTTTATCCCCTTTAACTCAGATCAAGGCGAGGGTGTGACCAACGGGCCAGCACCGCACACCACCCCCTTGTCTTAAAATGCACCGAAGTGGAATAACAGGTACACAAGTGCCGTGCAGTGTGCATCCAGCTTAATTTATTCCCAAACTATTGTGAATCGCATTTATCTCTGAGGCAGAAGCTGTTTAACGTTGACAATTGCCTTCCTCGTAAATCCATTACATTATAATGCAGAAAGTTCCCAGGTCCAGTTTGTACTGGAGAATTAAATTTTATCTACATAATAGCCGACAAGAAAATTAGCCTTCAGTAGTCTCTTGTTTCGTATTTAATATACACAGTTCATTCAAAAAGTTCCGGGACTAATTTCCGCCTCCTGGTTCTATATAAATTTTGCTGAGCCCGTATAGCCGCTGGAGCGATCTGGAAAATTGCTCTTCTAGAATAGCTTCAGAGGCCTGACTACATTCCTTTGAATCGCCTCAATGTCTCAAAAAAAAAGTTTGCGGCAGCTAGATCTGGCGAGCAGGACGGGTGATGAATCATGGAGACTTTTGGGCCAAAAATTGTGTGATGAGTATTGAGAAATGGGTTGGTGCATTGTCGTGCAACAGAAATCAGTCACCGAGGTGGTAGAATTCCGGTCTCACGCGACGAATCCGCTGCAAAAATCGATACGGGATACTTTTGTAGAATTGAAAGAATAATAAAAACGGTAAAAAAGGTGAATTTTTTTTTGCTTGTATTGTTGGGGTTTAAATAAAACCTTTATTATTATGTCGATTCGTGCTTTATTTTAATTTATATAAAATACTTTTATACTTGGAAAAAATATAAATTTTACAAGACTAGTGACAATCGGCTGTTTAACATGAAAGTCTCTCGCGCTCTCTCGTCCTTTTATGTTGCGCGCACGTTCACACTGGTTGATCGCAGGGCTCGTCCAGCATCGAAAGTTACTCTACACAGAACAAGTTCCGTACATATATTATGAAAAGTATTGAATGATTTGCATCACTTTCAATTAATCAATTGTAGTCAATTGAAGAACCTACAAAATGGTTTTATATAGACCCCAATGAAACGATTTTTCACCGAGAAATTGAAAAAATCCTCAAAGGTGTTTTTTTTATTCATATCTTTGGTAATTTACAATATTAGGTGAAGATTTTTCGGGAAATGTTAGTTTATTATGTGTACTAACATAGCTTAAACTAATTGTAATATAAACAATTTCGAGTATTTTTTTGTCAATGCCACTGTATTAGCCTGATAGGTTCGATTTGGTTCGATTTGAATTTACCAGATGGATTCTGAAAGTAACGATTATGGGCTATAATTCGCCCATCTCAGATTTTCGTATAAATCTGTTGTAATATGCTAAAAATTCTTTCGAATATAGCGTGATAAGCGTAAATTCACGTCCGAAGCCAAGGAGGCAGAGGTAGTGGGAGGTTACAAGCAGCGGAGGAGAAGAAAACCACAGGCTACACACGCAATGTACTACGACTATATTTGATACATGGATATCCATCCCATAATGGGTCTATAAGCAGATAAATAAG
Organism: Diaprepes abbreviatus; assembly: GCA_034092305.1. Taxonomy (NCBI): domain Eukaryota; kingdom Metazoa; phylum Arthropoda; class Insecta; order Coleoptera; family Curculionidae; genus Diaprepes; species Diaprepes abbreviatus. The sequence continues at coordinate 1,966,806 of JASJET010000135.1, forward strand.
TAAATAAATGCATACATTTATTTGTTTTTATTTAAAATAAATATTTGTATACATTCTATTTAAACGTGGTTCAAAGTATATGTGAAATCTGTCGTATGTACGTATATTGTATATTACATATTTTTTTACTTTTTCATTATATATTATGGACATGCTATTTCATGTAAATATAATAGCATATATATATATATATATATATATATATATATATATATATATATATATATGGAGTAAAAAAATGTATTGCAAAATGTATGCAACACAAACAATAAACCTAAGTTTTAGATCTCTTTTGAGGGATTTCTTTGGAGCAGCTGGTATTATTAAACAAATAGGTGTAAATGTTATTTCGAGATGTAGCCGAAACGATTTCATAAGTGGCATAAGGAAATGCAAATTTTTAATTTATAAAATAATGTTATGAAAATGTTGAACAACGATGAAAAAATATAATGAATAATAAAACATAAAATAATTTTTTAAAAAGAAATTAAACATCAATGCTAGTCAATATACGGTTGAAAGTAAATCTTCTAATTTTTAATACATAATTATTATTATACTTACCATTATTAATTGCAGCGTAATGCTGGAGGAACTAAAGATAGCAGAAGAAAGCAGGAGAATCCTAGGATGCGATTCTTGGGAGCCACCACAAATCGAAGAAAAGGAGCTACCCACCTTAAAGCCGTCCAACATCCTGAGATTCCTTAGGGAACTAGGACTGGAGGACCTGCTCTAGCCGATAAGATAACTCTTACGACGGCAGCAGTAGGTAGATCTACCAAGTCGCAATGTACAGACCCCAACTCTACGCACATACATACATACCATTATTAATACCACTATATTCAATGTATAACTATTACATTAAATTAACTTTAAATACTGTATAATTGTATAACAGTTTAAGTATACAAATTTTTGTATACTTTTAAGAAAATAGCGCACTACACACTGTGAAAGCTGCTTGGCAATGTATTAATACTTCAACTAAGTTTAAATTAAATATTACTAAATCTACATAAAAATTTATTTGATATATACATAAATAAATGTATTTGTTTATTTTTTTTTACTTTATCTATTTATAGGTTCATTGTTCTCTTTTTCTTTAGGGGGGGGCGAGGGAGGAGAAATCTTGCATAGATATCACCAATCAGTGTGGGGGTAGTTCCGGATTCTTACCGTTCAGTGGTCCCTGCTGTTTGTAATTAATCCGCACTCAGCAGAGACTCGCAGTGAGAGTCCTTTGCGTTGTCGGGCCAATGGCCTCTACAAATCTCTGGTCTTCAAAACTTTAGTGTTTACGAATCAGGTACCGAAGCACCCATTGCTTTGCACTCTCATTCATTTCGCATCCAATGTAAGGTTGGTCCCTTATTTTAGTATTTCGTATTTCATTTAATAGGAAATTGTCTCTTACCTATGTTGTAGTGATCTGTAGTTCTGATCCTAGATTTCGCGTATCCTATGATGCTTCGCCCAGTTGGAGGTGCCCTGTCTGGGTGGCATCTTTTAAACCATTCTCCTTTCTTCCTTAGCTGGTCCCTGTTCCTGGGAAATCCTTATGTCCTAATGACCTAGAGCTGCTGTCTGGGCCATTTGAGCTTCTTGCGGTCACTTCGGGGTTATAGTCTACCACCTGCCTAATGAGCACATTGTCGTGTGTCTCTACTTTTAAGAAGATTTTGGTATGACCTCCTTTAAGGGGGTCCATTTCATCTTCCTGCGAATTTACTCATTCTTGATAAACCATAAAGCGTTTAAAGCCATCCTCAGTGTTACATTTTCCTGGGTTTCTAATATCTTTAAGATGAGTCTCAGCTGCATAGCCCTAGGATACTGATCTATAAGTAAGGATTGTCCTTAGTATAGCCTTGATAATTGTCAATTTGTTTTTCAGATCCATCTTGCTCGATCTGTTGAGCCATGGATAGAGGTATTTTCTTATGACACTAGCTGAGATGTGCTTTTCCCATCTTAGTACTTTATCTATGATCATACCCAGATTTTTGGTTTGGTTAATGCATCTGACATCCTCGCCATCAATGGCTACCGTTTCACCCCAGTCCTTCCTTCTTTTTGTCAGTTTTTTTCGGCATAAACTAATATCCTCCAGGAGATGAACCAGTCATGGACTAGATCCATTTTTTCTTGGAGATATCTTCTGATCAATCTCGGTTGCATTGGTCTTGCCATTATGGCAGTATCATCAGCTCATTATGCTACGTATTTCCACATATGAAATATATTCTTAGGGTCTTGGCGTGAGCTGCCCCTCCGTGGCTCTCTTCTTCTCGGCTTATAACCCCCCAATACCACTGCTTCGCTCGACTTCGGACGCGAATTCAAGAGTATCATGCTAGATTAAGAAGCATTTTTATCATACTTCAACAAATTTATACGAAAATCTGAGGTAAATGAATTGTAGTTCATAACCTTTACTTTCAGAATCCGTTTCGTAAATTCAAATCTGACCTATCAGGTTAATACGGTGACATTGACAAAAGATGCTCGAAATTGTTTATATTACAATTATGCAAAAATTACTAACTCAACAAATTTCCCGCCAGTTTAAAGTAGACATAATAAAATCATTTCCCGAAAATTTTTTGCTTAATATTGCACATTACCAAATATATAATTTGAAAAAAAAACATTTTTAAGGCATTTTTTCGACTGCTCGGTGAAAAATCGTCTTATAGGGGTCTATAGAAAAAAATTCGAATGCTGAGTTGGGGTAGCATTTTGTGTTTATCATCTATGGATTACCCTTCAAGTCATGGTACAGACAGTTTGCTATTAAATTTTTTTACATGAAAAAATCTTTACTAATTGGACTAATTGGTAAACCACAAAGTTCAGAAACATAATCCCCAATTGTTGCTTATGTAGCAAAATTAAAATTCTACACACAGTGTCAACTACAAAATATAATCAATTACTTTACATCTTAGTCATATTTTCTCATATATCGTATAATGGAATGTTGTGAACTGTAAAAAATTCAACAAACTTTCTCACCGAGATCAAACATCGACATGTCCTATAAAGGAAGATTATTTATGCCCTGTCAATATTCAAAGGGGTGGAAAACGATTTATTTAAATTCCCATATGTAGATCAACATTCCAAATCTCTTTACACAATGCATATTTTACACTCCACTTTTAACTATCCCTGTATCAACCCTTCTTCGATTATAAATCTTAAGTAGCAAGGGGTTGTTTTCACAATTTCAAGTTTTCACCCTTCCTGTATATATGAGGAGTATTGTATAGGAATGTACGTTAAAAGATTTAGAGCATCTCAGTATCAGATTGGCAACGTAATAACACTGGTTATTGTAACTTAATTTACGGAAAATGTTAAATAAAATTTTCATAAAAAAATTAAAAAATAATTATAAATAAAATTTTTATAAAGAAAACTGAACCGACTTCTAAAAGTGCGCTAAAAAGTGAAAAATAACTATAAATTTTTATATGAAATTGAACTTTTTGAAGTCGACGCCAAACTAATATCTGACAAAATGTGATTCGCATGAACAGATTAAAAATACTTTATGTGCAATTGCTTTCTTATTATAATTTGTATTTATCAGTAGTTATTTATTTCATTTAGAAATATTTTGGCGTCGACTTCAAAAATTTCATTTTCACATAAAAATTTATAGTTATTTTTCACTTTTTAGCGCACTTTTAGAAGTCGGTTCAATTTTTTTTATAAAAATTTTATTTTTCGATTTTTAGTTTTGAATTCATTATGATATCCATAAATTATTTGAACTAAATACTAGTCGAGATTAGCGTACCTCGCAAGGACTCCAAGGTGACAAAAATGTACACATTTTATCTAAATTTGTAAATCGCCCTCAAATGAACCACTAAAAATACTTTGATTCTTAGAATTCTCTAAATATCAATGAAATTGTGTCAAACAAATATTTAGTCTGTCATAGCAAATCCACTATTTTAAATTTCAAATTAATTTTAGATTGGTAATATAGGCCCCAAAACTTTCCAATATCGATAAATAAAGAACATGAGACGTAAATTTCTTAGCCTGATATATTTTATACTGCATATTGGGTTTGTATACGCCCCAAGATACCCGCAATATCAATTTTAGACAAAATCAGAAAATGTAAAATTTTCTGTCCCTCATATTGTAACTTATCAACTTAATAGTTGTAAAAAATTAACTTCATATTCATAATACACGACCCCGAAACCCCCCAAAACCAAATCTGAAAAAATGCGAATAAGGTAAAATTTTCAAAAAAAAATTTTTTTAACGTTTTAATCCAATCTAAATCTAAATCCTTCAAAGCCCCCTAGCACCAATTTTGGATGAAATCCGGAAATTTAAAATTTCTAGACCATCATTTTCCATCTGACGTATTAGATTTTGTTAAAATAATTTTATATTCGCTATTTACATCCTTAAAAACAATTTAGTCCCACCTTTGAACAAAATCGAAAAATGTAAAACTTGTAGTCCACTATATTGGATTCGCCATATTAAATCTTGAAAAAAAAACTTTTAAACTTATAATTTACACCCTCAAGCTTCCCCTATATCAGTTTCGGAGAAAATCGGAAAATGTAAAATTTTTAGAATGCCATACTGAATCTGCCAAAGTGAGTTTTTCAAAAAATATTTTAAATTTGAAATTAACAGTAATAAAAATCCCCCAATACTGATTTTAGACAAAATCGAGAGATGTAAAATCTTTAATTCACCACCTTGATCCGCCATACTTAATTTCTTTTTAATAATTTCAGATTCGTAGTGTGCGATCCCAAAAACTAGCCCATATCAATTTTGAAAAAAATTAATTTTTTATCCGCCATATTGAATTTTTTTAAAATAATTTCAGATTCGTTACGTGCGACTCCGAGAACTCCCCGATACTAGTTTTGGAGAAAATCGGACAAAAATGATTTTTTCGTCCGTCATATTAGATCCGCCATATTGAATTTTTTTAAAATTTTAGATTCGTTATGTGCGACCCCGAAACTGCTCTATACAAATTTTAGAGAAAATCGGATAAATTTGATTTTTTTGTTCGCCATATTGGATCCGCCATATTGAATTTTTTAAGAATATTTTGGATTCGTTATGTGCGACCCCGAAAACTCTCCCACACCAATTTTGGAGAAAATCAGAAAAAAATTAAATACTTGTGTTCGTCATATTGGATCCGCCATACTGAATATTTAAAAAATAATTTCAGATTGGTTGTGAACGACCCCGAAAATTCCCCCATACCAATTTTTGTGAAAATCGGAAAAAAATATTTTTTGGCCGCCATATTGTCAGCGAAATCTTGGATTTTACTGCACCAATTGAGTCCAAGAAATACGGGACCAACGCAGCAACTTCTTGAACATAATGTAAACAATTTCATTCAAGTTGGTGCCGCCGTTCTGGAGTAATCGGTGTACATACATAAAAAAAACATACCTAATCGACGAATTGAGGACCTCCTTCTTTTAGAAGTCGGTTAAAAACCAATAAAAAGTGAAAAATAATGCTTTTTAGAGCTTTTTTAGAAGAGAGTTCAATTTTTTTTAAATTTAATTTTTCGATTATTAGTTGTGAATAGAGTTGAGTTTCTAAGATCACAAAAAATACTCATATTTCTCAAAGTTGTAGACCACATTAAATTGAACAACAAAAAATCCTTTGATCCTGGGAAATCTCCAAATACAAGTTTAGAATGAAACTTTATCAAACAAATTTTTAGACCGACATATCTTATCCTGCATATTCAGTTTGTATATGCCCCAAAAAACCTCCAATAGCAATTTTGGACAAGATCGGAAAATGTAAAATTTTTAGTTCTCCATATTGTATATATCATATTAATTAATTCATATCAAATTCATAACCTAGGACCCCGAAAAACCCCTAATTCGAAATTAGAAGAAATATGCAAAACATAAAATGTTAAACCCACTATATTGGATCCGCCATATTGAATTAAAAAAAATATAATTTTAACCTCTTATTTTAATCTGAATCTACACCCACGAAACCCCCCTAGTATCAATTTTGGAAAAAACGGAAAATGTAACATTCTTTAACCGTCATATTAAATATGACAGATTAAATTTTCTTAAAATAATTTAAACTCTCAAAAACGATGCAGTAAAAATTTTGAATAAAATCGAAAATTGTAAAATTTTAGTCCACCATGTTGGATTCGCCATATTGAATCTTTCAAAAATAATTTTAAATTCATAATTTACACCCTTAAGAACGCACCTATTCCAATTTTGGAGTAAATCGAAATGAAATTTTTAGGACTCCATATTGAATCTGCCATTTTAAATTTTTTAAAAATAATTTCAGATTCGTTTTGTGAGACCCCGAAAACTCCCACATACTAAAGTCCATATTGGATCCGCCATGATGAATTTTTTAAAATGATTTTAGATTAATTTATCAAAAGTGAAAAATCACATTAAAATAACGACTGTAAAAAATATTGATTTTGGTTTATTTTGTGACAATTACGGTGTAAAAATTACATTATACATTTAGTAAAAATAAACTATAATGTTTATTTTCCTTATAAATTACTTCATGATTATATCGTGGAAAAAAAATATGCAGGTAGAAGTTTTTTTAGAGATTGGCTACTTGGTCCCGTTTCAGTTATCTGTCAATCTTTAAAAAGTGTAACGTTATAGTTTTTTGACCTGGAAGAAGCCTGTGGGCTATCTAGGGACCAACGGCCAAAATTAGTGGACCATATTGAGGTAGGTAAGATTTTTTAAAACGTCCTTAGTATCTATTCAGTTGTTTTCTATTGGTTGAACTTGTAAGCTACAAAATGTAAGAACTTGATATTGGCACTGAGTAGTTTTGGTATTAACGGTTTTCTGTTGTGTATTTATCTTTTATTTGGTAGGTTTAATATGAGAAGCTACATTTAGAATATTGGTAGAATTAGCTAAAATTAATTCGACTAGGTGATAAATTAGTGATAATCGATTTTCTAAAAAATAGTAGAGCCAATCTATATTCCCCTTTTGGGAGCAACAATGTGTTGGTCATGCTAATCCAAATTACCTTATTTTGCAATTAGTCCAAGCCCAGTAGCGTAGCGAAGGGTCCGCAGGGCCCGCGGCGCGTGGGGACCCCGCTCATCCAAAAAAATCCAAATGTCCAATATACTTCCTACTTTACAATCAATTTAACTGAAGGTGTCGGTAATTATTTATTATAAATGGACACGTATGCAACGCAGGGCGTTTAGATTTATATTAACATATATTAAGAAATCACTTTAAGATTCACTAATTACACCCATTGAACGCAAGGCCTCTGTGACAGTCTGTATTAGTATCTATAACCACGGCGTGCAGGAAGCAACTTTAATTCGAAGTAAAATGTCGACAAAATCAGTCTCAACAGAGACTTGGGTAATAATTTGTGGTGCTTAAAACTGTCTAGTTTGAAATCGTAGCTGATCCGAGATATATTGTTTGAAGTTTTCTCCATGTAAAAAGCGGGGTAAAATTTTTCCCATTTAAAAAACATTTCAAATGAAATAAAAGCGATTACTCACAATTAGATTGTTGTAGAACTTCAAGTTTTGAAGCTTTTTGGATGCTTAAAAAAAGGTGGTTTTTAACCGTTCAGAAAGCTCCAAAACTCGGTCCTCAACAGGCAGATAAAGTTGCGAAAAACTTTGAAGAATTGAGTTCAATTCACATTTAAATGTTTGTCAAATCTCGATATTTAGAGCTTTTTAGACGTTTAAAAAACGAATTTCTGCGTATTTTTAAAACGCGTGATTTCTTTTTTTAAACGTCTAAAAAATTCTAAGTCTCGAGATTCGACAATCATTTAAAGTTGAAATAAGTACAATTACCATTTAGATGTTTTATACATTATTTATTTAAAGGATCATGAGTACTAGAGCTTTTCGGACGTTCAAAAAATAGAAAGAAGCATCTTCAAGAGACAAGAGACATTTTTTTTGAACATCTAAAAAGCTCTAAAACTCGCGATTCTAAAAGCGATTGAAGTTGGAGTAGTTGCTCGCCCTTGCATTACAATGCTTTTTCAATGGAGAAAGCAGCAAAATGATGCAAGTAAGAATTAGCAGCTTTACGTATATTATCTATAGAATGCGAGAGAACTAAAAAACTTATTATAAGTCTACTCATAGAAGAGTTTGCAAATAAAAATCCCTGAATATTTTATGATGTATTTGAAGCTTGTTTGATGTGTATGAATAAAATTGCTTTCATTCAAATCAATGTAGGACTGTTTTTTTTTGGTCAAATAACATTATTTTTATATCTGCCCTTAGAAAGTTGATGTATCACTTTTATTAAAACATAAGTTGTCAAGGTCACAACGCTGGCACAGCGCGTGGGGTATGTGGGTTTGGGAGCATGAGTATTGATTTAAAATATTGCTTGGCTCGCCTGTCTGGTGTGTATAGGATATCAATTTAGCTGCGTGCAGGGTATGTGGTTTTGAGAGCTTGGGTTTTGGCTTAAAATCTTGCTTCGCTCACGTGTCTGCTATGTAACGATTATCGATCTCGCAGCGCGTGGATTATGTGGGTTTGGAGCTCGGGTTTTGGCCTAAGATCTTGCTTCGTTCGCCTGTCTGCTGTGTAACGATTATAGATCTTGTTACTTGAGGAGTATGTGGATTTGGGTGCTTGGGTTTCGGCTATACACGTGTGTAACGAACGTCGATTACGCCATGCGTGGGGTATGTGGGATTTGAAGCTTGACATCTAAACATCGATATTATGATTAATGAATGTCAAAAACAACCTGTATTACATTTAGCATTTGAACTGAATTATATTGCTAAATTAAAAAGGGTGCCTTATTGAGATTTCACGGAGGAGGGGGGAGAGCTTTCAGCTACGCCACTATCCAAGCCATACGTAAAAATAGTGACATAAATTCCGAGATGGATAAGATAGAGAGAGACAGTTATTAATTAAAGACACAACAGCCTCTAGGGTTTTTTAATGTCTATACTGAGATTTGTTTGCTATGGATTTAAATCTGATTTATTAGTCCAGTCGTTTCTAGGAATTTGACCATGTTTGAGGCATTCGAGTAAGCTAGCTTATTTTGTAATGATCCTGTCAGATTTAATGCTGTAAGGACAGGTTCGTATTGTGGACAGGAACAGAAAATATGTTTGATAGTCAATGCAGTAGAACATCTTTGGCATATAGGTGGATCAGTCTTCTCTATGAGGTAATCATGTGTTAGTTTGGAATGATCAATTCTCATTCTTGATAGGAGGTTTTCCGTCATCTTTGCCGTAAAATGCATCCTTGACTTCATGCAACTTATTGTTTTCCTCTAGTAAATCTTACTCAAGTTGTATTGTATTTTTAATTATTTTATCTGTAAAATTATTTATATCTGATAATGAAAAAATGTAATTCAGAGTTGGATTTTTTGAGTTGCATGCTTGTTTGGCCAATAAATCTGCCTTCTCACTGCCCGTTATTCCAACATGGCTGGGTGTCCACATACAAGAGATTTTTTTGTTTTGGATTGAAATGTGTTCTATGTTGTATAGTATTAAGTAGAGTAGTGGTGATTTTGGCTGTTTGGAACTAGTGAGATTAAGGGAGCTGACGGAGTCTGATGCTCAGCCAGTTTGATAAGTTGTTGGTAAGGATCAAGTCAGTGGCTCTAAGTATAGCAAACAATTCTGCAAACATTATGCTTGTGGAATTGTGGAGCGAGAATGATTTTGACTTTATTTGGCAATAAAATGCCGCTCCAGTGTTTTGTTAAGTTTTTTGGATCCATCCGTATAAATGATAATGTAATTCTTGTATGGTAAGTTGATTTGATATTGAGATTGCTTAATAATAAACAGGTTACTGTGTTGCTTCTTTGGGAATTTAGTCAGAGTCAAATCCACGTTGATAGAGGGAAGGTTCCAAGGAGGAAAGCTATATGTATTGATAGGGATAACCTGAGGCGTGGATATAGGGAGCCGTTGGTCGATTTGTTTGTACTACTGTAGGGGAAAGAATGAGGCCGAGATGGATGATACCTACCCAGAGATGTTGGGGATAATGTAAGAACAAACCCTACATAAATTGTAACAGCAAAAAATAGGTTGGGGCCAAGACGGGGGGGGGGGGGGAATCAAAGTTGGCTAAGACAGGTTTTTTGAATTTACAAGCCAAGGAATACATTTTGTAAAAAAAGTTTCAAATAAAAGTTATAGAGATTTTAAAAACCCATCATTTTCGTTAATTTTTAATTGCAGAAAAAAAAGAAAACGACCCTCAAAAATGGCCATTTTTTCATTTCAATTATTTATTACAAAATGAAGTTTTTTTGCACTTTTTTTAATTTTAAAGGGAAGCCCTTGTCTCTCTGAATAAAATGATATTTTATAATAGTAAATCGGATAATTTGTTGCTAAGCTATTGCTAGTTGTTTATCCCAAAACGCAAAATGTTTTTTATCTATTTTAATTAATTTTAAAGTGCATTTAATGTTAATGCATTTAATTTAATAATTTTTACATTAAATCTAATGTAATTATACATTAAATTTGATATGTTTTCAGTTATTTTTTTAAAATTTAAAGGTAGAAATCAATTAAATTGAATATACAAAACTTAAGTTTCAAAGTACATGTAACTTATTCACGGTTCAAGGTACAAAGTCATTAAATTGAATTAATGAATGTACATTAAATTTAAAATTATTTTTAACAGTGTAGTTTTGACTTTCAAACTAGTTTCTAAATGTTGTTAATTAAATCACAAATTAAATTAACATTTATACCGGGTGTCAACGAATCTATTAGACAAGTCATAATTTCTAGAGTATTTATGTGTATCAAAATGAGAACTGATACAGGTAAATGGTATGTGAAGAGGAGAGTTTTCGCATATTTTCCACTTTCCGGTCACTTCCGGTTTCACCGGAAATGGCCCCGGTTTTGAATTTTTAAATGGAACACCCTGTATATTTTAACATTTTTGGATTTCTGAGACAATTCTAGATCAGAATGTGACATATTAAGAACTTTTTACGTCTACTTCATTTTTTTAGAGCCACTTTTAAAATTGCATCTAGGTGGCCATGATCGGACGCTAACTAATCTAACGGCCTTAGGTGATGTCAAAAAAATACAATCGCAAAGTTTTAGTTACTAGTATGAAAGACAGGAATAAGACAAGTTGACAAAATTACGTTTTCATTTCTAACTATTAATTTTCAAGTGGCGACCCCTTTTTGACAACTACTTTTCGAAAAAAGCATTCTTTGACCAATTTAACGATACTAATTTATTTGCGATTGGATTAGACATAAGAACAGAAATTAAATATTATCAAGCAAAATACTGGATAATTTATTTACTTATGACAAGGGCGCCATGGACAGCCATGATGCATAATAATTTGCAACTGTTTTTATCAAGTCTTCTTTGGAAAACAAAGCACTCACTTCAGTAGATAATGACAGTGACATACGCTCTAAGAACAGACGTAAAAGTTTCTTAATTTTCGTTAAGTTTAGTTTAAATTTTCGTTAAAATAATGTATACTCAAAGTGAAAAAGTGGATATGTTATTAATATTTGGAGAGTGTCATAGAAATTCAAGGAATGCTGCCGAGTTGAATGCTCATAGATATCCGAATCGGCAACATCCAGTCCATCAGTATTTTCCGTATGTCGAGACTCGTTTTAGGCAAATAGGAAATCAAGAGGCGGAACAGAGGTTTATCATAAATGAAGAGACTGAGATTAACGTACTTGCTATGGTTGAGGTTGATAAAACAGTTTCGTTAAGAAAAATTAGTCAAGAACTGCAGATAAGTTATGAATCAGCAAGAAAAATACTGAAAAAGCATGGATATCGAGCATTTAAATATCAGTTACATCAACATTTGTATACTGAGGATGGCGATAAACGGGTAGTGTTTTGTGATTGGCTGCTTCAAAATCATAGAGTTAACCCAAATTTTATCGATTTTATTCTATTTTCCGACGAATCCCGATTTACAAATAATGGTATGTTCAATAAGCAAAATACTCGGTACTGGGCCCAAAAAAATCAACATGAAATGAGAGAGGGCAATTTTCAAGAAAGATTTGGTATCAATGTCTGGACTGGTATCGTTGGAAACAGAATAATATTGTTTCAAGGTCAGTTAACAGGGGTTAGATACTTAGGTTTTCTTCAAAATGAAATCGAAAATCATCTCAATGATATATCTTTAGTAGTTTTACGGCGAATTTACTTTCAACAAGATGGAGCACCGCCTCACAATACTAGAGAAGTTCTTAATTATTTAATAGAGTATTTTAATAATCGAATTATTGCAACCAATGGTCCGGTACGGTGGCCAGCCCGCTCACCGGATCTTACTGTGCTCGATTTCTTTGTCTGGGGATATGTTAAAGAAAGGGTTTATTATAGCAGCCCCAGCTACTCTTGAAATATTAGAAGAAAGAATTTTACGGGCATTTAGAAGTATAACGCCCCAAATGCTTCAAAATGTGTTGAGAGAAACAATTGAACGAGCTGAAATGTGTAGTGAAAAAGAAGGAATGCACTTTGAACATTTACTACACTAAACTTTTTAACAAATTCAGCTATTGTACTTTCAAATATTTTAAGTGCGTCGTCTAAGTTATTAGTTTATTTTGTTAGTTTTTTGTTAATTTTGTTAAATTTTTAATCCAATTCCTGTCTTTCATATTAGTCACTAAAACTTTGCGATTGTATTTTTTTGACATCACCTAAGGCCGTTAGATTAGTTTGCGTCCGATCATGGCCACCTAGATGCAATTTTAAAAGTGGCTCTAAAAAAATGAAAAGTTTTTAAAATGTCACATTCTGATCTAGAATTGTCTCAGAAATCCAAAGATGTTAAAATATACAGGGTGTTCCATTTAAAAATTCAAAACCGGGGCCATTTCCGGTGAAACCGGAAGTGACCGGAAAGTGGAAAATATGCGAAAACTCTCCTCTTCACATAACATTTACCTGTACCAATTTTCATTTTGATACACATAATACTCTAAAAATTATGACTTGTCTAATAGATTCGTTGACACCCGGTATAGATAGACTATGATAAATATCTCTGTTACTCAAACAAGAAATTTCCCATCGGTATCTATTTCACAAAACCCCTTTTCTCAAAAAAACCAAGAAACAAGACTTAACAATGACCCTTGGTAAGTTTTCTTAACCGGTCAATCGGAAGTGTCCATCTTCAAAGGACCTTCTCGATTAGCCATGAATGAAAGCATGATTAAAACTGACACACGGAACCGGAAGGGCTAATGTAAGGACTTCCCTAAATTCGTCAATTGTATCCGTGCTCATTCCCGTACGGGACACTGGTCATAGAAAAGAATGACCCCTTTTTGGATATTTTGTTTCTTTAATTCTATTATTTTGTGAGGTTATTGTGTCCAACTTGTAACTTTTTTTGATAGCTTATCTTCCCATAACTTATGATGTGTGGGAAATTTTAGTTCAAGTATTAAATAATTCCATACGTTGTTATGGGATCATATGAAAGTAAGTTTTGAGTTAGTGTGTTGTGTCTTAATGCGAAGCAGATTTAGATGAAACCCAATTCGTATTTAGAGGCTTTATTCGCTCTAAATATACTTCTGCAAAAATGCCGGGACCAACACAAGGATGTATTCGTATGTTTTGTCGATTACGAGAAGGCCTTCGACAGAGTACAGCACAGAAAACTCATAGACATTTTAAATAACGTAGGGGTAGATAGCAGAGACGTAAGAATTATTAAAAATATATATTGGCGGCAGAAAGCAACAGTAAGGCTAAATGGAAAACTCACAGAAGAAAGTAAAATTCTGCGAGGCGTCAGACAGGGCTACATACTATCTCCACTGCTTTTTAATATATATTCAGATAAAATCTTTAAACGGGCTACTCAAGGACAACGAATGGGAGTACAAATCAATGGAGAATATATAAATACAATACGATATGCTGACGACACTGTTATCCTAAGCGACAAACTACAAGACCTGCAACATCTATTAAACTGTGTTAACACTGAAGGTCAAGAAATGGGACTTAACATGAATATCAAAAAGACAAAATTTATGGTCTTTAGTAGACAACCTCATCTTAACGCTTCAATACAAATAGAAGGAAAAAGTATAGACAGGGTGACTCATTTTAAATATCTTGGATGTTATATCACCGAAAATCTAAACCCAGATAAAGAGATAAGGTGTAGAATAGAGACTGCTAAAGCAACTTTTCAAAAAATGAAACCACTTTTCTGCAATGATAACCTCAACCTAAAACTACGACAGAGAATGATTAGATCATACGTCTGGCCGGTGTTACTATATGGGGCAGAGATCTGGACAATTAAGGCTGCCACGATAAATCGGTTGGAGGCTCTAGAAATGTGGTTACACCGGCGAATGTTGAGAATACCTTGGACAGCTAGACAGACCAACGAAATGGTACTCAATAGGGCCGACACAACTCGTCTACTATTAAACACTGTGAAGTGTAGAAAAATCTAATATCTTGGACATATATTCAGAGGGGAGCGATATAGAATTCTTAAGCTAATCATGATGGGTAAAGTAGAGGGACGTAGAGGGGTAGGAAGAAGACAGGCTTCCTGGTTGAGAAATATTCGTGAATGGACAGGTATACGTAGCGCGGGGGAACTGTTCCAGCTGGCGCAGGACCGTGAAAGACTTGCCAATGTAATTGCCAACGTCAGGGGGACCTGATATGGCACTTGAAAAAGAAGAAGTGTTAATGCACATCAAAAGTACTAATTATTACCTAGCAGAGAAATAAAATTTATTTCACTAAAATAAAATAATGATCTCTTAGTTTTACTCAAACGATTCCCTTTTAAAATAACATCGTCAGAACTAGAGGCTGTTGTGTGAATGCTGGATTACATGATATTATTTTTAATTATATTTGTAAATATGTTGATAAATGGTGTGAGTTATTTTACTTCTTGATACTCACACCAATTGTATGGCATCATTTTTTAATTGCATTATTTACACTACTATAACATGGTAATTAGTCCGTCAATTTAAAAATAAAGTAAAAATAAAATTTTTATAAAAAAATTGAACCGACTTCTAAAGGTGCGCTAAAAAGTGAAAAATAACTATAAGTTTTTATATGAAATTGAACTTTTTAAAGTCGGCGCCAAACTAATACTTGACAAAATGTGATTTGCATAAACAGATTAAAAATACTTTATTTGTAATTGCTTTCTTACCATAATTTGTATATATTAGTAGTTATTTATTTTATTTACAAAAAACTTGGCGCCGATTTCAAAAAGTTCAATTTCATATAAAAATTTATAGTTATTTTTCACTTTTTAGCGCACTTTTAGAAGTCGGTTCAAATTTTTTATAAAAATTTTATTTTTCTATTTTTAGTTTTAGAATTTATTATGATATCCTTAAATTATTTGAACTAAGTATTAATCGAGATTAATCTACCTCGCAATGACTCCAAAGTGGCAAAAAAGTACTTATTTTGTCGTAAATCGCTCTAAATGATCCACTAAAAATTCTTAGAGTTTTCCAAATACCAGTAAAATTGTGTGAAACAAATATTTAGTCTTTCATAGTAAATCCGCTATCTTAAATATCAAATTAATTTTAGATTGGTAATGTAGGCCCCAAAACCTTCCAATATCGATGCTTAAAGAACCTGTGATGTAAATTTCTTAATTCGATATATTTTATACTGCATATTGAGTTTGTATACGCCTCAAGAACCCCATAATATCAATTTTCAATATTTAAAGAACCTGAGATGCAAATTTCTTAGCTCGATATATTTTATACTGCATATTGAGTTTGTATATGCCTCAAGAATCCCACAATATCAATTTTAGACAAAATCGAAATATGTAAAATTTTCTGTCCCTCATATTGTATCTTATCAACCTAATAGTTGTAAAAAATTAACTTCATATTCATAATACACTACCCCGAAAACCCTCTAATACCAAATCTGAAAAAATGCGAATAAGGTAAAATTTTCAACCCACCATACTGCATCCGCTATATTAAATTTCAAAAAAATTATTTTAAGTCCTAATCTAATCTAAATCTAAACCCTTCAAAGCCCCCTAGTATCAATCTTGGATGAAATCCGGAAATTTAAAATTTCTAGACTTATATTCGCTATTTACATCCTCAAAAACGATTCAGTCCCACCTTTTTTAGTCCACTATCTTAGATTTGCCATATTGAATCCTGAAAAAATACTTTTAAATTCATAATTTACACCCTCAAGAACCCCTATATCAGTTTGGAAGAAAATCGAAAAATGTGAAATTTTCAGGACACCATATTGAATCTGCCAGATTGAGTTTTTCAAAAAATATTTTAAATTCATAATTAACACTAGCAAAAATACCCCGATACTGATTTTAGGAAAAATCGGAATATGTAGAATCTTTAATCGGCCTTTTTGGATCCAATTTTGAAGAAAATCGGACAAAATTGATTTTTTTCGTCCGCCATATTTAAAAATAATTTTAGATTAGTTATGTACGACCCTGAAAACTCCCTTGTACCAATTTTGGATAAAATCGGACCAAATCGATTTTTTTGTCCGCCATATTGGATCCGCCATATTGAATTATTTAAAAATATTTTGGATCCATTATATGCGACCCCGAAAATTTCCCCACACTAATTTTGGAGAAAATCAGACAAAATTAAATCTTCTTATCCGCCATATTGAATTCGCCATATTAAAATTTTTAAAAATAATTTCAGATTCTTTGTATACGATCCCAAAAATTCCCCCATACCAATTTTGGAGAAAATCAGACAAAATTTATTTTTTTGGTTGCCATATTGTCAGCGTTATCTTGGATATTACTGCACCAATTTCATCCAAAAAAATGTGGAACCACCGCAGCAACTTCCTGAATATAATGTAAGAAATTTCATTCAAATCGGCGCCCCCATTCCAGAGTAATCGGTGTACATACATAAAAAAAAATACATACTCGACGAATTGAGAACCTTCTTTTAGAAGATGGTTGATAAAAGCAAGTTTGAACTTATTGAAATGGAGCACAAATTTGGGATGTTGATATCTAAGGGAAGAATTAATAATTTCGTTCAACGTAACTTTAAGTAAGAATTAAATTTACTTGCCAATTTCTATATTATGATTTTTAAAAACAATTCAAAATAGGTTATACAATGAAATAAATTTCACAAAACATCACCATTAAAACAAAATGACAGAACCTTTCAGATGACAAATCAATAAATTAAGATCCTACTTTATTGGCAAATTAGCTCGATCTATTGAGATGTTCGCAAACCAAAACGCAGTTTGACTTCTCTCATAAGGAGTGCCCAGACCCTGGTTTAGATGATCGCGTCGTAGATCATAAACTAGTGTATTTAAAAGCATAAGATCTTTTTAATTTAACTTTTAAGAGAGTTATATATACGTTCTTGTAAAACTAATTGTAAATTTACAATTATAAAATTGATTCTAGTATAAAATAATTATTAATTTATTTTCTGCAATGCCATATTCAACAAATATCTTTACAAAATAAAATTTTAGACAAATTTCATATAAATTCACCATAAATAACCGTTACAACTATCGCTGAAAAATTACCCCAAATACCCTCTTGGCGCCTTTTATGTCAACTTCAAAACAAGTTATAAAAACGAACTTACGACCTAAAACACGACATACAACAAACTCTTGACATTTAAGCTCGTGCTAAATCGCTTCTATTTAAAATTTTCAACCTTACCCTATTCAAAAAGTTGAATTTCAGGAAAATAACTAACCTAAAACAGGAAATAACCCCTGTGTCAACTCAACTGGTCTTTCGGAGTAACCGAAGCATGTCCACTGTCCACTCTTGAACTTTTATCCCTTCAATTTGAACATTAATAGGAAAACTGACCATTAGCTGACCTGATGGTCAAAGAAAGCCAGTTTTTTAGGTTAAAAACAAAGAAAACAGGAAATGATAAGTAGGTTGCCAAACAATTCCTTCGGTACTTGTTAACATGTCATTTTTTGTACTAATTTGCTGACCATATGTCATTAACAACAAGACTTTTGAAGAGTTGTTGTTTTTACCTTAACCAATATTTCAGGTTATGTTCGTTTTGATAATAATCCGATTCTTTAAGGGTGGATTCGAATGAATTTTAAAAAGTACTTGACTGGATCTTTATTAAAATATCGTTAGAGTTGGCTCGTGAAAATTCTTTTATAATTGAGTTCGTTACACCTTTTTGACATGTTATACTTTTAAGCTTGGAAATTTATGCACTGCTTCTTTTGGACAGTTTTGATTTTTGATAGGTTTACCTGGATGATTTTACATATGTATGTTAAATGTAACGGACGAATCGAACGGGAAATAAATAATAACTGTAAAAGCAGTTAACTTGTCAGACAACAGTTTAATCGAAATTATTTTAAAGTTTTTTAGTCATATTGAAGATAAAGGTAAGAATATAACAAAAAAATGGATTTTCTTAAAAAAAAACTCCTTTAGTAAAAAATTAGTTTATAAATAAATACTTCAAAAAACGCTAAATAGCGAAAAATGATATTTTTGTACGAAATTAAAATTTTTCAAATTGACGCCGAATTATTACTAAACACAACAAATAATTACACAGACACACAAAAAAAATTGTGGACTGGGGTTTTAACTATGACTAGTATATGTTTTTGGGGTCGTTGAATCCGAATCTAAGGTCTATTAAACCCTATCAGGTCAGGATTTTGCCATAATCTCAAAAACCTCAAAATTAAGACTATTAATCATTATTAAACACCTAAAACACAAAACTAAAGCTGCTAAACTCCTAATTACCCCACGACCTAAATACCTCATGACTCAAAGGCCCCATAACCCATAGTTATCATAGTGAAATCATTAGACTCAGTCTGTCATAGCGGATGAACTTATAGTCGTCTTAATTTCGTTAAACTACAGCTGTTGAGCTCCAGGATCCAATAACCCTATAACTCCATGATCCCATGAATCCATGACTCTATAACTCCATAATTATGATAGTGAAGTCATTACACTCAATCTCCCATACCGGAAGAACTTGTCGTGGCCTTAATTTCTTCAAACCACGGCTGTTGGACCCCATGATCTCATAACCACAATGATTATAATAACATGGTTATGGGGTTATAGAGTCATGGAATTTTGGAGTTGTGGGGATATTGCGTTATAATGTCTTTGTGTCATGAGGTTATTAGGGGTTTAACAACATTGGTTTTGGGTTCACAGCGTTTAATAATACTTAATAGTCTGAGATTTGGGGTTTTTTGAAGTTATGGCAAAACCCTGACATGGTAGAGTTTAATGGACCGCAGATTCGGATTCAACAACCCTGAAAAGATATAGTAGACATAGTCAGAACCCCAGGCCAGTACTGTGCACAGCCGCACAAAAAAATTCTAGCCAGTGCGGTGCAGGGTCGCGTAAAAAATTCTCGCCAGGCACAGCACTGGCTAGAATTTTTTTAGCGGCTGTACACAGCTCTGGTCTGGGGTTCTGATTATATCTACTATATGTTCTTGGGATTGCTGAATCCGAATCTGTGGTCCATTAAACCCCAACACGTTAGGGTTTTGCAATAACTTCAAAAAAACACTAAATCCAGATTATTAAGTATCATTGAACGCTGTTCAACCCATAATAACTTCATGACCCACAGACCTCACAACCTGGTAACCCCATAACCCCACGACTCCATAACTCCATGACTCAATAACCTCACAACCATGTCAATGAAATCATTGGGGTTATGAAGTCATGAGGTTCAACAGTCATGGTTTGAAGAAATTAAGGCCACAACAAGTTCTTCAGCTATGGGAGATTGAGTGTAATGATTTCAGTAACATGGTTATGCGGTTATAGGTTAAAGGAACTGAGGCCACGACAAGGTCTTCCCCTATAGGAGAATGAGTGTAATGTAAAATGGTTATGGGGTTATGAGTCACGAGTTCTTGGAGTTTTAGGGTTATTGGTTCACGGAGCTCAATAGCTGTAGCTTAAAGAAATTGAAACGATTACAAGTTTTTCCGCTATGAGAGATTGAATCTAATGATTACAGTATCATGATTATGGAGTTATAGAGTTATGGGGTTATGGAGTCATGGTGTTATGAAGTTTTTGAATCATAGGCTCTATTTGGGTCGTGGGGTTATTAGGGTTTTAACAGCATTCATTTAGGTTAAAAACTTTCAATAATTTTAATAGTCTTAATTTTGAGGCTTTTGGAGGTTAAGTCACAACCTTGACGTGATGGGGTTTAGTGGACCCGGATTCGGAATCAGTGACCCTAAAAACATATAGTGGATACAGTAGAAACCCCAAGGCAGAAAAAATGTTTTTGTGTAGCTGTGCTACTAACACGAGATACATAGAAGCTAAGGTAATGAAGTAATTACAAATATCGTTTCTCTCTATCTTTTTATACAAATCACATTTTGTCAGATATTAATTTGAAGTTGACTCCAAAAATTTCAATTTCATATAAAAATTTACATCATTTTTGTTTTTTTTGGGGCTTTTTTAGAAGTCGGGTCAATTTTTTTAAAAATTCTATTATATTGTTTAATTAGTGTACTCTGGGAATTTCTCAAATTAGTTGTCAATAGCTTGTCGACAATTCAGTTTCTTTTTTAAATTAAACAAAGTTATATTCCCAAACCTGAAAGCTAAAAACCTTTTTTAAAAGATTTCATGAACATCCGCAATTCTGCGGCCCTAAATTTTTACCCCTTTAATTCATTAACTGGTTTAGGTTGACACTAAAGGATTTAAATTGACAAATTCAACAAATTATAAGTCAACCAAGTGTTGAATATTAATAAAATCTTTATAAAAAAATTGAACCGACTTCTATAAGTGCGCTAAAAAGTGAAAAATAATTATAAATTTTTATATGAAATTGAAATTCTTGAAGTCGGCGCCAAACTAATACCTGACAAAATATGATTTGCATAAACAGATTAAAAATACTTTATTTTTAATTGCTTTCTTAACAAAGTTTGTATATATTAGTAGTTATTTATTTCATTTAAAAATAATATATAGAAATGTATAGTTATTTTTCACTTTTTAGTGCACTTTTAGAAGTCGGTTCAATTTTTTTATAAACATTTTATTTTTCTATTTTTAGTTTTGAATTCATTATGATATTCATAAATTACTTGAACTAAGTGCTAATCGAGATTAGTGTACCTCGCAATGACTTCAAGGTGGCAAAAAAGTACCCTTTTTATTGTAAATCACCCTAAAATGAACCACTAAAAATTTTTTGATTCTTAAAGTTCTCCAAATACCAATGAAATTGTGTCAAACAAATATTTAGTCTGTCATAGTAAATCCACTATCTTAAATTTCAAATTAATTTTAGATTGATAATATAGGCCCCAAAACCTTCCAATATCGATATTTTAAGAATTTAAATTTCTTAGCTCGATATATTTTATATTGTATATTGATTTTGTATATGCCCCAAGAAGCTCGCAATATCAATTTTATATAAAACCGGAAAATGTAAAATTTTTAGTCCCTTATATTGTATCTTATTAAACTAATACTTGTAAAAAATTAACTTCATATTCGTAATACACCACACCCCAACCCCCTAATAGCAAATTTGAAAAAATGCGAATTAGGAAAAATTTTCTTCCTACCATATTGGATCCGCCATATTGAATGTCAAAAAAATAATTTTAACGTCTTAATCTAATCTAAATCTAAACCCTTCAAAGCCCCCTAGTATCGATTTTAGATGAAATCCAGAAGTTTAAAATTTCTAAACGATCATATTGCATGTGACGTATTAGATTTTCTTAACTTAATTTTATATTCGCTATTTACATCCTCAAAAACGATTCAGTTCCACATTTGAACAAAATCTTTAGTCAGCTATATTGCATTCGCCTAATTGAATCCTGAAAAGTACTATTAAATTCATAATTTACATCCTCAAAAACTTTCTATATCAAACACCAGAGTTTTTCAAAAATTATTTTAATTTCGTAATTAACACTAACAAAAATCCTTCAATACTGACTTTAGACAAAATCGAGAGATATAGAATATTTAATCCGCCATCTTAGATCCGCCATATTTATTTTTTTTTAAATAATATCACATTCGTAAGGTGCTATCCCAAAAACTCCCCCATATCAATTTTGAAAAAAATCGGACAAAATTAATTTTTTATCCACCATATTAGACACGCCATATTGAATTTTTAAAAAATAATTTTAGATTCGTCATGTGCCACCTCGAACGAAAACTTCTGTACCAATTTTGGAGAAAAGTGGACAAAATTGATTTTTTTTGTCTACCAAATTGGATCCGCTATATTGAATTTTTTTGAAAATATTTTGAATTCGTTATGTGCGACCTTGAAAACTTTCCCATACCAATTCTGGAGAAAATCGAACAAATTTCTCCGCCATATTGGATCCGCCATATTGAATTTTTTAAATATAATTTTGTTTTGTTATGTGCGACCCCGAAAATTCTCCCGTACCAATTTTGGAGAAAATTGGAAAAAATTAAATTCTTTTGTTCACCATACTGGATCCGCCATTTTGAATTTTTTAAAAATAATTTCAGATTCGTTGGGTACAACCCCGAAAATTCCTCCGCACCAATTTTGGAGAAAATCGGACAAAATTTTTTTGGCCGCCATATTGTAAGCGCCATCTTAAACATTATTGCACCAATTGTGTCTAAAAAAATATGGGACCACCGCAGTAACTTCCTGAACGTAACGTAAAAAATTTCTTTCAAATCGGTGCAGTCGTTTCGGAGTAATCGGTGTACAGGGTGAGTCAACGATTGGATGAAGTAGGTTTGTGCCTTTTCGGTGAAATTAACAAAGAAACTATATTTATTGTTTGATACAGTTTATCTTTACGCAGATTTTAAAAATATTTAGGACTCTACAGAGTGAGCCAAAAAACTAGGACAGCATAAAGTTGTATTTTTTTAAATAGAACACCCTATATACGAATCATATTTTCGATTTAGCTTATAATTTTAAATCTTTTTTATTAAGGGTTTACTATAACAAAACTTTATAGTTTCTGAGATAATTAAGTTTAAAAAAAAAGTCACATTTTTAAGCATCAATTCAATCCTAAATAACGTTTTCAATTTTGTGACAAATATATTCAAATTTGGAATTTAGCAAGGCCAAGGACAAGTTAACATAATTTTTTACCTAATATTTGGAATAAAAACTACAGGGTGTTGAACACATCGGCTCAAATTTGGACAAGTTTAAATGAATAAATATCTTTTTTTTAATGGTACACCCTGTATATTTTCATGTTATTTAATAGAGTAATAAAAATCCTAAAAGTTTTCTTCAATATATCCTATACCTATTTATAATAGTTTTTGAGATATTAATGCAAAGATTTGATTCTTCTGGTACTGTTGATTATCTAAAACGTAAAGTGGTCAACAAACCAGTAACTAATGAAGAAAAAGAACTACAAGTATTGTTAAATGTTCAGGAAAATCCTTATATTGGTAGCCGTCAGTTAGCAGCATTATGTGAAACATCACAATCCACCGCTAATCGTACTACCAAGAAATATAGGTATCATCCATATCACATGGAATTACACCAAGAATTGCATGGACAGGATTTTGAAAGTCGTGTAAACTTTTGTCGTACAATAAATGCGGAGATTCAATTAAATCCAAATTTATTATGCAAGGTAATGTTTAGTGATGAAGCTACTTTTAGAAGTAACGGTGCCGTAAATAGACGCAACATGCATTATTATGCCACAGAAAACCCATTTTGGATTAGAGAGGTGCAACATCAAAACCACTGGTCATTAAATGTTTGGTGTGGTATTCATCATAATCGAATTATTGGACCCCACTTTTTTAATGAACCACTAAATGGCCATAGTTACCTGAACTTTCTACAAGAAGAACTACCCCAACTGCTTCAAGGTCTCGATAGGGATGAGCTCGACAGTATGTGGTTCCAGCACGATGGTGCGCCTCCGCATTACCATCGTGAAGTTCGTGCGTTTTTGGACCAACGATATCCGCAAAAATGGATTGGACGTGGGGGTTTCATTGAGTGGCCACCAAGGTCTTGCGACATCACCCCATTAGATTTCTTCCTATGGGGTTATATTAAAAATAAGGTGTATGTTAATCCACCAACAACAGTGGAAGATATGCGAAACAGGATTAGGGATACCTGTAGAACAATAACGCCACTAATTTTGTCCAGGGTCCGAGAAAATCTGCAAAAAAGACTAAATTTGTGCATTGCACAAGAGGGTCGTTTATTCGAACTCTTATTAAAAAGAAATAATTAATCTCAGTATTTATTAGGTAATTTTTTTGTTTCAATTTAGAATAAAAGTAAATATGTATTTGCCTTGTCGTTATTGTTGTGTTAATTTTTTCACATTATGTTTAATTAATCTATTGCCGTTGTAATATAACGAATAATGTATTTCATCATATTTAACCACATTCTGTTTGTTTCTGTAGTTTCTTTTTATTATTTTACATGGCTACTATGATAATGAAAACTATTTCTGTAAAAAAGTATGGAAAATAAGAAAAACTGAAATATCTCAAAAACTATTATAAATAGGTATAGGATATATTGAACAAAACTTTTAGGGTTTTTATTACTCTATTAAATAACATGAAAATATACAGGGTGTACCATTAAAAAAAAAGATATTTATTCATTTAAACTTGTTCAAATTTGAGCCGATGTGTTCAACACCTTGTAGCTTTTATTGCAAATATTAGGTAAAAATTATGTTAACTTGTCCTTGGCCTTGCTAAATTTCAAATTTAAATATATTTGTCACAAAATTGAAAACGTTATTTAGGATTGAATTGATGCTTGAAAATGTGACTTTTTTCCTTTAAACTTAATTATCTCAGAAACTATAAAGTTTTGTTATAGTAAACCCTTGATAAAAAATATTTAAAATTATAAGCTAAATCGAAAATATGATTCGTATATAGGGTGTTCTATTTAAAAAAATACAACTTTATGCTGTCCTAGTTTTTTGGCTCACTCTGTAGAGTCCAAATATTTTTAAAATCTGCGTAAAAATAAACTGTATCAAACAATAAATATAGTTTCTTTGTTAATTTCACCGAAAAGGCACAAACCTACTTCATCCAATCGTTGACTCACCCTACATACATAAAAAACATACATACGCGACGAATTGAGAACCTCCTTCTTTTAGAAGTCGGTTAAAAATATACATTTAGAAATATATATATATATATATATATATATATATATATATATATATATATATATAATTACTAAATTACCGGTAAAAATAGAAAATTGTGTTTAATTTTTCGAGGCAACTAATTTTCTTATGGGTTTCAAAACTCTATCTCTAGAATTTCATCTCTCTCATCAAAATAAAACTTTCATAGCAACTAGATCAGGAAAAAGTTTAAAACTTTGTTAGTGAATCTGACTGGAGTTTAAATTGTCTATCAAGATGTGAAAGTTAAAAATACAAGAACTGGAAGATGTTTATTTTTCCAAAACAAATATTTTTCTTATTGAGTCCAGCACTTTATCTTACGGAGCTTATTCTTAATTTCCCTATATAAATATTTATTCATTGACATATCTACTACAAATTATAACAATATTATAAGCAAAAGAAAACTAACCAACTAGAGAATCTAACTTCCATGGCAAATTTACTTTCCTACATACTTATATGTTTTCAACTCTCCGTCAACACCTTTCAACCTGACACTATAATTTTTTGCTTTTTTAACGCTATTAAGGCACTTTATCTTCTGTTCTTATTTCATCCGAAATTCGATACTTTTTTAATAAAATACAACATGTCGTAAAGATAAGTCCAACCCCAAAATAAAAACTCTCCTTCCATTTTTTACTTCCGTTTTACTCGAAACGAGGAAGTCACCCCTATTGCAGATGAGAAGCAGGTGAATGCAGGTCTTTAATAACAAGAGGGAAGCTGGAATACACGTATTTGTACAATTCACCCTTTGCATGTGACAGGGGCAGAGGTGTAGCATGAAGAATAAAAACAATTGTTTCTGTAAAAGGGGTCCAGTTATAATAAATACCTGGCGTTAATAACTTGAAGTAGAGCATTGAAATTTGGCATAAAATTGGATCTTAGGTCACAGGGAAATAAAAAAATTCGAAAATTGTGCTTATCTTATGACACATTGTCATTATAAAGTTGTAGGCAATAAAAAACCCTTCCAAATTATTTTTTGTTTATCAAAATATGTCCAGTGGTTACCGAGGAATTAGCAAAAAACTTTAAAAAATGTAATTTTTTATTATGGTTAATAACACAAGCAAAATATTATTGAATTAAAATAATATGTAAAAATAATACAAAAAGTTGACAAAAGATGGACTTTGGGATTAGTTTTTAAACAATTGCGTTTGTTAATTCCGCTCAATTGAAAAGTTAAAATTTTTTATCACGTAAGAAAACTTACTGGCGAATTCTCACTTTGCTCTTAAAGTCACTAATAGTTCCTAAAAAAAAAGCCGTAGGGAGGGGCTCGGAAAAAATCCGGACAAGGCCGAGCTAGTACTGGACTCACGACTGAGCTGGAATGATCATGTTGAGGCTCGAACCAAGAAAGCCAAATGTGCTTTCTGGGCTTGTAAACGAGCCTTTGGGTGTACATGGGGACTGACACCTAAAGTGCTATTTTGGATATACACTATGGTGATCCGCCCCATGATAACGTACGCCGCTATTGTATGGTGGAGTAGTACAACCAAGCGCAAACACATTCTTCAACTTGACAAAGTTCACAGAATGGCTTGTGTGGGAATATTGAGTGCGATGAGGACTGCTCCCACCAGAGCTCTGGAAGTCCTGGTCAACCTGCCTCCTCTTCATTTATACATAGAGAACGATGCTCTGAAGACTGTTTGTCGTCTCAGTCGCCTGGGACATCTTGGTGTCTGGGAAAGCGTGGTGGAAAGGTGTCCATCACTCACTGGTATACTGATGGATCTCGACAAGATGAAAGAGCTGGAGCCGGAATATTCGGCAAGACTACAATGTGCGACAATCTTCACAGCGGAAATTTATGCTATTCTGCAGTGTGCTCATCTCTGTGAGAGGGACATAGACAGGAATAGAGTAATAAATATATGCTCAGACAGTAAAGCTGCGATATTGGCACTGAAGTCAAGTGTCGTGACTTCACAACTGGTGTCTGAGTGCAAGGATGTACTAAATGGTATGATAAGGAAAGGCTGCACAGTCAGACTCGTATGGGTCCCGGATAACTCGGGATACGCGGGAATTAGGAAGCAGACCATCTGGCAAAGTTGGGTTCGGCGATTGAACCCTATGGACCCCAACCAATATTACCTGTTCCAATTGCTATTGGCAAAAAGGAATTGAAATCGTTGCTGGAAAGCAAATTTATTGAATCATGGAGGGGAGCTCCTGGAATGAGGTGTGCTAAGGGGCCTGGCGCACGGCGTACTAAGGAGCTTCTCTCCTTGGGAAGAAAAGAGCTGCGAATTGTGGTGGGATTGTTGACAGGACATTGTCACCTCCGGGGTCATCTTCATAGAATCGGCGTCGAGGGCGACCCGACGTGCAGATGGTGTTTGGCGGAGGATGAAACTGTTGACCATGTTCTCAGAGGGTGCCCAGCACTCAACGGACTGAGACAGATATTTCGGAGATACAGTTTTGTTACCGGAAGCAGTTAGGCAAGTTCAACTAACGAGGCTGCTTGGATTCACAAAGGCGATCGGCCTCGAATAACCTGCAGATATGGTGGGATGTAAAGGGCCCAATGGAGGCCTAGGCATCGATGATTTAGTATCACCACCCCTTTTTCATTCATTCATTCATTCATTCAGTCCCTAGAAAAGGATCAAGAAGTTTTCCAAGATACAATAAGAAAAGGTACCACTTTTCCGCTTATACACAAAATAAATATTGCCGTTATTTGAAACAGTACAAATTTAAAATTGGTGACATTCAAAAGCTGGATAAAAAAAAACACTATAGCACTGCGTCTTGATTTATTAACAATAAAAGCTAAAATATTGTAAGTTCTCAGTGGAAATCTTAAACTTTCAAACAGTAAAAAGCCAATCAAATTGGTGGTATTCGTATTCCCACTAACAGCGAGAGAGATTGGGGAAAGCCTCAGCTCGCGCCCAACGAAATGAGAGTCCGAAGTTTAAATCGAAACGGAACCTATTAAATACAAATAATCTTGACAAACACGAGAAAATAAAGGGGTCAAAATAACAAAAATAGAAGCAGATTCCATAGAAATTACCACCTTAAAATATCAAGAAAGGGAATAACTAAATAATAAAAAATTAGATAATATCACCAACGTTTAAGAAAATCAAGCAAATCACTGGGATATAAAGGGTGTTCTTTATAGAGGTATAGAACTTTTAAATGGAATAAAACAAAGGTGAATTTTTTAAATTGACATGAAATTTACTTTATTCGAAAGATAACCTTCTGGCATTATAATTTAAATATGACTTCTGGCATATGACCGCCACGGCTAGCTCGGACGTAGTCTAATCTGGAGGTCCAATTTTCGATGAGTTTTCCAACATTTGTGGCCGTATATCGGCAATAACGCGGCGAATGTTGTCCTCCAAGTGATCAATCGTTTCGGGCTTATCCGCGTAGACTAGCGACTTCACATATCCCCACAGAAAATAGTCTAGCGGCGTTAAGTCGCACGATCTTTGGAGGCCAATTCACGGGTCCGAAACGTGAAACTATGCGGTTACCAAACGTTTCCTTCAATAAATCAATTGTGGCACGAGCTGTGTGACATGTTGCGCCGTCTTGTTGAAATCACAGCTCCTGCACATCATGGTTGTTCAATTGATGAACGAAAAAGTCAGTAATCATGGCTCTATAGCGGTCACCACTGACTGTAACGTTCTGACCAGCATCGTTTTTAAAGAAATACGGACCAATGATTCCACCAGCCCATAAAGCACACCAAACAGTCAGTTTTTCTGGATGTAACGATGTCTCAACATACACTTGAGGATTATCATCACTACAAATACGGCAGTTTTGTTTATTGACGTATCCATTCAAACAAAAGTGAGCTTCATCGCTAAACAAAATTCGCTTATGAAAATCGGGATCAACGGCAATCTTGTTTTGGGCCCATTCACCGAATCTATGCCTTGCTAGGTGATCGTGTAGCTTCAATTCTTGCACGAGTTGGATTTTGTAAGCACGCAAACCAAGAATGGACACATATCCAATTCCTGTGCACGATGGCGGATAGACTGATTCGGGTCTTCCTATACGCTACGCTCTATAGCAGCAATGACTTCTTTTGTACGCACTGTACGACGTCTCTGTGGATGCGTGTTATCATTTAGAATAAACGTGGTGCGAAAACGTTCCATAGTTAATCGAATTAATTGCTCTGATGGACGATTATGTTGACCGTAAAATGGACGTAGTGCGCGATACGTATTTCGAACAGAACCATGATTTTCAAAATAAATTTTCACAATTTGGAAGCGTTGTTCAGGCGTCAGTCTATTCATGTTGAAATGCCAAACCAAACTAAACATAAATCACTTGACAGCTGACAAAATGGCCGCCAGTTAAAAAAGTGTTGCCAACATAAAGTTTTATACCTCTATAAAAAACACTCTTTATAATGACCAACGAAGTAATGTGTCGCTGGGTAAACACAATAATAATCTACTCCATATTAATAGTCAGCTAACAGAATGGGTGTCATATATACAAGATCTTTTATATTTCAACCAACCTTGAACAAGAAGTAGCTAAGTTGGATGGTGGCTATGATATAACAAGAAGCTTATTTACTAACAATGGTAAATCTTCTAGCGCAGATGATATCCATGTAAAAGTTCTAAAACTTTCTAAACATGCAATAGCTCTTGATAAATTGCCGCCCTTCCTTAATAAAATATATAGAATGGTCATACATTTAAACAATGATTGCAATCTAGTTTCGTTACTATTCCGAAAAAACTCAATTCCAAACATTGCCAGGACTTCCGAACAATCAGTTTAAGGAGTCATGTATTTAAGATAAATACAATGAATCGCACCAATATATATATATAACAATTAATGATACACAGTTTAATTTTCGCAATGGTCTTGTAACTAGAGAACTATTTAGCTTTGATATGCAAAGATATCGGGATGTTTCTATTAACACATTTTTATGTTTTGTATATTACAACGAAGCGTTTGAAAAAATTCCGACCCAGAAAATTAATTGAAATTTTAGTAAGAACGATCATTGACCAAGACTTAAAACTAATTTGTAACCTATGTTGGAATCAAATTGCAACAGTATATGTGAAGAACAAACATACCAAAACTATATATCTACGTGGCGGTGCTGCTATTTCTGTTAATGGTCAGTGCAAGACCATTTTATTAGCAAGTATTGTGGAAGAACTTCAAGAACTTGTAGCTAAGGTAGCCAACAAAAATAATGCATTGGAATTATTAATTAAAAAAAAAACAAAAGAGATCATATTAAGCAAGAAATGCAAGCTTTTGGAAAGATTCGTCGCAATCACCCGGAGTCTCTTCTAAAAAATATCTGGGAACAAAAGTTAATGAAAACTGGGACAACATTAAAAAAATTGGAGTTCTAACAGGGGCGGATCCAGCCTCTCTCCTTGGGGGGAAAGGACGGTGATATCACAAGAGCAAAGATTGAAATTACTCCCATATCATTTGAGTAGAAGACAGTACATTAACATAAGTGAAAGCGGGTTGTTAATACTTCAACATTCCTAATGCGGCAGGCAGAATTCGGAGCCCTGGGGAAGGGCAACTGCCCCCCCCCCTTGGAATCGCGTCTGAGTCCTAGTACAGCAAATTAGAAGAAGATTTCAGGATATGTATACTATTCTATGTCATCTAGGTATCAATGTGGAAAATACAAAGGTATTTC
This sequence comes from Diaprepes abbreviatus, assembly GCA_034092305.1. Lineage (NCBI taxonomy): Eukaryota > Metazoa > Arthropoda > Insecta > Coleoptera > Curculionidae > Diaprepes > Diaprepes abbreviatus. The sequence continues at coordinate 1,997,881 of JASJET010000135.1, forward strand.
GTATTTTCCACATTATTATATGCCACAAAATTATAAATACACACAGAAGCTGTGTCTAAAAAATTGGAAGCTTTCGAAATATGAACATACAGAGAAATATATCAGCATATCATAGATTGTGGTCAAATTAGAAACACAGCTGTGCTTAAGAGACTTAATAAACAGTGTGCAGTGTGTCAACCATTAACAAACCAAAGTTTCAGTATTATGAACTTATTATGCTCAATGGCAAATACCTGCTGCTGCACAACATCTTACAAGGCAAAATAGACGAAAAACGCGGGCCCGAATGCAAAAGAATTTCTTGGCTAAAAAATTTATGCCAAAAGATTGGAGAAAATATCACTACATTTTTCCGAAGATCGTCGACAAAGTCTAAATTGTGTTGACTATCGCCGAAGTTCACCGAGTACAAGTTATTTGAATAAGATGAAAAAAGAAAGCACGAAAATGTCACCATATACAAAAAATAATTCGTATAAATAGATATAGAGCTACAAATAGATTGAAAACGATCTAGGAAAGGTCACTGTAGATAAAACGAGCTGAGAGGAGATTCAGGTCCATCAATTATTGCAGAAAATAACCAAGTAACGTCAGGTAGATGAAAGAAGAAAAAGTCCCAGGATCAAGTAGCATTCATTTTGAAATTCTGGAAGTATTGAGCGATACTGATATGAAACGATTAATGAGCATATTCAACTATATTTATGCATTATATATCACAATATAACTCATGAATAGCAAAAATTAGAACTCATGATTGTACCAAAAAACTAATACTGAAAACATGTGAGGAATACTGAACAGTTAGTCGCATGAACCATTTATTAAAAGAATTTTCACAATTATTTACTCAAAAATATACAGAATATGAGAAGAACTGATGTGAAAGGCTTCAATGTAGATTTTGAGATGTAATAGGGACAAGGAAGTATCAATAATTGTACTTTTCTGAGCTGCAAATAATCAAGTGATGATAACCCACTTTGTATTGATACTTTTAGTAATTTCTTATACTATGTAGACAATATATTTTAAAAAGTATTTAGTTAAAATTAGGTATTGTAAATACCAAATAGCTTTTATTTCCAAGCATCGGCATTTTTGCTTAAGAAATTTGATATGACATATTCGAAAATAAAAATTACTTTTTAAAGTCTTTATTTATAATCCTTCAATTGTACATCCAATTTGAAATAAATCTCCACCACTGACGCCCATATATAGGTGAACGACAGCCGAAAGAAGAGAAATATTGGGGTGCACCGATGATAGATAGTCCTACCTGACGTTTAGGGGATGCTTTCACACGCAGTGATGAGAAAATGCATCTCCACTGATTTTCGAGATATAATTCAACATGAAATGAAGCGATTTTAGTCCAACGTATTTTTGTCATTATTGTACTCATTGTTAACAGTTCCTGTTACGTGTCTATTGTCCTTGTTATTTTCTTAGTATAAGTGTTATGTGACTCTTCGTAATGAAACCTTTTGTAAGCATTTTTTTTTCATAATTTTAATGTTTGTAGCAAAAAAGATGAAAATAATAAGTGTAAGATGTATGTATATATATATATATATATATATATATATATATATATATATATATATATATATATATACAGGGTGCGACATCTTTTATGTCGTTATGTAAACATTGAATAACTTTGAAAAAAAAAAACTGATTTCTATACAGGTTGTTTGGTACATCGATAGAAAGTTTGGAAGAGGTGAGAAAATGTCATTTTGAATAATTTATGCTATATATGCCTTGGTACAAAAATACACGGTTGTCGAGTTACAGCACATTTGATAATTTTTCTGTTTGCTGGCAATTGGTGATTGAAAATTTAATTTTTATGATACTGGTATAATTTTTCGGTTTGAAATATTTTTTTTCTTATTTTTTGGTTCCTACACTATAATAACAACGAGAGAACTACAATTGAAATAACACACAGAAAACTGTGAAAAATTTTATTCATCTACGAAAATTCATGTTTCATTCTTAGATTTGAGTTTTTTTCTAAAGTGAGAAAAATAATGCATTCAATTTATTTTAAAAATAACTTTGTTGAATTACCTTTATAGTGGTTTATCGAAACCCGTATCAATAAAATATTAAATCCATTAAATTCAGAGATGATATTCATATTAACGAAATTAACAATTTTCTCAATTTATTTTTATTTTCCTAAAATTACCAAAATCGCGTTAAGTATTATTTTACATGTTATGTTCGAAATGTGAGCGATTATTTCTAATACAATTTCGGGCTCTTTTCCCCACTTGGGTGGTGATTACGCCTAGTCTCATTTCTTCCCTAAGTGTGACACCTGCTTCATTAATTTTTTTCAATCAGTTGATTACGGTCCACTATTTCAACTTTATAGACAAGTTCTTTCATACGTCCCCAGATGTGAAAATCTATAGGCTTCAAGTCTGGGGACCTCGCAGGCTATGATATGGGACCGTTTCTTCTGATCCAACGATTAGGGAATGTTTCATTTAAAAAATCTCTTACGTCAAGCCGATAATGTGCTGGACATTCGTCGTTCTGGAAAATTATTCTGTCTCTTACGTTCAATGGTATTTCATCTACGATGTTCGGCATTTAATTTCGTAAGAACACTACAAAACGTAATTGTCTTCGTTTAAATGTACAGGAAAGAAATATGGCCCAATGAAAGTTCTTCCGATAACCGCTACCCATACATTTACAGTGAATTTGTGTTGGAAGGAAATTTCTTTTTTCATATGCAGATTCTCATCAGTCCAATAATGCAGATTGTGGAAGTTGGTGATTCCCTCCCGAGAAAATTTCGATTCATTGGACCATAAAATACTTTTTAAGAAAAGTCCATCTTCCATATCAGCATGTAACAAACTAGCGACCCGCCCCGGCTTCGCACGGGTGCAATGCTGATACTAAATACACTACAGAAAAACTGTGACTATTTATTTTATTTTTACAACAATTATTACATCGGCCTCCGACGCGCTATTTATAGCTTGTGCTGTAAAGGACCATATAGATCTATATTAAATCAACAATGTATTTAAGCTATTTAATTGGATAAGGATTAATGCTGTATTGGTTAAAATCGCTTCAAAATTTGCCATTATTTGTCGTAAAAAGTAAATGACAAAAAAATGTTATTGTGGGATATCCATGAGAGATAGACATATACCATCGCGGAGTTTTCTGTAGACCTTTTCAATGTGTACAAATAATTAGTACATTATTTTGATAAATCTCGTAGGGTTCAGCCTGCGTTTGCAATGTAAGCGGAAAAAAATATGATAATTAACGACATCACATTAGAAACCTCAAAAATAACAGTATTTCTCCACTATTTAATGGATGTTATTATACATATAAACCTTCCTCTTGAATCACTCTATCTATTGAAAAAAACCGCATCAAAATCCGGTGCGTAGTTTTAAAGATTTAAGCATACAAAGGGACATAGGGACACGTTCAAAAACTGGTTGTTTATCTATTGGTGTTTTTATTTTGTTTATGTTTATTTTAGAAATAACAATTACCGGCCTGGTGAACAAAAACACAAAAAGTATATATATATATATATATATATATATATATATATATATATATATATATATATATATATATATATAACAAACAGGAGAGTGATTAATTTTATGGATGACAGCGTGCATGTGAACAGTATGTAGTAAAGAATAAAATGAGCGTATATACTTTTAATTAGGTACAATTACAGATTGCGTGTACATTTATTAATAATGTTATAATTCAGTAAAGGATCACTCATTCTTTATGTTAGAATAGGTCTATAATAACAAAACTTATACAAAAGCAAGTTTAAAAAAGAGGTGTCTCACCTTTATATTAACTTTCCCCACACCTCTGTTAAGCAACCACTAATTTCTTGATAAAAATCGGATGTTTTAGTCACCTCTATACAATGTTTATTTATATCAAAGAAACTGGTAATTTTTATGATTTTGTTTGTTGTTCCAAACGGAGAATAAGATTGGTGCACTGAACTTTATATCACAGGTCAATATTTGAGCTAATCATGTATGAATATTTAATTCAGCAATGAACGTAATAACTATCTTTACCTAACTTTCAAATTGTTCCCCTGAGTCTTCCCTATTTTAAACCGACTTCTAAAAGAGCAGGTTCTTAGTTCGATCCCAGTGTATTTTTTTATGTACACTGTTAAAAATAACTTTAAATTTAATGTACGTTCCTTAATCAAATTTAATGATTTTGTACCTTAAATTGTGAATAAGTTACATGTACTTTGAAATTAAAGCTTTGTACATTAAATTTAATTGAATGTTAGCTTAAAATTCAATAAAGTAACTGAAAATATGCCAGATGTAATGTATAATTACATTAGATTTAATGTAAAAATTATTAAATTTAATACATTAACATTAAATGCATTTAACGAACGGTTGATGAAATTTGCTTCCAGCACATTACATTAAAATTAATGTGAAGTTTTCTTACAGTGAATGTATATCGATTATTGCGTAACAGCGGAACCGATTTGAATGAAATTTTCTATGTTCACAAAGTTGTTGCAGTGGTCCCGTATTTTGGATTAAATTGGTGCAGTAAGATCCTAGATGGCGCTGATAATACGGCGGACAAAAAATTAATTTTTTCCGATTTTCTCCAAAATTGCTATGGGGAATCTAAATTATTTTTAAAAAATTCATATCGCGGCTCCAATATGGCGGACAAAAAATGTTAATTTTGTTCGATTTTCTTCAAAATTGGTATGGAGAGTTTTCGGGGTCACACATAACGTATCTGAAATTATTTAAAAAAAAATCAATATGGTGGACAAAAAAAATAATTTTTTATAATTTTCTCCAAAATTGGTATGGGGGAGTTTTCAGGGTTACACATAATGAATTTGAAATTATTTTTAAAAAATTCAATATGACGGATAAAAAATTAATTTTTCCAAAATTGATATGGGGGAGTTCTCGAAGTTGCACATAACGAATTTCAAACTATTTTTAAAAAATTAATTATGGCGGATCCAAATTTTATATTTATTGATTTTGTCCGAAATTAATATTGGGAGATTTTTGAGAGTATTAATTACGAATTTAAAATTAGTTTTAAAAAATTCAATATGGCGGATCCAATATGGCGGCCTAAAAATTTTATATCTCTCGATTTTATCCAAAATTGCCATAAAGGGGTTATTAAGTAAATAAATTAGGAATTTAAAATTACTTTTTCGAGATTCAATATGGCAAATCCAAAATTGAGGACAAAAAATTTTACATTATTCAGTTTCGTTCAGAGTTGGAACTGGGTCGTTTTTAAGTTTGTAAATAGTGAATATTAAATTATTCTAAGAAAATTCAATATAAATTATAATAAAAATGTCTGTCATCAATTTGACTCATATTTTTTATCAAAAAAAGAAAAATATTAACAAAAGATTTAAGATACAAAAATAAATTTTATATATATATATATATATATATATATATATATATATATATATATATATATATATATATATATATATATAATAAAACAGAATGAAATGTTGGCGAAGCGGACGTGAAAATTTGTCAATCTACATGACTCTCGTATTAAAAATTGCGGAGCACTCCAAAAATATGGAAAAACTCCGGATCCGACAGATGGCGACAGCGCTGTTTCGTCCTAATATGGGACTCGTCAGGCCACCGCATTCGGTACAAACCATCATCTCGCCTTTGCATCATATAAACCTGAGTTTAAAATCAAAAAACAGCAAACAAGACGACAAAGGCGACATCTCGATGGTCCACTCGATAACACAAGAAACACACAGATTAACAAAGTTTGTAAAATAACCGCCATATGGTGGCGCGACGGTGAATTAAAACAGAAATATGTAAAATCGAGCACACGAAACGGGTTGCCCAAAGGATAGAGGTCGCATTTTTCGGTACTGGCAACCAAGCCTACCGCTTATTTTAGCAGCCAAAGCCACGTGTCGCACCAAACGATCCCACCATGAGAGCATCGTTCAGCGTGTTTCAAAGCCAAACAAGTAAATAAATAAATAGATAAGTTTTTGCCCGTGTAATTTAAAAAAAAAATAGAATCAAATATTGGCTAAGCGGGCGTGAAAATTTGTCAATCTACATGATTCTAGTGTTAAAAAGTGCGGAGCACTCCAAAAATATGGAAAAACTCCGGATCTGACAGATGGCGACAGCGCTGTTTCGTCCTAACACGGGACTCGTCATATATATATATATATATATATATATATATATATATATATATATATATATATATATATATATGTATATATATATATATATATATATATATATATATATATATAAATATATGTATATATTATATATATAAATATATATATATATATATATATATATATATATATATATATATATGTATATATATATATTTATAATATATACGCTAATTATTTTGATAATTAATTCTATTAAAGAGGATATAAATAATATACAAGTACTAAAAAATCGAAAATGTAAGCGTTTGATAATAATAAAAAACTCGTCTCAAAAATTCATATTTTAACCGTTTTGTTACATTTAAATTGTTTACGGGTGTGTGTTGAATTCCACTTTTCCACATCAGTAAACACACAAAATGTCGACCTTTAACAATCAGAAAAAAAATGGACCAAACAAATTTTAATTACCATTTCTCGAGAAAAACATCATAAAACAAGATATGTCTACAGCGCGGCGAAAAATCAAAAACGACCAAAAGTCAAACTATGCATAAAAACTCGTTAACATTCCTAACAAAAGTTGATTTCAACAATAAAAATAAAAACGGAAGAGCAACGAAAATAAAACGTTTTGGGAACCTTGAGACGGGACCGCGGTGCATTCGCGCCAAAAAAAGTTGAATGTTCTAAACATAATTAATTGGTGTCTTAGGTCAACAAAACTTATAATAATACTTTATTTAATATGTCGTAATTGTTAATAAAAGTGAAATGAATAAAAAAAGGAAAAACAAAAATCTTTATAAATTTACATGATGTTTAGTTTAAATAAATTACAATAAAAGTCACTACCCCGGTAACATAAATATTGTAACGGACTTTATAACAGTATATATATATATATATATATATATATATATATATATATATATATATATATATATATATATAATAAAATAGAATCAACTCTTGGCGAAGCGGACGTGAAAATTTGTCAGTCTACATGATTCTCGTGTTAAAAAGTGTGGGAAAAACTCCGGGTCCGACAGATGGCGACATCGCTGTTTTGTCCTAATATGGGACTCGTCAGGCCACCGCATTCGGTACGAAACCATCATCTCGCCTTTGCATCCTATTAGGCTGAGTTTAAAATCAAAAAACAGCAAACAAGACGACAAAGACGACATCTCGATGGTCCACTTGATAACACAAGAACCACACAGATTAACAAAGTTCGTAAAAAAACCGCCATATGGTTGCGCGACGGTGAATTAAAACAGAAATATGTAAAATCGAGTACACGAAACGCGCTGCCCAAAGGATAGGGGTCGCATTTTTCAGTACTGGCAACCAAGCTTACTGCTCATTTCAGCAGCCAAAACCACGTGTCGCACCAAACGATCCCACCATGAGAGCATCGTTTAGTGTGTTTCAAAGCCAAACAAGTAAATAAATAAATAGATAAGTTTTTGTCCGTGTAATTTAAAAGAAAATAGAATCAAATATTGGCGAAGCGGACGTGGAAATTTGTCAATCTTGTTTGCTGTTTTTTGATTTTAAACTCAGCTTTATAGGATGCAAAGGCGAGATGATGGTTTGTACCAAATGCGGTGGCCTGACGAGTCCCATATTAGGACGAAACAGCGCTGTCGCCATCTGTCGGACCCGGAGTTTTTCCATATTTTGGAGTGGTCCGCGCTTTTTAACACGAGAATCATGTAGATTGACAAATTTTCACGTCCGCTTCGCCAATATTTGATTCTATTTTTTTAAAAAACACGGACAAAAACTTATCTATATATATATATATATATATATATATATATATATATATATATATATATATATATATATATTGTACGATTTAAGTATATTTTCTATGAGTTCATCATTTATTTCATTAATTTCCTTATTTTTAACATGGAACGCTTATGACAGAAGGGTCTAAAAATCGCCAGATTACATAATTTTCTTATTTTTCTTACACCATGTAGTACGGAAATCCTTCTAGAAAGTTAGGGATTCTTTTGGTATCGGCCAAAAGGGTATATAGAGGGTTCAGATCGGCCTTCGTGGACAGTTTCGTTTGAGAATTCGTCGATGCAACTTGAATTATTTTGACAAGTGTCAAAATTGTGACAATAAAAGATTTTAAAGCAAAACAGTGGTGTATAAATACCGGCCGTTCGGAACAAATTGATGTCAGAAGTGAGATCAAATCCAGAAGAGGTTAGAAAATTAGAGGAAAAAAAGAAAAAAGTTAACTGAAATTATATGCCAGTGGAAACTAGAAAGCAGAAAGAAAAAAATGGAAGAACAACTTCAAACTAGTTTAAATCAGATATTGATGATGATACAAGACATGAAAATAAGCCAGGAAGATATGAAGAGAAGCCAAGAATTGAAAAAAGATATGACGAAAAATCAAGACGATATGAAACAAGACTTGATAACACTGAAAACAAGCTAAGAAAACGTGAACCAAAAATTGAAAGAAGACATGAAACAAAATCAAAAAAGTATAAAACAGGAGCTAAAAATAAGCCTGGAGGATATGAGACAGGAATTTAAGACAAGTCAAGAAGATATGAGACAAGAACTGAAAGAAGACATCAAAAAAATCAAGAAGATATGAAGCGCCTAGAACAAGAAATACAACAGAAGATTACCAGTCAAGAAGATATGAAGCAAGAACTGAAAGAAGATATTTAAAAAAAATCAGGAAGATTGAAACGCATAGAACAAGAGGTGCAACAATCACATTTGCAAATCGAGAAAATAACCATTACAGGTATAATAAATGTAGATGTTGTTCCTGCCACTAGTGTGACGAAGCCGCCTACTTTTGACCGCAAGGTACCTTGGCTTACCTATATCCGTCAATTCGAAGCCGCCGCCACCGGCAATAATTGGAGTTCACCGAAGAAGACACGTGCTCTTGTTCTAGCACTACGAGGTGAAGCTATGGAGGTTTAACGTAACATTCCCGAAGAGAAACATAATGATTACGAGTTTATTGTTACTTCTCTGGAGATGCGTTATGGGGAAGTTTATAAAACCCAACTCCAAGGAAGAAGACAAAAATTCAAGTCTGCAAGAATATGGGGCGGATATAATGAGGCTAATAAATTTGACTTACCCAACATATCTGGAAGAAATAAAGCAAGAGTTAGCAGTAAATAGTTTTATCGAAGGTTTACGTGACCCAGAAATAAGTCAAACTTTGAGAATGGCCCGACTGAAGAAAATTTCCGAGGCTCTTGCTGACGCTTTTCAGTTTGAGACAGCCAAATAGACATCAAGGAACCAAGAAGAATCATAAGAAAAGGCAACGTTTCCCGGGATTATCGCAAGATCAATGAGGACATTTTCGTAAGGCTAATAAGGGAATTGCAAGAATTTTTGAACAAACGAAAAACACATGACAACAAAAATACAACCTTTCATAACAGAAATAGAAATCGTTGTTGGAAGTGTGGCCAAGAGGGGCATGTACAAAGCGACTGTACTTGCAGTACTGTTCCTGACAGAGATCCTGATGGCTACCGACTTCATATTGCTAATATAGGTAATGAATTTCAAAGAAGCGACTTGTAGAAAGTGTTTGCTCCTTATGGTGAACTTAAAGAAGTCTGGGTAAGTAATAGTATCCACAGTTTTGGATTTGCTGTTTACAAAGTTAAAAAAGATGGTGCAGTTGCCGTCAAGGCTTGCGATGGAGTTGAAATATGTTTGCATTAGAGTGACTAGACCAAAAAGAAGGGGTTAGGGTCGCCGGTACCATTCAAATAATAGCGTTGTTATCAGTGTGGATACAACGTCATTTTTACCGAGATTGCCCGGAAATTACTGCTGGTGGAGGCGATAGAAGAAAGGACCATTACGAAAGAGATAGAAGAAGTACTCGTGGCGTCCGTGGAGAACGAAACGAGAAGGATCGTGACCGCGGAAGGGGGCTACGGAAGAAGAACGTTCTACAGGTCATCCTCGGAGAGATACAGGGAGGACTACAAATAGAAAGCGACAGAATAAAGATTTATTATGACGTCAAAGCGAATACTGGTGAAAATTGTCTTTGTACAATCCGAAAAGAACCAAACCAAAGGGCCCATTATCAAAATCAAGAAGGTTGACCGGGACGATGAAAACTTGGAAGTGGGCAATGTAACGGATTTTATAGCAGTTCTAGTTTGTAAGGTTTTACGTTTATTTTTTAAGAGTTCATAATTTATTTCATTAATTTTATCTTTTATTAATTTCTTTATGAGACGTCGATGATAGAAGGTCTGGAACGTTTTAATAAATTATATTTAACTATTTTGAACATGGAACGCCTCTAACAGAAGGTCTAGAAATCGACAGATTACTCCATGGTCTTATTTTTATTACAACATGTAGTATGGAAATCCTTCTAGAAAATTAGAGAATCTTCTGGTAATGGCCAAAATGATATATAAAGGGTCTAGATATGCTTTAGGGGACAATTTAGTTTGAGAGTTCGTCGATGCAACTTAAATTATTTTGACAAGTGTCATAATGGTGATTAATAATAATAATATATGTCTTATTACAAGTACAATCCGGAGCCTATTCTTGAGAACAACCAGTTCAAGTTATATTGGGACCGAACGGTTCTGACGGATCAAACAATAGCTCATAATAGACCAGACATTATACTAATAGATAAAATTTCTAGGCGAACTACACTAATCGACATTGCTGTACCTAACAACAACCTAAGGCCAAAATACAATGAGAAGATCGTCAAATACACAGATCTGGAGGTCCAAATCCGAAGACAATGGGCAATGAACAGCGTCCAGACGATTCCCATAATACTATCAACAACTGGAGTGATACCAAAGAACCTCCTGCAGAACATCAAGGGACTGGGCCTTAGAGAGCATCTGTATAAGCAGATGCAGAAATCAATTCTCCTAGCAACCGCGCGAACCGTCCGAAAATTCGTAGGAAATACAGCAAACAACGTCATCTAGGATCCGATAACATGGAAAGGGTTCCCACAGAACTATATATTTTTGGTGTCTTTGTATGCCTGGTATGAGTGAATAATCCCTGGAGGGAGTGCGAAGCCGTTTGGTTTGTAAATCATAAATATTAATATTAATAATTTCCTACCGCTTCGTGGTATATATATATATATATATATATATATATATATATATATATATATATATATATGCTGCTCGGTTGTCATGCAAAATTCGTTCATTACGATGACATTTAAGACAGACAGACAACACTAACCCTATTAAAAACCGTACAAACAAAATTATTAGTAAAATTATTCTTATCCACCTTTGGCCAGCATTAAAAATAATTTTATTTTCCCTAATCTCATATCTAAATTACATATTTAAATGACGAAATTCAAGTGGATTTATTACAACAGATTAATCACTAACACCAACAAATTTAAATTTAATTGAATATTATTTCGTCATTCACTTCAGGCCGATACTTTACCTACTAGTTTAATCTACCCAAAAATAAAAACTACCTCAAGGCAGGTACAATACACTGAACCCAAAAAAATTGTGGCACGCGACCTGCTTGCTCCTCTCAGAACTAAAATCTCAGTATTACTTTTGTAATCCACATTTCACCGCAAATTACCAAAAAAAAACTACATAATGGACCCAAAAAGTTGACCCATCCTTGTATTTATTTGATTTTCGCTACCTAGGTAGAAATTTTATCCTATTTAAAATTCTCATCAATGAATACAGATGGAACCCTACTTTTATTGTGTATTATATAGACGATAATTAGCTACCTACAATTTCATTAAGGTGTTTTTAAAGTTATTAGGTCAGATAATAACAAATAAACATTATTATTATTTTTTTTTGTTCTAT